>CM040397.1:87663414-88263414 GCA_022702515.1 Ilyophis sp. 1 JC-2022
GCGTGTGTCTGTGTGTGTGTGCTTCACACTTGTGTGTGCATGGGGCTTCATTAAGGGCCAATGGAAAGAAATGGAGAGAAGAGAGAATAATCAGTTTCATAGCAGGTGTAATCTTATGCAATATCCCCCTCCCCCATCACACACACACACACACACACACTCCTCCCTCTTCTGCTATTCTTCACACACTTGATATAACCTCCCACTTGTAGTGTTATTATTACCACACACTTGTAGCACAATATCACCATGCTCTTGTGGCATGCCATCACCACGTTCTTGTGACGCATCAATGAGATCTTGTAGCGTGATATCTTGTCACTCTTGTAGCGTGATATCGCCAAACTGTTGAAGCGCAATATCACCACACTCTTGCAGCATGACATCGCCATGCCCTCGTGGTGTGGAGTCACTGTGTTCTTTTAGCGTGATAGTTTAACACTCTCGTTGCGCGATAACACCATGCTCTTGCGACGCGATATCGCTCACGCGCTTGGGCGAGAAATATCACCATGACTCCCCGCAGATGCCAAGCGGGATGCGGCATGGTACACAGAGAACTGGCCGCTAAACAATGTTGCCCTTATGTGGCTAACGAAACGTGCCCTCGGCCTGGAGCCAGCTGTCCTGTTCTGCTATTCCGTACCCATTGTCGCATTCCGCCACCCCGTTCTGCACCTAGGAACAGGACGATCCGCGAACCCGTTCTGCACCTAGGAACAGGACGATCCGCCACCTCGTTCTGCACCTAGGAACAGGACGATCCGTGACCCCGTGTCGCTCCTTCAGCTCGTTCGAATGCACGGCACGCTTCAAACACGCGTGATGTTTGGCACCGGAGCACGTGGCGAGTCTCAATCTCGGGTCTTCGACCCAAAGTAACGCAGAGCGCCTCCTCGGGGAGTAATTTCAAGTTTCTAGAAGAGGAGAGATAGGAAGAGGAGAGAAAGGAGAGAATAAAAGAAGACGACAGAAGAAACAAACAAATAAACCTGAAATGAGAGCTTCAAGGACCGTTAATATGGAATAGCCTTATTGTTTTATTTCGGCACAAAAAGAAGAAGATAAAAAAAGATGGAGAGGGGAAGGTGAAATAGCGAGAAGATCACGTAGCCCTCGGGCGCAGGCTGGATATAGCAGGGAGGATTTTCATAAAAACAATATGAGGCAAATTCATGCATATTTATACGCCGCAACCTTTGTACAGGAAGACACTGCGGTTCCTTCGCGTTGCCCGGTTCGGGGAGGAGAGCGCGGTGTCATCGGCGTAACCGAAAGAAACAAGCGCTTAATGAAATTACTCCACTTCCAGATCGATTCTCGCGGAGTTATTAAGAATGCGGGGGCTCCACTAAAGGCCGGTAATGACAACAAGAGAGAGAAAAAAGAAAAAAACGTAAAGGTCTTCATCGTCCCGATGATATTCAGCTTCACTTAAAGCACCGCTTCACCCCGGAGGAAAGGTTGCAGGGCCTTGTGGACGAGGCTCAGGCTGACTCATGAGACGTTTGCTGCTTAATTGAGTGACTTTCAATGCAGAGTGCAACGCGTAATGGCATCCTGGGGAAGACCTTTCGGCATTCAGTGAAATGCAAGGGTCGTGCACATCACATGCAGGGGGTTCAACTTGAGGGGGGGGGGGGGGTGGGGGCTGGGAGAAAAAAAAGAACAATAAACTCCACAAGAGAGAGGTCAGCGCAAGAAGTGACCGCAAGCAGTTCCGAGCAGTCACAGTGTCCACCCTTCGAAAGATGCTTTTGTGGGACCAAACATTTTCGACCGAAGCTCCACGCCAAGGAGCCTGTTTCTGAATGTTAAAGCAAGGTCCTGACTCGCAGCGGTCATTAAACTGGGCCTGGCGCTTATCGCGAAAAGCAGAGGAGTTCCTCAGTGCCCCTGTCAAACACCTTATCTGCCCATTTAATCACCCTCCGCTTTAATTGGCCAAATAAATCATTGGCTCTCCATTTCGACCAGTGTGTAGCCGGCATTTGGGAGGTGAGCTTTACCCAGACGGGGCACAGGCGGTATACATACAGTATTAGACGGTTGAGGAGGGGTTATAAAAACTTAGCTCAGATCATTGAAAAGAATGAATGGTATTACATAGATATGTGTGTGTGTGTGTCTGTGTTTGTGCATATTCTCCATAAATCTCCTGTTCTTCACAGCCTGAGAGAGAGACTTCCAATGAGCCGGTATTGACGTGCTTGCACAAAGCCTGCGTTTCGCCCAGTGATTGCTCCACAGATGTGGCTGTTAATCTCCCCGTTGCGGAGCGGAGCTATCTGATTAAAATGGTAAGCACTCGGCGCTCGCCACCCCTCTCCATTAGCCCTCCGACCGCTTTTATTGACTTTCGCGAGACGCTCAAACCTCACACGGCCGCAGTCACGCAGAGACGCGCGCCATATCCGAGGGAAAGCACACACGCCGGCCTCAGCATTATCATTGCGCGCTGGATGAATCCGTACGTACAGTCGCCGGCATATAGGCATACGTCTAATTCGCTTTATTACAAATAATTTTCTTGTTGGAACCAGACGAGCACAAATTTTGCTTGGGTTTCTATGGAAACCTGTTTCTTTCATGGCTCTATCTGATGACTATCTTTTAATAGATTTTTAAAGAAAGGATATCCAATTTAAAACTCATCCCCAACTGTGTGAAATAGTACATATATATGTATAAACTAATGTGGTTGTGGCGATAATGATCACAATAATGAAATAGCGCTAATTATTTTCGCAAACTGTGCTGCAGTCCAGATGTTATTAGTATCTGTATACTGTACGCCTACAGACGGTGTGAAAGTCAGGGACTCTCTCCGTAAAGCGGCTGCTGTGATCGGGCGAGGGGAGCCGTGACTGACACACGGCTGAGCCCTGTGGCCCCGCCCTCCTACACAGGCAGCTGTGAGTACCCACGGCAGGCTGACGCACCAGGTGTGTGGAATCTAACACCGCTCTACCGATTCCTCTTTTCCACAAATCGCGGTCTCTCTTGAGGTGTGCCAGCAGCCCCCCCCCCAGACCCCTGGTGAGGGCAGTCTGCGCTTTCAGCGACTACAGATGGCAGCGGTTTCATGTTTTCCATTTGTCGCCCCTAGCCCTGCCCACTGCATTGGCTGTAAAGGCCCGTTATGTTTCCATAACAGAGGAATGGCGAGATGTTGCCGTGAGCCGCGACGGCACAGTGATTTGATCTGTCGCGGGCAGGCGGTAGACAGCGGCTCAGTGACGGGGGCAAATATTTACACAGCGATGGGGACCGCTTGTTTGTCACAGAGTCCCAGGGGCAGCGGGACAAGCCGGCGGGAACATGATAACGCGCTGCCTCCCCTGACTACGCGGTGGCGCCGTCTCACGCCCTGCCGCACGCCTGGGATTGGCTCCATCTTCCAAATGAGCCAATCCCAAAGCTGGTATTCCAGGAAAGGGCATAACCAGCATGATAAGTTGCAGGATTTTACCCACTCCTCAGAGTGTCTGTCTCTCATCAGATTTATGAATACACAAATCACTCTCTCCGAAACTAAACTAAAAGTGACTACTGAGGCTTCTTAAAAAGTGTAGCTGTATGATAGACTACCGTGGACAAGGTTTGATATTTTCTTTCTTAAAAAGATGATTAAAAAATTTCCTGTAATTTTCCACTTTCCCTCCCTTTTTGACCAATGAAACCTTTTGATTGGTGGAGGGTCTTCTTCTGAACTCAGGGTCTCGCCCTGTGGCCCATCCTTCTTAACATCTCATGTCTAAATCTAAATACCCTGATACACTGAGTACAGTATTAGCATAATCATGTTTCATTATTATTGCACATCATCATGTCAAGTAATCATTTATGTGTGAAATAGTGTAGTTGAAATTAAAAACAAATTATCACAGTGGCTACAGTTAGCGTCTCCTGCAGTGTGACCTGCATAACAAAACAGTGAAAAAACCTGTGTGTGAGGAATACACTGCATATAACTCCCTCCTCCCCCCCCCCCCCCAAAAAAAAACCAACTTACAGGTGCAGCTCAAAAAATTAGAATATCGTGAAAAAGTTCAATATTTTTTGTCACTCATTTCAGAAAGTGAAACTCATATATTATATAGATTTATTACACATAGAGTGAAATATTTCAAGCCTTTATTTCTTGTAATTTTGATGATTATGGCTTACAGCTAATGAAACCCAAAATTCAGTGTCTCACAAAATTTGAATATTTTGCTTTAACATATTTTTAAAGTATCATATTTAATATTTGGTCGCATATCCTTTGCATGCTGTTACTTCCTGAAGTCTGTGACCAATCAACATCAAAAGACTCTTGATATCTTATTTTCAGGTACTGTTACAAGCGATACTATAAGCTCTCTGCATTTGAACTGATCTCGATGGGAATTGGGGGGTGAGACTAGATTCAGCTGTAAATTACACTGGTACAGTATGGAACACATGGCTGGCTAAATGGCTGTAAGTCATCAAGGGTCTGAGCTATCGAACGAGCCCCAAACCATCACTCTGTTGCCAGATATGGAGTAGATGTGGATGGATCACTGCAAGGGTTATTTCTCCTGACTCATTTTCCTATAGAACTCTATGGGGAAAAAAGTCAGGAGCAAAATATTCAAATTTTCTGAGACACTGAATTTTGGGTTTCATGAGCTGTAAGCCATAATCATCAAAATTACAAGAAATAAAGGCTTGAAATATTTCACTCTATGTGTAATGAATCTATATAATATATGAGTTTCAGTTTCTGAAATGAGTGACAAAAAATATTGAACTTTTTCACGATATTCTAATTTTTTGAGCTGCACCTGTATATACATTTTATTTCGCTTTTCATATTTATCTCTTGTGCTGCCATAGCATATATCGGAACACCTGCCGTCCCACCACAGTAAGATCCATTCCTGATAAAAAGGCAATGCCGTGAACCATGTGACCGCACCCAGCTTTGCCGTTCTCTCGCCTGGTGGACGAAAGAGAAGGTTTCTCATCACTCCTGGACACCCATGACCTTATCAATGGTAATGCTGAAAATCGGTAGGTCTATTGAGCTCAGGGCCTCCTTCTCGAAACCGCTGTTTACGATTGCTAACTTCGCTGTGCAGCCTCTCCTCGATAATGCATGTAGCAAAATCCCGCATCAGTGTTTACCGAGGAAACTGTGAGCACAAGATAGAACACGATAAATTTCACCGCTCATTGAATCACGTACATTTGTGTGGGAATATGACATGCTATAGCCACACACACCCCCCCCCCCCCCCCCCCCGCCAGAAGCCTTCCAGATGTTTTCTTGTTCCCTGGAGAAGGCATGCGCTAATGCTAACAGGTTTCGATAATTCCGC
Source organism: Ilyophis sp. 1 JC-2022 (assembly GCA_022702515.1). Lineage (NCBI taxonomy): Eukaryota > Metazoa > Chordata > Actinopteri > Anguilliformes > Synaphobranchidae > Ilyophis > Ilyophis sp. 1 JC-2022. The sequence goes on from CM040397.1 coordinate 87,668,763, forward strand.
ACTCGGAATGAACACCTGCTTTTAACAAACACATGCCTACACATACCCTACCATAAGTCAGGCACAGAGCCAGCAAAGGCAAGCCTTTCCCGAATGCTGGAAAAAGATCCTGGTTATATTCCCATTTGGTTAGGGATAAGATTGTAAAGAGTTCCCAAAGCAGTCTTAAAACATTTTTAGTGTTTCAAAGTTCTGTCAGAGTCACAGGGAAGTTTTCCTGGCATGTTGTACACATGCCTGCTGGCAACATACCCAGATGATTTTCATTTATTAAGAAAAAAAACATCATGAGGATATGTGTCAGTTGCATCTTAGGAATGTTCCAAATTGAAGTATTGAAATGCCAGACATGTTTAACCTTGCTAACATTCCTCATACAATGAACAGGACCATCCACAATTTAAATTGAACAAAACAGCAAAGAAGAATAACATTCCCCGCCGCTTAGAGATCAGGGTCAAGGGACATCCAAAAAACTGAACAGATGTATGTAGTGGGAACATTCACAAAAAATTTTTTATAACCTTCGGAGAATGTTCGAAGAGGCAAAAATTGTTAGCCGGGAAGACACTGGGTGTTTTATGGGTAGGAGTAAAGGTATTCTCGGGCTGCGTCCGAATCAGAGCCCTATCTACTGTGTCCTGTCTCCTGTGTACCAACAGCTGTGCGCTGTTTAGTACGCTACGTGCAGTATTCCAAAAAAATATCCTCCATACTATTTTCCAACTGTACTGTGGAAGTGTCGTAAGACGTCTCATGTTGTTTTAGTTGTTATTGAAGAAAAAACGTCAGTGAAGCCGTGCCTCATTTTTCAAAATAAAGCCGCGCATCATACAGTTTGTATTTATACAACCAAAATGTTTGTCTTGAAAAGTATGCCCGCAAATATACTCATCGAAACTCAAGAAGTACATCATCCGGGGGTTAAGTATACTACATTTAGAAAATGTTTTGCTTACTCAACTACTTTCTTTTCCAGTCTACTAAACAAGCATACTAAATAGTATGGGTGCTGATTCGGACACAGCCTAGGTCTTTGTCAGGTGGTATAATGGTGGGGTATTGCGGGTCTTTGTCTGGTGGTATGCTGGTAGAGCTCATAACAGTGAGAGACAATAGAGACTGGCAGAGATAACAGTGGATGACTCTTCAGTGCTGCTCTCAATGGAAGACTGATCACAGTTCACCAGAGCAGAGGATGCTACCAGGGTAGTGGGGCTTCTGCAATGCATGGACTGGACACATTCATTCATGTTGAATACACAGGGCACGGGTGGCGACACAATTGTGCTTTATTGCTGTACAGGTATTTATAAAATATTGAAAACAAGATGTGTAAAGAGGCATTCTTTGTTTTCCCCCCACAAACACAGTGAAATAGAACCACAGGTTATATTGAATTTACAAAAAAAAAAAGTTAGACAATAGCAAAACCCCATTTTAGTAATATCGAACAATGTGCATGGTCGGTGTGCAGTTAAGAGGTCCACTATGCACTGTTGTGCACTGAGGACTGTTCCAGAGAAAATCTCCCTGATAAAGAGTCTGTTGTGGCCGATATGGCAGAACCAGGTGGTCCAATCGAAGACTGGCCTGTTCTGGGCCACAGACAGGATGGAGGCAGGGACATTTTAGCACCCAGAGGAGTGTGTGTGTGTAAACAATTACTTTTCATCCACAGAAAAACAAGAAAACAAAAGAAAAACAAAAAAAAGAGAAGAAAACAGAGAGGAAGGCTTTCATACAAGGCTTATTTTTCATGCATTTACAAAACAGTAGAATCTGGTGGCTTTTTTATATAAAAAAAAAGAGATGTATTTATACTTGTGCATTAGTTTTTTTTTTTCTTCTATAAAATAACACAATAAATAAATACATTTTTAAAAGACAAGGGGGAGAAACGTTGTGTAAAATACAGGAGCTGTCGCTGCTGTGGAGCGTCGAGTGGTCCTAGAGGTGGACTCCCAATACGGAGCCGGCCGCTCACCCCGTTCAGCTTAGAGGGCAGCGCTTCAGAGCGCTCGATGCTAATCTGGCTATTCTTCAGAGATAAGCGGTAATGCTGAAGTGAGAGGGGCTTCTGGACAACGTCACCAGATACAAAGGAGGTGAGGGTTTGCGGTTCAAGGGGCATTTCCACAAAACGAGGGTGGGGTTTCGTCAGTTACGCCCGCCACCTCCCGCCGCGAAACAGGTCGTGCATCTCTGTTCCAGAAAACAAGACGACAGACGGCAAGAAATGCACAAGCCATGATTGGACGAGATATTTTACACGGGCCTTGCGCGTTAACATAATTCAACATAATTTCTATACAAAAGTGTGGAGTGAAGGGGGGCAGTGATGAATTCTGTATGGAGGGGCTACACATAAATTGACTATATCATTCTACACAAAATAATTATTCACCTGACAAACACTTATTTTGTTCTTTGCTAGGAACCAAGACTTTCAACAATATGCGTTCAGATGGACAACTGTTTGCGCTTGTACATTTTTTTTTACCAGTACCTCTTGGTCTTAGACAGAACACTATATTTACAGTATGTTCACCCATCACCCGCTGGGAGATATTTGGGCTCAGTTTTGGGATGGTTGACCATACAACGCAGTGGTTGCTTGTGCTTAGGCTAAGGAGGGGAGGGAACCTGTGCACTCACCTCTCAATCAGAAACTGTACAGAAATCCTCTGCTATTTATGTACAGAGATAAGAGATCTGATTTCACACATTTTTTGAGTTTTTTTTCTTCTGAAATGTTCTTTTTGATCTCAAAAGAAACACAATGCCGTCGTTCACAGGAATATGGCAGATCTTTGTTCTGGTAGGATCTCTAGACCACAGATGTTTGAGCGTTAATTGTCTACACGTTTCCAGAGGCACGGTGTTGAGTGTGTGTGTGTGTGTGTACAGGCATGTATGCATGCATTAATTGTCTTTTCCTGTTGTGAAATTCAGCATTGTGCAGTTGATCGGATGATCCAGCACTTTAAAGCAGAATAATCTCTGGTTACCTCTTAGTAGTCTCTGGTAGTCTTCTACAAACTTGCTCTAAGTAAATAGGGTGCAAATTAAGGGGGCCTCATCTCTTCCACTTATAATACAGGCATTGAGCACCCTGATAGGCTGGCCTCAGCCTTTGTGCAAAAGCTGCTCACTAAGGTTTCACACATTTTTCTCACATTAGAGTTGTAACGTATGTTTTCTTACACGCCCTGATCACAAGCGGTCACTTGAGTCCGGAATTCACATTGACAATCTCACATTCGTTTATCGGCAAAAGGTGGTGGCTTAAGTTTTACGGCTGTGTGTTTGCCTCTGTGCTGGTCACTAGCGTTGAACAGGGGTGCGTCCCAATACTCAAAAAAATGCGTCCTGAAACGTACAGGCAGTTTTGCATGCTTCCGGCTAGGAGACGAGTGGAGGAGAGGAGCGAAGAATATTGGGACGCAGTCCAGATGTGACTGTGTGCTAAACCTGGTCTCAATGGCGGTGCTTCCTGACCTGGGTTGGAGCGGGGGAGTGTACTGAACCTGGTGTTTGCATCAGCTGACTTCTTCATCTGAGTGGTTCATTGGATATTGATTTGAATTTGACACCACATGACAGGAAAGGGCTGTCAGTCCACTGCGAAAGAGATGTGTGACAGGGTACAATAAATAAACAAGAAAGCCCTTAATTTTCTCCCATAGACAAACTGGTAACATTCGTGGCTATTAAACCCAACTTCAGTTTAACCTGCTGTTCAATTAACTGTTTTTGGGCCTTTCACATGGAATTGAACAACAAATTAAGTTTAACAGACATTGGTACCCCTAAAATAATCAGATAAAGAACAAAAATATAGCCTGTATTATCCTGCTAGCTCAAACAAAGCTGTGACAGAATCTCTCTATGAGGACTTAAACCAGACAAGCGTACCAGGGTACACAGAACAGCTCAATCACTGCAAATGCACGAGAAGAGGCAGCCGGACCAGGGGACACTCCGGCCTGTGGTTCGACAGGTGAGTGCCTGAGGCTCCACCTGAGTTCCCTGAACCTGCACCTGTGTCTCGAGGCGTGAGAAGCACCTGAAGGGCAGAGAGAATTGGCTGCTCCTGCAGGGTTTTCCGCGAGGCTTACAGCGCTGAGGTCGATGTGAGCGCAAACGCGAGCGTCTGCCTGTAAACTTCGGATGTGTCCGCCGTCCGTGCCTCAGGCGCGAGACGACCAGCACCAGCTGAATGTGGGTTTCACAGCATGGCATACGGAGACTACAGTGAGCACTGAAAAATGGGAAATGTGAGTGGGAGATCAGAGGGGTCTACTATGTAGGCTATATCAGCCTATAGGACTGCTGTTTAATAGCTATAGACAACCCACACTCTGAAGGCCTTTTGAATGTGTTCAGCTGAGTAACTCCTCTCTGTGCACCAGTGTTGAAGGCACAGTCTGTCTCCATGATCCTCAGTCTAGCTGAGGTCAAAGAGTGTATGTGCGTTCCACGGACTCATCCCAGAACCTAATCCTAACAGAAACTCACCCTGTGCTCATTCCCAACTCTTCCTAAGAAAGGACGGGGGAGGAGAACAGTCTGAAGAATTAACTGGGGCACAGAAGGCTGGTCTACTCTCAGGGGTCCCAGAAACTCATCCCAGAACCTGAGACTCATCCCTGACTCATCCCAATGCAAAAAGGAAAGGAAAACAGTCAGAAAGGAGACCTGTGGCTCAGAGAACTGCTCCCTTCTCTGCTAGTCTCTGTCTACTCTATCAGGGGTCCCAGAGACTCATCCCAGAACCTGAGAGAGACTCATCCCTGACTCATCCCAACACAAGAAAGGGAAGGAAAACAGTCAGAGGGGAGACCTGTGGCTCAGAGAGCTGCTCCCTTCCCTGCTTTCAAACCATGGGGCATCAGAGACTCACTAAAGTACCTAAGAGTGACTAATCCCCGACTCGGTCCAGACTAACACCGCAGGGAAACAGGGAAGAGACGGAGGAACATGTTACCGTGTTTCAATGAGGGCTAAAAGAGACCCAAAGAAACACCCACCGTCACCACACGTTCTCTGACCACTCTGAGAGGTGAGAGAGAGGTGATGGGGAGGGGAGTGGGGATCACTGGGTCGAAGGGGAGGAAGGGAGAGAGCCAGAGGACGGGCGTGACCCGGCGAGACAGGCCCGTCACGGCAGGGCCTTCTTTGCCAGGACGGGGCTGCTCTTGCAGAGCGGGGGAGGGGAAGCGACGGGGTCGCTCTTGGGCCTGCGGAGAAGGTTCCGCCAGTCACCCCTCTCCTCACACAGCTTCCTGCGCCACTCCAGCAGCTCCTGTAGGGCAGCGCTCTCGTTCTGCGACAGCCTCAGCTGCTGGATCACCTGCGGACAGAGAGGGAGAAGGCTTACCAGTATGTCCTGACCTTTCCTCCTTCCTCTGCTCATAAAGCCATCATACAATCTGATGGATTAAACTCATTAGCAATAGGAATCCCTTCCTGTCTATTCGTGAAACAAGCACTGAGATTCTCCTGCTAATCTTTGAAATAGCAAAAAATACAGACTGAAGGGTGTTGAATAGCCATAGCCTCGTTGTATATGCTCATATGCTACATCTTGATGTCTTTAGTATGACAGTCTGTTTTTACTCCCGCCCATTTTTGGATCTGGATTGATGGAGCACAGAAATTTTTTTATAAAATAGCAATAGATCCTATTAACAAATGACAAGAACAATTCACAAGATTCCACGAGCAGTAGTGTCCCAGCATTTAAACACTATACGGAGGTGAATTGATTTGTTATTAACCTCCACTTGTCCTCTTTCAATCCCCCCCCCCCTCTTCCTGTAGACAGTTTCCTGCCTCCCCCATGTTTACGGAGGTACAGCAGGTGAAACTGGAGCATGCGGCTCTACCACCACACAACAGCTGGCTGCAGATCACTCTAATGGCAGTCTTGGGAATCCCTAGTGTAAATATGCGGGTGGGGAGTGGCCCTGGAAGGAGGCAGCAGATCCCCTCCCTGATAGATAGTTTTAATTAAATCATAATAGCACACCAGCGGCCATATTTTATTCATAACCATACGTCAGTTAAGGCAGGCAGAATAGGAGACATGCATATGCACACACTTTCTCTCCCTCTCTTTCTCCCCCCTCTGTCTTCTCTCTTTCATATACACACATGCACGCGCATGCACACACATACATACACACACACACACTCACACATATGCACACACCCACACACATGCACATGCATACACACACACACACACACACACACACCTCACAGCCCCCCACTCATGCATGCCAGTCTCTTTAAACAGTGCCATTCATCAGTCAAAAGCAATCAATCTTCAGATCAATCACTCAAATGAGCATTCAAATCACAGCGCGCTTAAGGTGAACGGCAGCAATCAGAGAGGATCTGTTGTGTGACCTAGCCCTTGCGGGGACGTTCTGGAAAACCAGACACGTGAACGATGGTGCCCTTCATCTCCTGCACTTACCACCTGCGAGCACCACTGAATTCCTGTACTCTTTTCTATGGAAAACACTTGAATAAACCATCAGCTGACAATTTCCGATGCGTAGTCTAGTAAAAAAATGTCCCCATTAAAACCAAGCATTAAACATAATTTTTTGTATTATTATTATTTGTCTTTTAAAGCGAAAGTGAAACATACTGTAATATTTCAGTTATCTACTACACTCAAACAGCGACTATAAAATGTGTGTGTACGTGTGTTTGGGGGGGTAGTCATATAGAATGCATCGATTTCACCAAGATCCCCCTCAAGGCAGGAGAAGCTCATCACAAAGTATCCCTATTGGCTCGTCTGCCTCATCAAGGCTATACGGATAGAGAACACGCTGACCCCATTGGCTTCAGGGGAAAAGGCAGGATGTGGTACGTGTGTAAGCTGGAGGGACTGTCCTTGAACCCCGCGTGACACCCTCCTCCCCCACTCTGGGGTGTCAGCCCCAATCTCCTGCCAGAGAGCGAGTCGAACGGGAAGCTTTGTGTCAGGTAGCGGCTTGTTTAAAGTGGACCGCGTCGTCCTCGATTTCCCTGGCTTTCACAGGCCTGTCACCTGGACCAGGTCTCCAGGCGACAGAAAGGACTGAGCAAAGAGGTTGAGTTCCGGAATATGAGCTTCACAAAGTGGGCGCATGCACGCGTTGCTGATTGGCTAGTGTTTCTTTGCCAGCTGCTTCAGTTTTGTCTTTAAATAAAGATTAAATATCAAATACAGCACAGTTCAAAACGCCGCTAAGCCCTTAGTGGAAAACGTCTCAACGTCCGTCAGCACATGAGCGTGCAGCAGGTGCTCTGATTCGGGTTGTTATTGGAGATGAATCCCAAGTGAACCCGGTCGAATAACACGGTTTATTTAAAATGAACTCATATGCGCCATCCGATATGGGGCACAGTCCGGTGTAAAGCGCTGGTCACCGAATAGAAAAAAAAGTATGAATAAATATGAAAAATGAGTTTCCGCATTAGTCCAGAAACTCTCTGAGCTCGTCACATCCACACGTCAGCGGGCTGCCTTCTACAGTGCCGGAATGCTCCGTAATCCAATCACCGGCGGTCTGTGAACAGTCAGCCAAAGGGACCAACTGTCACTCCTTTTTGTTCTCGGCCGAGCACCGGAGAGAGTTGCATCGTGTCGGCGTGACTCGATGGCAAACCACAGATATTTTTTTTCACAGCTGAAAGCGGTTTACATTAATGGCACAGACCGACGACAGCCATGGCATTTTCTGAGGCTTTTACGTAGAGAGCGACCGCTGTCCCCGGCGCGCTAAAGATGGGCTTGCAAACACGTTAGACATTTCCTAAAGTAGCTTGTTGACCTTAGGACCGGGACTGGTGGAGATAGAAAGAGGGGGGCGACGCAGGCTCTGTCATTAGGTCATTAGCAAATGAGTGTGAGGGGGGGGGATTCCTCCCACTACCAGCAGTTTCCACCAGCGGTATGTAACTGAAATGTCACGACTAAATAAAGATGCGTTGCCCGACCCTACAAAGCGCTTCCGCGGAGCGCATGCTGTCCCTCGTCGAAGCAGCCGCGCTTTCAAGGAATGCGGGCCACCCACACGAACGGCCGGGAAGGGAGAGAGGGAGAGGGAGAGTGAGACGTGACTAGCAGGGGGGCCCTCTCTGTTTGCCACAGAGCTCGCTCGAGTAATCCATAATTTACACCTCGCTGACGGCCTATTTTTAGGGGATCCTGACGTTAGCTCAGCCAGGAACACTCTGTATTGCTGATCTGCCCTCCTGAGGGGTCACCTGTTTGCTACCATCCACCAGGCCTGAGCCTCAGTCATCAACCGCCGGCCACATGTGGGGAATCTTCCGGTGTGCTGCACCTAGATTATAAACTAAGGGCCTGATTTACTAAGACCTTTTAGTGGGTGCAAAAGGTTTTAGCACATGCAAAATCAATAAGATAGCTAATGATTGGTGCAAAAATACCATGACAAATCATTTGTGCACACAAACAAACAGGCATACACGCATTCACACACAAACACACACACACAGGTACACACGCACACACACATACACACACACACACAGGTACACATGCACACACAAGCACGCACGCACGCACACACACACACACTGGAACCGTTCTCTTCCATTCAGGCCTTAACAGCTCAGTTTATGTTATTGATTGGAGAAGAAAACGCTGATTACATCAAAACAGATGTATGCATTTAATTTCAGCATGATTGCGGTACACACTATCCGCATCATTAGACTCCAGCATAATGATGTGTAACACCTGATCATAAATCTGAAATAAAACCAGAATATTATATTTTTTCCAATTATTAAGTAATATTTTATGATCTACAGAAGGACATGCCTCATCTATGCCATATTGATAGAATATTCAATGCATTTGACCTGATATGCAATTAAAATTAGATCAATTACTGTCTGTCTGACACCTCTTCCCGTAAAAGCGGAATCCCTGGGGAAGATGGTGATTTATACATGCTGAGTTCTGGCATAGACAAAACTCTCCTGATTAATACATCTAGAATGTTAACATCAGCCAGGATGGATGTCACTTTTAAAATAAATTACACGTTCGGACAAAATACAGCCGCATTTTAAGTCAGTGAAACCAGAGAAACTAAGAAAAACATTATTTACTGATATTGTCAGATTTAGAAAAACACCTGCAGACAGGGTTTCGACATTAAGCATAAACCAAACTGATATGCTAATCGGTGTTCAATTACTCTCCCTTGACCTCTGCACTGGTGATTTTTGACATTGACCACACTGAAAGGTCAGGCCAGAACTAGAATTTGCTGATTTTTTCTCATCTATAGGTTACCCCTGGGGATGCTCAGGCTAGCCGTCCTGTTTTAGAAAGCCAAAAGAAGTCAAATAAACAAAGTAACATATTAGCCTGGCTTGCTCAAGCTAAAAGAGAATTGTGTTTTATTTATTTTTTACGCTACTCAGTTTTGGTAACGTATTTTTATTTTCCCTGTGTCTATTCTTTAGCTTGCAGTCTATTTTTATTTTTGTTTACAGAAGATAAAAGTTAAATGCCATGTTTAATTAACTGAATTACGAATCAGTTGTTAGATTTACAAACTTATATATAAAAACATAAAATAATGAGGGATCTTAAAAAGAAAGCAATCCTTTTTTTTTTCTTCTTTTTTTTAACGTGTGGCTGACTATTGTTAGTTTTATATGAGATAATACATTTGTCTTAATTAGGCTCATGTATAAGGTAGTGTTGTAGTTTACCATGGAATACTGCATGACATACTTGATATTACCAAATCAAAACAAAAAAAGATAAATGTATTTACTAATTTATTTATTGAACTCCTGCTACTAAAGGCAAAATTGTATGTTTTTAAACTAAGTAAACGGTTTCATGACAGCATCTACTGGGGAAGGGCGGTCAACTGTGACGGACAGCTTTGCTGTGGCCATCCAGAACTCTTTCCCACAGAGGCCTGGACTAAGTTTGGACTGATGCCCATGTATGATAAAGTGCTTCACTCCACGTACAATGCCGCTGGTCACAGCTTCTCCACATCCACTGACTGCAATCAGGGGCATGGGCATCCTGGTCCAGCTTTACTAATACAAGCCACCCCACAAACCATCCATTTACAGTCAGATCAGACACCTAAATAAAGAGCGCTCGTTAATAAAATAAGCTGCAGGGGGTGCTGTTGGGAGTCTCAGCTTGTTAATACCCTAGGCTCCGGAGTGTGGATGCGCCCCGTGGTCTGTTACCGAATCCAAACCGTGTCAGAGCCAAATCTGTCTGGCGCCCTTGCAGGCTGATGCATGATTGACGGCTCCGCCACTCCAGAGTGGGAGGGGTTTAGTTAGTGAGATTACCTTCTTCTCATCACACAAGAGCTTGATTGGGTGCTTAACCTCAGTCTGTGCCAGCACGGCCTGAGGCTTTGGCTACTCCCATAACGCCATCATCTGCACAGCTCACAAGGTGAACCGCGGAGCAAAAAGTGTAAGCATGGGGTCAGGAGGAGGCTGAACTGGCAGAAGACATTCCAGCGGTTTGACAGGCTTTAAACACATGACTGAATATTATAAATTTGGAGAAAAAGAGACATTGAATAAAATTAGGCAAAGTAAAACCCCAGAAAGTGCTAGAACACAATGACAACAGACCGAACCAAGCAGAGCCTCCACTGCTTTAGAGCAGATGAAAATGTCCATCCTTTAAAAAGCTTGACTGACATTCATATTCCCTGCGCCGCGCTAACGGCGAACGCCCTCCAGATGGTAGCCCCCCTGGAACAAAGTGCCTGCCTCGTTGTTTTTGGTGAATGATGCATCTTAGTAATGCATGTCGAATTTGCACGTGAACACATCGACAGAAGCACATAAATAAAACTGACGGCAGCTGGCTGTCCGGTGATGTTTGTTTACAAATCGAGTGAGTCGACAGACTCCAGATATGCCCCTGGTTTAATGGGATTGTAAGAGGAGCTGACCGTGAAAGAACAGGACACACAGCCCTCATACGGTTAAAGTTTCGGGAACCAATGGCAATGTTTTCAGCATTCCCCTGTAATTGCTGTTCGTCTACTATGGTGGAAGTAGGCTGTGAGTCACAGGCTTGGTAACGGTGGGGTGAGGTAATTGGCTGTGATTTCAACCGCCGTTTGGGGGAGGGGGGGTCCGAGGTCTGGCGGCTTTTTTTCGAGCATGGCCAATTTACGCTGGGGGGCGAGTGGTGGTATGTAGGACTTACAAATAAAGTGGCCGTATTAACGAGGATGGGGGGCCCTGTTGGTCAACCGCTGAAGCGCGACCACAGCAAACGCAAGACTGTGCCACACCGCACCGCAACGGACTGATGGTGGATATAATTTAAGAGAGGGAGCAGGTGGAGAGGACAGAAGACCGTGAGCGAGGAGGTGAGCCCATGGCCTACAGGAGGTGTACACCATGGGTATAAGCTTGTTCCATTATCCCTGAATATGATAACTGCACATACAGGCTACATGCCGTGTCTTTTTTCTGCTTTTCCCTCTTTTTCTCCCCAGATTGGAACACCCGGTCATGCTCACGCTCCAACGCTCATATCGATTTCCGTTCGGGAGGGCGTAGGCAAGCACGTGCTCTCCTCCGTAGCACGCAACGTCAGCTACTGCATCTTGCCAGACCGTAGTTCGTAAGTCAGGCTCACACAGACATGAGTTGGAGGAAGACACTTCTCAATATGCAACTAAAAAGATCGACTTGAGGGCACCCGGTCGACCAGCGGGGGTCACTAGCGAGCAATGAGACGCCGTAATCCTGGCTGACTGAAATTCTTCCATCCACGTGCGACAAGAGCCTATTGTGCATCTGGGAGTTTGACAGCCATGGTCAACAATGGCATGGTCTGGATTCAAAACCAGACCGTGGGGACCATCTGTTCACTAGGGCAGTGCCATAACAGGATGAGCCACTAAACAGCCCCCATGCTGAAAACTGTTTACTAACATGTGCAACTACACTACTGTATAGTCTACAGTTAGTGAATGGGTTCTGGTTGTTCCGTAATGATGTGGGGCACATTTTCTTGGCACACCCATAAAAAGTACAATCGTTACTTAATGGTACTCTACTTAGTGTTCATCTTCACCCTACGTTAATGTATTTCTTTCCTTTGCAGGGGTCGTATTTCACGATGAATGCAGCAGCCCCCTCCCACCCTCACATAGCAGGAGTAGTGGTTTGAGGAGCACGCTATTACGCTTTTAATACGCCATTGCCCTTTTCAGTCATCAGTTCTGAAACCAATCAAGCATTAAAGGGATATTCTGCAACACCTAAGACAAGGTTTCCCACTCCCATCGACCGAGCGTGAGCCAAATTTGTCCTGGAAGAGGACAGCCATTTTCTTCCTTCAGAACTCCAGAAGATAGTAGAATCCAAGCCATAGTGTATACAGGATACAGGCTAAATGTGATGACTGAACACCCTATTAGTTGACTTTATTGGTGTTTCCATTTTTTTGTTCTCTCCCTGACCCTCCTCTCATAGTATAATATAATATAAATATAATATTTTAGACAACATATACAATGACAATAAAAGTTAATAAATACCCATTGAAAATGTGTCTGTAACCTCTTGACCAAGTATGCCTATAGTTTCATCACATCTCATCACGTCTTCCTTTGTATTTACATAAGCTACAGCTTTGCATCGTGTCTATGAGGCGATATGTGAAGTGACTTGTCTGATATGTCCTTTGTGAAGAGCGCTATATCCAATTCAAGTGGCTTGATTGAAAGGCTGGGGTAGACTGCTCTCGCCCTCAAAAGGATTTGATCAAATCCTACATGACAGCCTCTGTTCGAATCATTTGGAGGCTAGGTTCTAATAAGTATTTGTCATTCCTGTCATGAAAATATTCGTAAAATGCAACTGTCTACCACTGATCGTTCAAACGGATTCACTGTGAAGAATTGTCCTGTTGTAATGTAAAGGTCTTTCAAGTGAAATCATGCGATTTTTGAGTCACACCCTGCATCTCTCCCGTATTCACGGATATGAAAGTAATCAATTTCCACATAAAACTCCAGACATTCCACTATCAAGTAAGCATGAAAAAAAATTATTCATGTTTTTATAGCTCTTGCATAATGGAACACATTTACCATGGCACTGGATGGCCTAACCGTTTCTTCTGGTTTCAATTCAAATTTTTTGTCTTGCGCAATAAAGAGCAACTGCACGTGCATACGCACGCGCGCACGCACACACTCGCTTAGAGGCAGTAGTTAGGCTGCTCACAGACATTTCCCTGCCTTTTTAATTTAAAATGTGGAAACATTCTCTCGCATTCTCTCTCTATCCCTGCTCACAGAACAAACCTGGAAAAAAGAGATGTTGATGCTCTGAAGGAAATACAATTCTGGCAGGGGAACACGTTCGGTTTCTCCAGTCCGATGGGTATTTGACGTGTAGCCGTTTGAAAGGAAATATTTGGAAATAATGAACCCTATGGATTCAACCAGGAAACCGTTTGCCTCGGCTGAAGTGTGTTTTCATTGCTTAGTTTGTGTCAATCAAATACTTTAGAGCTTGATTGCACACCTGCAAAAAGACACATATTATAGAACCCGCTGAAACATTTTACATGTATGTGTGTGTATGGGTGCGTGCCTGTGTGGGTGTGGTATGTCTGTGTGCCTATGTGTAATGTACTGTAGTACTGTATATGTAAGTGTGTCGAGGTGAGTGTGTGTTTGTGTGTGGGTTTGTATGTGTGTTTGTGTGTGAGTGACAGTGTGTGTCCGTGTGCTTGGCGGGCACACCCGGTTACCCGCACAGCACTTTGTAAGGTGCGGAACACGTTGTAAGGTATGCTAGATGCCCGTGTTTCTGCATTGTGCTTTGTGAGGTGTGGAACGTGTCCGGTTACCCATGGGGTGCTATGTAAGGTGTACAACGCGCCCGTTTACCTGCGAGGCACAATGTTCGGTGTGTAACACACCCGGTTACCTGCACTGTACTTTGTAAGGCGTGGAGAGTGTCCAATTACCCACGTGGCGCTATGTAAGGTGTGGAACGTGCCTGACTTCCTGTGCAGTGCTTTGTATGACACGGCTCTAGATTGGCCATCTGTCTGTGCCGTGAGAAAGATGCCGTTCTGGCCAGTTACGAGGCCATCTGCGGGCTGCTGCCGAGAGCAAATGCGCAAGATGGCGGCAGATGCGACAAGAGCCCCGTCTGAGATGGCGTGACGAGGAGATTCCTTCTGCAGCACGCTGGCTCGCTGGCTTCCTCTCATACCTGACACTCAGCGACATGTATGAGCCAATCAAAAGACTGTTGCCTTGCTTAAACGGTGGGCGGAAATCATCATGCTCCCAGTTGTCCCGTTTTGTTGTCACAGAATTTAAATGTTGGTCAGGAGAAAGGAAGTGGAACAATCTACCACACAAGTGTACAGACCTGAGGCCTACAATTCCCAGAGAACATTTTTTACAAGGATGACATAATTTCCCACAAAGCATTGCTTACAAAGATGACATCATTTCAGTTCAGGGATTTACAGCAGTAATTTGCAGGTGCCAGGTGCCTCATGAAAAATAAAGATGGGTAAGGATGAAGGGAATGCAGCAATGGGATTTAAAAGGTGGGCTATTCCATGTGAAATCACTATACCACTTTGGCAACCTGTCCTGTATTCAATCAACATTTTTCCTCAACATCACTAACAAACAAATGGAAGTGTTTGAACTTTTCTTCACTCATTTTAGTGATCCTTGAAAACACACTAAACTAATAGAAAAAAAATCTAATAAAATTTATGATTTTAAATCTTCAAATTTAAGGAAAATGTTGATTGAATCTCAGCCTAGGTCTTGAAAGCTGGCCAACATGGTGAATTTCTCCTGTTGAGGTAATGGCCAAGGGCAAAATTCTTATCTTTTATCTCTTGAGATATGGTTTAGTAAATTACCTTTTTTGCCTACCCTGGAATCATTTAAAACCCACCGCAATTAATCTGCATATGACACGGGCACAGCCTGAGAGGACCATGGGTAAATTTAATCATCACACGGAATGACCCAGAAATGCTGTGATTTAAGCAACAAAAAGAGGCAGAAAAGACGGAAAAAAACTGCAGCTCAGTTCTGTTTGAAAAGACGTTTGCGTAACGTGGCCTTGAATCCAGATCCTTGGCTTTTGTTATCTGATGGCCGTCAAGTGGAAATTCAGCATCAAAGGAAGTGGCTTAGATAGCTCAAGCAGAAATGACTGTACTGACCTCTGAATAACGTCCTTCTAAAATCCAGTATTTCAGCCATCTTTAGCAACATATTCGATAAGGTATTGGACTATCCTCTACGCCAGGGGTGTCAAACTCATTTTCACCCCGGGCCACATCAGCATTATAGTTGCCCTCAAAGGGCCGGTTGATTTTCGCGGACCTCGATTGTAATTGTTGAGGCGGGGGGGGGGGGGGGGGGTGCAATCACCATTTTTTTAATACAAACTTTATTTAACGGTTTATTTAACGTATGTACCGCGGGTGTGCGTCCGCGTCTGCGTTTGTCTGTTATATCGTAAAAGTAAATCCCGGTTAACCAGCCACGTAGATACACGCGTCAGATAATTTTTTTATTTTTTTTATTTTTTATTTTTATTTATTTTTTTTACGCGTCAGATAATTAAGTTCTCGCGGGCCACATAAAATGACATGGCGGGCCACATCTGGCCCGCGGGCCTTGAGTTTGACACCTATGCTCTACGCTATGCCATGTTTCAGTCAACGATTCGAGAAGTATACCCTCTATCCTAACAGTAAGGCTAATCCTACACACAATACAAAACTACTAAAGAAATCAGAAAGAACATATAACTGAAAGCTTCACCTGAATAGTTTTTTTTTACCACATGATGATTTTATAATTAATAACACAATGTGTTAAAAACCTGTTCTTTCCATATCAAGCTTTACTTTACCCGACATGCGTGTGATGTCACATTAATCTCCATGCTTTCCTAAGCTTCTTAAACTGTTATGGGCTCGCACGCCGAGCAAAACTAATGCTATAATTCACACGGCGGTGACACACGTTGGCACTTCCGAAACAGTGCGCAGCTTTGTCTTCCGTGCTTCTTAGCTTTTTGAGCAGTGGAAAATCGCAGTGCGATTAAACACCCGCATGAATAGAATAATTTCTTCTAAGTGCGAAGAGCTCAAAAGAATTGAGGATTGGCCAAATCCCTCCATTCACAGTAAAGACCATTAGCCGTCGTGGGATGGTGTATGCTTCACTAGCGCTAATTTGATAGACGCAAATTTAAGAATTTGATTGGCTGTTAGACCTTTCTTGAGGGAGCCCACATTCTTTGGGTGTCTCAGGGTAAACTGGCTGGTGAAGCAGTAATATCACGGCATAAAGTCAGTGAGACTACAGCAGTATCAAACACCGAGCTGCAATTTCCTCAAGGAGTGAGACCAAAAGCAGGGTGAAGGAGGGGATACCGCTCGGGAGACATCAAAGACGGACCAAACTCACCCCTTCCCCAAACCTTAGGGGCACACCCAGCCCCCCCCACCACCCCACCTTAGAGGGCGGCTCCAGCGCCAAAGGGAGAGAAGTTGAGGTGACTCCTCTGAAAGAACACAAAACAGGAAGACAAAATAGACAACCAACTTTAACATGACAGAGACATGACAGTAGAAAAACCAAGATCACATGAAAAACATAACTTCTGGGAAGATGCCACTTCATTCACAGGCTTTGTACAAAATACTTTGCCTATCAAAATTTTGGGGGCATTTTTGGGATTTTTCTATCATCATTTTTTATTTTAATTCATGTTTTTAAAAAAGTCTGCCCCCTTTTATTTAAAAAAATTGACAAGGATAAGAATTGTCAGTGAATAAGCAGAGGCGAGCATTGGGGTGACGTGGGCTCCGAGAAACAAGAGACAGTGACCTGTGCGCCATGTGACAGGAAGTTCACACTGGCTGAATACATTGGCTGAGGTCCTTTTCTAGCTAAAATCAGGACTCCTGGTCAAACTGTGAACTAAACATTACAAATAAATTTATGACATATAGGGCTGGTTTCCCAGACATGGATTAAGCTTAGTCCTAGACTAAAAACTTTTTTCAATGGAGATCTTCATTGAATTTGTATCTTAGTCTTGGATTAGGCCTAATCCATGTCTGTGAAACCGGCTCTTAAAGAATCTTTAGAAAGTGCTGTTTTGCAATTTTAATATTGGAGACCTACCTCTGAATTTAACTGAAACAGCCTTAAGGAAAAGTGCTAAATAAATGCAAGTCTATTAACATCTTAAGCAGTCAGTCTGAAACAATCTTAAATAATCTTAAGGGGGGTAAAGAATCACTTTAATTAGTTTTCACTTTTTGTGTGAATGAATAGCGCTTTCCTTGATTTTGATTTAATCGAAGGGTTTGGGTAAAATCTTTTTAATCTTAGGATTTGCGGTAATCCTCTGATGTCAGTTAGTCCTACCAATGTGTTGTACGATTGTATATTTTTTATGGAGACTAAGAATAACTTGAGAAACATAGAAACATCCCCTTTGGAGGCAGCTGGAGGTGGTATATTTTGTTAAAAAAGCAACTGTGGTTTCTCAAACAAAGGCCTATGAACCTGCACAGGAACTCACACCTGAGGTTTAACCCTTTCACCTCACCTCTGTGTCCAAAGGGCAGCGCTTCCGAAATGGCACAAGAATGCCAACAAACAACGATAAAACCCACGGCCCCTGTTTTTGCTCTCGATCATTAATCGCCCTCATACAAATCAACTCAGGAATTACGGTAACGATTCTCCTCATGGATTTTTACGATGTGGATCTATCCCAGGCACGCGTGTCTCGATGTCCCCAGATGCTCCTGTAGCACAGGCACACCACTGAAACTCGAGGAGGGGAAAGTCAATGGTAACCGACGTGAACGTTAAACGAGCATTTCTGACCCGCGTTAAAGCTCAGCCTCCCCCGCGGCATTTGCTGTTATAGCGAGCCGCGGTATCGCCGGTCCGGTTTCAGTGCGAGCGTCATGTTCAGATTGCTCCCTACGGTGGAGCTTTTCTGTCCGGCTCAATTTTTCATGAGGTGTTTGAATAATTAACGCTATATTTAAAGCATGGGGGGTGGGCGGTGGAAGTGTGTGTCAAAGCAACAAGGCAACACTCTTATCTGCCACTGCTGGTTCTGCGTCTCTCTATCTGCAGTTATGCATCTCTATTGCTGAAGCACTTCCTGGATCCTGATAGTCATGTGACCGTTGTCCATCTCACATGGTGCAAAGTGAGAGGGGGTATCTTTACAAACAGATATAGAATCCTGTAACTCTAGATCTATTACTACCGAGGGTCTGCATTATCAAGGAGAGCTTGCATGTCATCAGTGAAACGTTCAATACGGCCCATGACCAACTAGATACGGATACATCAGACGGTATCGATTTAAGAGCCTCGTGGTTCAGTTAGTGCGATAAGAAAGCGTGGAGTTAATGCCTGATTATTACCTCAAAGTGGCTCTTCACTCATTCACTGAGCGCACTGATTCGTAACGCGGCTGCGTGTTAAGATGCTGTTGCTGCGTTGACGAGCATAGCTGCGGAAGAGAACCACCCCTCGGCGCACGCCAACACGCTTGTCCACACACGTTCTACAGCGGGGCTAGGGCCTAAACCGGGGTCAGTGTCCACAAAATGGAACTATTTTCCCCGTTTTAGAGGCTCCAGTTTGCAGCTTCTGTGCCCCCCGCATTACAAAGTTGCATTAGCATTGTGCGCATGCCGGGACTCTCGCGTTACCGGACCCCCCGTCTCCGGTTACACGCGGCGCGTTCAGCTTCGGCTGCATCCTGTCCAATGAAAACCTGAGAAGACTGCAGCGCATGTGGCACTTAAAAAAAAAAAACGTAGAGGGAGGCGGGGAGCCAAAACGCTGAGCGTGAAGAAAGACAGTAAGCCAGGGGACCGCCGCCCGTTACGGTGTTTCCTGACAGCTAGAGGAAGGTGAACTGAGGGGAAGTGTAATGATAGAAGGCCCCCTCACCTGGCTGTGATGACCGTCCAGGTGCCTGTGGAGGGAAGACGTCATGGAGCTGTTTGACTTGGAATGACCCTCGTCTTCCAGGGAGCCTGAGAGGGTCGAAAGCACAGAGACCCCCCCGTCAGGCCGTTATAGATTCACCCGAGAGAAGGCTGAATGTTATTGGCTCGGATCACAGATTGTTGCTATGAGAGCCAATAGAACTGGATAAATAGGCTATATTTTCTACAGTGCCCTACCAGTTACAATTGGAAACTACTGGAGAAGGGATGTGGGAGATAAAGTAATTTCTTGATGTTGACAACCACGCGCAAAAAATATAACATTAAGCAAATAACTTTTTTTATAACAATTTACTTTTTCATGATGTATCTATTGGGAAAAATCTATTGACAAACGCCGTCCCACCTGGACAGAGTGGCTGGAAACGAGACTCTCCGGGTGAAAACTGGACATGTGGCAACCCTACAGGCAGAAGGAACCCGTGTTGCCCCATGACAAGACAGCCACAATCTCCCCTGACAACAGGAGGCAAACCTGTTGTGCTGAGAGGGGGTTGTTGCCATGGTGTGGTCTCCGGGATACAGGCTGTGGAGGGACTGAGCCCGTGTGGAGCCCATATGGGCCCGAGTTACCAAAACGAGGGCCTTTGCTTTCATCGCAAAGGGGATTCTGGGTAAACCTGCTGAGCCTACATTTTGTCATCATGAACCCTTCTTCTGATCTTATTTTATTTTGCTCTGAGCCGCATTCGGCCTCTACTTTCCCTCTGTCTTCCCAGCATCACTCTCTTACCCTCTCAACTTTTATCATTCTCTGCCCCTTCTCTACCCCCCTTCTCTCCCTTTCTCACTCTCCCTTTTTGTCTCCCTCACTCCCTCCCTCCTTCCTGCACCCTCATATACTTTTTCATGTGACAGATTATGAAACGAGTCAGGAGGTGTCAGGTCTGATTCCTTTAAGGCTAATCTCAGTGACGGTGAGACCGAGGGGCGTGGCTTGTACGCAAACAGACCCGTGCAAGGGCACGCTGCCTCAGATTGACAGGGCCTTTGTCCAATGAGAATGATTTATCTCATCTCACAGCCTTATGATAATTTACGTGTCCCCATCAAGGCCATAGCTCTTACCATTGGACAGCTGATTGCCGTTCTCCAAAGGCGCAGGGCTGGGAGAGTGGGTGTGGGTGTGGGTGTGGGTGTGGGAGTGGGAGTGGGCGTGGGGGGCGGTGTGGTTGTTAGCGTTCTTGTCCTGGAGCTGCGGCGATGGCGAGGTCGTGCCCGCTTCCTCCCGGCCCGGGACATTGATGTTGGAGTTGAACCCTGCAGAGAAAAATTTTAAATTCAGCACTGCGGGTTTTGAAATGATAGCCTAAAAAAAAACATTTAAAAGGATAACTATCATATAATCTACAGTAGCAAGAACACACTCGTCTGCATTTCGCTTATAGAGCAGATCCTAACCCGACGTGCTTGGATGCCTCTACACTGTTCTTTCATGCCGACCGCGTGAAGTGACAGCGGCGTGTTGCCGTAGCGAAGATCACAGCCAACGTAAAAGGGACAGACGGCGCATTTTCGCAGAGACACTTCGACACCCGGTGAAGATTCCTCTTGTGCGTGGAGCCAGTGAAACTGGGTCATGCGTAGTTGTGAAGATGACTATGCCACAGAGAGGGGCGGTGGCTGGGGGTCAGCCAGCCCCGCGCTACGTTTGCCCACCGCATCTCTCTCGCACTCACGGAGCTGGCATCGCTATTTCAGAGCATGTCTCTCTCACGGTCACTTCCTCAGACCTGGTCTCTCTCTTGGTCACTGAGATGACCTGGTCGCAAACGAGCAGTCACTCACAGGGCTGGTATTTCTCTTGGTTACAGAGCTGGCGTCTATCATGGCAGTAGAGCTGGTCTCTCTCCCGGCCATAGAGCTGAGTCATGCTTTCAGAGCTGGTATCTCTTGCAGGCACAGAGTTCATTTCCATCACAGTCTTTCATATAATCACATGAGCTGGTCTCTCTCCCTCTCACAGCCGCTCCGCTACACTTCATCACATGAGCTGGTCTCTCTCCCTCTCACAGCCGCCCCGCTACACTTCATCACATATAGAGCTGGTCTCTCTCCCTCTCACAGCCACTCCGCTATACTTCATCACATGAGCTGGTCTCTCTCCCTCTCACAGCCACTCCGCTATACTTCATCACATGAGCTGGTCTCTCTCCCTCTCACAGCCGCCCCGCTACACTTCATCACATGAGCAGGTCTCTCTCCCTCTCACAACAGCCCTGCTACAATTCATCACATAGAGCTGGTCTCTCTCCCTCTCACAGCCGCTCCGCTACACTTCATCACATGAGCTGGTCTCTCTCCCTCTCACAGCAGCCCCGCTACACTTCATCACATATAGAGCTGGTCTCTCTCCCTCTCACAGCAGCCCCGCTACACTTCATCACATATAGAGCTGGTCTCTCTCCCTCTCACAGCCACTCCGCTACACTTCATCACACGAGCAGGTCTCTCTCCCTCTCACAACAGCCCCGCTACAATTAATCACATAGAGCTGGTCTCTCTCCCTCTCACAGCCGCTCCGCTACACTTCATCACATGAGCTGGTCTCTCTCCCTCTCACAGCCGCCCCGCTACACTTCATCACATGAGCAGGTCTCTCTCCCTCTCACAACAGGCCCGCTACAATTCATCACATAGAGCTGGTCTCTCTCCCTCTCACAGCAGCCCTGCTACACTTCATCACATGAGCTGGTCTCTCTCCCTCTCACAGCCGCCCGCTACACTTCATCACATGAGCTGGTCTCTCTCCCTCTCACAGCAGCCCCGCTACACTTCATCACATGAGCAGGTCTCTCTCCCTCTCACAACAGCCCCGCTACAATTCATCACATAGAGCTGGTCTCTCTCCCTCTCACAGCCGCTCCGCTACACTTCATCACATGAGCTGGTCTCTCTCCCTCTCACAGCAGCCCCGCTACACTTCATCACATATAGAGCTGGTCTCTCTCCCTCTCACAGCAGCCCCGCTACACTTCATCACATATAGAGCTGGTCTCTCTCCCTCTCACAGCCACTCCGCTACACTTCATCACACGAGCAGGTCTCTCTCCCTCTCACAACAGCCCCGCTACAATTAATCACATAGAGCTGGTCTCTCTCCCTCTCACAGCCGCTCCGCTACACTTCATCACATGAGCTGGTCTCTCTCCCTCTCACAGCCGCCCGCTACACTTCATCACATGAGCAGGTCTCTCTCCCTCTCACAACAGGCCCGCTACAATTCATCACATAGAGCTGGTCTCTCTCCCTCTCACAGCAGCCCTGCTACACTTCATCACATGAGCTGGTCTCTCTCCCTCTCACAGCCGCCCGCTACACTTCATCACATGAGCTGGTCTCTCTCCCTCTCACAGCAGCCCCGCTACACTTCATCACATATAGAGCTGGTCTCTCTCCCTCTCACAGCCACTCCGCTACACTTCATCACATGAGCTGGTCTCTCTCCCTCTCACAGCCGCCCCGCTACACTTCATCACATGAGCAGGTCTCTCTCCCTCTCACAACAGGCCCGCTACAATTCATCACATAGAGCTGGTCTCTCTCCCTCTCACAGCCGCTCCGCTACACTTCATCACATGAGCTGGTCTCTCTCCCTCTCACAGCAGCCCCGCTACACTTCATCACATGAGCTGGTCTCTCTCCCTCTCACAGCAGCCCCGCTACACTTCATCACATATAGAACTGGTCTCTCTCCCTCTCACAGCCACTCCGCTACACTTCATCACATGAGCTGGTCTCTCTCCCTCTCACAGCCGCCCGCTACACTTCATCACATGAGCTGGTCTCTCTCCCTCTCACAGCCGCTCCACTACACTTCATCACATGAGCTGGTCTCTCTCCCTCTCACAGCAGCCCCGCTACACTTCATCACATGAGCTGGTCTCTCTCCCTCTCACAGCCGCTCCGCTACACTTCATCACATGAGCTGGTCTCTCTCCCTCTCACAGCCGCTCCGCTACACTTCATCACATGAGCTGGTCTCTCTCCCTCTCACAGCAGCCCCGCTACACTTCATCACATATAGAGCTGGTCTCTCTCCCTCTCACAGCTGCTCCGCTACACTTCATCACATGAGCTGGTCTCTCTCCCTCTCACAGCAGCCCCACTACACTTCATCACATATAGAGCTGGTCTCTCTCCCTCTCACAGCCGCTCCGCTACACTTCATCACATGAGCTGGTCTCTCTCCCTCTCACAGCAGCCCCGCTACACTTCATCACATGAGCTGGTCTCTCTCCCTCTCACAGCAGCCCCGCTACACTTCATCACATGAGCTGGTCTCTCTCCCTCTCACAGCCACTCCGCTACACTTCATCACATGAGAGCGAAGGCGTCAGTCCCTTCAGGAGACACTGCAGTAAAAAGCACAAATCAATCTGAGTGACAACCCATATTAAAAAGGAAAGCATGTCTGGACAATGTCGCCCTTTCCCGCCTAATCCATACCCGAGCCAGTAAAGATAGAGCAAACGGAAGCAGCCTGTTTATTGACAGTGAGGACAGATCACAGCACCTGCCTGTTTACAGCTGACGATGACAGAGAGCAAGGTGACTCCACACCGGAGAACAGATGACGGAAAACCTCACCCGTCCCTATCCCGCCGCCCCTGGCTAACGCTAACATGCTTGCAAACAGAGAAGTATAGAGAACAGCAAGAATCAAACCTCTGTTCTGACTGTGAGACTATCAGTGAAGGTGAATTCTATCCTAGGTGCATACTACAGGCATATGTTAGGCACTAATGATAGACACTACTCCAAAACCCCGTGTTGATTAAAATCTCCTTTCATAATGTCTTCTCTATGCAGAAGAGGAGTGCATTCTGGAGGAGGGGAGTTCAATAATTAAGAAGGCCGCAGCTTCAGGATGCGCCGTGGAGACGTCCATGAATAAAATCGCGCACGGCCGTTCTAACAGAACAAACATTTCCTGATGCAGATTTTTTAAAAATAAAAAAATGATAAAAAACCATTTCTGCTGGTAAATCTGTAATGCATGAGGCAATAAAAAAACAGCAGTAAAAGCCAGCTGAATGTTTTACTACACCGCTGAATCGCAGGCTAAACGGCGGAGGAGCACTCTGACCCAGCATCCCCTGGGCAAATCCCGCACATTTCACATTAACGGCCCGCTTATTGAAAGGGGCCAGCGTTCGGATTGCGCACGCCCTCACGCATACTGTAACAACGGAGGCATTGCCTGCCACAGTGAGCGCCTGCTGACAGGCTGTTGCACCATCAGCATTCTAAAAGGACAATTGCGTGACTTTATCCAAGCACCCTGGGTAATGCGGTCTCTAGCTAATGGGAAAGGGAGATCGGGCCTTTAGGGGCTTGGAGTCAAAACTGGTGGGTATACGATTCCGAAATGTGAGGACATTAAACGGCACTCTATAGGCTATGACAAAAAATAATAATAAATCGTTTCACTGGGACATCATGGTACTCATTAGCCTTTGACCTCCATGGCTGGGGAGTCTTTTTGGGGGGGGTAAAGGTGGACGTGAGAGTCAGGGGGGGGATTCTGGGGTCTGAAATAAAGACAGACCGTGGAGGGGAGGTCACGCATCCAGATGCACACGCGGGGCCACGAAGCCAAGGTGTGGTCAGGGTCGCATTAACGCGGCGCTCATAAATCGCGCGCAATGAACCGCCGCACCACATTTAATTTAAAAAAACGACCTGGGAGGACCCACAGTCTGTCTTCTTCATGTGCGTCGGGAGGGTAGTTTGAGAAGTGCCGAGTTGGCGCTCGCCCACTGCAGGTAGATGCAGGACATCTAGAGTATAACAGTAGGGCTGGTAGCCTGAAGTCTTCTGAGCGGGGAATTCTGGGTATATCCATCTCAGAAAAGCAAGACCTTGAGGTTGTGGCCTGGGAGGATTCAGGATTCAAGATTAAAGATTCAAGGTTCAAGAGAGTTTTTGTCTTTTCTGTAAAGCAAGTCTCACATTGGCTGTCAGTTGTGATAGGTATGGCCAAAATGTTTATGACAGTTATCAGAAATTGGGGGATTTTTGAATTTCTGTTGAACATTTTAAAAGGACCCCCACCCCCATAGAGAAAATGATGTTAAATACTGGGAACGTTCCGTTTGATCCTCTGGAATTCCACAACACATGCTAACGCTTGCAGCACTGAGACACAGAATGATGCAAGCTCTGCACTTATGAAACGAGTCAGGAGGTGTCAGGGCATTTTGTTTTTAACGTTAGTGTTGAAACTTAGGAGAAAATGTTGAAACTGTATTTTGAAATGGCATTTCCCCTTCAACAGTCACTTTGGAAGGAAAACTCTGGCTTTAACCATGCAAGAGACATACATATTATGATGATGTGAACTGTATATGAGCTACATGGGGACCATACAGGGTACGGTGTGCTAAAAAAGTGGGTGTGGATTGCACAGCAGGGTACCCATATATGGTGTGGGGGACAGGTTGTGGTGCATGAAACAGAAGTACTTTTGGGGGCGGCTGCGGGAGGTATGGATTTCTCACCTGGCTCTCGAATCTTCCTCCCTGCGGAGGACTTTCTGAGCAGGCTCCTCCCAGAGCTGAAGAGGGTGGTGAGTTCATCCAGTGGGCTGGTGAGGGGGCGGACGGAGGCGGGGTTAAAGAGCAGCGGGGAGGAGGAGCAAGAGTGCGCACGGCGGGGCTCTGGGCGACCTGCCTTCGCTGGAGAGTAGGGGGGCTTGCCGGTGCCCGGTGGGGCCTCGGCCGAATTGTGGCCCTTGTGGGACGCCTTGGAGGAGTCTGGGGTGGCCACCGACGCTGCGCGCGTCAGCCCCATGACCCCAGCACCCTCGGGGGGGAACGGAAAGTGGGAGGGGGGTCTGTAAGGAGGGGGCAGGGCTGGGGGTGGAGGTAGGACAGGGGGCGTGGGGGGCGGAGTCGTGAGGGAAGGGGCGGGCTTGTCGGTCATGAAGACGGACAGGCTGGGGGAGGAGTCGGCCCTCTGGCGGGCGTATTGGGGTGAGAGCGGGCTGCCTCCCTCGCCCTGCCCCGGGTAGTTGAGATTGGTCTCCAGGACGGGAAGCTTCTTCACCTCCAGCGGGGTGAGGGGGGACTCATCCGAGGCTGGGGAGCATGTGGCGGGGGAGGGGGGGAACACCAGCAGGGGCGGCCGGTGGGGAAGCAGGTTCGGGAAGGGGGGCGGGATGTCACAGGTCCCGTCCTTGCAGGGGGGCTTGGGTCCAGGACCGGGAGGGTGGAGCTGCTCCGCCAGCGCCATCTGGACCAACGAGGGGGACGGCTCCTCGGGATTGCCTGTCGCCATGGTTACCTCCTCAGGCGGGAAGTACTTCATCTCCTCGTAAACGGCCTCGCCCAGCTCGGGGCTGTCCACTTCGGGGAGGCTGGCGGTCCTCGGTTGGCCCACCATCTCGATGTAGACATCGTCCTCCTCCAGGGGGCGATAGAGGCTGAGGCCCACGCAGTGGGGTCCGTCCATCGATGCCGCCCTATGGATCACCCCCAGACAGTGGCCCCCCTTGGAGAGACAGGAGAGCTTCATTTCGGCAGAGCGGTGAGCAGAAATCTCCTCGTACGACCCCGTCAGTTTGGTGTAGGGGCTTCTTTTTGGCTTGGGGGGAGGGACCTTCCTCATGGTGCTGTAGTCATCGCTGTGAGGCCGGGGTTTGGAAAGGGCTGTGTCAAAATTAAAATAGGGGAATGAGCAAAAGACAAAATTCACCCATTTTAGCAGGCAAAGACATGCACACAATACAAACATCTTTTTCACATGTTTTTTCCTGACAGTTGAGGACATCTGAGAAAGGACTGCAGCCACACTAAATGCCCACAGGAAATAACAGGTAAAATGTTGGCTGCATACGTTTGGAATGGCTTTCTATACGCTTTATGGTGCACTATTTACGTTTAGGGGATTGGCTATTTTGATGGTTTCCGAATTCTCAATTAAGAACACTGAGAATTAGGACATCCTACAAAATGGCTGATTCCCTACACTATAAAGTGTATAGGTAGCCATTGTAAATGTAGCCATAGTCATATTCAGCCAACATTTTACCTGTTATTTCCTGTCTTTTCTTTTTGCTATTTCCTGAAAGACCAGAGAGGTAGATAAGCACAGGGTTTTTGGGGGAGGGGGGTACAGACCATCAGCCGGCGTCTCCTTGGGACCAGCGCTCAGGCAGGCACTGACGGCCTCGTAGGAGGCGCTCAGCCTGGTGTTGGGGTCCCTTTTTGGCTTGGGGGGAGGCTGTTTCCGTGGCGACGACAGGCCGCCGCCCCCGCCCGCTTCGTCGGAGGTGGCGGTGGCAACGGAGAACGCCGGCTGCTGGGCGCCGGGCTTGATTGATGGCCCGGTGGCGGAATGTACCAAGCCCTCTGCAGATAGGGGGACGGGCACGGAGCTGGAGCGGAAGTGCTTGAGCACACGGCTCCCCCCGCCCCCGCTGCCTTCATTGGCCTTCCCGCTCCTGTCTGGAGCCCTGGGAAGATAAAATGATACTCATATGCATTATTCAAAATGACAACAATGAGGCTGCTCATGCAGATATAATTACGTTTTTCATCCTCTCTCTCTCTCTCTCTCTCTCTCTCTCTCTCACACACACTCTATGTCTCCCTCCCCCTCTCTTTCTCACTCTCTCTCATTCTCGTTCACTCTCTCTCTTTTGCTCCCTCCCCCTCTCATTCTCCCTCACTCTCTCTCTCTCACACACACACTCTATGTCTCCCTCCCCCTCTCTTTCTCACTCTCTCTCTCTTTCTCTCTCTCTTTCTCTCTCTCACACTCTCTCTCACTCTCACACTCTCTCTCCTTCTTTTTTAATCCCTGTTTAATGTGGACGTCCAGGTCTGAGAATCGCTGGGTGACCTATAGACACATCAACATAGTGCTAAATTAAGCAATGACCTTTAACCTCAACTCCATTCGTTTTGTCAAAATTGTGCCATTCCTGAAAGATGGAGGGAGGTTGGAGCTGCTTTCCATTACTCCACTCACCTCAACCTGAATCTTAATCATTGGCAACCACGCAGCGCCAATCAGCGCCATCGCGGCCAATCAGGGGCCAGAAAGCGGAAGGGGTGGGGCATAAGGAATTGGGCAGAAATAGCTTAGTTATAGCATTAATTGTTTAAGTCTAATCTTCTTCCTCTAATGCTATAATGTGATATGCGTTCTCAGATTTGATATCTGCCTCTTAATCTGCAGTCTCCATCTGTTGTTTCCTGGGGGAGGTGGGGGTAGTGGGCTTTGAAAGCGAAGAGATTCTGGACGGAGGAAAGCCCTAATCCGACCTTCTGCACAATTCCAAAATGTGAGCTGCCGTGCTCATTTCAGAATTCAAGACTCCCTCTCCCCACGCACACTTTCACCTGATCTGTGCTTACAACCACATGACCGCTGTCCCTGAGTGGTCAGGAAAGATCAGGGTTTACGGAATGTTCTGGTGTGTATATGTATGTTTCTGTGTGAGTAGATACAGATACATGTGTTTGTGTGGGTGTGTGCGTGCGTGCATGTGTGTGAGAGTGTGTGTGTGTTTGTAGCTTCTGTGTGTGTGTGTGTGTGTGTGTGTGATTGTAGCATGTGTTTGTGTGTATGTGTGTGTGTGTGTGTGATTGTAGCGTGTGTTTGTGTGTGTGTGTGTGTGTGTGATTGCAGCGTGTGTCTGTGCGTGTGTGCTGGGGGTGCTCCCCCTCTATGTCCCTCTCCTGTCCCATGGGAGGAACAGCAGATGTCCTTTCTGTTTTGGGATGAAGGGGATAGAGAGGGAAAGAGGGGAGCTTTATGCTCATGGGTAATTTACTCTTCACCCCACTCTCACACACAGTACAGATCACAGCCTTGTGCTCTCAGCGAGGCCAGCTCTAAGCTAATTAACTTCCCCAAACACTGAAAGAAATATAATAAAAATAAATAAAGAAAAAATACAAAACCAAACAGACAGCCCTGCTTCTCAGACCACGGGATTGTGATACACGTATCCTGTGGTGTTTTTCTCTGACGGAGAGCGGCCATCGACAGTGGAGGAAAACAGGCCAGAGTCTCACAACCCAAACAATAAAAAAGACAGATGTTGCTGCAGCTTTTTATCTGCGGATCAATCATGACAAGCAATTAAAGCCAAATTAAGGCAACACAAAGTCACTTATATTACTCAGTGAACAGACACGAAAAGACACCGAATAGTAGACTTATATAAGCATATTAAACGCACCAAATAACAGCGTATTAATGCAGTCTAGGACAACCGGGGGAGGGAAAACCTGACATTATTCCTTGCTTAGTTTGTTCATCACTCTAATCATTACGAAGCTTCTGGAACTAATGTGTCCACAGTAAATGAAAGCCTGTCGTTCAACATACAGCACAGCTGATATTCTAGTACCTATGGTAATCTCATAAAAAAGTAATCACACGAACACACACACACACACACGCATGCACACATGCTTTATAAAGACTCAATGTCTGTGATTAATACTGTAATTACAGGAGAACAGCCAGCATGGATGACTGTACATAGACAGGAAACACTCCTTCCATAAGAAGGTGGAAGGGTTTATTAAGAACTGAACATCAACACACACGCACACACACAAATACGCGCACACACATATGCACACACACACACAGATACACGCAGAAACGCACACACCGTACCACCCACGCGACAAACTACTATACCTAACCTTTTTAATTCATCGCTTAAGACCGAGGCTTACAGAGGAAGTGACAGCGGTTCCGGGCGACCGACGACGCAGCGCCACGCTAGGCGCGAGAGGCGCCGTACCCGCCCACACACAGCCTGCGCCGTTGTCTGTCGCCTCGTGGAGACGTCCCTGGCGCCACGGGCACACTATCCTTCTCACACCGTAACCTTTCACACGCGCGAGTCTCTCACTTCCCCACAGCCCGCCCACTGACAGACCCCGCTCCCATCTGCGGGCTCCAGGGGACCGTGTGACCGCGGAGCCGATGACACACCCCTACACCAAAAAGGACTGAGTAAGACAGAGCAGGATCTGCAGAAGTGTCTCTGTTTAACCTGCTGAAAATAGGCTTTGTGCAAGCGTCTCACCCTCTGTCCCCTCCAACCTAAAGCGACCAACCAGTGGCTGAGAAATCCCACCTAAATAAAATGTTTTATTTCAAACACATTTGTGACACCAGCAGCTGTGGTTTGATTACCACACTAGCACATGCCAGAAACTCTAAACCGTGTATCATTATATCCTGGATTGACATTTAATACTGGCAAGCATTTAGTATAATTAAATAATTCAAGTTTAAATATTAACAGGTATGAACAGATATTGACAAAAATATTAAAGATGTTATTTTATCTGAGATGATTGAAATTATTAAGAAATAATTTATTTTTAAAAGGAAAACCCTCTGGAACTGGACGTGGCTGGATTGGCTGGGGGAAGTGGGTGGAGATTTCTAACCTTTTGGGTGGCTCCTCCTCCTTGCCAACAGGTTCGGGCCGCTCGATTAGGTGCATGCCGTTGAGCTGGTTGCGCATGCGGTCATTCTCGCGGGCGATGTCGGAGGCATTCTGGATGACCAGGCTGTCGTAGGCCTGCAGGCCAAGGTCTTCCGTCCCCTGGAGGAAGCGCTGGACACTGCAGAGCTCCTGCTGCCGGTCGCACACCCTGCGCCGGGCGTGTCGCCGCGCCAACCAACCCCGCGCCACTGCCACGGGAACACAGAGACAGTTAACACACGCACGCACGCACACACACACTCACATGCATACATGCATGCACACACACACACACACACATGCACACACACACTCACACAAACACAT
This sequence comes from Ilyophis sp. 1 JC-2022, assembly GCA_022702515.1. NCBI lineage: Eukaryota > Metazoa > Chordata > Actinopteri > Anguilliformes > Synaphobranchidae > Ilyophis > Ilyophis sp. 1 JC-2022. The sequence goes on from CM040397.1 coordinate 87,699,671, forward strand.
ACACACACTCACAAACTGCATACACACAAACATACACGCACACACACACACACACACACACACACGCGCACACACACACTCACACAAACACATACACACACTCACAAACATATAAACTGCATACACACAAACACACACACACACACACACACACACACACACACGGACACATACACAGATGCAACTAACACATAACACAAACCAGTGTAAATATACAGCCAGATATATTCTGCTCTGCCTACTGCAAACCTGATAATGCGACTGTAATAAAGACAAATTGATTGCCATGAAAAACATGGTAGACCTGGCCAGTTTGAGGGCTTTGTGCAGGTGAGAAATGAATTACTGTTTCGAGCAAAGACAGGAAGTTACCTTTTTGACACGTGATGATCTTCCTATGCAACTGGTGGCAGCGGTCATTGAGATGGTCGGCTTGCCAGTACCTCAGAAACACCTTACTGTGACCCATCTGTACACCAATCACAAACAGGAGAGAAGTCATGAGTCTCAGAGAGGCCAATCAGAAACCATGAGGCTGGAATTCAGTCAACATTATGCCCTTAACTTTGATTAACAGTTATACACGTTTAATTTTCTTCACAAACAAACAGTTTAGTGAAGACAAACTGGTCAAACTAAGTTTATTAAGAAAATGTGCAATGCTTATGTTTCCTTGTAAGTTAAATTAAGGACAAGTGCTGATTGAATACAGGCCTGTGTATGAGTAGGGTCCGGGCCCGGAGACACCAGCATCACAGAACAGAAAACCGCAGTACTGAGAAAGACACGCATCAGCTTGGCAGGACAGGACAGGACATATTATTTCACACTGTAGAGTATAAAGATCCTTCAACATGCTGGTAAGAGAGTACTGCACCGACGTATCGTTCACCTCACAGAGTGCATGTTTTTGAGGATCTGCACTAAATGACCTCTCAGTCCAGAACTGCACCGTGGTGATAGTGTTTTGGCAGCATTTGAAAGGTTGCCATTAGGGAACCGGCAGACGATGGCTAGGTTGGGCAGGACAAACGTCGCTTCGAGTGGACGAGTGTGACAAGTGACACTGCGCAGTGCCTGGAACTTTGCGATCGACCGAGAGAGAGAGAGAGGCCGTTCTACACGCGTAGGTCATGCAAACCCCTCGTGGGCTTTCTACAGTAGCTGTTTGTCAAACTCTGTCTTTTCTCGGGACCCTGACGCACCGCGCCGCTGAATGCGATTGATATGTTCCCAGGACGCGAGGCACGCAGAAAAACATCATTAACAGGGGGGTCTGTTTCTCCTGCCTCTGCAGCAGATAAGCCCTCAAGAGCAGATCCCGAACGCTTCCTCTGTGTGACCACAACTTCCTGTTATGACAAAACGAGGAACAAACACATGAGTCAGAGCCAGACACGCTGAAGGCTGCTCTGCGCCGCGCTCCGCGACACAGGGCCGCGGTTGTCCACCGCTGCCCGGTTCCCGCAGGAGTGTCTGTTTGTGTTCTCATGGCCTTTGGCGGTAATGGCAGGATGGCTTGTGCGTGTGTGTGTGTGCGCACGCGCGCGCGTGTGTTCTTTAGGACACCGTGGCCGTGCGGAGGATCAGTGAAAGATTCCTCACCTCTGTGAGAATATTAAGTGCGTTTTTGGGCCGTGCTAGTTACAAGCTAAATGTTGGTTACAAGGGGTACAATCTCTGTTTTAACTTTTCAGGAATACATCCACGTTAAAGTGGCCTGAGTTTGGGTCAGGAGCAAGGGAGGTGTTTTCGAGAGACTTCCCCCTCACGCATGTTTATTACATTCATACATCATAAGTTCATACATTACATGTTCATTACGACCTTATTCAGACCAGCTTTTCCAGATGACATATCTTAACATACAATCCATTCATGCAGCCGGAACATTTTATTGAAATTCAGCTTCTTTTCTCTAGGGCACAACAGCAGTGCCTCCAGCTCAGAATCAAACCCACAGCCTTTGAGCTACAGACCCAGTTACCAAACCTTTACACACTACCAGCCTACCAGCCATGAGGGGGGGGGTTATTTGTGGCTGATTAACCGAACCCCCGGTGTATTAATTAGGTTATATCATCTTTCAGCCCCTCTTTGCCATCGTCCTTTGTGTAGAGAAAGCTTTGGCGACGCTCCGGGGGTTGTGATTTTGGGGACGGGCGTCTGAGGGGGGGGCGAGGACCCGCGGTAGGGGCAAGAGCCCAGACTTTCCCTCGGCTCCGCGGGCGGTCCCGGGCCTTGTGCGCGGGGTCGCCGTACTTGGCGGGGCGCGGTGCGGTAAGTCGGCCATTGTCCTTGCACGCTCCCTCAGCGTGTGACACCCCATTCATCTTCCCGCTGGCAGCATGGCTCTGTGTGTGAGACTGCATCTGGGGGGGTTGTCTGGGATGGGCGGGGGGACGGACAAGGAGACAGTGACCCTCTGGGGTCACAGACTCAGACACAACAGCAGCGGGATTCGGGGGTTTGGGGCGACAGAGGGGTGTGTGGGGAGGGGGGCACCCAGACAGAACAAGACAGGGGTCGTGTGTGTATCCCCACAGAGGTGCTGGATGGATTGTGCCTCGCTGCGCTGATCCCAGGGAATTTGGGCAGAAATGTCCTAATTGAGTGTTTTCTCTGAACTCTCGGCATTAACAGCGGGGTGAAAAGACTTTGGGGATTGGCGGGGCGGGAAGGGGGGGTGAGAGGGGGTGCGCTGCTGAATGCAGTCCTCCTCACTTTCCCAGTAAAGCCATCATCACTTGTTTTGCTGCCACTATCACACAAGTGTGTGCAATCTGTGGGAGCAGATCAGCTTCATTAAGTGAATAAATTATGATTAAGATCATTAGGCTGACTATGCTCAACAGGCTTCTGAAACCTACACTATAGCATCGGCTTTTTCCTGCTGCTTAAGTTCATTTAGGATTGACAAAATAATAATAGTAATAATAGTAATAATATTAATTACATCACATCATCGGTCGTGTAAAGGTGCGAGGGCTCTTAAGTCAGTGATAAAATCGAACTCTGGTCATACTCCGACCAGAGGAGTGTGTGTGTGTGTGTGTGTATTTGTGGGAGAGTGTGTGTTTGAATGTTTGTGTGTATGTGCGTGTGTGTTTGTGTCTGGGTTTATACTGAGTGTATGTGTATACATGTGTGTGTGTGCGTATGTGTTTGTGTGTATATGTGAGAGAGTGTGTGTTTGCATGTTTGTGTATGTATGTGCGTGTGTATTTGTGTCTGGGTTTATGCTGAGTGTATGTGTGCACATGTGTGTGTGTGTATGTGGGAGAGTGTGTGTTTGTGTGTGGGTTTGTGTGAGAGTGTGTGTATGTGTGTATGTGTGTGTGAGTGTATGTGTATTTATGGGAGAGTGTGTGTTTGAATGTTTGTGAGTGTATGTGTGTGTGTGCGTGTGTGGGTTTATGCTGAGTGTATGTGTGCACATGTGTGTGTGTGTATGTGGGAGAGTGTGTGTTTGTGTGTGGGTTTGTGTGAGAGTGTGTGTATGTGTGTATGTGTGTGTGAGTGTATGTGTATTTATGGGAGAGTGTGTGTTTGAATGTTTGTGAGTGTATGTGTGTGTCTGCGTGTGTGGGTTTATGCTGAGCATATGTGTGTGTGTGTGTATGTGTTTGTGTGTGTGTGTGTATGTGGGAAAGTGTGTGTTTGCATGTTTGTGTGTGGGTTTGTGTGAGAGTGTGTGTATGCATGTGCGTGTGTGTGTGTGTATGTGTTTGTGTGTGTATATGTGGGAGAGTGTGTGTGGGTTTGTGTGAATGTATGTGTGTGTATGCGTGTGCGAGTGTGTGTTTGTGTGCACATGCATGCCTGAACGCCTCTCGCCTTCCCCCCATTATCAGAGTATGAAAAGAGATCACAATCAAGCAATTAGTGACAAGGGAGAGGCATTGATTTGACCAGCTGCGCTCCCACACCATCGCACAATGGAGAGCGTTATCACCGCCCAGAACAGGGTGTCTGTGCAGACCGGAGAGGGGAGAGATCGTGGGCACGAACGGGCGAGAGAACAGACACGGCCACGAATACTAACGCCCCCGCCACCGCCCCCCCCCCCTCCCAAAAAAAACCTCCCAACCCCTTTCAGCTGTCCCAACCTACACCCCTCCCTCAACCTGAACCTCTCCCCCAACCTGAACCCCTCCCCCAAACCGAACCCCTCCCCCAACCCGAACCCCTCCCCCAACCCGAACCCCTCCCTCAACCTGAACCCCTCCTTCCCGACCAGGCAATTACAGAGAGCCCGTGCCAGGACGGAATCGCGCCCATTAAGACCTGATCAAGCGTAGAGGCGCAGGAGGGGTTCTCCATTCGCGTGCCTCCACAGCGCACCCGTGCTCCCCCCCTTAATGTAATCTGACATTCTATTAGATGTAAATGAAAAGTCGGTTGGTACAGTACTGGCGGTCTCCGGGGATTCCACTTCCTCTCGCAGTGTAAATGCTAATTTACGAACACCTGCGGTCTGCGTTATTCCTCGCCTTGATCTCGCATTCATAGGATATTTGGCTAGCTGCTGACTTTCGGGTTAACAGCTATTAAATTATTGTTTTTTTCCCCTTGTAATTGATGTAAGCGATGATAAAGTGTCACTGCGGCCCAGATCAGAGAGAGAGAGAGAGATAGGAAGTAACGTGAGACTCCCTTGACCTGTGACCTCTGACCCATACGTCCTGACAGTGGGAGGGCAGGTAGCTGAGGTTACAGAGTTAAGGTTGCTCATGTGAAACTGGTCCCCAGGTGAACGCCCTTCATGGTTCCACACGGAGTTGTGTGCAGCACCAAAAACTGCACCCCCCCCCCCCCCAAGGTGTACCATTTCAGCACTCCTCACCCTCCCCTGAACCCCATCGGGGATTACATCCAAATCTGCTCTGTTCAAACACACCCTAGCGGCAGCGAATGACAGATCGAGATAGAGAGGCAGAGAAAGGAAGAGATAGAGGCAGCGGAGAGTTTGCAAGGGTCACGGAAGAGCGAGGGTGCGATGGGGTTCTTCAAAGCCCAGTGCTTGTTTCATGGTTTTAGCAAGAGCGCGCGGAACGGAACGCCACAACGTTGGGACTAAGGGACGAGTCCTTTTCAGCACGCTCAATCCCTTCAAAGCCCTCTCCATCAATGTACCACCTGATTCACTTAAAAGCCGGCAGGGAACATGTTAATGTGACTCCGGAGTGGGGAGAGGAGTCACTCAAAGAGGAGGGGTATCAGCCCGCCCTTTTGTCCCTTCTGGCACAAAGCACTATAGCTAAATACGGAGAAATAGAAATTAGCATTTAGACTGCAGGGAAGATCAAACAGGTCTCCGCGCTTTGAAATCAAACACTTTCTGCCTTGCAGCCCGCGTTGGAAAGCCAGGAGTCCTTTCTGTAGAGAGCTCCCGCGGTTCTTTGGTAAGAAGAAGCTGTACCTGACACACACTGCCTACTGGGTATAAAAGTATACAGGGGACAGGGATGCAAATGTGCATTTCCCCTGTCTGTACTCTCTGTTTACAAATCTTAAAAGCCAGAAAAAAAAACACTGATCCAATGCCTAACAATGCCCTAGCCTTGTTTGCCTTGACAAGAAACCGAAAGCCTCGTATCGAAAATCAAAAGCGTCAGATTCGCCCAGTCTGCAGCCGTACAAATGTATGTCAAAGGTCACATACCTGCCATCCCTGCAGTTTACACTGCTGTAGAATGTGCCGGCACTTCTCCTCCGTCGACAGCTTATGTTTTTCTCCCAGAAGTGTGTCCGCCAGGTCCTTGTATCTAATGGGGTGAGACAGGAAACTTTGAGTTCCGTCACTTCAGAAGAAGGAACAGTCTTTTAAAGAGTAGTTTACAGCTCCGCTCCGCGCACAGATCACACGCGTTGACTTTTCCCGCTTTTCACGAGCCACTGAATTTTCTTTCAAACGGCTGCTTTTTTCTTCCCTTTCATTTGGGGGGAATACACTGCTCTCCGGTGGGCAATTCCGCACTAAGTACCTATGACAAACCACAGCGGCAACAACAACAATCGTATAAATAACAATAAAATCCATAAAATGTAATGAAATTCTGCCTGGAAGTTCTCATCCTGATTCACAGCTGTTGCCACGGAGACCCGACCGGTCTTGTTATTTCCTTTATTGCAGAGACCAGGGTGGGGGGGGCACACCCTCGCCTTCACCGTCGCATCCAGGGGAAGAATTTGAGTGTGACACATGCCTGGGGTAAAGGGGGGCTGGGGGGAAGGGAGAGCACCACTCTTCAGAATGACCAAGGCCATCTGCTGACCAGCCATTATAAAGTGCAGAGGTCAGCGGTCGCAGAGGGCAGGCTGGTAACCATCTGCTCCCATTGGTGCTGGCCAGGGCTTGCGAAAGGTCAACAGCCTCCTTATTGGCTCGGTGAAACCACAGGGGTTGCCGTGGCGAGGAGAACAATGGGCGCTGATCTGAAATCAGTTGGGGAATCGGAGCCATTAAGGAATCAAAGATTCCCACTGTTATGAGCCTCGGGGAAGCAGCCAAAGACCGAACCGTTTCCAATAGTAACGATTCTGCATTAGGCCTTGCTGTTAATCTCCGTGTTGACTATCTGTTCCATTAAAGTTATTTTTTCCCTTTCTGTATTCTTTCACAATTTTTAGGGAAACCTATAGGGTCATCCGCCCATAGAAAATTAACATGGTCCCCATCTATTATGGTGCTGGAGGCACTACAAGGTAATATGTATCTCCCTTTCCCTGAAGAGAAGACAAAAAAACATCTGAAAGTGTGTCTCAGTGCACTGAGATTCATTGAAGTCCTGACGCAGTGCAGGGTGTGCACAGACGGACCCCCCTGTCTCGTGGAGACACGGCTGAGACAGAGGAAGATTTATTCGGTTAAACACCTCCTGCAAGTGTGAAAAGGTTTTTTTAGTTTGTTTTTTTTGATTTAAGGAACCAAGTTGTCTGTGAACTTTCGCTCACCCACCGCCTGTATGGTAATGCGTCGTCTCCGAGACACCGTGCGCCCCCCTCCAGAGGGACATAAAGCCCACGGAAACTTCTGGATCGGTGACCCCCTTATGTACATATATATAAAAATTATTTATACCCCGGAATTTTGTGAGCCCCTTGAGGATTGTGTCATATGGTCACAATGAGGCAATGAGTTTAAATGGGGTGAAGGGTAGGGTAGGGTAGGGTGGGGGGGGGAAGCCTCATAAAAATGATGTCCGAGCACACTATACGCATTTACACAAAATACAAACCTTACATCTTTTTACTTATCATCAAGCAAATATTCATCCCTATCCCTGTCTTTATCTAGATTGATTTTGCACATAATATGAGAAGTACATTTAAAAGTGGCCAAATATCCCTGCGATGCTGTCCAATTCCTTCACTTGCCGCAGGTGCATAAGGTGACGGCAGGTCCCGTTTTATTCAGCAAAGCAACAACTGAACATCGTCTGCTGCTCTCCGATCTCTATTTGGCATCTTTCTGGTAAAAACATATTACAATTCCTCTTTTCTGTTCAGCCTGGTGCTCAACCCATTCGTCAACAATACAAATGTTAATGCGAGCTCTACACTCTCAGAAAGGATGTGTTGATATCCAACACATTTTTTGTGTTACTTTCAATACATTTTGTGTCAAATTAGACAATTTGTGTGTTGGGAGACTTTTTAAGAGACTGTGATGAAAAGTAGCGCTATGTGTTGTCCTTAAATCCTTAACTAGACATGGAGGTGTACACGGCACATTGTTTTGAGAGTGTAGCCTGTGGATTAATCTCATATCTTGTTTGGAAAAGACAAACTGAATATAAAATCAAACGAGCTGAGATTAATTAAGGTTAAGAATATTTCTGTGTTTGTTTGCACACATAACACTCAGGCAAATCTATTTTTTCTCGTAATTTCCAGAACATTCCTGGATAGGGTAAATGTTACAACATGTACTGTACGTAAATTGGTTTGGTGTCCCTTAAACATTGTTTATGATAAAAAAAAAAAAACTTGTTTTTGAAGGAACGGTATTCAGTTTGCTAGTCCTGTTGAACATTCTTAAAAAATGGTTTACGTGTATTCTGACATTTTGTTTTTCCTGTGATTAATGATAACCATGTGGCCTTGGTAAAATCTGTCTTGAACAATAAACACATTCTTCTACAAAGATAGAAGATAGTTAATAGAAGTCAATAAGACTTCTCATCATGACAAAATTATCTCACAACTGACTGGGAATCTAACATTATTATGGAATGTTCCTCAGTGTCCTAGAATCATTTTGTGATAGCTACTATTGTAACTATTCAATACATTAAAAATACATCTAAAATTGCACAGGAGACAGGACAGTCCGTTCCGGTTACAAGCCAACTGTTTAACCAGGGCAGCTTGCTGCTGTTCAAACGCTTTTCACATTAAATTATCTGGGCTGATAAAAAACAGCTGCAAATGCAATTGACCTTAACCCGCTATAATATCTTATCAAATCAAAATTCAATAACACAGTGGATTTGCGGGGAGACAGTGGGGGGGGGGGAGTGGGGGTACGTTGGCGAGGAGAGGCGGCGTGCTGATGCTGTCCCCGGGACGCCGGCTTGATTTATGGTGCCGTTGGTTTCATTACAAATGGGGGCGGGGCCTCTGGGCCTCTCTGACGCTCCGAGACACCGTGTGAGACCGGCAATGTGGTAGACTGGAGGCTCATTGTGCTTCCCGTCTTTCATTCAAAAATATTTACTGATATTGAAATCACGGCTTAGGCAGACATGCTTTATTCTCTGTTCAGCGCGTACACAAACACACACACCCTACACATGGGTACACATACATACGCGGACGCATTCACGCAATAATACACACACAAACATGTACACACATACCCCTATGTTTGGTTTGGATGGGTGGTGGGCAGACTGGAATTTAGACTAACCCCTGTAGCACTTTGTCCTTAGCCTCCCAGTGATTCCTTTCATCTAGACAGGATTTCGCCTTCATTTCAGGGATAGCCAAACTCATGATGAGAATTAAATTAAATTTGCTTCTTTTGGTCATTTGCAGCGCATCACTAAAACTTATGGACAGCATGCCACAGCAACTGAATGCCATGCACTGTTCCAGACACTATTTCTGTGCACGGCTTCACACCTTTCAAGTGGTGCATGCCACATTGGTACCGTGTTAAATGAGACATCCCCTCTTCCACCTTTAGGTTTACACCCCCCACATCAGGTGTGAGCAGATGTGAGAGGCTCAGAGACTCAGGAAGTGCAAAGGAGCCACGGTAATTAACAGCTAAAAAGCGCGTGGAGGACCAACAAGGAGCCGGAACGCACCGCAGGCAAAAAGGAGGTGTGGGGAGGCCTGAGGAAGAGGAAGAAAACACTGATTAATACAGAGGAGGCTCGGGGAGGAGACGCGAGACACTGCGATGAGCGAAGAGGTGTAGGGAGAACGCGGTGGACGCTGCGACCGCGAGGAGACGCAACGCGGTCGAGGGAGGAGCTCGTAGAAGGCGCGGTAAACAGGGAGGCATGAGGAGACATCACAATTAGCACAGTCGTACGAGGAGGCGCGAGGCCCGGACGGGCGAGGGCAGTGGGGGGAGAGAGCGGGGCAGTTAGAATGGGGGGGAATCCGCCCCGCAGAGAGAAAGCTAAGGCCTGTGATATGGCTGCATTAATCCCTGGGCATTAGAGCCTGCGCCTGATGTGAAGCTCAGCGGCGCTGGGGCCCACGCACAATGCGCAGAGCCTTGATGAATGGCGCACTAAATGAAAGGTCACCTCGAGGGAGCGTCCACAAAGGGGCGCGCAAATCGACATGAATTTCAAACCAACCCCACCCCCCTGGAAAAAAAAATGGGCGCATTTGCATGACAATCGACCCTCCCGCCGCCGGAACCCCCGCCGCAAGCCCCCGTCTGGGCCCGGCAACACCCCATTGTGATGTTAAACGGCCGCGCCCCGCCGCCACACGACGCGCACGCCTCCTGCTCGATGCACCGCGCCCGCCCCCCCCCAGACGTGCGGCGAAAAGAAAAAACAAGATGGGGAAGTGAGAGACGATTCATTTCAATGATTCATCAATTGAGTGAGAGACGATTCATCAATCACCGGTCCTGACAATCAAAGCACAGCTCCTTCTGAGGTTTACAGTCCCAAAAGAAAAGAGAGCGAAAGAGAGAGAGAGAGATTTTTACCCACATATTAAAAAGAAAGAAAGAAGTAAATGTGAACTCTGGTCATTTTGATTGCTCTGATATGGAGAAGGAGGGAAGGTAAAAGAATGAACTCAGAGGAATTAAAAATTCCCACTGGAAGAGAAAGTCAAGGGCGGACACAGGACGTTAGGCTCGTTCACGACGTCCTACATTTAAATTAACTTAATTACATTTTGTACCAAAATAGCTTCAGTAGTTCTTGCTCCTATAGTGTTTTGGTTGGAGGGAGGAGACGGGAGAAACAAAGAAACACATATTACTTTTCCAAAAAGAGTCTCCTGTTAAGGAGTAATATCAACGAGTAGTATAAATGATTTGTCCCTCCAGAGATAATCATTTATATTGCCTACATAATATCCTTTATTCGGTAGCGATTGAATAATGTGTAAAAGGTTCCCCGGGGACATCTTATGAATTAGTTACACAGAGTTTTATCTGCGAAGTGGTCCACGGTACTCATTTTGTTAGATCTTTCAAATCAAATTGGACTGATTGATTGTTTGGATGATTAACTGATTGATTCATTTGCTTATTAAATTGTCTATCTATAGCCTCGTCCACCACCAGACGGTTTGAAAGGGATGTGCATATAGGCCCGACGCGTAATGAAGTCGTGGCTAGTTTTCTAGAAAGGCGAATGAAAGTAAAAGATAAGTATCTAACACGCAATATGTCACGGCGGAAGATATCGTTCTTACCAAGACACAAAACCAATAAAAAAAATACGATCACAGCATTTCTTTTTTCAAATTTGACAGAATAATATCTAAGAAGTGCTAGTGATATTATAAATACTGACAAATACATTTAGAGGCTCATGAAACTTACTGGATTAGCATTAGCATGCAATATATGGACATTTCCTGTGTCCTGTATTCTTCACGTTTGAATTGTTTTATCCTATCCAGGACTGACAGCTCTGCAATGCAAGAATACAGTCTGCCACGTCCGTTAATGAATAATCAACAAGACTGGATGATTCAGGTGGGAATATGAAGAATCATGAATGCAAAAACAGAGACATGCTGCTCACAGGTATCCAAATATTTTTTATTTAGGGTTTTGGGCCCATTTCATCTTGGGATGTGTACGACTCCTCATTGTCCACCTCACAGAGGGGTGCGTTGGGGTGCAGAAGTGACAATTTCAGTTTAATTCCCAGTCTATAATCGCTTCCATTTTTACAGGAAGCACCACTGCTAATCTCATCACCGAGGGTGTCTGGCCCTTACGTTTTAGCGGAGAGAGAGCGGACTCAGGGACGCTGTGGTGTGGCTAGAAGATTAATGATGTTTACTCCAGTGTGGTGGAGTAAACCATGTCACCATGCCCCCCCCGCACCTTCATTATCTTACTGGAATGTTAACGCAAGGTCTGTAATCCCTTTATCTATCACAGAATGAAGCAAGATGGAAAGAAACCTGCGCCCTCCCTCCCCCCCACCCCCCATTAAAATGAGCTGTTCGGGGGATGGAGAGATGGAATGAGAGAGAGAAATTAAGAAAACCTAAAAGGACTCTTCAGAGCTGTGAAAGTGTTGGTCTTTGGAGAAAGAAAAAAAAAACCAACAAGGCCTTTGTTCCTATTCTGTGGGTATGTGTAAGTCACTATGACATGGCACAGCGACCATCACGCATTTAGTGGAAATTGGCTCCGGCAAGCGCGTTCAAGCCACCCTCTTCAAGGCGTCGAGTGTCGGAACACCGTATTCTTTCTCATTCTGGAAGAGTGACAGTGGGAGAGATTTCACAATAAGCCACAGGGGCCCGTGCGGCACGTTGGCTTTGTGCTCCGGAGTTTGAGATCAGCCTGACCTGGCAGCTAGGCCGTGCCAATCCGCGAGTCGCTCCGACACATCTTTAAAAGCTGTCATTAGCAAAGGGGGATTGTTTGAAATGTTGCACAAGAGTTATTTTTATCATGAATGGCAGAATCGAACTGCAATCATGTGAAACGTAGCATCCTACCACATACTATAACTGAGTTTACTTTATATTACTGTACGATTTATTCTGTAAATGTATTTTATTCTGTAAATGTATTTTATTCTGTAAATGTATTTTATTCTGTAAATGTATTTCGTTCTGTAAATGTATTTCGTTCTGTAAATGTATTCACAGGGATTTGCCTGAGTGTTCTAAAATGTTACCAGCATCTAAAGAGTATCAAACCCAGAAAGAGAACTTTACAGAATTGAACCCGGGTCTGTTGGCAAGAGAGACGGGCAGTGGTAGAGCCGGGGGGACAGGATTACTCACCGGACCAGAAAATTTGCGAAGGGGAGTCGGACCGGGTACCCGTAACGGATCATCCTCACCATCTCCAGGACCCCCACGTAGTGCAGCTGCGTGGACACGTGGAAGCTGTCGAAGGCGTCCGCACGCTTGGCCTTGTTGGGTTTGACGCACTGCACAAAGTGGGGGGTGCAGCTCTGGAGTTTGCTGATGATCTCGCTCAGAGAGTTCTGGGCAACACAGGAGGAAAAGAGGAAAAAGTTAAAAAATAAAAATAAAAAAAAGGAAATATATGTATATACAGTATATATAGCTACACAGCAAACATGGTGGTATACATTTAACACCCTAGGGTGTTTATATTAGTCCGTGCAAACATATAAACACGTAAAAGGTGTTACATGTACACCAGCAGTGTTAAATTTACACCAACATTTTCACTATCACTATCATAACTATGCTCTGAAATGCATGATCATAGATACATTCTCTTACTGGAGAGCTTACGAAAGTCATCAGACTCCACAAAGGTATTTCAAGGAGCCGGCTTACAAAACCACTATAAAATTAACTTTGCACTGCCTTTACCAGCCTTGTACATGGCTCAACTTCAGAGGAAGCGACTGGGGACCATCGCCACCCATTTCAAAATGATTTTGGCCAATTTGCGTACGGCGTGTATCATCGATACAGTGAAACGCCCCTTTCTATTTGCGTGAGTGACAGAAACCTGATGATGTCACAATCCTGCATTCATTGACACCGTTCAGATAAGCCAGGGGTACGTAGCCAGGAGTCGATGCTGACATATGGGTAATCCATGAGAGATATTTAAGCTATGCAATCGGGAACAGACAGCTAACCTGACCCTCATTATCGGAAACAACCGAAAACCTCAATAACCCTCACTCAAAAAAACAAAACAAAGCAAAAAATGTACTTTCTCTGGCGTTTAATTTTGTTTACAACAAAACGCCATCTCCTGGGTTTCCTGGGTTTATTTATAAATGCTTGTGTGCTGCTTTATTTATTATTTTTCCTTACGGGCCTATTTATATTCAGTATATTCAGAGTAAGGCACCCCAAATTAAATTAATTCTGCCTCGTACTCCTGGTCTGTTTTTTTGGAGTTCCTGAGATGTGGAAATGTGCAGCTTGTACATAAACCTTTCTTTGAGTAATTTAAAGGAGAGCCTGATCTGGCTCGCGGCCGTCAATGTTTTCTGGATGAGATCACTGCTGTATTTGTGACGGCGCTGGTCTCACCGAGTAGGCACACGAGACCGCGCTCAGAAACAACAGCCTTTTTAATCACGGGGGTAAAATGCGAAACGGTGACGAGGTCGGGAAGTGCCCCGTGCGTGCCTGCACACTTCAAGACGCACTCGGGTTTCTTTCCACTGCGTAAGAGCGCGGCGGACATAACGGCCTCAGGGGCACAACCGTCACCCCTGCGGTTTCGCTCACATTATACAATTCTTTCGGGGACCGAACGACTGGTGAAGGAAAATGAGCCGGAGCTTTATTTATAAGCAAAGACGACAGCAGTGCAGTATTTACAACATGGCTGACCTTCAGAAACTAAGAAAGGCGTGAGCGAGGATCTGTTTGTTTTCTGATTTCATGCCAATTCTTTTTCACACCGAGTCCCTGCTTTTAATGATTTCAGTAGCCCAGCTGACACTGTAGCTGTTTTCATTGATAAGCTCTTGAGCCCCGTTTGACAATTGTTTTCACGTCTTTCTATGAAACATTTTACTGCAGTCTAATCTATGACTGAACCCCTGCTTCTGTGTAGTGGTAATTAGCTAATTGAGCCAGGGTAATTGCTAATAAAAACCTGCATACACACTGGTCCTCCAGCAATGGAACTGTCCAACCCTGGTCTATAAAAAAACAGAGGAGAGCAAAACAAAAAAACCTACAACACTAAAAGAGGGTAAAGTGCTAAGTACCCTTTCCCTTACTCCTTTCCCTGGAGGCAGGTGGAGTTATTGTGCGTGCCCAAGCGTATAGTTCAGTACACATGGCTTAACTGAGAACCCCCCCCGCCACTGGCAGCTTAGACAGTGCTGATGGTTGGCAGTGACACGATGAGAGAATGCCTGAGTGAACCCCCCCTCGTCCCCGGGGTGATTCCGTCCCAGACTACGCGCCGATCGCCCCTCGTCCTTACACTCACCCTGAGCTGGATGGCGACCGTGACCGGTCCACTTCGCTCCAAACGTTGCAAGAACGAAGTGCTCCCCTTCTTCTTCAAGAGCTGGAAAAAAAGAAAATGGAAGATGGGGTTGAAGAGCCTGATGTCAGGACGGTGAAAGGCAGAAATCTGCTGCCGTCGGAGGGCGGAGTTCGGGCCGGCCGCGTGCAAGGCAATGGCAAGACAAGAGCAGCAAGCAGCGCTACGCGACCAGGTGAACCGGGGCCATTTTCGATTAATCTCCTGTATGCGGTTGTTTGCCACATGTCTATCAGCGTGTTGTGTTCTTTACATACGATGGCACAGTAATGGTTACATGGAAACAGCATTACCAGCTCAGCAGCCCAGCAGCTGAATCAAGTGAGATTTCATTGTGGAATAAAGTTTGAGAAATAGCATTGATCCTTGTATAAAAAAAACTGCCAATATAATTGTAGAAGATTTGTGGGTCAGATTAATTAGCGGTGGATGACGACCACCGAGGTCCACCGATGGTCAACTCGTCAGTCTTCCAGGAATCAAATCTCCTCATGCCTTTGAAAATACCCATTGGACAACTAATCCAATAAACACAATTGTCATCCATTAATAAAGCTGTTGCAGTAAACCAAATGTGGATAACTAGCCACACCTACCATGCCAAACTTCACCAACATGATGTCCATATAGCCAGTGTTACTTTTGCTATTTTGGTGGTATGGGCTATTTTTGCACATCAATCAATTTTCGAGTATTTAATTGAACTCTCACGTCATTTCTGTGGGGATTGTCTGACAATACTTAACCATATCAGATGTGCTTTTAACAGAGATTGAGGCATATAACCACATGGAATGTGCTTTTAACACAATTCCAGGCATATGCTGTTCTTGATGGTCAACAAGCATGCAGCCCAAAGAAATGGTCTTTTGTGAATCCCAACAAAACAGTCAGAGGGAATGTAGATTGTTTTTATGGGTGTCCCATCTCAAAACCCTCACTGAAGCCAGATTGGTATAGAGGGGGGGGCTCAGGTCCTCCATCTTGGCTCTGCTCTCCGCAGATTTGGGGTAATTGAGGGCTTCTTGGCCTGCCTCGTGTCAACAGAGCCAAGCACACTTCTCCAGGGATGGACTGTCATTATGTACAAGGGGGTTATTATTCTCTTCCCCCCCTAGACCTGTCAGGAGAAGCAGCCGGGAATCAGGTAATAATGGAGACCACTGTTTGTGGGTTCTACGGACATCCACCCCCCCACAAGAGAAGCGTTGGCATGACAACATTGCCATTAACAACCTAACAGAAAGAATAGGGCGGTAAGCGGGTTCCATCTGGGAAAGAAGAAAACTTGGCTAGGCTTGGACAAACAATCAGGTCAACACAAAGAAAAAAAAGAAAAAAAACTTTTCAAAGGCTAGATAAACCAGGTGAACCCAGGTTTCCTGGAGGCTAAAAGATCGATCTGATTCTTTGTTGTGGGAAACAGGATGTGTTGGCCGTGGCAAGGCTGGGGACGCCGATAAAATGGTCTAAGCTGTGGAGACACACATAACCACAGGCACTTTTAAGCCTCATAATTCAATTACGTTTTCTCTGATTAAATTAAAATGAAAGGACAAAAAAAACCTTTTCCAAATGCTTTCATTCAGCTGTACAGTTGCCCCAAAATAAAGCTCTTTGGCAGTTGGTTCTGTCTAGTATTGCTGTTACAATAATACAGAGAAAATGTTATATCATTGTAAAATTATGACATCATTATGACATCGTAAGCCGGTGATGCTGTGTGACGTTTCCTTCTGTTAACAAAGACATGTTGTGACTAGCTAGGACCGTAGGACAGTTACGTAATGGAGGGGGGGGCATTTGAAACTGCAGTTTGGGTTTTGTTGTTTTGTTTTCCTCTCTAATTTGTTATGAACTGCACTCTGTGACCTGCTTTTACAGGCAGCCGAAAGAGGAAGAGAAGCCGTCGGCGTAAAGTGCGGGATCAGCCGGAATTTCGCGCGGCAGCGACGGATTCAGTCGCCAGCTGTTTCGATCGGATTTTGGAAATGCTGCAGCGCGGCTCGGATCAATGGGGATTCGTGGAAAAGCGCGTTCAGGGTAAAGGCTGCTAATGGAGGGCGCTTCCGCCGAACGCTTCCCTCAGAGGTAAAAATAGAGATGGCCTGGGTGTCTGTTCTGCCAACGGAGGGAGAGGTTGGCAGCGCGGACTGGAAACCGGGCTTAAACGCTCACACGATGACCTGACCTGACCTGCCAATCAATGAGCGCGCCCGTCTCCCAGAAAGTCACACACACACGTACACACACACACACACGTGCGTGTGCTGGCACACAAACACACTCTCTTGCTTACAATCAGCTGTCATCAAAACTCATGAATCAGCATTCAAATTGAGCCATTGCATTTGAGCCCAATATGCAAAGACAGAGATTGTTTTTGTTTGTGGTGCCTTATTCTTAAATATTAACATGAATGCACGGCAGGCAGACTGACCAATAAATGGTTAAGAACACAAACAAACAAAGCGAACAAACAAGAAACGGCCACATCTGGTCAGGGTGCCCAGGGGGCTGGGAGAGAGATAAGTGTTAACAAGCAGAGAGAGAGAGAGAGTGAGTGACTGAATAAACACCATTACATCCAGCTGGGAGACTGAGCTTCCATTGTTCACAAACCCCCCCCACCCACCCGGGACTACCGCACTGAACACCGCTCCACCACAGACACACGCATGCACACACACACACACACACACGCGTGCCAGCACACGCACCCACCCACACACACACACACACACACACACACACACACACACACACACACACACACACACACACAAGCACACTCTGGCACACATACACACACGCCCACACACACACAAACACACACACACACACACTCTGGCACACATACACACACGCCCACACACACACACACACACGCAGACTCTAGCACACACACACACACACACACACACGCACACTCTGGCACACATACACATACACACACACACACACATCGACACTGTAGCGGACTCGCCGTCAACCTGAAACACTACCTTACTGAGGTCCAGATACTTCTTTGGCTCCCGAACAGGACTGGGTGAGGTCATCTTCTGGAGGAGCAGGGCGGCTTTGGGTCCTCTGAGTTTGAGGCGGTGGTGCGGGGGGACCAGCGACGCCGTCTGTGTCAGTTTGGCCTGGAACACTTGATGGATGAGCACATTTTCGCTGGCTGCGCAGAGTGGACAGAAGGGGAGGGGGTGTAGGGTGTTTTTGGGGGGTGGGTTACAAGGATAAACAATCACTCCAGATGTGCGGCCGATGCCTCTGAAAACACACTGTATGCCCCTCCGTCAACAATAGGGGCATTGAGGCGTCAGCCGGCCCATCTCCCCACACGGCAGCGAGCTGCAGCGGAGAGCCCAAACCAGGCCCTCGCTCAGCCGGAGCCCTGGCGGCCCCTCCCAGGGCCGCCCCAACAATGCTCGCGAGTGTGCTCTTGGATGAATTGGCCGAGAGGGAGGGAGGGAGGGAGAAAATAATAAACGGGAGATGTAAATGATTAGCGCCAATTAAACGAGGCGCCAGAGGTAATTGTCTCCTCCGCGTTGGAACCGCGATTAGCGCTGGGAGATTTGAGCGGCCTTTTAAAGCCGTTCCCATGGCCAAACTGACCTTTCACCTGGAAAAATTGAAGGAAAGTGCTGAGAATGAATGGGGTAAGCTAACCGGGATCTCTCCTGGGCCGGGATCAGAGATCAGAGTGTGTGTTGGGTGTGGGGAGGCAGGCCTGGAGAACAGCGTAGGTGGGAGATTGGGGGGGGGTATGGACACAGGCGTGGGGGTATGGAGTTCAGACAAATGTTTTTTTTACATTACATAGATTTTTCAGACTCTCTTTCAGATCCAGATGGTTTACACTGTATGAGAACATAAGTGCGTTCGCCTGATTAATATGAGCAATACTGCCAACAACCTGGCTAATAATATTCCCAGACTAGCGAGTGTATATGCAACTAAAGTATAAGTGTATCCCTACAGCACTAATGCAAGCTAACTGTGCTAACCAAGAGCCAACATGCTCATTCTGAATGCATACAAACTACATGCATAACACTGAACACACTACAAACCTAAAACCTGAATTAGTTCAAAAGGTGAGAGTGCTAGGGGATGGGCATTGGAGGGGAACCGTCGACACAGCCTGGCGATGGAAGATAGCCGACAATTCTGCTGTATTGACCAGCATTGGAGGTTCGCTGCACCATTTGGGGGCCAGTACATACATGTATTGTGACAGAAGAGAAAGGACCAAGCAGGGAGGGTGGAACCAGTGGCCTTGAGGTTGTGGAACGGAGAGATTTAGCTGGGGTGTAGGCAGAGATTGTATAGTAAAGAGATATGCCAACTGCATGAATATCATGTTTCACCTATAGGGGCGACTATGAGCACTAAAACTGGGCTAAACAGAGGAGAATGAATGGGGGTCAATGGAATAATTGTTTATTGTAAGTTGGAGAAAGTTCGCAGGCAGCAGATAAGAAAATATGCTTTTCTACGCACTTAGATTAATTAAATCTTGAACCATTTAGAAAAAAATACTTTTTTTCTCTAGTTATGCAAATTCTGTCATGAATATTCATGACTGCTTTGGACGTGAGACTCAAAAACAAGATGGACGGCCCACATCGTTCGGTAATAACAGCACAAGAATAACTATGTGGACTAACAAAGGGCTTTGGTGTAGGGTTTGAAGATAAATTGGAGGTGTGCTGGAGCTCTCCAAAAGGGATGATAACATTGACTCTCAAACATAGAGATTCAGGGCCGAAAGTGTCACTCCGATGTCCCACCGAAAAGTAAATTTGGGGCGTCAGAACCGGCGAGGCACGGGAAACGACTGCGGACACCCAGCTGAGGCGGTGCTAATGACGCCCCCTGGTGGCCGCCGCAGAGGGCCTTCCTTCTGCCCGATTCCCGTCTCCCTCATCAATCTCCGTCTCTCGCCGCTTCAATTAACATGCAAATAAACAGCCAAACAGCTGCACACAAAAAGCCAATTATCCTGAGTCTGAATGACAGAGCATCGCACAATATTAATGAGTGGATCAGACTTCCCTGTCATGGGAATTACACCCGGCAATTAACATCAACTGCGGCCTGCAAGTATTTCCACAAGTTTATGAATGCGGCCCATTCACGGCGTTGGAACCACCTCCCCACCCCACCCCCCCAGCCTGTGTGTTTATAACGGACGCATGATAATGAGGTGATTGAGATCCTGTCTCCAAAACAGCCCTCGGATCAGACGGGCGATACGAAAAGTGCGAGTGCAAATGGAACCGGGACAAAAAAGAGAGGGGAAAAACGCAAAGGCTTACACTTCATCACGCAGAGGAGGTTTTGGGGGAGGGCGTCCTTGTTCCTCTCCAGCGACCCCGTGAGGTCGTAGGTCATCTGTGAGCAGGAAGACAAATAAACACGTCAGCGCTGATGAAACGCGGAGAGGCTCCTCCCACATACCTGTCCGTCAAACGCCCGCCGGGGTGGAGTGTGTGTGTGTGTGTGTGTGTGTATGTGTGTGGGTGGGGATACAAGCGCGGCAGAGATGTAATGCTCCAGAACCTTCAAACACTCCCTTCCCTGCTGCCTCCCCCCATGGAATTAGTCGACAAAGAATGTTTGTTTTCCCACTCAGAAGCTACAATGATCGCTCTTATTTTCCAAGAAGCATACGCAATTATATCACGGGAATTATGTTGCGTCTGTTGTTATGAATGAAATTGCCCAAGTGCTTTTAGGTACAGACTGTACAGTCTCGCACAGTCAGTTCCCTCCCTCTCCTCACCCTCTCAGTTGGGCGAGAGAGAAATCGTTCTGTGGAAGAGACATACAGTACTTCCTTGTCGTACTGTTCTCAAATCAACGGTGTGAAAACACACTTTTATGACCTATTTTTGTAATATTATATGTATATGTGAAGAAAAGTGGAGGTGTTCTGGTGTTGAGGCGCCGCAGTGATTCGTTGGTGGACAGAGTGGTAATCTTTAGCTTTAGGGTCGAGCCACCGTGCTGAGGGACCGTGCTGAGGAAAGGTTAGGTATGGGGGGAGGGTGTGTGTGTGTGTGTGGGGGGCTCCTGCTGGCCGCGCTGTGCGCTGCGGGGTCTCCCTACTCTCCCAGGCTTCCTCGGGGCGCAGAAAGGGCAGGGGAGCCTGGGGCCCAGTCGAGGAGACGCTGTAAAAGGTTAACACACCTGGAGGGGGATGCCCGGTTTCACGCAGAGCATGCGGGTGTTTATCTAGCACTGAATTTAACACGCAAAGCAATTCAACACAATGCAATATGTGCCAATGAATTTACACACTGGGTTTGAGCCCTCAGTGTGCAAGATTGAGATGAGGCTCACAGGGCTAACCCCCCCCCCCTCAGAGACCTGCAGGGACTGAGTTATTATAATTTTAAAAAGAAAGTAGGCAAAGGTATTTTTATAACTGAACTGTGTCCCGTTTGGCAAGCCATTCATTCTATTGTCAGTCACTAAACATGACCTGTGAGGTTCACAGTCGGTTATCTACAGTAAGTGGGTTCACTACCACCCGTGTGGTTCATAATCAGGTACTCAGTTTGCAGGTGCCTTGCCTACAGTCGGCTGTTGTTTTTTCTCGGGGCTCACCTTGCCGGCGTAGTGTGTGACGGTGAACGAGGGGCCCTGGTCTTTGGGCGGAGGGTTGCCATTGCCGTCCTTGGTGGACAGGTAGACCCCGCCGCCGCTGCTGTTGGTGCTGGCCGTTTCCAGCTGACCCTGCAGCTTCTTGTAGAAGTTCTGCTCGGCCGGGCGCAAGGCCTGGGTCTCCTCGTCCAGAACCGAGAGCAGGCCCTGTGGCTTCTGAACAGGGAGGAAACAGAGTCACTCAGAGCCCTATGGGGAAAAAAAGGTTCTATGGACAACTGAGGAAACCGAGTTGCAGGCATACAGGAAGTAGTGTCAAACACATGAAGAAAACAGCTGTTTTGATTACGGACATTTTAAATACAGTTTTATCCTCCTTGAGTCCCAGCAGAAAAAAGGTTTAAGTATTGACATTTTTTCACATAATACAAGTGTCTCGAATAGAAAAGGTGGAAGGGGAAATATTTAGAAAAATATTAATTATTTTATTTTTATTTAATATTTCTTGTAGTGTAGGTTTCAGCATAGTAGAATATATGAAGAGTGTTTTTCCAAACCTCACCAAGTTCAGTTTTGATAAACTGTATTTTTCAAGCTGGGTATAATATTTCTGATAAATGGTTAGATATTTGTAGTATTAGTTTTACATTGTTATTGTTAGGCATTTAAGTATTGAAATTAGATTTTTCATGCAAAAAATTCATAGATTTTCTCAAAATTGGTGACAGTGGGCTGAGTGAGTTTTGAAGAAAACACTCTGCATGTGGTTCTTGAGATAAAGCCCAGACTCATGTTCCCTACAGGGTAAAAAAATGTATGTGCAAACGGCGGCGAATGTTGACAAAAAAACACTTTTCAGATATCAGCAATTCCATCTGCTTTCAAAAAGTACAAGAAACAAGACACTGTATGACTAATGACCCAAACGTATCTAAACCGTATAGTCTTACTGATGCGCAAACTTTCAGGAAATGTTGGGAGGAATCCGAGACCCATCCAAGGACCTCGGTACAATTCTCCTACTCACGCAGGGAAATTCCCCGGCGGGATTGGCGTGTCCTTATAAAGCGGGTCCTTACGGAACCGTTTCATTTATCACTGAGTCACTTTGTGAGGGAAAAAAAAGGCGAGCGGCCCCGGGAGATGAGGCAAGCCGCCACCAGGAGGATGCGGTAAACACTTGAGACATCCGACGAGGCTGGCGACGAGCGTGTGCTCCTGAGCCCTCTGCTCACCAAGCGGGCTTCGTCTGAGGGAGAAGCGGTCTGGGAGAGCTCGCGAGGGCGACCCGCGTGTTCGCTTTGTCGCTCCAACTGGTTAACCTCTTTCTTTTATAGAGATGGTAAAAAATGATCGACACAGCCGGTCACATATCATTTCTAAAATCAGATGGGATACTCTGTCACCCTCTCCCCAAAGGCAGGCGGATTGGGAGAGTCAGCGCCCCCCTCACACCTCTATAGGTCCCAGTACCTGGAAGAAGAAATCCAACACGGCAGACTGGTTGCTAGGGGAGTGTAGCGTTTCCATAGCGACTCCCTCATTCAGACATTCCTCCTGTTCCTGCTGGAAGAGAACCTCCATGGTGTACTGGTGGATCCTCTCGCTGGTCATGTTGATGCAAAGCTGTACAGACAGCACACACACACACACACACAAACACGTACATATACATACACACAAAACACGCACGCATGTACAAACAAGTACATACACACGCACACACAAAACACACATACGCACATACACATTACAAATTTGTGCTACCCGTACATGGTCCACACACTTTAGCTGTAAGCTCAGCCATTTATAACACACATTTACTGTACACATGAATCACACAGTTATGCATTCAGTATAATCTTCCTTTCAGCGTAAAACCATTTAGATGAACTCCCACACTAAAAAAACACTATTCCACTCTGCCGCCCACATCCAAACCAAAGAGTATCCACATCCAAAGAAAGCAAGCGGTGTTATTCACAGTGTAGTGGGACCATTGTTTAACGTCAGCACAAAGCCTGAAAGAGTTTAAACCGCACAGCAGCCAATACGCTGACAGCAGGAAGAGCCTCTCTGTCACAGGCCCCCACCTGCAATGTACCTGCCCGCTGTAGCGTAACTGGTGCTTACTGCCGAAGCGTTCTGTCCGTGTGCCAGAACGGGACCTTGAAGCCCTGCCAAATCCTCATCCGGTTACCCCATGCTCCTGGGTCAGAGGGCCCTCTGCGGCCCCCTCGTGATCAAGGCAGGACCCCTGCAGCGGAGCGGACTGACTCGGTGTGAGCAGATGTTCGAGGGGGTGGGAGGGGGGGGTGTTTTGATCAGGATGTTTTATTTTATTATTTTTTTTTTTTTACGAGAGTGATTTCTTTTAATTTGTAACTGCAGACACGTCTAATGGCATATCTTTATAGCGGTCAGAGCACGCACTGGGCTGTGTGAAATGACTCGACGTGCAGGTCGAATGAGCCTGACCTTATTTCGCCTGCCGTTAGCCCCGGCGTCGTCTACAGGCTGTTGGTGGAGAATAAAATGTGTGTGTTTGTGTGAGTCTGCGTGTGTGCGTGTGCGTGTGTGTGTGTGTGTGTGAGAGAAAGAGTGCATGAGTGTGTGTGTGTGTGTGTGTGAGAGAGAGAGTGTGTGTGTGTGAGAAAAAAAGTGTGCATGAGTGTGTGTGTGTGTGTGTGTGTGTGTGTGTGAGAGAGAGAGAGTGTGTGTGTTTGTGTGTGAGAAAAGGGGGTGGTGGGGCTATTGTTGTTGTTTCAGTTAGGCATGTCTATATGTCACTTAGCATAGTTATTAAACTAGTTAATGGTGTCATATTTATATGTCATACTTCACATAGTTTGTAGATAACTGCATGTCCTTGTTTCTCTCCCCTGTATTTAAATGTTTGTGAAAACAAGCAGTAGCAGCGCCTGAGGATTTTTAAATCTTCCCTGGAGAGATGATCCTCTGACTCTACACTACACTCTACACTACACTACACTCTACACTACACTCTACACGCCAATCTACACTACACTACACTCTACACGACACTCTACACTACACAACACTCTACACTACACTCTACACTACACAACACTCTACACTACACTACACTCTACACTTTACATGACACTCTACATGACACTCTACATGACACTCTACACTACACTCTACACTACACTCTACACAACACTCTACGCTACATGCCACTTTACATGACACTCTACACTACACGACACTCTACACTACACTACACTTTACACGACACTCTACACTACATGACACTTTACACGACACTCTACACGACACTCTACACTACACTACACTTTGCATGACACTCTACATGACACTCTACACTACACTCTACACGACACTCTACACGACACTCTACACGACACTCTACACGACACTCTACACTACACTCTACACTACACTCTACACTACACTACACGCTACACTACACTGTACACGACACTCTACACGACACATAGCATCTTGGTATCTCAGCCTTACGGAAAAGCCCAGGAGGCCCGCTCCGTTGCAGAGCAAGGTCACACAATAGGATGCACCGCAATGAATCAGCCACGTCTCAATCGCCGCCGCTTATTACCGTACACAAGCGTGTTCCGACAGTCGCCCCCCCAGCTATTTCCACGGATGATATTTGTTTTCCTAACACCCTTGCGGTGCCTTACACCATCCCTTTGCACATTTTAATGAGTCTAATGTGGCAATTAGAGTCGGCCCTAATTAGAGAGCAGGTTATTTGAAGAAAAAAAAAGAATCCTATGTTGATATAAAAGGAAGCACAGGGAAATACTTTTTTTCTCCCGCTGCAGGGGGCTCAAACACCGGTGGAGATATGGGGGTTGGAAAAGGGCTTATCCTTGCTATGTTCGCAGAGTCAGTCCAACCACTGAAAGTGGACAAAATCTGCATGATTTTCAAAGTTAAAGACGATTCGATTCAATACATTATTATTCAACTCTGTTTGACTAGCGCTTTTAAAAGTGCGGTGAGAAGAAATGACAAGTGGAAGAAGTCTCGGGAGGGTTCTAGCTATAGCCAGCCCAGCATCGATAGTTCAAGATGAACGGTAAATGCACATAATGGGGGATCTATCAGAGCAAATAATCATTATGGTAATAGACTGTCCGGTAAATGTAGACAGTCTAAGCAAAGAACAGCACATTAATATGCATGTAGCATATTAAATGTAAATAATTAACAATCAAACCCACGCAGCCTTGTTTCAGCCCATTGTAGGAGGTGTACAGAGGTGTAAATTCCAGGGGTCAGAAATGAAAAGACCTGCCATGTGTTTCTTTCGCCCATGAACTCAGCCAGCAGATTTCACTAACTAGTTCTACCTCCTGTCTGAAGAATTGAAGAGTGTTTTTCATAAGTCCAGTTTTGATAAATCATATTTTTCAAGGTAGATATATTTTTTTCTGATAAATGGTTAGATGTTTGCAGTTTTACTTTTACACTATTAATTAAAGTGATTTTTCACGTGAAAATCTCCAATTTAAAATAAACAAAATTTGGTAAAAGTGGGGTGAGTGAGTTTTGGGAAAACACTCTTCAGTTGTGCTAATTAGCAAATCCAGGTGACTGGAAACAAAATACAGGGGAGAACTTTTACTTTCTGAACCTGGATTTTCCACCTCTGCATTGAGGGCCCCTGCTGACCCCGTCACATTGTACCTGAGACTGTCCCCTGAGGTACAGCACCCCAACGTGAGAACATTTGGGAGATAATCCACCCATACGTGTTCCTTCTCCCGACGAGGGAACCGGAGCGGCTGGCGACCACGGTTTAAGCCGGTGAAAGCCGTGGCTCGCTTACGGCGGCCTTATCGCGAGCATCGCCAGTGTCCTTGGAAGGTCGCGGTAAATCCTGCTTTTCCAGACGCGCAGATTAGAGGGAGCCCTGGGAGAAGACGTCGATTGACATCTCGGAGCTTCCTGTTCGGGGGCGAAGCCCGGGGGAGTCTGGGTAAGCGTTTATGTCCTCGAAGCCGACGTGATTTACAGCGGTATATCAGTGTCGTGGGCGAGAGCGGGGCGACTGTGGCGCGCTCCGGTATGGGGACGTGCGGCGGACACTGAAACACAGACGCGCGCATATGCTCTGCTCATGAGTTAATGAGAGAGCGACTGACACAGACACCTGAACACTGAGATGGAGTTAAAGAGAGAGGACAGACACCACGAGAGTATCCCATGCACAACAGCTAATGAGAGACATGGGTCTAGCCTTTCTGCCACGATAGGTGAGATTTCGGTCTGGTGGGGGCGGGTGTTGGAGCGATTGTGGACCAGGGGTGGATGTGTGGTGGCCGACTATCTTTGACACGACACATTATTTTTTTCCCCTTCATTTGGAGAAAGAGGGAGATAGATATATAGACAGCGAAAGAGAAAGAGAGATAGAGTGAAAGAGAGAGATAAACCTGTATGCCAGGCAGTTAGAGACAGTAGACAGGTAAAGATTCTTACAGAGTGCAATGAGAGTCAGTGATACAGTCAGGCAGTAACTGATATTATACCGTGAGATGCGTCGATAAAGATGCAGTAAAGATTCTTACACATTACAGTTACCGATGGGGAAATATGCGGCGGGGACCCACCAACAGTAAAGATTCTGTTAGATTAGACCGAGAGTAAAGAGGACAGACCTCGTCCCTGTACAGCGAAAGAGATAGAGAGACAGTAAAGGGAGAGCCGTAAACAGGGCGCATATCACCGCTACAGCGAGGAGGGCCTTTCTCGTCCCTGTGGGAGGGGATCAGGGCTCATTGAGGCGGATTTATGCGCCGATGAAACGGGGAACACTCCGACTCTCGCCACATTAAAAAGGCATTACGCCGGGCAGACTGTGTAATCCCGCGTTATTCTTCCCCGCTCTTGTTTTATGCGCCGTTCAAACACCGCTGCCGCTGAGAGGCCGGCTCTGTTTGGCGCGCGGTCTTCGTCGGCGTCTCGTCGTTTCGTGCGGAGACTATGAAGTCAACGAGCAGGCGGAGATTTAACTTCTCCAGACACATTGTGAAATGGGCACAGAATCTTCAGAAGTACAGTCTATCAGAAGTATTATTATTAATCATCATATCAGTGAGGCACGGCAGCCATTTTGACACGGCATAAGGTTACCGGAACGCTCCCCACACGCCAGACAGATTCTGTGGTGGAGAGAATGGCAGGCCACCCCCTCTTTGTGTATGAAACAACTTACAGTGAAGGAACCCCAAAATCTGAGCGACGGCCCTGTTTCCCCCTCCGCGCCGCCCGTCTCCTCTGGAAACGTAAGAATGTGGAACGACGTCGGAATCCCTGGAGCTGCCGGGTTCCTCCGTGAGGAATTCTGTGAGATTACCGAGCCCAGCTGCAGAAGAGATCAGAGCTCTGCTCCCCTACTGGAAGTGGCTGACCACGGAGATAATGTCTTCATTCCCCCTCTGCTACAACCACATCAAGGCCTCGCTCAGGCGAAGCTCTGCTCAAGTGACTTCTTAAAAACACAATTACACGCTTTGTTGCAAGGGCTTATGGGCGGACGTCTCCTTAAAAACACAATTGCAGGCTCCGCCGTGAAGAGCTATGGTTAACCGTCTTAGAGGACGACTCGAGTGCAATTACACGCCTCCGGGACATGTGTTTATGTGGTGCTGGACCTGCTAACAGTGCGGTGAGCGCAATGTAAAATTAAAATGGACATTTTGGCATAAAAAAGAACAAAATAAAGAAATAGAGAAACTAAAAAAAAGAAAATCTTTACAACAGCACACGCTACCGAATGTCTGGGAAACAATGGGCCCATAGAGGCAATTTCAGCCCCGCCTTTGTGCGATGGAAATGACTGCATCTGTGAATTCATCATTCTTGAGCTTCAGATAAACGCCCCCAATACAAACAGGGCCTGGCAGCAGGTTAGGTTACGTCAGGACTTTGGGCCTAGAAACAGCAGTGGTCCGCTGGCTGCCAGCTGACGCTGTGACCTACTCTGTTGTTGAAGTGAACACGACAGAGAGGTTTAGTGGGGGGTTCTTTGACTCTGCGGTCCGGTGACATCACCAAACCTGGTTCGGCTCTCATTACTGCTGGTTTCTGGCCAGCACCTGAGTGTTGGTTCCGGACATTTCCGTACATATCCGAACAGAGGGGCGGTATATGAAAAGGGTCGTGAATTGGGAGTGAAAATCTGACTTTACCTGGTAGAGCACTTGAGAAAAATGTCAGAAAGGACACAGTTGTCTATGTGCCGCACCTGGGCTCATCTTACAGTAAGAAAAAAATTCAGAAACATCACTATTTATTATTTGCGCGAAAATCTGTCCTTACCTGCTCAAAGCAATTCTTCTGAAGGTCCTCGAATCCGAAGATGTCCAGAATTCCGATTTCAAGTGCGGGATCCCTGTGAAAGAGTCACGGAGAAGGATCAGAGAAAGATCCCGATGGGAATGGTGGAAACTGGCAGGGGGTGTGTTCAGTTGTTCACGGTTGGTATGGGTGGATTAAGCATGCGCAAAGGTTGTTTTTTGAGTGGTGTAGGTGACTATGAGGGCTGGCCGTTTGGTTTTTGAGGGATCTGAGTCTGTTGGGGGGGGGGGTCTGTGGAGTATCAAAACGGAAATGGAGAGATGATCTGTGTGGAATTAATAACATGATGTGGTCCCCTGGGGAGCAGGGTGGGTGCAGCACACCACACCAAGCTTTAGACATCTTTCTGGGGTGCAACAGCGCCCCCTCCCAATTGACCAAGCTTTTATTTCTTCTGGGGTGCAACAGCGCCCCCTCCCAATTGCCCACCCCCTCCCTCCCTAGCCCGAGCAGATGGCCTCGCTTCATGGCAAAAGCCAACAGCTATCGATCAGTGAGGAGCTCGCTCCCGGTAATCAATGTCAATTTCCCTGACCCTCTTTAAAACACAAAAACAACAAAAAAAACAACAGCAACAACAACAACAAAAAACCAGCAACCATACCCACGACTGATAAGCAAAACAGCCTTGTTTCCCTGACGATATATTGATCGTGCAGGAATGTGGGGACAGGCTGGGTAAGTTCAAAGCAATTGGTATTCCTGTGGTACAAGTATTGACCTGAGTTGCCGACTCCCGCACCTGAATTCGATAAGGCGAGCCGCTGCTGAGGGTTTTGATGGTTTAGCTCCGTTATGAGCCAAAGCTGGCCTTAAGCGCCCGGCTGAAAAATGGGTTTTGGGTGTCAGGCTTTCAAAACAAAGCAAAACAAAGAGAAAAAATATCTTAAATTGTCCCCCCCCATGTATTTGACCCAATAGTGTATTATTCACGCTGGATATCTAATGCCGTTCCAAAAGTGGCAAGATGCAAGATGCAGGCATAGAGGCAGTAATAACTAATAACTCACATTAATAACCGTCCCTTCACTGTGCGCATTACACATTAATATAACATGAACTTCTTATAGAAAACAGCATGCTGGGTACTCGTGTTACTGTATTTGTGCAAGAAAAATACAAAATTATAAATAAATAAACCAAATGAATGTTTAATAATTTAGCCGTTAAAGAAAATCGTATCGCTCACATAGCATAGCGCCCACAGAGAACAGAGCTGAAAGCAAAGGGAGAGAACCGTGCTGCAATATTCATAGCGCCTTTGTGAGCGCCCGGCCCGGACTGAACAATCCCTCCTCAGATCTGGGTAATCCGGCAGAATATTAACCGCGATCTGCAGTGACGCAGTATCGCCGGGAAAACCACAGCGTTTTAAGTTAGTCAATATATCACACGACGGCCGCAGATTTAAAAGATTACAAAGGCCTTCGGATGAATGGACGCAATTCTGCCAGTGATCCACTTACACAACCTGAATTAAATATGACTAAATAACAAACTGGGGTCGGCGCATTTATGAGTTCCCCGCAGGGGATGGGTTGGGATGGTGGGGTGGGGTGGAGGGGGGCTATCTGGACTTAATCACAGCCGTTCTCAGCGTTAATATTCACTGGCTGTGGAGAGAAAGTGGACAACTGGCTCAGTAGCGTGCGCTCTGAGGGTTTTCCGTCCGCGCTCGCTGTCAGACACCGTCGTCCCTGTGAGCCGTGCATCGATGTCAGCTCGGGCTCGGGAATCTTCAGAAAACGCTGGAGCGAATCGCGAAAGGAGACTAAACGCCACGGTCTTGCTTCTTTGGCCTCTCCATTTCGCTCCACGGAGAGGGATTATCCATCCTGCTTTTAACGTGAAATCGCGTTTCTGTAGTGTGCCCTCGGTGCTGAACTGGGCGGGAACGGGAACCGTTTAATACCACGGTCATGATTGCGGTCTTGTGAAATGGCGTGAATGGAGGACGGGGAGTGAAGGACGGTCCTGATACATGGGGAGTTCTGATGGCGGTGAGGCTGCGATGCCTGACATCGGAGTTCTCGGGTCCCCCAGAGATCGGCTTGAGTCTGGGTATTGGAGTTCTCGGGTCCCCCAGAGATCGGCTTGAGTCTGAGTATTGGGAGTTCTCGGGTCCCCCAGAGATCGGCTTGAGTCTGGGTATTGGAGTTCTCGGGTCCCCCAGAGATCGGCTTGAGTCTAGGTATTGGAGTTCTGTACGAATTGTTCACAAACCCTATTGCGAACAATAAGGTGAGGTTCTTATGAGTTGTGTTTCTGCCAGGCTTGACCGTTTTGTTTGTTCAATTCTTTGTCTTTGGAAGAGAATTTTATTTCAAACCTGTTTCTCAGAACGTGGTCTTTGGGAAAGCTATAAGAAAATAAGATGGGTAGGTGTGTATTTATTTACTTTTTCAGTTCCATCCTGTCAGCGCACAAAATACCTAAACTTCACCTCTGGAGTGAGTGTTGGGGCCAGCCCCTAAACCTCATTTCAAATCAAATGAAAGACCAGAACATCTAGCGCCTCGATCTCCAATCTTACCCTTCATCATCCCCACCCCCTTACCCAGTGCTGTCCTCCAGGCCTTGCAGATAGTAGTTGATGCTGTTCACCAGGAAACTGAAGAGGCGACTGTAGAGGGACTTAGCCAGAAGGTCTCTGTAGTGATTGGACATCTCTACCGTGTGTTGCCTTGTGATGATGTCACCTGGGAGAGGACAATGGGAGTAAGGGTCCACACCGCAGTGGCTAAAACCCGTAGCTCATAACAATAGTCGGTGACCAAGCGCAAAAAGAAATTTCAAGGAAAAATAATAAGAACAGTTAGTCACTGGCCAGTTAGTCACAAGGCTTTAGATAGCATACATATATAAAGCCTTCAAAAATGTGACATGATGGCTTCATAGATCATACATAAGCAAATGTCATGATGACATAACACCTTCTTATGCAACATGTTATGCCAAATGCGTCAGAGTTAGCCTATCATCCGACAAAAGCATGTTTTATGTCACCCTGTATAATGTTTAGCCATTAGCCAGGTGACATTGTTGGTTATGTCACATTTGATGCAACGTGTTGCATAACAATGTGTTATGGCACCCTTTATGAAGCATGATATTTGCTTATGTATGATTCATGAAGCCATTATGTCACATTTATGAAGTATTTATATGCTATATAAAACCTTTATATGAAGACTTTGTTAAAAGTGTGACCGAATAGTTTCATGGGCCATTCACCCAGCGGCAGCAGAGTGAACTCTGGGAAACATTATGCTCAAAACCAGCAGGTGCAGGCCAAGCAGAGACTTAGGCCAAAAAGACACAGGCCTCCTTTGTTTACCAGAAACAGTACAGAGGACAGAGAAACAGTGGAAAAATAACATTGTTTTCTCTGCCATTGACCGGCAGCTGAATTAGGTTACAGTAAGAGCTACGCACTGCCTCAGCACATTACATAAGCAGACCGGTTAGCCCTCTCCGCTGTACAGCACATTATGACGCAACTGTAGACTATGATGCTGCTGTACAGTACTAAGTGACCGTCCATTTTGCGAAGAGCCCACCCGCAGCTCGGACTGGATGTCACGAGAATGTGACGCTCGTCGGGAATTTTCCGGGCCAACGCGTTCTGTGTGCGCATCGAGCTGTTTTGTGACCGAGCATCAGAATGGGAGAATTGATTGACATTGTCCACAGGTCTATTTTTGGTTTTCTGAATGGGTAGTGGGCTATTTCGGGGAGGCGTAATGCACTCGATGTCATCCGGTGTTTAACTGGGGAAGTCTGGCTGCTGACGTTATTGGTTTGTTTGGAGTAGCAGAAAACAGGACAGGTGTCAAGGGCGTGGATGGAGGTCACCTTTGAAGTACTGCACGTCCGACGTCAAGGCCGTCCCCAGGTCTTCGGAACACACCTGCAGCATCCCTGCCACTGGGGGTAAGAAGGGACGTTTAATCACATCGGTCTCACCGCTAATCTCTACGCATTCTCACAGCCCCACTGCTGACAAGCAACATTAATGTCAGGGTGAAGCAAGTCTGTGCTCACTAGCAAAAAATAGACAGATAAAACAGATTCTGGTTGCGCATATTCTAGTCTGAAAAGCACGTCACTCTCACTTCCACAACTCTGGAATCGTGCGATTTCAGGTGGGGTGGGGGGTTATGCAACGCCAGTAAATCCGAGCTCAAAACCCAGTTCAAATTTCACAATCAGGCGCGATCCCTGATTCATTTTGGCTCACCGAAAGAGCCTTAGAGGAAAGTCATTTCAATAAAGAACAGAGGGCTAGTCGCTGACATCAGCGTGGATGACCTCACGTATCCCTGACAACATCCCAGTTCCGAGCTTCGGAGCCATGACGTCTGTTGTTTACCATCTTCCAGGTCACAACTTACAGTAAGGCACGCTTGATAATGAGCAGCACTGACTTAATGGCCAAAGCCCCACTAGCTCCGCGTTGCAAAATTGATTCAGGCGGACATAGCTCCGCGTTAGCATGTCAGGGGCTAGCCCCCGCCACCCTGCGACGGCAGCCCGGCCTGCCGCAGCGTGCGCTCGCTGCAGGAGCGAGGTAAACAAGCAGGGTCAGAGCGTGACACAGTTCTCGCACAGCGCCCCTCGCTCATTCGCTCTCTCGCTCCCCTGCAGCTTGGTGGTACACCGCTCCCCCTGGTGGCCGGACCGGGGCACTGCGGCCCGGCTCTCGTGACTCTGACCTTGATCCAGAAGCTGAAGGTCTGACACCAGGGCCGTCTCCGCGTCGGTCAGGGTGGTGAAGCGCAGATCTCCCAGGTGCAGGACGGCAGACAGGATCACAAACAGGTTCTCCACTTCCTGGATGGAAAAAAAATTTAATAAAATAAACGGACACTGAATACTGGAATTGAGTTGATTGAACCACATAATTCATTGAGACACAAAGATCTTCTACATCCAGAACAGACTAAACAGACTGTTGGCATGGGTGGCATACAGGTTACAAAATGGTAGCAGTTGCTATAGTAGAAGTATAGTATAGTACACCCTGGAATATTGCTATAGTAGAAGAGTCTAAAAAACAATCTTCATAGTGAATGGTGATATACAGACGGGTGACAAATTAAAGGAAAAATCCCTACAGTGAGGGGTTCTGGTGGCTCTGTTATGCTGTGGGGGGCATTTTCTTGGCATGGTTTGGGTCCACTTGTCCCCTTAGAGGGAAGGGTCACTGCAAATCAATACAAGGTTATTCTATGTGATCACCTTTATCCTATGATAAAATATTTCTATCCTAATAGAAGTGGTCTCTTCCAGGATAGCAATGCCCCCATCCACAGGGCACAAGGGGTCATTGAATGGTTTCATGAGTATGAAAATGATGCTTCGCAGTTACCAGATCTCAACCCAATTGAACACCTATTGGGAGATTTTAAACAGCGATCTCCTCTGCCATCATCAAAACACCAAATGAGGGAATATCTTTTGTAAGAATGGTGTTCCATCCCTCCAGTAGAGTTCCAGAGACTAGAATCTGTGCTAGACTAGGTGGCAGACTCTATGCCAAGGCACACTGAAGCTGTTCTGGCGGCCCGTGCTGGTCCAACACTTACTAAGGCACTTTATGTTGGTTTTTCCTTTAATTTGGCACCCGCCTGTATGTACTAGCTATGCAAATCAAGTGTTGCACTGGGCTAGAGGTGTGTGTTAAGTGAAGAGGAAATGGAAAGTAAAAGTTCCCCGCTTCCCGGAGAGACAGACTGAGTGATTTAAAGCCCCGACAGGTGATTTGATGATGTGTTTTTTTGACGACGGGCTGATGACAGAAATCCCTCTCTAATGATGGGGAACAGCCAGTTCCTGGCAGGATTAGCACATTGTGACTGAACGAAGGTCGCTGGCCTTTTGTGGTGCCTCTTGTATCTGCACTCTGTGCATATCACGGAGTGAAGTATAAACAGCATTCTGAGCATATGTGCATACAGTATGCCTAACAACATTACAGAGCACGTGGCACATACCCACCTGCCCTAGGCTGTCTCAATATTAAAATACCATTTTGT
The DNA here is from genome assembly GCA_022702515.1 of Ilyophis sp. 1 JC-2022. Lineage (NCBI taxonomy): Eukaryota > Metazoa > Chordata > Actinopteri > Anguilliformes > Synaphobranchidae > Ilyophis > Ilyophis sp. 1 JC-2022. The sequence continues at coordinate 87,734,384 of CM040397.1, forward strand.
GCGTGTGTGTGTGTGCGTGTGCGTGTGCGTGTGTGCGTGTGTGAGTGTGAGTACGCGTGTGTGTGCTTGATTTGTAAATGTGTGTATGTGGTCGTATTGTGTGTGTGCGTGTTATAGATTGTGTGTGTGTGTGAGTGTTGGTACTGGATGTGTAAGGGTGTGTGAGTGTGTGTACTGTGTGTGTAGGTGTGTGTGTGTGTGTGTGTGTGTGTGTGTGTAATGGTATGTGTGTGTGTGTAATGGTATGTGAGTGTGTGTACTGTATGTGCAGGTGTGTGTGTGTGTACTGTATGTGTAATGGTATTTGAGTGTGTATACTGTATGTGTAGGTGTGTGTGTGTACTGTGTGTGTAGGTGTGTGAGTGTGTGTACCATATGTGTAGGTGTGTGAGTGTGTGTACCATATGTGTAGGTGTGTGAGTGTGTTTACCATATGTGTAGGTATGTGAGTGTGTGTACCATATGTGTAGGTGCGTGTGTGTGTGTACCATATGTGTAGGTGTGTGAGTGTGTTTACCATATGTGTAGGTATGTGAGTGTGTGTACCATATGTGTAGGCGTGTGAGTGTGTGTACCATATGTGTAGGTGCATGAGTGTGTGTACCATATGTGTAGGTGCGAGTGTGTGTACCATGTGTGTAGGTGTGTGAGTGTGTGTACCATATGTGTAGGTGTGTGAGTGCGTGTATCATATGTGTAGGTGTGTGAGTGTGTGTGTGGATAGAGGGAGGTGCAATGCAAAACTAATGACTGTCCTTTACCTCAATGCTCCCGGTTCCCTATCTTAGTGCATATCACCTAACAGGTAAATGATTCGTTCTGGAGAACAGAGAGAAGCACAAACCCCTCCCCCTCCTGTGTACTTGTGCAGGACGGAGTGCACTGGGCGGATTCTTCCATCCCACAGTCCAGCCGGACTCATTGTGGAATTTCAAGCGATCCAAGTAAGATAAGGGAAGACATTTGTCCATGTCTGACATTCAATATAATGAACAGAGGGTAAGGTCCTGAAGCAAAAAAAAAAAAAAAAAGGAATAACCTTTTCCTCTGGAAAAGAACACCACCCCCTTTGACTGCGGGTATCCAGTGAAATCAGCTCCTCTGCAATGAGGATTGAGCTATACAGCATGTTTGTGCGTGTGTGAGTGTGTGTGTGTGTGTGTGTGTGTGTGTGCTTGTGTGTGTGTGTGTGTGTGTGTGTGCGCACGTGTGTGCGTGTGTGTGTGCGTGTGTGTGTGTGTGTGTGTGTGCTTGTGTGAGTGTGTGTGTGTGTGTGAGTGTGTGTGTGTGTGTGCTTGTGTGAGTGTGTGTGTGTGTGTGTGTGTGTGTGCGCACGTGTGTGCGTACGCCGGTCATTGCTGAACACTGCTGGGGGGGAAGGATTAAAGGGTGAGGTAGTGGTCAGTAGTGACAGATGTCCAACAGTGGTTTCACAGTCACTTAGCATTACAGTCAGGCACTTTTATATACAGCAACAAAAATTGCAGAACATCAGCGCTAGTCTCAGGAATACGAATGTACAACAACACCAAGCAAACAAAAACAAAATGGCTTGTAACAAAAGAAAATGCCGTGAGACAGATAACCTATCTTTACATTGCTATACCGTAACAATCAAACTAAGGGCATCACAGTAAATAACGGCAGCTTTTGTACTCATTCAGGCTATGGTCATTTTATGATGTTAGATTATATATTTTTTCTCTTCTTAGGGCTTGTTTTGGGTGTAGTCTGTATGTAGTCAGATGTATGTAGCACAAGTTCACTCGCACAAGTGCTTTAGAGATGTTGGATCTATACTCTCCGGAATGGGAATGTTGTTAGCCAGGTCGGGTACGAGTGCTAATATTAATCACGTGAATATACTTATGTTCTCTTACGTTATAAGTCACTCCGGGTAAGAGCATCTCTTATATTAATGTAATGTAATGTAATGCTTCCATTGTTCAAATAGCCTGGGAGTATATTGGGTGGTGGGTTATGTGAACGCTTACGCAAATGGGTTGGCATATGTGCGTACGTGTGCGTATGAAATGTGTTTGTGAGTGTGTGCGTGGGTGTTTGCACCTGTCTGTATGTGCATGCACGTGTGTGTATGTGTGTGTGTGTGTGTATGTGTAATTTAGTATGGGTCAGAACTGTATGTGGAAATGATAGGTACAGTAGCTTGGTAAAAGCAAGTTGGCTCAAAAACAGGAAGTATTGATCCGGATGGTAATCTATGCTGTCAGTGTCTTTGGGCCCCCACCCAAAGATAATGAAAATTGCCATTGAGGGTAATCAGATAAGGGGGTCATGCTGACTACAGATACAGATGGCAAACGAGAGCCCCGTGGTGGATATGAGATGTAGAGAGGATTATGGGTAAATACTACAAGATTAGAGCGATGGTAGCAGCACCATGTCTTTCCTTTCAAGCCAACCTGCAGAGGTTAGGGTTAGGGTTAGGGTTACCCAGAGGCTGGTTCATGGTGTGGTCAGAGGGGGATTTATATGCTAGAAGTAGAACTGAATACACAACAGTTATACCAGGGGAAGTGTTTGACTGTAACACCCAAACAGTTACACGAGGGGGAGAGTATCACTGCAACACCCAAAGAGATAGTGTCTGCACACAGTACGTTAGCGTGGTTGAGTGAGGTCTGTATAAACCTGAATTATAGTTGCACATATAGGGTGTCTGCTGTGTGTCCATATGGGCGTGTGTTTGTACGTGTGAATAAGTGCGTGCGCGTGCGCGCGTGTGTGTATGTGTGTGTGTGTGTGAGAGAGAGTGAGCGGTGCAATAGTGTGCATGTCTGTTGGACTGTACCAGGTTGTTGAAGCCCAAAGCTCTGAGAGCCTGCTTCAGCGCAGTCAGCTTCTCCCTGCTCCGTGCGCTGGCTGTCGCCACGGCAGCCGGCTCCCCCGCCGTGCCCCTGCACAGGTACCTGCGGCGGGAGACAGAGCGGGATGATGCTCAGGGCACTGGACGTACAGCTAAACCCAACGGTAAGGACACCACCTGTACACACTGTAGTGGACGTTTGGTACGCTTTTTAATAGCCACAGAAATGGGCATCAAACCTTCACACATCACAGTTGAGTCAGGAGCAGAAAAGTACTGGTTAATAAGAGCTAAGCTGCCATTCATACTTCCAATAAGACTTCCAAGGAAGCATTTTCAGTTGGGCTGATCTCATATATGAGCGGCCAGTGTGATTTCGGCAGCACAGTGATGATGTCACAACAGGACCGCAGCGTGTTCGCTTGCAACCATAGATATCTTCAGGAGACATGCAGTCAGGGTACATTATTGACCAATGTTATGTTCCAATGCTGTCCTAGACGTGTACTTCTTGGCCTCCTTGGACATTAAAAAAAACACTGTGTAGCATTATTTGGTCCAAAACCAGAGTAGCTATGCCACCAACAGCACAGTTTAGAGCAGGGGTGGGCATCTCCAGTCCTGGGGGGCTGGTGTGTATGCAGGGTTTAGCTGCCACCAGTTACCCTGGCTCAATATGCTAATTAGTGACATACACCAACATCGATTTACTCGTAAATTAGACCATGATAAAACGCAACAATACATGCATACAGGCACAGGAACATTCATCAGCTTCTGTTCATATTGCGGAATGTAGCTAAAATATCAGATTATGTAAATGATTGGGCTAATTAAATAATTGGTAACTGGTAGGAGCAAAAACCTGCATACACACCGGCCCCCCAAGACTGGAGTTAAACCTGCATACGCACCGGCCCCCCAAGACTGGAGTTAAACCTGCATACGCACCGGCCCCCCAAGACTGGAGTTAAACCTGCATACGCACCGGCCCCCCAAGACTGGAGTTAAACCTGCATACGCACCGGCCCCCCAAGACTGGAGTTAAACGCCCCCCAAGACGGGAGTTAAACCTGCATACACACCGGCCCCCCAAGACTGGAGTTAAACCTGCATACACACCGGCCCCCCAAGACTGGAGTTAAACCTGCATACGCACCGGCCCCCCAGGACTGGAGTTGCCCACCCCTGATTTAGAGTCTAGGGTATACGATAGGGTTCTGGTAGACTGCGTACGAGCAGGGGTTAAACCAGTATAGGGCATTTGTAGAACAGGAATACTGTTTGGGATTCTGGGCATTAATATGGCTGCACATGTTAATACCAAGTGTTTGGCATATGGACACATGAGCAGACATTTAGATCTGAACACAGCGTTCCCCCATTTCTCTCTCTCCCCTCAAACCACAGAAGGTGTTTTGATGATTCAACAGCGCCGGCGACAGGAACACAGAGTCTCCTCTGTTCCTTCAAGGGGGGCAGACTGGGGTTGTAGGGGGGGGCGGCGGGCAGGTATGAGTAAAAAATGCACAATGTAACTCCAGACTGGGTCTGACTTACACCTCCTTTACACCCCCATCATTCTCTCACTCACTCACTCACTCACTCACTCACTCAAACACACAGGAGTTTGGGGTCCAATAAGCGGGAGCAGTAGGATAGACCACCTGCTCTGGCGGCCTGCTGGGGAGACCGCTATGTGAACACATACAGAACAAAGAGTACAGTATGTCCCTGGACATTACAGAGATGGCGGCTCAGATTGTGTGTCACCCGCATGTCGTACTGCGGAGGTATGCGTGTCCCTGGGCGAGGCAGCTGGAACTGCTGACACGCGTGCCCCTGACAGCCCAGGGCCTGGGGACAGAGGCTGCGTCTACATCACTGGCGCCTTCATGTTTAATGTGCGCGCGTGTGTGTGTGTGTGGGTGTGTGTGTGAGTATGTGTGCATGAGTGTGTATGCATTTGTGTGTGTGTACATTTGTCTGTGTGTGTGTGTGAGTGTGTATGCATTTGTGTGTGTGTGTGCATATGTGTGAGTGTGTGTATGTGTGTGAGTGTGAGTGTATGTGTATGTGTGAGGTGTGTGTGTATGTGTGTGAGAGTGTGTGTGTATATGTGAATGTGTGTGTGTGTGTGTGTGTGTGTGTGTGTGTGCACGCACGTGTGCATGCGGGTGAGTGTGTGTATGTATGTGTATATGTGAATGTGTGTGTGCGCGTGTACGCATGCGCGTGTGTGTATGTGTGTGTGTGAGAGTATGTGTATAATGTGAATGTGTGTGTGTGTGTGTGTGTGTGTGTGTGTGTGTGTGTGTGTGAAACGAATGTGTTTGTAAAGATACACCTATGTTCATGGATTTATTTACCACAAAACGTACAGATATCGGGGTGCTAATTGAGAATGAGCATTAATATTGTGCATGGGTAGTAAGCTGCTTACCTGAGTGCCAGGACATTGTTGAGATACATGCTACTCTTCTCCTCTGGAGAGAGGCCCTCTGCCATCAGGTAAAACACATTGAAGTTGTGCTGATATTGCGGGGTGGAGGTGAGCCGGGACTTCTCCAGTACATACGTGTATACCCTGGCTGAAAGTTAACAGAAGGACACGCACACACATGATTGTTATGGCGAGCGATGCCACTAGACACCACCTGTATTTACTTTCAGAAAAAAAACAGTACAGGGCCGTTAAGCATTTAGTAAAAACAACTGATGTCATAGACATAAATAACTCTCTTTATTGGAAAAAATATTACATCTTTCTTCGTCTCAGTTGAGTTGTAAAATTTAATAGGATACGCATGAGTAACCCTGAGAGCAAAGACTACCTCTCTGGCGCCCTCTCTTGGTCATTCATGATTCTGACAATTATGAGAGATTTCAGATTGAAACATTGCCCATTACCTTAACATAATTCAGGAGCAATAGAGTGGTTTATTGCTTTAATTTATGGTTTTTGAAAAAATGTCCCCCTTGGTGTGGGCAGTCCTACGATAAACACCGTGGAGAGTGAGTGATATATACCTCTTGTTATTGTCTTCTTCTTCTCGCAGAACTGCAGTGACAGCAGTTTAATGAATCGGCTGGAGCTGTTGTTCATTTCCGTCTTCGCATGACCAAACGCCTCCAAGATGCAGCTGACCTGCATGTCATGACGAATGAAAATCACAAAGAGCCAAAACAGTCTTTTATACATTTATATTCACTGTTTAAATGCATAATGTAATATACTCATTAAGATGTTTGAGACTAGACTGCAGAATTAGGATGGAGGCTAAATCCTGTGTTATTAATTGAATTAGAAAACTGAGCTTGGTGAAGACTGCAATGACATAGATGCTCCATCAGAGGGCGATACCACACTGCACAGCTCTGAAAGCGTGTGTCTGTGCCTGTGTGTAATAACATGTTCATGTGTGTTTGCGGTGTGTGTGTGTATGTGTGTGTGTGTGTGTGTGTGTATGTGTGTGTGTGAGAGAGAGAGCATGTATACGTGGGTGCATAAAAATATGGAGGTGTGTATTTGCATGTGTATGTGTGCATGTACAGTGTGTTTGTGTTTGTGTGTGTGTGTGTGTGTGTTTGTGAAACACAGTTTTATGAGGATAATGCACTTAATGTAAACTGACTCTAACAGGTAATGTAAACTGACAGTGACATACACAATCTCAATGTTCTTATTTAGAAGTAACCATCACACTAGCACTCTCTTTAATTTTATACTAGATAATTGCATACTCTGTTTAATTGCACAGCATGCAGCCAGTCCTGTTTTAATCCCACCAATTTGACTTACTCCTGTTATGGGCATACTTTGCTTAAGTGCACACATTTATAACTGTTAGGAGTGTGCTCTCTTATCACTTGACTGTAGGCACTATGGCAAATGAACTCACATGCTTCATCCTGGAGTCCAGAGCAAAGCTCTTGGTGCAGGATCGAGCGGCCAGGTGTTTCACTATGTGCTTGGAAGCCTCTGTTTTCCCTGAGCCACTCTCTCCACTACAGAGTAGAGAGAAAGAGAGAGAGTGAGAGAGAGAGAGAGAGAGAGAGAGAGAGGGAGGGAGAGGGAGAGAGGGAGAGAGAGAGAGAGAGAGAAAGATGTTATTCATGATATGTACATAATACACAGCTTAAAGCTTCAAGCTAAAAACTCTTTCTCACACACACACACACACACACACACAGAAATCCTGTTTTATTGAATTCATTATGAAACGGTGAGCTTGGAGAAGGCTGCAGTAACAAAGATACCCCACCAGAGGGCAATGCCACACTACTCTACATCCTACTTTAATCTCACAAACTTGATTTACTCCAGTTAGGGGCATACTCTAGATAAGTGCACACAGTGCAAACAGTTTATACAACTGACACTGGGCTGGTCAGCAGAGGATTGGCTCCGCCTCTAAACCAGGTTCCTCCCAGATTTACTCATATTGGAAATGTTTTGTTTTTGTTGGGGGGTGGGGTGTGTGTTTTAAGTTTGGTCTTTCCCAATTTTCCTATTTTCCCATTTTCATATTTTCTTGTAAATTATCTTTCTGACTGTCTTTTTAAAAGGTTCCATACAATTAAATTGAATCTGAACAGAATATCCCAGGGGTTGAATGATTCAACTCTCCTAGCTCGTATTCAGTCCTTTCAAGCTCTGGTTACTGGTTATTTAGCCCAAACCACTACTGCATAGCAGGCCCCTGACATCTCATCTGACAATGAGGAAAGGGGACAGAACATTACAACCAGCTAATGAACAAATGTATCTCACTCCAAAAGGCTTATCGCTTCCCAGGGCATCTCCATCAGGTTCTGCTAATGCAGAAAGGATCTTGTTACCCTGGAAGCCAACAAAGAGCGGTTTGGCCTTTAAAGGTCAATCATGTCCCCCGCCAAAGCCGCCGCGTTTGTCCAAAACGCTTCTGATTTCAAGGGCACGTCGCGTTTCTCTAGAGGGCGCATATATCAGAGAGCAGCAGGGCCTGCTGATAGAAAAAGCACACAAGCCAGCAGAATGTGCTCAATTGTGCGAGGGACTCGATGTGATTAATGGCGCAAACACAAACAGTGGCAGGAGAAAGTACGTGGCAAATGAACTTCCCGCGAAGGTCGGGCCCCTAATGATGGAGGTATGAGCTCCGCGGTACAGAGACGGAAGGAGAGATTGAGGTGCAGAGCAGGTAGTTATGTAACCTCACTTAACCGCCACGGGGAAGGTGGAAGGGAAGCAACGTACGCTTCTGCGCGGATTAAAAACTGCCTCGATTTTTTCATCTGACCAAACGTTACGGTGTGAAACTCGAGCCACAATCTCACTATAAGTACAAACATCTCTTAAGCATCTCTTAGTCTTTTTTTGCTGGGGGCGGTGGATTGACAGACTGGGGGTGGCATCAATTGCATTTTAAGAGTTCTTCGAATGACACAATGGCACAATGACCATTCCCAATTCAAACACTTCTTCAATCGAACGAGACTGAATTACGTTCTAAGGCCGTTCTTGCAATTTTCCTTGCGACTAAAATAAAGACATTCAATGGACGTCCAGGAACATTTAGCCTAACTTTGAAACATTCAATGTTCTGCTTACAAATAATAGTCATGTATGTACGTAGTATAACCGTGGTGGGCCCCCGGAATAACTTGTATAACGTTTGCGTTATTTTCACCATCTGTCCTTCTCATGAACCCGTCATTACGATGTGAAATTTAGAAAATTGTGAAATAACAGAGGCTTTGATGTTTGAGAGCTTGATAGAGAGGGGTGATTATGTGGTGAGAGGGGCAGTACAAGGGGGCGTGTCAGTGGGCGGGACCTGAGGATGAAGCACTGTGGCCGGTGCTCCTGTAGCATCATGTGATAGGCCCTCTCTGCAGAGGAGAAGATGTGGGGGGGCAGGGAGGAGCACAGCCGGCCACTGGAGCTCAGGTACAGCTGACTCACCTGAGGGAGGGAGGGAGGGAGAGAGAGTTAGCCTGGATATTTTGCATAACACAAAGCTACTTTCAAACTGAAAGGTCTCTCTCACATGCACACGCACACACACACACACAGCCAGTTACAGTCTCCACAGCACTCTCCCACTATATTCAGACACACGTGAGCACACTCTACTAATGAGCCCAGGCACGCATTGTGAGTCTACAGTGTTTTACGAGCGAGACGGGAGGCTTGCAGTGTGGAGCAATCCTGGTTTTCACAGCATAAAATCACCTGATTGGGTATATTGCACACCCAAGTCATGCGGGTTTTGAAGAAACTGGGGAGGAGATAGGTCAGCGGTGACAAGGTTAGAGGGAACAAGGTCAGAGGTGGCAAGGTAAGAGGGAACAGGGTTATAGGGGACAGGGTCAGAGGTGCGCAGGTTTGGCTAATACACAAGGTGTGAGGCAGACCACTCCTGTGAACAGAGGACACTAAACTGTATAAAATCAGGCTCTTCTCTAAGGGGAGCGTTGGGGAGTCCTGTCTGCTGCTGGGAGCTCATTACCGGCCTGAACGGCTCCAGAACTGCGCTGACATGCGGCGGACCCACACCAGAGGACGCGGGAAGGACAAAAAGCGAGCTAGCGAGGGAGGGAGGGATGGAGAGTTAGGGAGGGATTGTGGGTTTTGATGTATCGTGGCTGTTGGTTTGCTCAGACATCGCTTCCAGTGGATCTCATTTGAGCACCTACTGCAATACCGCTCACTCTCTTCCTCCTGCAGAGTGCGTTTGGGGAAAGGAGGAGCAGTGCGGGAGGGCGAGAATGAGAAAGAGAGTGAGTTTGTGAGAGAAAACAGGAAAAAGTATGGAAAAAAGAATGGCGGGAGGGAGAGAAACAGAGGGGAAAGAGAGAAAGAGAGGAAGAGTGAAGGTGAGGAGGGAGGAGAGCATGTGCTTGTCCTTCTTGAATCAATGGTGGAGGGTTCAGTAATGAACGTTGAGACATGTATAAAATACTGTATATGCATACTATGTACGTTCACTTAAAAAGCCGCTTTTGAAAATGTCCCATTTTGAGTGTCTCTGGATAAGAGCGCCTACCAAATGATTGTAATGTAATGTAATGTGTTTGTCTACACACAGACACTTCACTGGCTTTCTCTGCCAGCACCGTACCTACAGACAAGATGTGAGAGCTGTGAGCTAGGTTAAGACAGGCTTGTCCTACTGTAGGTGTTGCTAATGGGAACAGACTGATTTGCGTCTTGTTTAAAAAAAGACTAAATGTAATCCACCCAACTGCCACATGCAGTGAGACTTCAATCAGCACCTGAGCTGCACAGCTGGGATGGGAGAGGAAGGCGGGAGAGGGAGAGAGTGTGAGGGGGATGTAGAGAGGGAGAGAGAAAGTGAGAGAGAGAGAGGGAGAGGAAGAGGGAGAGGGAGAGGGAGAGAGTGAGAGTGAGAGAGAGAGAGAATGAGAGTGAGAGAGTGTGAGGGGGAGGGAGAGAGGGTGAGAGAAAGTGAGAGAGAGAGAGGGAGAGGGAGAGGGAGAGAGAGAGAGAGTGAGAGTGAGAGGGAGAGGGAGAGAGAGAGAGAATGAGAGTGAGAGAGTGTGAGGGGGAGGGAGAGAGGGAGAGAGAGAGAGAGTGAGAGTGAGAGGGAGAGAGAGAGAATGAGAGTGAGAGAGTGTGAGGGGGAGGGAGAGAGGGTGAGGGAGAGGAAGAGGGAGAGGGAGAGAGAGAGAGAGAGTGAGAGTGAGAGGGAGAGAGAGAGAAAGTGAGAGTGAGAGAGAGAGAGGGAGAGGAAGAGGGAGAGAGAGAGTGAGAGTGAGAGAGAGAGAGGGAGAGGAAGAGGGAGAGGGAGAGAGAGAGTGAGAGTGAGAGGGAGAGAGAGAGAATGAGAGTGAGAGAGTGTGAGGGGGAGGGAGAGAGAGAGAGAATGAGAGTGAGAGAGTGTGAGTGAGAGGGAGAGAGAGAGAGAATGAGAGTGAGAGAGTGTGAGGGGGAGGGAGAGAGGGTGAGGGAGAGGAAGAGGGAGAGAGAGAGAGAGAGAGAGTGAGAGTGAGAGGGAGAGAGAGAGTGAGAGTGAGAGAGAGAGAGAGGAAGAGGAGAGAGAGAGAGAGTGAGAGTGAGAGAGAGAGAGAGAAGAGGGAGAGAGAGAGAGGAGAGAGAGAGAAAGTGAGAGAGAGTGAGAGGGAGAGGGAGAGTGAGAGGGAGAGAGAGAGAGAGAGTGAGAGAGAGAGTGAGGGGGAGAGAGAGAGAGAGGGAGAGAAGAGGGAGAGAGAGAGAGAGGGAGAGGTGAGGGGGAGGGAGAGAGAATGAGAGTGAGAGGGAGAGTGAGAGAGAGAGAGGAGAGAGGAGAGAGTGAGAGAGAGAGAGAGATAGAGGGATAGGGAGGACGTGAGGGAGAGGGAGAGGGAGAGAGAGAGAGAGAGAGTGAGAGTGAGAGGGAGAGGGAGAGGGAGAGAGAATGAGAGTGAGAGAGTGTGAGGGGGAGGGAGAGAGGGTGAGAGATAGGTGAAGAGGGAGAGCAAGCGAGAGCTAGAGAGTGAGCGAGAGAGAAAAGGAAAATTAAAGTAGCAAAAAAAGACATTGTGTAAAGGGGGATTAACCCAATATGGTTGGTGTACAAAATGATGTACAATGTAAAGCGTCAGTTAAAAACATAACATATTCTACATTACTTAGGTCTAGACAGCGAGGGCCCTGGAAACCTCCAATAATGCACACAAGCATATATTCCATAAAAAAAAACAAAAAAAAACTTAGATTTAGATTTTGAAATGAGCTCAAATTGCTTCCACAAATCCTTTAGCGCTCCTGAAAATAGGCTATCCGAGATGTTGGATACAAGCTGACATGAAGGGAGGGCGGCATCTTTCAGGAAAAAAGTGAAGGACCCCCCTTCGCCTCTTTCCGTGGAATGTATACGTAATTTACGGTCACCATGGAGACGCAGGTGGAGGGAGCAGGGAACGACAGATGACAGAAACCAGATGAGAAAGGTAGAGGGAGAAGGCGGGGTTCGGCACATGAAAGCAGTCCTGGCCGTCCGTTCGTTCTCATTGGTGGGATCCGCCAAACGGCAGGTATCCCACAAGCTCCCAGTGCAGGCAAGCTGCCCAGCCCAGTGCTAGCGGATTCACTTTTAACCACAGCAGGGCAGGAACTGCAAAGGCGCAAAACAGGAGGTGCTATCGAGCTAAAAATAGGTGAAGGCAGGAAATGCTACTTTGTTTCATTTTCATAACAATCACCCATTATTATAGAAAACCAAAAATTACATCGCCAAAGTTATTGGGCGTGTGTATGTATGTGTATACGTTTGTGTGTATAGTGTATTTGTGTGTGTGTATGTGTGGGTGTGAGTGTGTGTGTGTGTATACGTTTGTGTGTATAGTGTATTTGTGTGTGTACGTTTGTGTGTATAGTGTATTTGTGTGTGTGTGTGTGTGTACGTTTGTGTGTATTTGTGTGTGTGTTGTGTGTGTGTGTGTGAGTGTGTATGTACGTTTGTGTGTATAGTGTATTTGCGTGAGTGTGTGTGTACGTTTGTGTGGATAGTGTATTTGTGTGTGTGTGTGTGTGTATTTGTGTGTGTGTGTGTACGTTTGTGTGTATAGTGTATTTGTGTGTGTGTGTGTGTGTGTATTTGTGTGTGTGTGTGTGTGTACGTTTGTGTGTATAGTGTATTTGTGTGTGTGTGTGTGTGTATGTATGTGTGCGCGCGCATCACAGAATGCCGCAGAGTCACAGACGATGGGACATATTGCGTGGTCGCCCCACTCCCGCTGACTGCTCGCTCCTCTCCTCACAGACTCAGTCAGGTGTTAGCCAGGTGAAATGGTGCCTAAAATTAATCCCCAGCACACAGGGGGATTCTGGGAGGATCTCCTTTATAACCTGACCTGTGTATAGGCTTGCTCTTCTGTCCATTTCGACCGCAGCGACTGCCAGAGCGTACGTCGGCGTAATGAGCCTGTCTCGCCGTTTTCTGCATTTCCGTTACAGCGGAAACTAGTATGCGCCCAGTACATTAGGAAATATGGGTCATTTAGGAATGGAAGTTATCCAGTTTCTACCCTGCTGAGAAAGATGCTTTGCTAAACAATTTACAGACTATTCTATATCACCGACAGGAAAGGCCTGAATTATTAACGAGCAGATCAAGTCCAATGCTAACCATCCATATAACAGTATATCCATTCCTGCATACCAATGTCCAAATTTTTATGACGACTGGCTGGAACACACATACACACACACACACACACACACACACACACACACACACACACACACACACATAGTCTTACAACTCGAAGGTTGTAGGTTTGTTCCAGGTGGGGCACTGCCGTTCTACCCTTGACTAAGGTACTTCACCTGAGTTGCTTCAGTAAAAAATTGACTGTGTGTTCAATGAACCTGCACTCCCACTTTATTTTTCTGCTTTAGATATAGAGATAAAGCTCACCAGTGTTGAGTAGATGGGTAGTTCTTTGTTGGGGTTGACAAGAAGAAGAATGTGCCCAATGTAAGTCTGTAAGAGAAATTAACAGTTACTAACACAGGAAGGCCCTCAGTTAAAAGCAATCCAGATGCCTATCCATGGAGCGCTACAAATGCCAAAAGGGTTAACAGGAACACCATACAAACCAGCCTCCATTTAAACACTTTTAGAAGAGAGTTTAGAAAGGTAAGAGTGCATGTAGCCTATGACCAGGCTGGGCTGAAATAGGAGGCTGTTTTAGCACCATCCTGCAGGAAGAGAGGACGCTATTGGCTCGAATGTGTGCTGTGTTCTGTATGGTGTATGTTGTGTTCGGTACATTGCGTCCTGCATCCTGTATTCTCTATTATTCTGTATTATCGGTTAACGGGGGACTGGCCGCACTTTCATGACCAGATCAGTGCCATGGCCTGTATGATATACTGTATCATATCCGGCGTCCAGATCTCTGCTACAAAGCTACACAGTGTGAGGAGGGTAAGCTGCTCTGTCCTCAACTGACTACTGAGACCATCTGTTACCCCCACATCACAGCGCCATAGAGACCTGAGAATCAGACCCTCACTGGCCTAAGTAAACGGGCGTGCTTTATTCCGGGCAATCACACAGAGAATGGTCATTACACATTGATTATGCTCCCAAAAGCACAAAGTAGGCTGCAAGTGTAGCTGTTAAATGAGAGTTTAGCAGAGAGCCGTGGAGGAAAAAATAACTGAAGCTAGGGAGGGGAGGCATGGATTTATTCCTTACTGCAGGCAAAGATTGATTCTGCTGTGATGGGACTGCTTTCTTATTTACAATGTGCTACTGAAACACACGGACCGGTGCCAAAGAAAGACCTGGAGGAGAGAGGCGCACACACACGCGCACACACGAGCACACATACACGTGCACACACGAACACACATACACATGCACACACTGACACACATACACATACACACACACAGACACACTGACATACACACACACGCGCACACGCGCACATACACATGCACACACACACACACATGCACACACTAACACACATACACACACACAAACACACTGACAGACACACACACGCACACACACACACACATACACATGCACACACACATACACACACACTGACGGACACACACACGCACACACGAGCACACGTACACATGCACACACTAACACACATACACATGCACACACTAACAGACATACACATGCACACACTGACACACGTACACAGACACACTGACAGATACACATACGCACACTTACACATGCGCACACACACACACACACACACATGCACACACTAACACACATACACATAAATACACTGACACAAATAGACATGCACATACTGACACACAAACACACACACACAGGAGTATGCACACATGCACACATATGTGCATATATCTCTCTCTCTTTCTCTCTCACACGCACGCACACACACACACACACACACACACACACACACACAAACACACGCCCATACACAGGAGTTGTAATAAATAAAACCGTGGCACACAGCCAGAGAGAGCCCTCTGTGCCCGCAGTCTTGTGGCAGGACAAGACATCTCAGGCAGGGGCGAGTCCATGTGATTCCATCCTCATGGACGACAGCAGTCAGAATTAATCACGCCACAAGGCAGCTTTGGGCTTATTTTGAGCTTTGCATTTCAGCTAAATAATAATAATAATAATAATAATAATAAGTATGATAATGGGAAGAGAAAGGGGTTTGTAACCCTAAAGCGACTGCCGTTTTACTGCCCTTGAGCAAGGTATTTAACGTGAATCACTTCAGTATATGTCCATGTGTATAAATGGATACTATCTATGTAAAAATGCAAAGTTGTGTAAGTGAATCTGGATAAGTGCATCAGCTAAAATGGCAATAATGTAATGTAACCATACACGTACAAGATCTGGTCATTGATAATCATTCACAAAAAAATCTTTTAGCACTTAGACTTACATAGATCTGGTCATTTCCGAACCGTTTCTGCATCTCATAGAGCAGGCTGCTGTCCGTGAGCTCGCTGAGAGAGGCCAGGTCATCGTTGGGTGCTGGAGGCATGAGCTTCACCTGAAACACAGAGACGCTTTGGTGAGCACGCCTCCACAGCTGAGCTTCACCTGAAACACAGAGACGCTGTGGTGAGCACGCCTCCACAGCTGAGCTTCACCTGAAACACAGAGACGCTGTGGTGAGCACGCCTCCACAGCTGGGACAGGTAACCAACACTGAGAAATCTCCCCCGCAGCGAAATCACAGAGGCAGTGTGTCCTCTGTAAAGTCAGTAATGGCCTCCACTCCTCTGTCACATGGTCGAATTACTTCTGTCACATGGTCACTTTTCTAGCTCATCTGAGAAAACTCCGGGAGAGGCAAACATTTGAGTTCCAGCTAAACCAACACCTTCGAAACCACTGAGCCCAACGGCATTCTTGGAGAAATTCAGACTGTTCTGACGTATCCACAGAGGTCATTTAAGTTTGGCAAAAACAGAAGTGAAGTGTCCCGTTTCGCAACTTGTCTGAGTTATCAAGCTTCACCAAATCAACCAGACGGCATGCAGACAGATTTTAAACTAAGATGTAGCTATCATCCGGTCTCTGAGCTATGTATCAAGATTCAATACAGGGAAATCCAGAATCTCCAGAAGAGCCGCGGTAGAACAACAGTTATTCTAAGTGTCGTCTTGGATTTATTTTTACTCAAAGATCATGGTAAAAAAGTTGCCGCTGGTGTTATTTTTTTCACAGTAGCATGCCGATGTCTGATTCTTGGATGTGAAGTCTTCAGATCCGCTCTCCCTCTGAGATTAAATATCTGGGGCAGAGAGTCTATTTTCCCTTCCGTCTTCCTTATCAGTTTTAACTATCACCCTGCATGAGGTCAGCCTCTCTGCAGGCTAAGTGACGGGCCAGGTCCTCAGAGAGATTTATGCGGGCCGCCTGGGTTTGTGCGCATGCAGGGGGAGATAGCGCAGATGGATCGTTCTTACGAGGGGCCCGGCGATAGCCTACGACCGAGCGGAGCCTTTATCAAACTGAGAAATCAGCCACCGTTCTTCTAAATCACCCCCACAACCGCCCCCGCCCCACTGCACCCACACCTAAGACCTCCCAGAATCCACTGCTCCATGATTTAAAAAAAAAAATGTCATTATACCTCAATGTATCTAACCCAGGGGTGGGCAATCGTATCCGAAAAGGGCCGGTGTGGGTGCAGGTTTTTGATTTAGCCCAGCGCTAACACACCTGATTCTACTTATCAAGGTTTGATTGAAACCCATGATTGGTTGCTTTGATGAGTCAGGTGTCTTAGTGCTGGGCTAAATCAAAAACCTGCACCCACACCGGCCCTTTTCGGATAAGATTGCCCTCCCCTGATCAAACCAGTAGCGTGAGAAAGATTCAGAAATGGGTTTCAATGCAGTCTACAGCCCGGCTCTCTGGAAGCACATAGTATGCCTCTGAAACCATAACATGTATGAAATGGATCAACAAGGCAGGGAAAATTGGAAAATACAACCATTCCTTAAGAGGCATATCTGGGCAAGAACCGTGAGCCTTTGAACATAAGTGGTTAAATATGCCTGAACACAAACTTCATCTACGCTTACACGTGTGGAAATAGAATGCTACAGAGAAACACATACAAAAAAAGGATTATCTTTACGGAAAAAAAAACACAGGAACTCTCCCTGTAGTGCCATCGTAAAGCGTGCAAAACCCACTTCCTGTTTTCTCTGGAGGCAGGGTTATCTAACCGCTTTATTGACAATCAAATTAAACTTCGTTTTTATCCCCACGGAATGAAACAATTGCCATTCCCTCTCTACCCGTCAGCTGCACTTCTGTCCGTGTAATCCTCGTGTGAGATGCATCTGGAAGCGGCCGAAGATCGAAAAGCAATCACAATGCTGTCATATCAAAGGGACGCGGGTACCCACGGTCGGAAAGCACGATGCAATTCGCCTCGTTTCCATTCGATCAAGCCCATCGTGGGTTGTTTTCGTATCAGCCTTCTCGGTCGTGGTTCATCGGCTATTCATTCACCTGAGTGCTGGGCTCTGTTTGAATTAAATCAGGGGTGCGTGCTCTACGTATGGTTCCGGCTCCAGACCCGTCGCCAGGGCTCAGTTTTAGGGGGGCGTATACACTGTAATTAATGGGTGGGCACAATTAAGTTATTTGCATATATTTGATATTGCTATATTGACCCTAATGACTTGGCACCAGCTTCTTTGTTGCCAAAACCTTTTGTACGCATTTATGCAACTTTCTCTCTAGTATTTGCTAAATGCCTAAATTGATAGACACTTGACTG
This sequence comes from Ilyophis sp. 1 JC-2022, assembly GCA_022702515.1. Lineage (NCBI taxonomy): Eukaryota > Metazoa > Chordata > Actinopteri > Anguilliformes > Synaphobranchidae > Ilyophis > Ilyophis sp. 1 JC-2022. Next base: position 87,751,974 of record CM040397.1, read on the forward strand.
TAAGAACTTGCCTGCTCCAGCTTGCTGGCACTGGAGCTGAAGGAACCGTCGACACCGTTGTCCTGGGATGGCTGTCTGGTAAGCCCGCCGGGTGCGTCCCTGAACATGGCGTCCTTTTCAAGGAGGCTGTCCCTCTTGGAGATGGGCAGCGTGAGAGGGTTCCTGAGGGACAAAGGGAGATCAGGGCTCAATCAGGAAGGGATTTAATACATTACCACGACAAGTGTACTGTGCAACAAAAAATAATATACATTACAAATATAACAAAGCAAAGTACGGAGTGAGATATCCTTAACTAACACAGCCCTTTTAATCCCCAAATGTTTCACTAAGAAATGATGTATGTAGCTAATAACATAACCTGCTGGACTACTGTGAAAGCACTTGCTCTATTGTGAGTGCATCAGCATTTATTCTTTCTGTATTTGATTATTTTCCCCTTGTTGCTATCAATGTCTAGAAATTGTCTTTGTGGATGTTTCATTAGTACAAAGAAACATTTTGAACACACAAAATAAAATACATTATCATGATTCCATAACCAGCCTTCATATGGTGTAAGCTATAACAATAATAAGCAAACTAGAATCATGGTAATACTGCATGTCTGTCGTTCTGAACTGGCATGAGAATCTATCGAAGTTCATGAGAAAAGGTGCGTACAGTTTCCTGGCAGATGTGGCCGCATCGTGCGTGACCTCATCGTACTGCTCGTCTGACGCTGGCAGCGGGTTCGACGGCTCCCTCAGCCACTGCTCCCAGCTCTCCTCTGCCTTCCGGAGAAGCTCGGCCATCAACTCAGAGGCAGCGACATCTGTTAGCATTACACAATGTTAGAAGGATGTTGCGTGAACGTTTCTCTCTCTACCCTGCCTGAAACCTCAAGGCTTTACCAGGACTCCCTCTATCCCAGAATCCCACAGGCCCAGGAGATGGATAGTGGGGAGGGAGGGACTGGCTTTCCCGCATCTAACTGCTCCTGACATCCTTGAGCTAATCCCGCGGTGAGAATGGGTTATTGATTAGTGGGGAGGCGATAACACGGCGGCGTGAATGCCATTATCGGGAGCCAATCGCACGGCGGGGCGGGGGGGAGGGGTTGTATACGGACTTGGGAAGGAGATTAAGAGCGATGCCTCTGTTCTCTTCTCCATGATGATGGCAATGGCGGGACAGCAATGCACCGAGTTCTGGCAAGTCACTGGAGAAACGGTTCATTTAGCATGTTAGCATCCGCAGTGTTAGCTTAGTGGCGTGAACTACAGCTCAAAACCTGGATATTCTTAAATTCAGAGCAGTCAGAATTCATAAGAATTCACTATACACTATATTGTTTGCAATAATACCAACAGCAAAGATCAATAACATAATATGTCATTATGAGACTGCATGAAGTATAGTTTGAAAATATTAAATTCTGCATGACTTAGTAATAGAATGCTGTGCTCAACATAAAATTATTGCTCCCAGTAGAGGGAGGAAGAGCATATCTTATCTTTTGGTAAGACATGTTTACACATCTCCTCAGTGGATATGTCGTATTAATAGGAGATTTTTTTAACTTTTTGAAATAAGTACAATGCTTTAGTGCTAGCTTTTCAAGATGAACATAGTGAGAGGACCTATTCCAAAGAGCACCTTTGACACTGTGGCACCCACTCTAAAAGCTCTCCTTTCGACTTCACTCTCTCATCATTAAGTGCATTTTTTGAAAAGAAGATCCCTGTAATTCGATGAACAAAGATTTTAACTTTCTGCAAATTGATTTTGGAATTATGAATTCATTCAAGCTCCATTCCGTGCCATCGGGACAGATAGTTTCACATCCTTTGATCTGCTCTGGCAGCTGACACGGTGCTCTGTTGCCAATGATATTATCACACTGATGATGTTCTGTCTCACTGATTTCTAAGCTTTGAAATTTCCTGATGAATCATCATCTATGAAGAGCAGTCTATAAAGGGCTAGTCATAAGAAGCTGTGTATAAGGTGCTAAGGACCCATCTAGGTATAGAGAAGTATCTATAAGGGCCAAGCGATAAGAAACCTAGTAAGGATAAAGATGTGAGGATTATCAATGGGTAACTATCCGTAAGGGCCTAGGTTTATTCATTTTAGTAAGAAATAGTCCCTAAGGAGCCATTGGGCACCATCTATAAGAGACTACCCATAGGGAGCTACTGTACCTATATGGAATCATCCAACTATATTAAAATATGATACTAGATGAATAGTAGAACTAGCATCTTCTTTGTTTCTTTCTAGTTTTTGATGCAGTATATAAAAACTAAAATCAATAACCAACCTTATACATTTCATATGAAATTCAATTAAATGATATCATCCCCAGAGCGCTCCATTTATACACTGGTAATGTTTGCATCCCTTTCCAATGAGTGATCGCCTCCATAAAGTGGCAGGTGCTGATTACAAGCTTCGCCGACGGATGCGTTTGTGCTCCAGAGAGGCCCGGCTTGTTCACACATGCGTATGCAGCCCAGTGGCTGATATACATTCGTTTTTTTATTGTTATTATTATTGTAATTTTTTAGTTTAGGTTCATCTCATGGCGTTTGTTTACACTTTATCAGAGTTATCGCAGAGCCCAGACTCAATGACAGAACTGTTTGTCAGGAACGGTCAAAACGAAAGCTATTTCTCCACTTCGCTGACGGTCAAGTAGAGAAACACACTCTCGCTCTCTCCCTCTCTCGCTCTTTCTCTCACTCACTCTATCTTTCCTTCTCTTTCTCTCACTGTCTCTCTCTATTTCTGTCCTTACCTGAGGGCTTGTCCTCATTGCAGTTGAGGAGGGTGGGATTTGCACGTCGTCTCAGGAGGTGTCCCACAATGTTAGTCTGTTGGGGGGGGGGGCAGAAGGGAAAACATCATCAGCCCTCCTTCATCAAAAAAATTATCGAACTCTTGGTCACGTGGAGAAATAATGGAGCCAGTCCTCTTCCACCAATCACAGATACCCAACACCTGCAGCCAGCTCTGGGCCAGGTCAGGGGTCACTGCATTTCTGTTTAATCAGGCTTAAAGGCCTTGCTGCTGCTGAGACCATAATTTGTCACTTCTGTGACAAACAAGACAGTCGGCATTGGAAGACATTTGACTGACATGCCCTACCGTGGATTTGAAGCTTAGAACTTGTAACTTAGAAGCAGTTCACTAATGCAGGGTAAGTTGGGAGAAACCCTGCTGACTGAAATCCTTTCAAGTCAAATCAAGTCAAGTCAGTTTATTCATGCCACATTACATAGAGTTCTCACTCAAATTAAAGACAGGTAATTAACATTAAAATACATAGATACTCTATTTTCAAACACTATTTAAAAAGGTGAGGTTACAGCATTGCAGAAAGAGGATTCAGATTTTAATTTAAAAGTCTGTTCAGATAGGAGATTGTGGAGTTTCTATAATGTTCAGTTCTTGATACGGACTGGAGCTTTCTCGCCTGTCCAGTGTTCCGGCCAGAGACAAACTCATTGGTGGTGGGAGGAGATCTTTCAGGTGGGAGCTTTGGACATGTTGAGCATAGCTCCAACACAGCTCTTTTCTTCTCTCTAAGAGCTGACAGAGGCAGAGACTGGTAAGGGCAGGGTAGTAGTGATTATATTCTCTTGCCTAGAATAATGTGGCAATGAAAACCTTTCAAAACCATGCAATGGCCAATTATGCTTCTCCTTGCTTTAGCTGGATTGATTGTAATTGCAATCAACCAATGCACTGCCAGACCCTTGCACTGGCTTAGGCCGCTCACTGGCCCTGGACTGCTTCAGGAATCCAGCCGCGTGAATAACACACAGCGTAACAGTGCAAATAGCATGAGACACAATGAGTGAGGGCATCGGCTGAGCTAAAAGAGATTCCACTTATATACTGAAATATCCAGTCTCAAACTCTCCCGGCCCCCTCCTCTTTCTGAAACAGTAGGTAGTGTGACCTCGGCCTAGGATGTGTGTGTGAGTGAGTAACCTTCTTATCTTTGTAAAAATGTGAGAAAAAAAACACGAGTGCACGCAGCAGTGACTGTGTTTATGCATGTGCAGGCACAAATGTGCGTGTGTGTTTGTGTGTGCACGTTTGAGTGCATGGTCACACACACTGAGGGTCTCATCCAAGCTATTTAAACCTACGGCACTAAGGCATGTTTCACACTACCACTTCAGGTGGAAGTGAACACGAGGTACATACGTATTATGTATACTGTATGTATCTGTAAATGAGCAGCAGCCTCGGTGAGACCATTCACAGTCAAAAACATAAAAATAAATAAATAAATTCCACAGATGGTCTACAGCGTGGCTGGAGGCAAAAACGAGCCCATTGTTTGTCCGTAAGATACTGAGCAGTGAGACTGAATGCCCCGGTCATGTGATCTGAGACTATGGCAGTGTTTTCCGGTCTGGGCCAGAGTTTGGCTGCAGTTCTGAGGGGCTCACAGCAGGCGATCGCCTGTTTCACACTGCCATGCCGGTCTCTGAGCTTTGGCCCTAAGCCCTGGGAAAAGCTACTCCCGGAGCCCGTGCCAGCTTCCTTCCTAGTGCCGCAAGTGCCTCTGGGAGGATGGAAAACGGGTCTTTTTCAGCATTGACATGCACTGGGCATGCTCAGTGGGGTCAATCTGGAGCAGCAGCAAGCACAGCAGGTGGGAGTGGGTGGGGCCAGATGAATGTGATGTCACAATTACCGTATTATGTCATAGTCACTCCCAAAACAGCTCGCCCTCAGGGTTCTGGTAGAGGTAATCAAGGTGACATTTAAGCAATAGATCGCGAGAGGGAGTGCGTTATTGGAAATATAAGCACTGGTTTGATGTCACAGCAACCGCAGGTCGAGTTGCGAAGTACTCTCAGCAGTGCTTATATCCAATAACGCACAAACCTTGAGTGATATATTGCTTTTATACGACAATGTTACCATAAAAGTTTAGTAAATAATGAAAAAAATATTGAAACAATAACTTGCTTTGCTTGATTATCAATACCCTGTAATACACATGTCTCTTGCACATGTACTTAGATGAGGGGGTTCTCAGTTACTGTACACAGAAGCTATTTTCCTTTATTTACTGCTAAGTGTACTCTCTCCTTTCCCCATAAAGCATACTGCTGAGTGTACTACTGAAGAGTCTGCAGTGATTTAAGTCTGTAAGGAGACCCGCGTCAGGGGCTGGCTATCGTCCAGGACTGAACAAATGAATGTGGGTTTGGGATGACCGTGAAAGAAGAAGACCTTTCCCCGTTTTCTGGATCGAATCACACCCCCCCCCCCCGCAGCACTGTCAATTTTGTAATTCATAACTCACTGACATTTCATTTACTGTACAGCAGGGCAATCCGGAGTGTTTCAGACACACGTCCTTCAGCAAGACAAATAGCACCCCCCCCTCCCCCCCCCCCAGCCCAAACCCTGCAGACAGCGGATAGCAGCCTTCGGAGAAACCAGCACTGAGGCGATGCGCTACACCATTTCTGCTCCTCAGTGCCAGAAAACTCATCATCCACTCTCCCTGATCTTAAAGACCCCGATGACGTTTTTTCTCCATCACCACAGAATTACGCGGCCAATCACCGACTGAAGGAAAAAAAGAGGGGGACTGAGTGGGTGAATGATTCTCTTGTGAAAATATGTGTATTCATTTGATCACTGGTTATGAAGGCGAAGGGCTGTAAAGAGGAACGCGTTTGGGGCAGAACGGTTGTAAATTTGCCTCTAACTGCTGAATGAATACTGTGTCCGCTGTGTTTAATGCTTCAGAGAGCTATTAATGAAACAATGCAGGACGTGTGGGGAAGAGAGCGCGGATCTTAAATATACAGCAGCAATAATAACCGGCCTCAGTCAACTGGAATATTGCGGAAAAAAATGATCTTAGAAGTGAACAAATTTCCTATGTCAGCTCCACCCAAGCGACTCGGGAACGTAATCAAATATTTGACTGCGTCAGCAGGATTGTACGCCAAATGATTCCGGCTCCTTCTGTGAAAATCAATCTCTCTCTGTTAGGACTACCATTACACGTTTAATTCCGAACGGGAATGAATGCGTAACGCCGCGGAACACCAGGCTCTCGGCGGTCCTGATCAATCGGAGGCAAACGCTGCCCTTTGTCGTTTGAATTAAGGCTTTTGTTTTGTCACATATTTTTGGCGTGTAGAGAATGGAGAACCGTTATTGGGAAAATGACTAAACTTAACATCGGTGGGGAGGCGGAAGGTGTTGTACGGACTACCTCTAACTGAGTTAGATGTGAGGAGTCGAAGAGTGTGATTAACCCCCTCATATTCTAGCCTGGACAACTGAGACATATGATATATGGGTGGGGATACCAGCTTGAGGTGTATGGACGAGGGGCTACTTGTGTATATGAGGGCAGAATAACCCTGTCTGAGGTACGTATATGGTGACAGGGTAACCCTCTTTGAGGTATATAAGAACAGGATACCATATATGAGGTATATAGTGAGAGTGTTACCTGTTTGAGGCATATAAGGGCGGAGTTATGTTTTATAAGATACATGGGGGCAGGGTTACCTGTGCATATTTAGCAGCCAGGTGCAGAGGGGTCCAGTAGTTGTTGTCGGCCACCTGTGGGTCAGCGCCGTTCTCCAGCAGCAGAGATACTACCTCCTTGTAGCCACTGGCACAGGCCATGTGCAGCTGTGACGAGCACAAAGAGGACGGGTTCCAGATTAGAGCCCGAACTACAGGAGGGATTTATGATTAAGCATTGTAAGTTGCTCTGAATGAGAATGAATGATTCCATCCTGATTCAGTCACATACTGTATAAACTATTATAATCACAGAAAATAGAACATATTTCCTTTAAAAAAATGGAAATGTTCCAATTATAAAGGGGTATGTATTGCAAAACATCTTATGGCTCATCTCATCTGGAATCATAAAAATGTTATCAGAGAAAGGGAAGAAGAGAGAGAAAGCAGTATGAAGTGATAAAAAAAGTAAGGGAGAGACATGTGGAAACAAAAAAAAATGGTGATAGAGCGAAAGGCAAGAAATGAAATAAAATGAGAGAGCGGTCTTATCGGCTAAGATTTGCGGAGCAAACGGGTCTGTAAGAGAAACGTCTCCTGAGAATAGAAAACACTTTAGCATTTTCCGCACTGTGTCTGTCAGAATGGACAGAGCGAGCGTTGGCGTGGCAACCCGAGACCACCGGCGTAGATTAGAGTGTATGTGTGCGAGCGCGAGGGTTCGTGTCGCCTCATGGGAATGCCCCCATGACGTGACAGAAATGGGGGCACTATTGACGCCTTCCTCGTTGTGTTGGTTTACACTCACCAAAGTGACGCCTACCTTGTCGTGTTATTTTACGCTCACCAAAGTGTGTTGGTTTACACTCACCAGAGTGACGCCTTCCTCGTTGTGTTGGTTGACACTCCCCCCAGTCGCCACCAGCTGCTGGACGTCCGACAGCATGGTGATCGCCCGCTGCGTCTTCATAAGGTGCAAGGAGGCGACGTCCACACCTGCACAGGACAGTGGGACATGTCACCCCTCGCAGATGGCATACGTCAAGCCAACGCAGTCTTTTTTTAACCCTTTGGCCCAACGGAGCCCAATACCCCGACCATGCTATTGCACAGCACTCTAAACCAATGCATGTTAATCACTGGCATTATAATTATAATAAATGAACCACAAATATTTGTATTTATGATCCACAGAACATGATTTGAGCTGCTCCATTATGCATATTTGGCCACAGGATGACAAACTTTAACACCTTGCAGAAAATGTTTTTAAAAATGTACAACTCTACAGTGACAAGGAGCTGCACATTACCATGTTGAATTAATTAATTTCCCTTTTTTTCAGCAAAATCTTTTTCCGTTATTTCTTTGTGGGTTTTGTTTACCCACGTTAGGGTTTCCTTGTGGAGATACCATTACATGCAAAGGGAAATCACTCTCCCGTAACCTCTAAACACAGCCATTTCACGGGATGTAAAGAATCTAGTAAACCCAAGTCAGTTACGGTGTTTGAATAGAACGGCATTTGCTGTGGTGACTGCCTTCACAGGCTCACACAAGCAGCCTAGTGGCATCACAAACAACTCCAAAGGTGAAGGATGTAGAAATAAAGAAATCTGTTCATCCGGAACCGTTTCGACACATTCCCTAGACAGACAGACAGACAGAGAGAGAGAGAGAGAGAGAGAGAGAGAGAGAGAGAGAGAATAGAATAGGATAACTTTTATTTCCCGCTAGGGAACTTCAGTTGTAGCCCCAGCAACAACAAAAAAGACATAGACAGTGGACAGTGGGGCAGACCCACAACACACAAACAAAAACAAACATATCTCTGTCCCGAGATGTCGTGTCACCAAGCAGTCCAACACATAAACTCCACGATTCTCCTCCAGACACGCAACGCCGCGGTCTCTGTACGCCGCCGAAACGGAGCACCGAACTGCGTAGTTCTCTATCAAAAATAAACAAGCACAAAAGTATAATCCACAATTGTATATACCATCCACACACACACACCTCTCAATTTGTGTTTCGTAAAAATAATCCGCAAGTATGTGTTTTCCATCCACACACAAACACCTCTCAAATTGTGTTTCGTAAATCATCATTTGGATGAATGCAAAAATTATATTCACAAATGCAAATAACATTTACAGATATGTTTCCAATGTTCACATGTACAAATCATTTGTCGATCGAAGGACACGCTTGATCTGCTTGGATTTACGGACAGAATTTTGAGACAAATATTCCGCTGTTTTTCACCGTGTCGATTCACGCTCGCTTAACTTGCAATTCGTAAACTAAACTTCTTCTTCTTTGGCGCTACATAACACAGTGGTTTGCGTGTTCGGCTCATCAGCGCCACTTTTAGAACAAGTGGCCAAAATTGCACATTATCTTACAGAAGTGAATTCATGGTACATTTAATTAAAACAACCGAGTTTTGAGTTTATTTAGGTTGTAAAGTTAACCCCACGCTAATCTTGCGATGGCAAGTTTTTTAAACAGTCATTGCACAAAACTCCTATCAGATTGCATGTAGCTAGCTAGCTAGATTACATTACACAGGGGTAGGTCCGTAAACAGTAGCTACATTACTCTTTCGCCCCTCATGGAAAATATTATGTAAAACAAACTCAACCATGTGAAGTATTGTAGCCAATTAAATTAATTTGACAGCTATTCTCACTGATACCGATGTCTCCTATGCAATCTTTTATTTGTTCAGCTAGCTAGCTAGTAGATAAGACACCTAAATGAAAATGATAATTCAAATTGCATGGAGTGCTCTCCTTATTTTAGCCCATAGTGTTGTACTTCCTAGTTCCTATAAATGTACGGACCTACCCCTGTGTAATGTAATCTAGCTAGCTAGCTACATGCAATCTGATAGGAGTTTTGTGTAATTACTTTTTTAAAAACTTGCCATCGCAAGATTAGCGTGGGGTTAACTTTACAACCTAAATAAACTCAAAACTCGGTTGTTTTAATTAAATGTACCATGAATCCACTTCTATAAGATAATGTGCAATTTTGGCCACTTGTTCTAAAAGTGGCGCTGATGAGCCGAACACACAAACCACCGTGTTATGTAGCACCAAAGAAGAAGAAGTTTAGCTTACGAATTGCAAGTTAAGCGAGCGTGAATCGACACGGTGAAAAACAGCGGAATATTTGTCTCAAAATTCTGTCCGTAAATCCAAGCAGATCAAGCGTGTCCTTCGATCGGCAAATGTAGATTCGCCAGTTCGCAAGCCAAGCTTTTGATTTGTACATGTGAACATTGGAAACATATCTGTAAATGTTATTTGCATTTGTGAATATAATTTTTGCATTCATCCAAATTATGATTTACGAAACACAAGTTGAGAGGTGTTTGTGTGTGGATGGAAAACACATACTTGTGGATTATTTTTACGAAACACAAATTGAGAGGTGTGTGTGTGTGGATGGTAAATACAATTGTGGATTATATCTACGAAAAAAAATTAAGAGGTGTGTGTGTGTAGATGGTAAATACAATTGTGGATTATACTTTTGTGCTTGTTTATTTTTGATAGAAATCTACCTCCATACAAACAAGTCAGTGATGTACAGCTCACTGTAGCTCCACCAAAAATCTGGACCATGAAACCCCACTCTGCCGTCACTAGTTTTAGGTAGATTTTGTGCTCATATCAGGAGCAGGCAGTTCTTAAGGCATGCAATAGGTTGCCATGTAATGTCCTAGAAACAGATACCCTTGGTGTGATCAAACTGTGGTAGACCCACTCTAGGCAGAAGGCAAAATTAAGTTGCTCTTATCAGCACACATCCTTATGTTTATATCTGGCAGGAGTTACAGAACCAAGGTCATGAGCCTCCTCAACCAAATGTCTTACTCCCTGACCCAGGTGAGTTCTGACCCAGTTCTGAAATCTTCTCTCTACACGCTGTGTGCATCTGACACACAAATAACTACAATCAGGCCAAAATGAGTATCTGCAGTCACTACATGCTTCTGCACCTGTGCCAGGCTCTTTAAAGATGGGGAAGCCTATCCATTCCCCCCCAAGCTGTAAAAGCCACAGTCACACAGGTTTTCTGATTTGTATATCCTGGAATCCTCTTGGGGCAATTAAATGAGGTTTGAAGCCATAGAGGTGACCTATGAGCACATGGATACACAAACTATACGATTGTATGAAAGATGCACATCCGCCAGTTAAACTGCCGCACGCTAACAAGTCTACGCTGTTTTTTCCATCTCGTTCATGTCAAAGTGAGACCCTTCTTGGGGGAATAGAAGAACTGGAGAGTGGCAATAAAACCGGGGTCGATGTCTGCATCTCCAGTTCAATAAAGATGTCAACCTGTCTGTCCAATTAAGAACCTTTATTTGTCACCAAGGCGACGCCGCCGCGAGTCACACCGCCTTGCGGTTCCCGCAGTTTGGACAAGCACGTGGTGCCGTATTGATGGATTTTCCTTTCCCTAAACCTATAAATGTCAATGTCTGGCAAGAGTGTAAAACTGACAGTGATTGCCTCCGTTTTCCACCGTTGACCTTTGATTCTCTCTCTCCCACTCTCTCTCGTCTTTCAGCGAGTGAGGTAGCACGCAATCCTCAAGGTTTTCCTGAGTTGTCCAGTGGAACACGTTAATAAGTTGTCTGAGGCTTTATGGTGGGATATTGGGTATAATCCTGCTCCTTCCCCTTGGCTGGCTCTTTCAATATCAACACACGTGCAGTAATACATACTGTCTATCTAGTACATAGGTGTCAAACTCCCGGCCCGCCACGTCATTTTCTGTGGCCCGCGAGAACTTAATTATCTGACGCGGAATCCGGCCCGCCACGTCATTTTATGCGGCCCGCGAGAACTTAAGTATCTGACGCGTGTATCTACGCGGCTGGTTAACGGGGATTTACTTTTACGATATAACAGACAAACGCAGACGCGGACGCACACCCGCGGTACATACGTTAAATAAAACGTTAAATGAAGTTTGTATAAAAAAAAATAAAAAAGGCGATTGCACCCCCCCCCCCCCGTCAACAATTACAATCGAGGTCCGCGAAAATCCCAAGTATGGTTATATTTATAGTCTTACAGTTACAACCATAATCCATGCAACCATAATGCTGATGTGGCCCGGGGTGAAAATGAGTTTGACACCACTCATCTAGTACAAAGTCTATTCACCAAAGTGGTTCAGATTGTAAAAGCTTTTGTAAGGTGTACTGAACCCCATAGTCAGAAATGGCAGCTCCCAGTCTGGAAATCACCAGCGTAAAGCCACATTGGGTACAGCGGGCTTAAATTGGCCGGGGTTCCCACTGCATTAGCTTCTCAGAAACCTTCTCCCCAAGCATACCCATTTGTGCAGCATCCACCTACCGGCTACCATTCGTCAGTGAGAGACATACCATCTCTGCAGAGCTGCGTTGCCTTTAGCATGGGAAGGCAAGTGTGTCAGAGGAGACTAACCTGCAAGTATTCATGCATGGGTGTCGGTGGAACAGCACTGACTTGAGAGGCACAGGCGATTCCAAAATGGGGAGATGTAAGTAACAGCCAATTAATCCTGACAGCCGATCAGAGTATGCAATTAAGATTTGGAATGTAATCATTTCAAGGCCGAGACAACGTTCCCAGACCAGAGGCTCCTCAGCTCTCCTCTACTATCTGGGAAGTAGACATTTTGAAAAGGAGCTGAAGCTGCTGCTAGATGGATGGTTCCTTGGTAAAGTGCAGAAGTACAGAGCCGTCTCCTTTTAGACATTTGTTACAGAGGTGACAGCAGTGGGTGGGGCACCGGGGACTTGTTTGGTCGGTGTAGGCTCTGACAGTGGTGAGACAGCTGTCGAACACGAGCGCCTTTTATCCATCACGCTGTTCCCGCGTGTGCAGGGGCTGATGGGATAGGGGACAGCTGATGTGACAGGGGACTTTACGCATCAGCCAGTCACCTGACCGGACCGCATCCTGTAGCACGCCCAGAAAGTCCCCCCAGGGCTCGATACTAAAGGGAATTATTCTCTGCACATTTCATTACAGCCAATTCCACAAATCCCTCTGCAGTCACCACATATATCACTCCTCACAGGCCTCAGTGATATTGACACTCAGTCACTCCCCTACCGTGAATAAAAACTTTGTAGCACCTCCCCAAACCTCAACATTCAAGTTTGGTTGTAGATTGGTTTGTAGTTTGATAGTAGATAGGTTTGTAGTTTGGTTGTAGAAAGGTTTTCCATGTTTGTGACCAACAAAAATGCTTTTGGGGAAATAGTTAGTTTGGTTGGGAAGTAAAAAAAGAAAAGTGGCACTGAGAATATATACGTATAAAGGTTTTATTCACCACAACCTGGCTGAAATGCTGTAAAAGGGTTGCAATGACATTTTGTGCTAGATGGGTTGGACATTATGAAGATCTTTAAATAAACTATTTAGGTTAAGTTCCTTGTGCAATGGCCTCACACAGGATTTGAACCTATAACCTTTGATACCAGAGGCCCGGTTACACCACTGAACCCACAGCACCACCAAAATGACTGTACAGAAGTGCTCGGCTCAACAGGGACTCGGCGCACCCTTGATAAGGTCACCCGCCACGGAAATAACTTCTTAACTGCATCAAACCGCCATCTCCGGCTTGTGGCACTCATCATATCAGTAAAAAGAGCAGTGATATAATTCTCTGCTTTCCCCCCCAACACCGGTAATGCGCGGTAATCCATTTCCGACGGCGGCTCTGGGTTTCAGAGAGTTTGACGGGTGGAGCCTGAGAAGCCGTCCTCTCTAGAATAATCTGTCCCCCCCGATGGCGCCCCTGGGACACCCGCAGGCACGAAACCAGAGTTTAGGCCCGGCGATGATTTATCCAGCGAAGCGGACGCAGCCTCCGCAGATTAAACAAGGTCTAAGTGGCATTCACTCTCTTTCCCTGGCGGACAAATAAACAAGTGCGTACGGTATCAGGGGAAAAATAAAAAAATATTATATCACTACTGTTAGCGCTAAATTATGTGCTTGGCCAACCCTCCCCCCCCACCCATCTCTGATATAGTGCATTATTTTTGCTGACCTTTCGACATGGGCTGCCATTTAATGACAGCCATAGCTCTTATTCTATAATTAACCTGCTTTTTTTTTTTTTTGAGAGAGGAGATTAAATGTTTCACTGGTTTACATGAATGGTCTCCACAGTTCTTTTTGCCCAGATCTCAGTAATTAACCGTCCTGACCTGACCTTATTGCAACTGTGACTGTGAGTCTTCCACTTCATATTAAGAAACTATTTCATAAATGACTACATATTAATGCACGTCCTTTGATAATTATATTGAAATGTTCCCAACGACACAGTGACATGAAGAGGAATTGTCATTCACAACCGAAATAAGTTTTTATCGGAAAAAAAAATCTGTCATCAATATAAGCGAAACTAGCATATTACAGATCTAGCAAAGACAGCTTGATATGGGGAAGACCTGGATGTATGCATCTACAATGTGTTCATGAAGCAACATAAGATTACAGAAATGTACAGAAAATCACACTAAATTAGCAAGACATATTAATGAATGCTTGCTTAATTCTTTGATTAGGCATACCTTGCTGTCCCTCAATTACCCAGGTATTTCCATTTTTCATTCACCACATGTACTGTATATATATGACCTGCAACTTTCCAAGATGCTTACCGTTTTCCTCCAGGTGTGTGAGGAGGATGCAGCTGGTCTCGGTCCCCTCTGTGGCGTAGTCCAGCGGGATATTCCCATTGACGTCCTGGAGCAGCACGTTGGCCCCGGCCTTCCGCACGAATCACGAGAAGAAGAAAAAAAAACAGAGGGTGGAGGGGACAAAAAGAATGAGGCGAATGAACTCCAGCTCATTCATCAGCGGGATCAATAATAAATAAGCTCCAATTATCACGCTTTTCCAGCTCTTTCCTCTTAGCCCTGGTCCTGGTGAAACGCATTAACAGACAATAGAGAACGAAGTACTGCTGGAGAGCCAGGGGAGTGGGACATCTGTCTTCAGAGACAAGATGAATGTTTGCTGGCCACTCTTACCAGGCTCGTGCGTGTGTTTGTACGTGCAATAACCAAAGATTTCCAATCCACTGTTGTTAACATGGCTCTCACCCTGATTCACTGCACTGGTAGAAGCAGACAGCGCGCACTGAGCGTGCTCAGTCTGACTAGGTGATATATACAGACCCTGGTTTTGGTTCACACTAAATCCTGTGCATCTACCCTGTAGCGGACGGTAACACATGTTACATAATATATGTAGACAAGCCAATTAATGACAGCGAAACAACACGCGTTTTAAAAGTCAATACACAAGTACTTGTCTCCTCTCTCTCTCTGTGCTAAAACCGACACTTTGCGTCGTGCTAAATTGAAATTTGCCCCTTTTAAAACCTCCGGCACTCCCAGAGCAATTAAAGAAAGCGAGGTGGAACGCTACGCCCTGGTCCTGCGGAGATAAAGACGACAGTGTGTTTTAAGTAATGGTCCCTTATTGAATATTTACTGCTAATTGAATTTTAACGAGTGCATCTAACATGCGCCGATATTTATGGTCGCATCCGGCTCCACAGCTGAGGCGAGGGGGAGTGAGAAGAAAGGCTGCCTCCCCCCCATTCACACAGCGGTTATCAGGTACCTGATTGGTCCGGTCCTCACACCGTCAGGGAGGACAGCCAGTAACACCCCATTATCTGGTACGTTCATTCGCCCCCGTTTTAAGTAACAGGGGTTAGCTATCGGAATCGGTTCCATTGAGAATAGCCGTCAATCATCGTGGAGGTCAGGCGAGGGTTAATGAACTCATTAATTTACGCGGCGGTTCCATGAAGCTTTGCGTCTGCTTGTAAGGTACAGGTAGAAATATTCCCTTCGCTACATTGGAGCCAGAGCCTCCCCACCTCTCCCCTCCATGTTAATTCACTGCCCTACTACGACTCACAGAGGGCTTTGACAGTGCGCTAGCATGCCCCTTCAGCAGGTGAAGCCCAAGTTTCCATAAGCTAAGCGGGGCCACACACGTCAATGCCATGGTAACGCCGCCAGCCATCGCCTAGCCGTATTGCAAATTCGCTCTCAATATTTTCAGCTCAGTCAGATAATCCCCCAAACGTGTAAGAATGAGATTTCAAACGGTTTGGGCTATAACAGTATGGTAAGAGGTGGAAACGATTCAAATATATTTTTTGTGGTGTGGGAGGGGTGCTCTTTCCAGGGTAAATTTCCTATCCTCTAATTCTGTACTCAGACCTGGTTATGGAAAGTCATACATTTATTAATACAAATTTATCGCAATCCAAGCATCCTTTTTTAAGCCCGCTTACTGGGCTCCGTACTGCTTAGTTTCCCCTCAAACTAAAAGTATGATTACAGAGGTAACCAAAATCAAAAAGCTCCACATTCCATAAGTCAAGACCAGGCCTATCGCCATGGCTCCCGCTCAAAAGACCAGTCACCATGGCCAGCCGTATCACATGTGTCATGCTTGGCCAATGACAAACACCCTTTCATGGCTGACAGCCAATAATACATTGACTCTCGTGCAGTCGCTGCATCATCATTTGCCCACAGCTAATAAGCGGCGACACATAAATGGGACGCCGCTCGTCTCAGCATCAGGCAATAACTGCAATAGCTCACCTTTGACCTTCACCCGCACCGTCTATAACATGCTGATGGACGATGTGCGGGCCCCTATAGTGACAAGAATCGTCTAAAATGGTATCCCGTGTCCCAGTAAAACGAAACTGCGTGATCGATTCAACCGCCGTCCGCCGCAGTTCCCGGACACATCCTCAAAGAATGGCATCCATTTTAAAAAAGGGGGAATTAAGCCAAGTTTGGAATTAAAATTCTATCCTTGAGCGCATCATTGCCTGTGCTTCATTACACAGTCTCACCAATTTGCGGTGATGTGCTCCGCGATATTAAATCGGCCACAGAGCTGCGGTTTACCAGCTATTATCTGATCTGTAGTCCTGAGAGCCAGATGCAGTCACAAAAAGCCAGAATGACATGGGTTTTACTCCCAAGGGGGAAACGAACATGCAAACTGTATCACTATAATTAAGATGTACGAACCACCCAAAGTTATTGGCTGAGCAAATAAACGAGAACATATTGAACTGCTTAGCACAAAATCAGAACCTGCATTCAACATCAAAAATCTATATTTGTCCTTAACTTTGAGATATGGTCCTAGACCCTTGCAATAAAGGGTGGCTTTTTCATTGCAAATCATTTATTTCAGGAATTGTATTCTTAGTGAAGGAAAAAAATGAATTTACTCAGAATTAAGGACAAAATTGAACAATTTTTTGTCTTCTTCTGCATTGCATTTACAAATTCTGTGCACACGGTAGCCGCATCCCGAAAACCCTACCCCCTCCGCACAGGCAGAGTTAATCCCGCTAGCCGGTGGAGACGGAGCCGGGAGTGGGGCGCTGAGACCAGGCAACTCCGTTGCCATTGGTGGAGCACGGTACGAAGATAAAAACATTAACGATGTGGGACTGGGACACAGCGATGCGCCACGGAACAGCGGCCTTTTACCTGCCCTTGCTGACTCCGCGTTCCACCCTCCCACAGTTAGCGGCAGAATAAGAGGGCTCCCGCAGCCGAGGGGGTGGGGGGGGCGGAAGAGAAGAACGCTTTAAATGTGTGTCGCTGACGACCAAGTCCAGCCTTCACATCAGACCGTTAACAGAAAAGACGCAGGACCCAATGTCATCCTTATCTCGAACAGCCACTTTTAAATCTCAATTGTTAAACAGAAGGGATATATTGGCATAGATGACCTGATACAGCCACATTTCTCCAAGGAAATAAAGTATTTTTTGAAAGTCCTTTTAGTTATAAACAATATAGTTGTTAGCCTGTCAGAAATTACAGCTCATCTTTTTAAGAATTCCACAAGATAACCAAGATGGCTTCTTTGGAAGGTAATGGTCTCAAAAACAGAACTCGGCAAAAGCACCACTATCACAAGCTCTTCAAATCACTGCGTCAGAGGAAGCCATTTTACCACGCAATACATGAGCTGCCTTTTAGGCTGTGTGCGTTGCTTTACTGCCTTTTGAAAACTTTCTTTCACCACCCGTCCCCCACCCCAAAGTTATCCCCATGCAGTCCCCTTTGGGTGAAGTAGGAGGATTTAGACGACTGTGACCTCATTAAGCACAAAGCGAGCCTCTGAGCTTTCTCTCTGAACATAAAAAGCAAGCGGTTTGTCGCCTCCTCCTGATAAACAGAGAAACGTTTGCGGGCAGAAGCAGCATCAGCACGTATTTAGGGGGGTTATCTGGATATTTAAGAACTCCCTGCAGCAAGCGTGCATAAACACATGAGAGGCCTGGAGAGTTCTTAATTATCTGAATGTGGTGTGCAAATCTGCCCATAGATAGTAGCCTCTAGCAAACAACACACATTAATACTGACGTTAGATGCCAGCTCACAAAGCACGGCAGGATAACAAAGCCTAAATCATATTTACAGTGCTAGAGATGGGAGGTAGTGCAAGCAGTGTGCTAGAGTGCTAGAGATGGGAGGTAGTGCAAGCAGTGTGCTAGAGTGCTAGAGATGGGAGGTAGTGATAGCAGCAGTGAGGCACAGTATTAGAGATGGAAGGTTGTGTAAGCAGCAGTGTGGCACAGTATTAGAGATGGAAGGTTGTGTAAGCAGCAATGTGGTACAGCATTAGAGATGGAAGGTTGTGTAAGCAGCAATGTGGTACAGCATTAGAGATGGAAGGTTGTGTAAGCAGCAATGTGGTACAGCATTAGAAATGGGAGGTTGTGTAAGCAGCAGTGTGGTACAGCATTAGAGATGGAAGCTTGTGTAAGCAGCAGTGCGGTACAGCATTAGAGATGGAAGGTTGTGCAAGCAGCAATGTGGTACAGCATTAGAGATGGATGGTTGTGTAAGCAGTATGGTACAGCATTAGGGATGGATGGTTGTGTAAGCAGCAGTATGGTACAGCATTAGGGATGAATGGTTGTGTAAGCAGCAGTGCGGTACAGCATTAGAGATGGAAGGTTGTGTAAGCAGCAGTATGGTACAGCATTAGGGATGGGTGGTTGTGTAAGCAGCAGTGCGGTACAGCATTAGAGATGGATGGTTGTGTAAGCAGTATGGTACAGCATTAGGGATGGATGGTTGTGTAAGCAGCAGTATGGTACAGCATTAGGGATGAATGGTTGTGTAAGCAGCAATGTGGTACAGCATTAGAGATGGATGGTTGTGTAAGCAGTATGGTACAGCATTAGGGATGGATGGTTGTGTAAGCAGCAGTATGGTACAGCATTAGGGATGAATGGTTGTGTAAGCAGCAGTGCGGTACAGCATTAGAGATGGAAGGTTGTGTAAGCAGCAGTATGGTACAGCATTAGGGATGGGTGGTTGTGTAAGCAGCAGTGCGGTACAGCATTAGAGATGGAAGGTTGTGTAAGCAGCAGTGCGGTACAGCATTAGAGATGGAAGGTTGTGTAAGCAGCAGTATGGTACAGCATTAGAGATGGAAGGTTGTGTAAGCAGCAGTGCGGTACAGCATTAGGGATGGATGGTTGTGTAAGCAGCAGTATGGTACAGCATTAGGGATGAATGGTTGTGTAAGCAGCAGTGCGGTACAGCATTAGAGATGGAAGGTTGTGTAAGCAGCAGTATGGTACAGCATTAGAGATGGAAGGTTGTGTAAGCAGCAGTGCGGTACAGCATTAGGGATGGATGGTTGTGTAAGCAGCAGTATGGTACAGCATTAGGGATGAATGGTTGTGTAAGCAGCAGTGCGGTACAGCATTAGGGATGGATGGTTGTGTAAGCAGCAGTATGGTACAGCATTAGGGATGAATGGTTGTGTAAGCAGCAGTGCGGTACAGCATTAGAGATGGAAGGTTGTGTAAGCAGCAGTATGGTACAGCATTAGGGATGGGTGGTTGTGTAAGCAGTATGGTACAGCATTAGAGATGGAAGGTTGTGTAAGCAGCAGTGCGGTACAGCATTAGAGATGGAAGGTTGTGTTAGCAGCAGTATGGTACAGCGTTAGAGATGGAAGGTTGTGTAAGCAGCAGTGCGGTACAGCATTAGGGATGAATGGTTGTGTAAGCAGCAGTGCGGTCCAGCATTAGAGATGGAAGGTTGTGTAAGCAGCAGTATGGTACAGAATTAGGGATGGATGGTTGTGTAAGCAGTACGGTACAGTTTTAGAGCTGTGTGTTAGTGAGTTAGTCCTTCAGGGAGGTGCAGAGTGCTGAGAGCTGGCAGATGCCTGCTGTATTGCTGACTGTGTTTAGCTGCAGATCAGATTCAGGCTGCTGCAGGGAGATGTGCAGTGCTGTGAAGATCAATATTACTGCTCGCCCACTGAAACCATCTGATACAGCCAGCCTCTGCCTGTGGGCACAAACACACACGTACACACGCACACACACACACCTCCCCTGCACGCACGCACGCACACACACACATGCACACAAACACATGCTACTTCATCATGTCTGGCCTGACATCAAACACAGCGCCATGAAAGACAGTACACCAAACCAGCTGTTGAGAGAGGGTGGAAATAGGGGGGTGGGGTCAAGGGACAACATGGGTGGAGCCGGCAGCCACACAGGGTCCAATCAGCAGCACAGGTGCAGGACCAACACCCAGATGCTACAACAAGAAAGGTCTTCTTTGATGTCAGTTATGTATATAAAAAAATAGAATCTCACTTATAAAAGTGAGTTGGGAGTTGGGAGTTGGGGGTTGGGGGTTGGGAGTCGGGGGGGCTGTAGTAGTCGCTGGAGCCAGCTTCTGTCATATTTACCTTGTTCTCTCAGGATTACAGGCTTTTTTTTTTCATCTGACTGGCTGAAAGTATTTCACCGAACTTTCCTTACTCCCTAACTCAGGGCCTGCCATGTGTATATGTTTTCTGTTCACACACTGTTGCAGCTGAATCTGGCAGCAATTTCACACAGATTTCACGCTAACTAGGAGTGAAGAAACGGGGAAACAGCACAGCAGCGGTGGCCTGCACTCTTTTACCCCCCTCAGGCTGAGAGAACCGAGGGTAAAAAAGAGAGGAGGGAAAGGGAGGGAGAGGCCTGGACGGGCAGGGGCGTGGCGCCTCACCAGCAGCAGCAGCAGCACGATGTCGGCGTTGTCGCACGCGCACGCCACGTGCAGCGGCGTCCACAGGTCCTCGTCCTGCAGGTTCACGTTCAGCCCCCTCTCGATCAGAACCTCCGCTGCCAGCGTGTTGTCATGGCGAGCGCACTATGGGGGGGGAGAACATGTTTGAGATGGGAAGTTGTGTAAGCAGCAGTGTGGTACAGCATGAGGTAACAAAGGACCCTTGGGCCAATGGCAACAGCACAACACTGGAGCTAGATAATGCAGTCCAGTGTCAATGGGAACCGCAGCAGCATCAGGGTCCACACTGTTACATTATAGTTACGCATTCAAGAAATGCTCTTACCCAGCGCTTACACAGCTTTTGGCTTTTTATACATAGCACCCCTTTACACAGCTGGATAAACTAAAGCAATTAAGGTTGAGTGTCTTTCTCAAGGGTACAACAGCAGGGTCCTACCTGGAAATCGAACCAGCAACTAGGTTGCAAGCCCAGTTGCCTAATCACTGCCGCTGTTAAAGAACCGTAATGCAGACTGATTTCAGAGGATTGGGAAACATCATCACAACGTTGCAGAAATGCTGCAAAGACACAGCTGTGAGACTGCTTTCGTAGAAACATCACAGCGACTAATCGTGGTTGCTCACGGACACCTTGTCTCCTGCATCCATCTGAATGACAACCAACACTCTTCACGCCAAAAAACAAATCCAGTTCCAACACTGCATATCTCTTCTGATGAGTGTGCCTTGAATAATAAACATTGCGTGCATGGAGAACGGCCTAATTGCACTGTAATTAATTTAAATTGTTTGAATTCAAATGGATTTTTTTATTATCTATGTGTTGTGTGCATTCTTTGACACAAAAGTATTTTTATGAGCTAAAGAACGTACATTGTTTAATAGCCCTGCAGTAATATGAAGTGCAATGATTATTTCTGACCACACTGTACAGGTCATAAAACTAGGTAATAACCATCTACTAATCTGGATTGTAGTTAGTTGACTTAGCTTAATCATGTGTATTAACCATAATGTTAAATTTAAGTGCAGAATTTAAAAGAAAATAAAGAGAGCTATTACCAAGAACTTAACAGCCTTTTAGAGCAATAATACCAGAAATTACCTCCTATTTGAATCTTATATGCAAGCAAATTTTCTTGTGCTGAACACCTAATGATTTGTTATCACTTAGTTTGCATTGAATTCAGAGCATTCATCTTGTGTGAACAGCCTCTTCTCCAGTCATAACATGGCCTGTTTTACATAAAGGCCCTCCAGAAATGTTCTGAGGTAGTGAGTTAATAGAACAATGCTGACACAGCTTTGGAATAAGAAGACCCCTGCAGCACTAGCAGAAATAACTTTAACCAGCAAGGCAGCTAACAGCCACACATGACATACAGTAGCACTTACGGCTATACTGTCAAACATAATGATCAGGGCAAGAAAGAAAAGCATGTTGGCAAGCTAACAGTGGACAGAGCAGCAGTGTGGAGCAGTGTTTAGAGCAGAAGTGTGGAGCACTGAAAACTATATAAGTTTGTCACAGAGCTAACAGCATTGGCCCAGTCCAGTTGTACAGAGACAGAACCTCTTTAGCAGGTAAAGCGGTCGCCGTTGGTGACGCGTGGAATACATAATCGGCAGTCAGGAGGGAGTTACAACTTTTCCGCAAGGTTCATGCAGCTCACATTAGCACAGGCAGGCCGGGTCTGCCGAGTTAATGAGGGCAGACGCTGGTGCCTCGCTTCGGTGTGTAGACGAGGGCGAGGCGAAGGCCACGTTTAAACTTTCGCAGCTCCGCTCCACACTTAAAATGACAAACAGTGAGCAGAATGTAAATGAGCATGCAGTGCGTGCGCGGCGCGCGGCCTCACCAGATGCAGCAGAGACCCTCCGGAGGATGTGGGAGTACTGGGCTCAGCTCCGTCCTTCAGCAGCTTCAGCACTGAAAGATTAAAAAGAGACTCGATCAAGGCCCCGCCTCCGCGCCGGCCGCCAATCTTAATCTTTTTAATAAAAATCTCCATGACCGCGAGCCAAGTCTCAGATGAGCCGAATGTGCAGTTTAACAACCGCGACAGGCTTTTTGCGCACAATCGCTATCGCGTTCCCTACCAAACCCCAGATAAGGTTCTTGTTCATTATAATTACAGTCAAATCTTTTTCTTCCACTTCTTGTAGTGGTTTGTGGCTGTTGTTTCCTTTTCTTTTTCGGTTCTCGTTCTAGTTTCACGATTGTGAATCAATCAGATTTTTTCCACGTTCCGTTTCATGGTTTGCAGTCCTCATTATAGTTTTCACCTGTGCTTCTACCTGCAGGGTATTTAAGTTCCTCACTTCCGCTTCTCCGGTGCTTGTTTGTCTTTCGACATTGCATTCGAGCCAGGTATAGCCAGGTACTAGCGACCTCCTGATATTAAACTTTGTTTATGTTCAGGAGGGACTTGCTATTAGCTACTTAGTCAGGTATAAGATTGTTTTCCTCCTGGTAGCGTTCGGCGCTATCTATTTTTGAACATTGCTGTTCATTTGTACATGAGTCTGAGTTCAAAGTCAAGTTTTACGACAGGTCTGAGTAAATGCCAGCTGGACAAATGACTCAACCTGACACAGAAATCACCAAACAGTGAGTAGAATGAAATATCATATTGTCTCCCCACCGAGGCCCTGGAAAGACATTGTTGACAATATACCTGGACAAGGCCTCATGACAGTGGGCTAAGGGCCAAGACACCTGACCTTTTGGTCTCCTCTGATTGGATAAATGGGGGATGGAGGAGGGGCAGAAGTGTCAGTCTGTTTTTTTTGTCGTAAGCAGGCAGTGAGCGATCGAGGCGTCGTTGTTGAAATGAAGACATAAATCCCCCTCGTAACGACAACGGGGAACCCCCTAAACACCCATCAGAGTCGGCCGAATGGCAAAGCGCAGGAGTTTTTAACCAGACTGCGGAGGCAATATGTGGAACACGACCGCTATCTGATGAAGACTACAGCAAAACCACACTGCAGGCTTTTTTATTATCGGTCTTTTTTTAAATCGGCATGTTTGAGTGCAGTTTCATGACTTCATCTAGACATTTTTTTGAGAAACCGGTACTTATGAATACAAAGTTTTCTCTAGCCTACTTCAAATAATACGGATGTGCAGTCAAGCACCCTATCGAACACAGCTAACCGCCCACCAGGGCTGTTAAAATCCATCATGAAAGAAGTGCGTTATGGACGCAGGGAGAATCACTTCATGGAGCAGGGCGGTACAGAACACATTCACGGGAATGGGGTGGGGAGACAGCCGCCGAACAAACGATTTGGAACTTAAACGGCTGCAAACGACCTGCCTGCTCAAAGCAAGCACACACATTTCTCTGTTCTTTTCATGTTTCAGCATTTCACACACCCTGCATTGCACTGTAGGAAACACGAATTACAATGGAATGCAAAGATACACTGGGAACCAGTGCGGGTAAACTACACTGCCTGGCTAAAAAAAAAGTCGCCGTTGCACCCGTCATGCATAGTGCCCACTGGACAAGCATCTGGAGGCAGTGTTATGATCTGGGGTTGCTTCAATTGGTCAGGTCTAGGCTCAGCAACATTATGCAGCAATAAATGTACTGAATGACCAGGTTATCCCATCAATGGGCATATTCCAGGACGACAATGCCAAGATTCATCGGGCTCACATTGTGAAAGAGTGGTTCAGGGAGCATGAGGAATTAGACAGTAACTGTCTTAAAAACAGGGCACAAGGGCGATGATGTCAACCAACAATAAGGTCAGCAGGGAGGGGCACTGAAATACCTCACAATATTTCCTAAAGGATTGGGAGGGAGGGAAAGCCAGATAGAAAGTGAGTGAGAGAAAGAAAGAGAGAGAAATAGAGAGAGGCTTCTTTTGTACCGGGACTGACTGATATGATCTTATCCCAATGTAATCTCTGGGCTCAGGAAGACTGGGTTTATGGGTGCCATAATAGTGAAGTAATTCTGAAAGCCATTACAGCCGAGTTTATGTCACCCGGTAATATACAGTGTATCTATTACTCTCCAGTGGAAGATCTCTGTGGGGGAAGTTAGCTAATATTCACCCATTTAAAAAACAATCAATCCGCAATCATTCCCCACCCATAAGGAACAGCTATGCATAAGCAGATGGATCATTCTAGAAGCCCACCCCACAAAACCACCACTCTACCCTACCTCAATTGTCTCTGAGACAGACTGAGCTCCCACTGATGTGATGACCCAGTGAAAAAGATGCAAAACAATGAGTGCCCCATCCCACCCGCCAGGAGTGCTTGGGCGTCCCCAGAGCCTCACAGACATTCAGAGCACAAAAATCAATGTCCTTTACACCCCCGCCCCATCCCACCCCATCCCACCCCATCCCAACAGGCTTATCATCCTTATTTAAACAGCACAACAAGGGCTCCATTAGAGTGTAAATTTATCCCTGGGGGGTGGATCTGTCACACATCTTTGGCAGTCTAAACAGCATATCAAAGGGACATCATTTTTACTCGGGAGTCGATGTAATAAAGTCAAGCATTATGATGCAAATTTTTGTTTCGTTTCGAGAAAGCGTTCGCCGCCGCCGCCGCCGCATAAACGCTTTCGTTTAGAAAAAAGGGAATTACGTTTGCATGGCCGATGCCCCGGGTGCTGCTCTTGTCCTTCACGGCCCTCGGATAATTTACAGTCAAAATTTGCGCAGGTGACGTGACCAAAGAGGGAGATGCTTTTCAACGAAGTGAGAGACTGAGGGGGTGGGGCTGGGGTACGTAGAGAGAGGCGGCTAAAGAGTTAAACAGTGGGAGAGAAAAAATGGAGAAAATGTTTGAAGAAAGAAAGAGAAAATGTAGTCAAGGAAGGGCGAAGGAGATAGAGGACGACAGTCGAGCTCTACGGGGGATAGAGAAGGGAGGATAAAGATCAGGATGAAAAAAGAGAATCGGAAAGAAGAAAAGAGAAACGCTGAAAAAATGAAGTGCCGTAAAAGAAAGAGGAGTGACAGAAATGAATAAACGAGGGAGCGAGAGAGAGGGAGAGGTTGGAGCGGAGCGTGGAACCAATGAGAGAGAAGAGAGCCTCATCTGCACTCTGACTGGTAACCGCTTTTTTCCAGGAGAATTTAGCCGTACCTGGCAGCCGCCGATGTGGCGAAGGTAATCAGCGAAGCGGGCCGGGCGAGACTGGTGCGCGTGCCAGCCCGGAGAGCATCTCCCCGCGTCCACCCTGATTGACACGGGCGGCAGACAGGAAGAGTTTAAAGTGGCTGGATCACTGACTGATTTCCAAAAGGGAAATTGAAGACGATCATTACATATTTATCTACAGGCCTTCCCAGGAAATTAATAGTTAAGATATTTTCAATGTGGGTAGAAAAAAACACGCAAATGAGATCGGCAAATGCTATTTCCCCTCACTGAATCCCTTGATTAAATGTGTTTATAGGTTCTAAGAGTAATCAAGATTTGATTTGCATTTGATTTGTATCACCTTTGTATCACATGTATAAGGCTGGATATCTTACTAGGGGGGGGGGGGATATCTGATCTAGATTACAGGTATAAAACAGAAGGGCCCAAAATGGAGATTTTCCTCCCAGCTTCTGGCTGCAAGTTTACTGAAACCCACAAGGGTGTAAATTACACTGATAGTTTCCAACCCTACAGCACAGATACTCTCACATATTCCTGACCAGGCTTTTGGATGTCCATGCTCGGTCATTCTGGAACATTCCCTTCATGCAACTGTCATCAAGAGTATTTGAGGAACTCCCAATCCCACCCCTCAAGCAAATGAAAAAGGAATAAAAAAGCCGTAAGGATATCTACTTCCCCCGTCTCTGATTACTGTTGTAATTATGGGAATGGAACTTGGGCAGAGAAGCGCCTTTTGCGGGAGGGACTTGTTATACACGGGCCTACACTAACGCAGTACATTCTGACCTTACAGACTGTCACAACCCACACCTGCCTCATGTTACATTATGTCACCTGACCATCCCTCAGGTGTCAGTGTCCATAGCCCTGTTTCCATGACAGCCTCCACTTTGCCGCACGCAGACAACACACAGAAGGGGGCCACAGGGTCCGCTGGGGTCCCCAATCCTAGTTCTAAGGTACCACAAGGTCTGGTTTTCATTTTTACTCAACATTTTCTTGAACAATTAAAGCAGTTGCTGAACAGTTACCTCAACTCACCTGGTTTCTCGGGTGGCATTAGTCGCATTTTTAAGATGAAAACAGCCAGAAGTGTGCTGTTGTTATCCAGGACTAAGCCTACCCACTTCTGGACTACAGACTTGAACCTCCTATAGAAGGAATCACACTGTGGTAGTGATTCCATCTCATAGTTTGATGAGATTACCCTGAAGGGGGGTTAGATTCATAAAGTGGGTTTGTCTCAAAAGGGCCCTGTCATTCTGGTCTGATCAAAAAGAAAGACGGGAGAGATCGTCTGTGAGCTCGTATGCTAACGACGCCTGCGTTTACTTAACGCCAGGCGGTGAACGGACCTTCTTTGAGAGCGTACGGTAATGCCGCGAGGTGTTTGCCTCTCACGGCTATCCCTCATTTGGATTCAGCAAGCGAACAGTGAAGTACTGTTATCTGATTCATAAAGCTATTACTCACTTGCCATTGTAGATGTCCTTGCCCAAGACAGCTCGCAGCTCTTACAATCGAGAACATGCCACACTTCATGGAGCACAGCAGTCCAAGGATGAGAACAGAAGGAGCCCGGCAGTGGATTTGAACCCGCAACCTACGTTTCTCGAGCCCATTCAAATTTCTCCTCAGACTAAGCAAAGGGATACTAACGGGAGGGATCTTACTTCACACTTTTTAGGGGATTAGAAAAGTGTACTACTATAGATATTTCAACTTGAGTTCCGTCAGACGAACCAGGGGGCATACATGTAAATTCGTCAAATATTAGAAGTACAAATTCAGCACTGATTTCAGGAAGTCTATTTTTTCTCACAGAGATTATTAATGCATGGGATAGCCTGCCAGGGAATGCCGTAAAAGCAGAGGTAGAGACAGCGGGGGCGTCCTAAACCGCTTGACAAAGTGCTGGATACACAGTGCTCTAGACAGTGGTAAAATGATGAGCTGAATCATCATCATGGACGCTAATGTCCTTTTGTGTACCCTGCTGCCAAAAACGCATTGTATTTGATTACTGAGAAACCAGGTCACTTACTGGCAGACTTTCAAATAATTTCCAGTGATTCCCAGGGAGCATGCCAGTAAACAGCACCATTCCCACAGGAATTCTACAGTAAATGGCCGCATATACTAACGTCAGTGATGGTGACAAACCGTTACCATTAACAAGGGTCTAACGGTTTGCATTTTGTACATTCCACAAAAAGCCGATATGTCTTCATTATAATGAGGTGTGGGGGAGGGAATGTTCAGGCATGAGGATTTGGTCACGGTAATGAATTTGTCTCGGGCTGTGTGGGGAGGTTTCCCCCTCATCCTGATGCAGAGAAGGCCCCTAACCAGGAGCTCGGGTCTGACAGCTATTCCACACTGTATACCGTGTCAGGTCTTAATGGCTTTAGTGGCGGAAAAAAAAAGGAACGAGCCGGTCTTTTTGAAAGATTCGCAAAACCTCGGCCACCCCTACACCCCCTCCCTCCCACACACACACACACACACACATACAATTAATTCCTCTCTGCAGAGTCAAAGAACACAATCCCTGCAATTTAAGTAATTTAAAAAAAGGCTTACTTAAAATAAGCCAGATAAAATATGACCTAATTACCTCTCGGCTCGTTGCTGGAACGTGTTTGCCAATTTAATGAGAGCTGGGTAATTGTATTTGCCACAATTCTTTAGGAGCAACACATTGAGAGGTTAAGGGATGGAGGCTGGTGTGGAAAATGCGCTGTGGATCAGAATTAGTGGAGGGTAGTCGGTCTTGTTCAGACATCGCATCTGTTGTGTAGAAAACAATAAGAGGAGCCCAGTCAGCATGTGTTTATGGGACAGTGTGTGCGGTGACTAAGCGCGGTCAATGACCCCCCTCGACCTCCACCCCCAAAGTGTGCGCTACCGTATGCCTTCCGCTGCCTGCCACTCCCTTTAATGTCTCCCAGGGCAACATGTGGTGACCGTGTCACCGCCCACGACAGATGCCTCCCCCCACCCCCCCCGGGGCTCATTTCTGGCAGACTGCTAACAGCTGCTCTACGGCAGAACAAGGCCTTTGTCATGTGGGGATTTTATGGCGCTGACGCACCTTCTCTGCTTTCCAAGTCGAGAGTTTATTTTGATTGCCTGCTCTATTATCGTTTTTGTTGTCATGCGTAAAGCGCAGGAGGATTAGGGGCGTGGGGAGGGGAGGGAGCGGGGAGGGGTATGGCAAAACACCTGCTGGGAACATATGTGGCATCGCCATGGCGATGGCAAGGTGGTTGGCAGTAGGGTGCAGAGGATGGGGGGCAGGGTGGCGCTTCACAAGGAGACTGTGCAAGCTGGAGTTGGCACACTAGTCGTCAAATTAGATCTCCAGGAGGTGATAGGCCGAGGTACAACCCCCGCACATGCCCGGGGATTACTGAATTTGTTCTCCCATCAACGGTCGAGCAGCCGGAACCATTACAGAACACGACAAACAATCCCCAGAGTGTGGTGGAATCTTCCATTTTCTGTCACGTTATATTCCCAGTGCCCGTCTCTCTCTCAGCGTAAAGCAGATCACGTGTCCTCTCTCACTAAACACTTCAGAGATCACTGGGAACCCAATACAGCTGCGATTCACTCAGTTCCTGTCCTACGGCAGCAGCGAATTAATGAGAATGACAGAAATCATGGTGAAGCGTGCAGATACCACAGCCCTGTTTCTGAAGCTATCTCACAGCCCCGAAGGTCACCTTTTCCCCCCTCTTCCTCAGCGTCCTCCGCAGCAGTTACCGACAAAGAGGAGATGAATTAAAAAAGTGCCTGTCTCCATCGCCATCTTTGGGTTAATGAAAACGGTGCCCCCTGTGGGCCAGAGCTAGCTCAGACGCGCAATATTCATTTTGACTCTGACGGGAAGACATTTTTGAAGCCCTTGCGAAAAATTCTTCCACCCCACAATAATCTGCAGTGGTATCCAAGACACAACAGTGTAATTAGAGTCTGATTAGTGATCACAGCCAGCCACATTAGCGCAGTTTCACATCCTCCAAGACAACTGATATGAAAGTTCTCATTTTACAAAGTACAGCCTTAAAGAGGCATGCATAATGACATTTTGGTTAGGATATTTAAGTACTCGCCTCCACTATTTCATACACATTCCTCCTCTTGACATTTCCGGGCAAATTTCCCTAAAGAAATAAACCCAACCTTCCAAAATGCAGAGCTGTCTGGTATGTATATATGATATATCTGTATGTATATATGATATATTATGATATATCACTTACTGTATGTCGCTTTGGATAAAAGCGTCTGCTAAATGACTGTAATGTAATGTATGTTGTTGGACTTAGGGACTGTATACAGAGCTAGCCTTTGTGCTCCCATTGGCTGAAATTTGCACCATACTGAATCCTAGGGTGGAGTATGACTCGAAGACATCGAATGGAAAACAGTCAGTACTTGAATGAGGCGAGAAACGCACAGCACTCACACCTGATGGAATTGATGGGTCTTTGAAACCCAGTGGTTACCAAATTATAAATGGCAGGTTTGGCTTCCCCCCCCCAAACACACACACACATACGCACACAAACACACACTCCCCGTGTTAGGGAAATACTCTGGTTCGCTAAGATCTGCCCATCAAAGTGACTTTCTAATATCTCACTGCTGTTCTGAAATTGCGGACCACGTTCTCGTATGTCCTCTGTGACCCGTAGGGATTTGGCTGAACTGCATCGCTGGCAGATCTGGCAGACCTGTTCTTTTCCAGGGAACGCATTTAAAACCCTCCCCCTTCTTCCACAAATCCAAAGTCTTAGTGCTAGCCTATCCAGCAGCTAAAGGGACCGCTCCATTACAAATTCGATAGATCAGCACATCGGCCAGACATCTCCATTGTGCTACTTCCGGGCATCTGACCCCCGTGTGCCTGCACTTTCCAGTCACGTTTAAGTTCTGACCCCCCTGGTGGTGCAACGAGCTTCCCACGGCGGTCAGAACAGCAGGAACTTTGTCTCTGAGGACTGAGTGTATCATGGCTCCCCAGACCCTCTTCAGCTATCGCCTTTTTCTTTCCTTGGATTTCCTATTGGAATCATGCTAGAGGTATAGCTGTATTTTCTTTAGTTTAATGTGGAGTTTTTTTCAGTTAAATAGTATAAATGGGGCATATGTGCTTGGTTATGGCACTTTTGTAATCCTGAGACTGATGTTCTCCACTTGTTTAAGTCACTCTGGATCAGAGCATCTCTTTAGTGATTGTAGACCAAACAGGGTTAACTCAGTGAAGTCCCTGAAGAAAAACACAGTATGCTTCGATTTTGCCCCTTTCACCAGAGCTGAATTGCATACTGCAATCATATGTAATTTGTGTCTTTAAATTGATTTCCCCTCTTCCCCTCCATCCTGCCTACGATTGGAAATCTTTACTTAATGGTGGCCTTGTTTCACAGATACCTGTTAGTTCTATTCATATATAAAGCAACCCTGCACTGCATCAGAGCTGTAATTTGCAATGAATACGTTTGTCATACTGTAGCCTCGCGGTTCGCGCGGGTACGGGTATGCCTTCATTTCGCAGTAATGGAAGTAGCGCGGTCTTGCGCAGCGAACGTGTGACAGCGCTGGAAATTGCTTCCCAAACCGCGGACTCGCAGACCAGCCTGGAAATGCCCCCCGGCGTTCCTCAGCACTGGGCTTTTTATTTACAAAGGGGCATCTGGGTTTATATTGGAAAATCAATGGGATGGATCGAGCCCATGGGCTACGCAGTGCGAGAGCTGAAATCAACGGCTCCCCCGAGACACTGTGAGTGGCGCAGAATCCTCCTGTCCGTCCCGTTTATCTGACTGCGGTGACAGGACTGCAGTGACGGACAGTGCCGGCCAGTCTGTGGGGGCGAATCGCTGTCAAACTGCCAGTCACTGAAGATGGATATTGTTTAAAAAAAAATCACCTCAGAAGGTTTACTAAACCAAATTTTTATGCGTTCAATTATCAGCTTTAGATACAAGTGTTTGGTAAAATTACCGTTTCTATACCAACAAGACCACTAGATTATAGTTTTAGCAGTGATCGAAAATTTGCCAAAGTGAGGAGTGTTATGCATCATGCATTTAGATGACTAATCAGTAATCCATTGAAATGAGTAATCTCGCTAGGTTCATCAGAAATCTTTAAAACCTTTTCACGAGCTACTTAGCAAAATAATGCATTCAGTTCGTTTTAAAATCCTGAAGCCTTCTTCTTGTGACATCTGCTGTATTATTATATTTGTTGATTATGCCCATATCCAGGGCTATTAACATAGATCAAATTTAATCTTATCTAAGTGTGTACCAGATGCCTTACTGCACCCCAATTGGGATTTGAATCAGCAACCATCTGGTTAAAAGCGCAGTCATCGAGATACAAGAGCGCAGTTCGCACAACGCTTCCCCCCAGAATGCTATCTGTTCTCCAACCCCGCCGTTCTACAGTCACTTTTTCAGCAGCGCTGATTCAGCAGGTCTTTACCAGCGCTCCCGCCACCCGCTTATTCGCGCTTATCTTGACGAGGTGAAAATGGAATTGGAACATCGTTTATGGAAACACGCGCAGGACCCGGCTCGCGTCGCGTGACTCAAACGCTCCATCAGTGCCATTGAAAAGAGATATACGTACTCACGCGTTATTTTTTTATGGTCATAATTCAGTATTGCTTCATGCCCTTGTGACAGTGACGGTTGCGGTTACAGGGTGTATGCCTCCACGTTATCCCCCTTGCAGCAGAGGTTATGCAGACAGCTTAAAGCTGTATCAATGGATACTATGTATAAATGCAAAAGAAATGATGTGTAAGTCGCTCTGGATAAGAGCGTCTGCTAAATGCCTATAATGTAATGTAATGTAATGTAATAATACATAAAAAATAAAAAGAAACTCATTGATAATGATGCTATTTTCCCCCCTGAATTGAGACTGGTAAGGAAGCTGGAAACGGCCCTTTGAGTTTCATTGGTCGGTGGAATGATTTGAACAAGACAATTCAAAGCATAATTGTTGGTGACCTGACAAATATAGCAAACAATATTTTGCCCATTGTAATCCATGTCTAAAGAGAAAATACTCACTGGTTATTCCCGCTAATGATGAAATTACATCTCCTGGGCATTCACTTGGCTGATTATTGCTTTTTGACTTTCCGAAAATCAGGAGCGGCTGCATTAACAAAGGGATATTTTTCAAATCATAAGCTTTCAGATATAAATTGCAGTGTACTATAATGCATCATTCATTATCCTGAGGGGGATAAAAAAAAAACGCAGTCATAAACTTCCAGAAATAATTACTAATTAATCTTCCTCCTCAAATCCCAAAATCAACGGAATAACACACCCTGGACAAAAAAAACATACAAATATCATGGGAAAATCCCTACCCCCTACCTGTAAGAGCAAATTTTATTTTATTTTTTTATTTTTACATCAAAATTCTACCATGTGGGATATTTAATTTCCTGTCTCTAAAAAAAAAAAAAGTCCTTCGCTGACTATAAATCTAAAAGATCTCTTACAATCAGCTTTGCGGTTTCAGGCCAAATGGACAAATCCATCCCGAAATGGTTTTAGAAGAGGAACCTGATTTTATACTGACTCCACCACCCTCCTCCTGTCTGCGCTGTTCCTACCTCAACAGAGAGGTGCATTTACAGTTCCCTAACCTCCGTTTACATCTGTGACATCATGCTAACTGCTGCCCACGTGGACAAGCGGCCACACAAAACCAACTCACTCGTTCGCCGATCTCGGCACTGGCATTTACATGCCGAAATCCGTCAAAGCACAAAGCAGATTCCTGAGAAAGGTGAAGCGTCCTGGGCTAGCGTTGCCTGCTATTTTAGGGTAAACGTTTGGTTGCTGGCACCCGTGACAGAAATCAATAAAGCGACAACCGTTTAAAAATAACAACATCAATCCCTCCAGGGCTGTCTGAGTTTTATAGTGTTGCCACTCCCTACTGTAGAGGGGTATAATCATCCAAACTACCGTTGTAAAAAGTAACTACAACTGTCTGCTTTCAATCTATCAATTTCAAGTGTTCACACCCATGGCTTTACTCGGCTCCGCTGAGGCGTTATTCTTGTTGTAGGCGGGAATAGGTTTTGCTTCAAACCATCTGGCAATGGTAAAGTCAGGCTGAACCAAAACTTCTCTCTCCCTTATCAAATCTGACCAAGTATAAGTAACAGGCGATAATGAGATAATCTGTCTCCTGCAGCAAAAACCAATGGTAGAGCCAGGATGGTAATATGTGATTAGTAGGTGGGCACAAAGACCCGTGGTTTTTTCAGGAGGTCCGTGAGCACAGCAGCTGGTGCTGAAGATGGACTGGACAGCATTGGCAGCCAGTGGGATTAACACAGTGACCTGCAAGGGCTTCTGGGAGGTTTGACAGAGATTGGAAAAGACAGCTGAGGGTGAGGGAAGGCTGATGGAAGGGGGTTAGGTTAGGAGGAGGGAGGGGAGGGAGCGAGGAATCGCTTGTGGTATCAGTGAGTCTCATTTGAGGGATATGATCACCCCCGTCGGTAACGCTTTATTTTAAGGTTCCGTTATAAACAATTTGTAAACCATTAGTAAATGATCTATGAACCATTTATAAAGTGTTTTCTAATAATTACTTATTATAAGAACTCACATTTGTAAAGCATTAGTTAATAAGTTCATATCTGTGAAATCATGTATGTGATGCATTCATAAACTCAACTGCACCACCGACACTAGTCGACCACCGACAACACTGACAAGTGGCCACAGTTTATTATGTATTAGGGATGTTAACAATTAATCGACTATCAATTAATTGCTAATAAGAATTTAATCGATAAGATTTCAAATGAAACAATTAACTGAACAATCTGCGGTCTTGTTTCAACGGGAGTTTTTGTGTGAAATGTAATCATGGCTTAAGGTCTCCACGCGAGGGCGCCAAATTCAGCCTAGTGTAACGCTGCGTTCTCACAGCGAGCAACTGGTCGCTGAGTCGGTCAATTCTACGAGCCTGGGGGCGGGGCAAGAGCTTCCCGTTGTGTCATCCAAGTCAGTTCGTGCAGCTACAATTTTTTGATAAAGAGAAACAACGGAAATAGCCTACGTATAACAAAGACATATTTGCGATGCATCCTATTCTTTATAGTTATGTCATGACACTAATAATGATGTGTTCTCGCTAGCTAGCGATAGGCTAGCCTATATCTATCTTCGTCGCGAGCTACCGATCTTTATCTATCTACGCTAGATACATAGATAGATGTATGTATAAAACTCAACATGTATTTTTTGGCTGATATTGGTAGAACAGCTACACATATCCTTTAAGGTTATGTTATACATTGAACAGGACGTGGTAGGCTTGGACCATTATTATTAGCTGCTACTCCATTGCTGCAATTTGAGTGAAATCGGGCGGAACAATTATTCACGAAATGGTTTCGTGTCGTCGGTTGGGGAAATATGAAGTGTGGAACTCTGATTGGCTGTTACGGCTGATGGTCGCTCAAAAGTTAAGTTGCGGCGACTGGGCGACCGAAGTTGCTGGATGTGAGAACGCAGGGTAAGCCGTGAAGTTGAGCCTACACAAGAAGACACAAAAATGAAGTGGGCAAAACTATGATGCCCATTGCAATACCTGTGGTGCTGTTTTGAAGTATAACTACTTCGTTAATGTAGCCTACCACCTGAAAAGCGTACATGAAACCGTGCTGTCAGGGCAAAGTGGATCGGAACCTACCATCACCTCAGTGTTGGCAAAGAGGGTATGTGACGATAGACGAGCGGAGGGTATTACTCAGAGGTTGATGGTTGAAAAGGACATGATGCCAATAAGCACCATTGACGGTGAGGGATTTCGAGAGCTAATAAACGGGCTGCGCACACGACTCGCTCCCGACCACGTAGCTTAAATGTTCTTGAATAAAAATACGTAGGTCTATCTAGTATGCATATGAGGAGCCTATTCAAAACATAATAGCCTATGATTTAAGTTGACTGTTCTAGGCTAAATCTACTAGTTTAACTGTCGCCTTTCCATTTCAAGAGAGATTATGTTAATGATGCTAGCGGCTAGCGGAGCAACGGTTTCGTTTGCAACAGATGAGACGGAGCGCAATTTCTTTTCTATTAAAGTAGCCTATACACGCCTTCATATTCAATTTTTGTTATGCTACAATAATGCCTGTTTCTCAAATGTGACAATAAATCTTTGATTCAGGAATATAACATGCATTTTGTATTCTGTATATCATAAGCTATATTTAGCTTTTATGTTATCAATTAATCGACTATTGTTTGTTAAGGTTAACAACTATCGATTAAGGAAATTCCTTTAAATTTGCATCCCTATTATGTATTCATATGAATTAAGTACAGATAAGTTAGTAAGGCGTAATAATTCAAACTTGTACAGCATTAGTTTGGTTAGCAAATCATTTATAACGGATATTACGATAAAAATTCAATGTTCTCATATATGCACACGTCCAATAAAAGCTCGCATAATAAATAAATTCACAAGCGGGTTAAAATAAGTCATCTGTCTTAATTAATTAATTTGTTTATTTTTGTTATTATTTGTTGCGGGAGTGGACAGTACAGTGACAGATACAAACAAACGGCAGCTGCTATGCATTTAACAGCAGATGGAAATAGAGTCATGTCCACCGTATTTGTCGTATTTGTCTTCGCTCCGTTACAGTTCTGTTTGATTGCATTTGTATTGGCCCATGGAGTTCCAATCCCTGGACCGCTCTGTGATCAGTCGTTCAGCCTGTGTGCGCTGGCTCTTTTCATAGATTATACTTGCCTGCTCCCGGGGAGCCTGGCCCATTCTCAGAGCGTTAGCCTTTTCCCTTTTTTTGACTCCGGAATAATCAGCGTGACGAATGAGTTGATACTTCACAGCTAATAAGCATTCTTCTTGTGGAAATTAATTTGGCCTTTCCTCCACTGGCTCAGTAGCCCCTAGCCCGTTGATCTAATTCCCCCTACCATGCCGTTGAATAGGAAGGATATCGGATAAACTGGGCCATTCAGACAGGCGATTCAGCAGGTACTGACGGTAGCCGAGAGAGCTAGCAGTGGGCGTAGGGAAGTCCCCACTGCGGGACCACGTGACAGTTCGGATTCCTAGAACCCGGTGGTTGCTGGGCGTTCCAACCACGAGCCCCACGAGACGGCCATTCCTCCCAGTCCCAGGGGGCGCTGTGTTTGTGTCTCTGTGAAGCCTGTCACTAAGAGCCCCACCCTTTCTCTCCAACAGCACAGCAGGACCTTGTTGAGGGTGATGTCATCTAGCTCTTTTCAAAAGGCCAATGAGTGCGAGCTGAAGAGCCTCTGCAGAGACTTTCTCCAGCATCGTGCCTTCACTCTGTTGACTCAAATCAGAGACAGAGTGCGTCCTATCTTTTACGAACACTACAGCCTCAAGGTGTACTTCCGTTTTGATATTAAAGAGAGACCAACAAAAAAAAATGTCAATAGTGAAGAACAGCTCCCAAAATAATGACTTCTAAGAGTATGAGCAATGAGCGTGATAATTATTTCAAACATATCTCACAGCACAGCTCAGCGATCCAGCTGCTTAAGTGTCCATTTTAGATGGAGGAGAAATTACCACACAATCACTAAAGCTCATTATACCTTTCCAACATCAAGGCCATGACCTCTCATTTCCAATGCCAGTTTGAGAAGTTTTATCTCTATGATTTTATTTGATTTTAGAAATACATTCTGAAATTGCTTTAGTTTGACTGTTGCTAGTTAGCCTCGCAGCAGGGTGCCGGCATGTTTGCTCTTCCTCCTAATGCATGAGCGCACATGCTCACACACAACGTTTGATGCTGTTGGAGCAACAGTTACACTGGGGGCTTTAACCCCCCCCCCCTCCCGACCCCCCTCTTCAGCGATTGGCTCACCTTCCTTGTCGTCATGGCGCACGATGGCGTCCTGGATGATGTCAGACGGGCCGAAGCGGATCCTGTGCTTCTTGCGGGGTCTGGAACGGGCCCCGGGGCCCGCCTGCTTCTGGAGGGCCCTCTCGCGCTCGTAGTACGCCCGAATCTGGTCGCAGCGCATCCGCCTGACCAAGCGCTGCCGCTGGCCCACAGGCAACGAGTCCAACAGACACTGGTCGATCTCCATGTCGTGGGAGCGAAAGACGTTACATAGCTGAAAACAACCTGCCCGATGGAGCCAAAGACAGGGAGGGAAAAAGAGAGGAGGAGAGAGGGAATGAGAGAGAGAGAGAGAGAGAGAGAGAGAGAGAGAATACATCAGCACTGTGGAGCGAGGGAGGAGGGGTGATCTTACTATTTACACTGGAAACAGTGAGAAAGCGGAGGGGAAAACATTGTGGATGATGACATTTGTGTCACTTTAAGCAGTTTATGATCAGGTTTTTGGCCCCATGCAACCAAATATTTAGTTTAATCTTTCTGTAAGGTCTTCTCTTGATATTCCTTTGCGGACTGTCACCGTTACACTGTTATATGCACACTGCTTCCCATTTATAGCAAAACTGCTGAATTATCCATATGCATTGTAAATATTTACCGCTATTCCAGTGCCAAAGCACATACCCATGTAACACATTAAAAATGGAACATTATTAGATTCAGTTTTACTGACTGTCTGGCTTGCGGTTTCTTCCAGTTATCTGTTCACTTTCTAAATCCACCTCAGGAAAAAAAAAGAACACGTTAATAGCCAAGTTATCTTGGATGAGTCTCAGAGACTGACGTGGCCGAATTCCAGCAATACAGAGCGATTCGAAACCCCGCGGAACTCAGACTCCCCCGGTTGTCATGGAAACAGCATCGTCGGCGACCCTGCCCTGACCTTGAGGCTGGCCTGACTGTGGGTCAGACAGAACTCCAGAAGCATTAGCGGTCTCATTAAGCCTCCTCAGATCTGGAGCTGAGGCTTTACACACAGCACAGTACACAACACCTTGGCATTCTGGGTAGGGGAGTGAGAGGAAAGACAGCAGTCCTTCCTCAACGGCACATAACCGCAGCATGTAGCGACGGCACGGTGTGCAAGCTGTTCCGCGAGACCGTCAAATGGCCGTCTGCCATTGCGTGGATACAGATCACTATATGGTTAAAATCTCACACAAGACAGGACATGTCCTACCCTTAAGCGAGAGCTACTACCTGAAGTCCTTGTAGTCCAGCAAAACTCCAGCTGTAAGTACATTACGGAAGGTGTTGTGTACATGTATATTGTACAAGCCATGTTCGTGTTCATGTATGTTTTATGAATAAATAATGACAGAAATCCTAAAAATGACACTGTGTGCTATTTTTATCACGTTTCTTTCTTTATAGAACAAAAGTGAATTCAAATCTGACTGGCTGTTCACCTCCTGGCAAGCGAAACAAGTCTTTCCTGGTTTCTAAACAAGGGCTGTTATGAACATAACAACATATGGCTTTGCATAAATTTGGCCGTTACAGTGGCATGCTGCCAAAAGGAATCCTGCTAAAACCATGCGGTCTTGAGAACATTATGGGATGTTTTCTGTTAGAAGAGTGGTAATTCTCAACAGCTGATAGGGGTGCACTAAGAATGTGAACGAGCACTTATTATCTTTGAGTAATATTATTACATTTTATATTAATTTATATTCATTTATTAATTTGTATTATTAATTTGTATTATGAATATTAATTTGCCTACCTACTGCACCTTCGCACAATAGTGTTCTACATGTCTACCGCATAGTGCGCGTTTTCAAGATAAAAAAAAAAAAAATATATATTAAAACCTGAATGTGCCTGCTCCTCTGCTCTGAATATAAGAAATTTCAATAAATTATTCAATTTCCACTTTGATTTGATCCCTGTGAAAAAAAAGAATGAAGGTGAACTAAAATCCCACTGAATGTTTTTCGGAAGAAGTTTTACCAAAGTAATTGCAGCGATGTTCAGTTATCCACTTTAAATCGCGCTTAGAGTAATTGGACAGCAGCACACTCCTACTTCATACATTATGAAGCTGCCAGACTTGACTATGCAGTGAGAGAAAACAGTCTGACCTCCAAAAGAACTCCAAAGACCAACCCACCAGCGCAAACCGTCACTGGAAAAAAATTAAACGACAGGACAAATTCATATTGGCATACAAAACAACCCCTTGTGCGTCGACGACATCACATTTCTCAAAGTCACAATGACAGCTGCGATTCCAGGGTTCGTTTCTCACAAAAGCCCGACTGGGAGGTTTTGAAGAACATCTGGAACGTCAGCCTTATTAGTCAAATTCAGAGATAGCACTTTTTTGTCTTAGACAGGAAGAAGACATGCTGGCGAGGCAGAAGAGCTTGATAGTTTAATGGATGATTCCGAAAAGACTTGTCACGCAGCGCTCGAGCGTACCTTTTTCACGCAGCTCGACATTTGCATTCAAATTTAAGCATTTAGCAGATTCTATTATCCAGAGTGATTTACATAAGTGCGCACAGAAAGGTTTTTGGCAAAGCAGAGTTGGTGCCAAGGGTCACGACTGTTAGTAGCCGCTAATACACAACTTACTTAGACATAGCAAATACATACATCCACCTACAACAACAAGTTAAACACCCCACTCAGAGGGGCAAACACATCATCCTGAGCTTCAGAGAGGAGGACAAAAAAACCTTAACTTCACTCTCTCCTTGACCAAGCTGAGATAACTATATGATGAACTATATACACGCACGGACACACACACACACACACGCACACACACACACAAACTAATTACTGTAATTTGATGTAATTATTGTATGGTAATGTAAATAATTTCACTACTTACTATGTGCGCACTTTTTCATTCATTATTGTATCTTTTGTAATGATGATACGATGTATCGACGTATTAAAGCTGAAAAGCCTATCCAGGGACAAGGGTCGCAAATGAGCTCTGGCAAAAAACCCCACATGCAGTCTTTTTCATGTTCTTTTAACCTGTAATACCATTCTCCCTGACAAATAAACTAATACAAAATAAAAAAATAAAAAAATAAAGCTGGCTAATGAATTTTAGTCTATCGGGCACATATTTACTGGACAAACATGAGAAGCGAAACCATTTTAACTTCTGCACCCCGGACCAGTATCAGTTACATACACCCTCGCGGGGTACTCCGGCCCCAGACGGGTTTACGGGTTCTCCGTCTGCCGTCCTTGGTTTGACCTCTGCCAGACGGCAGCAGAGTGGCGGAAGCTGGTGGCTGGCCGGCCGGGGCACATTTTCGGGGCTCCGGTGCTTTGGGGGCCCGGGGGTTCGAATGGGACGGC
Organism: Ilyophis sp. 1 JC-2022; assembly: GCA_022702515.1. Taxonomy (NCBI): domain Eukaryota; kingdom Metazoa; phylum Chordata; class Actinopteri; order Anguilliformes; family Synaphobranchidae; genus Ilyophis; species Ilyophis sp. 1 JC-2022. The sequence goes on from CM040397.1 coordinate 87,793,092, forward strand.
AGCCAGTGCCTCATTTCGGAAAAAAAAAAGAAGTGCATCTGTCACGGCTCGGCCTTATCTCCCTCAGCAAAGGTTTGAGAGAACACCCGCGGGGGACGACGCTGGACACTCGCCCCTACTTTTCAGTAATTGCAGGGCTGAGGGGGTTAGCATCGGGCAGCCTATGCATGCTCTGTAATAGCCTGACAGTGTGACCTATGTTTCAAAGGTGAGGCAGTGGAGAGGGGCTTTTCCATTTACCGTGATGCTCGGGGTGTTTCTCAGTACTGTAGGTGTCAGGTCTAAGCTGCTTTACACGACAGAATGAACTTTGCAGAAACCAGGGAAGACTGATTATCGCAGGCGTTGCTGACCCCCTTCCGAGCCGAGCCTTCTCAGCCGAGAGATTGTGCAGACATCGTCAACCTTTTCCCAAAAAAAGAAAACGTAAACAAAAACACTACCAGCGAAAGCCTGGCTTTGACCGTTTGTCACGATAACAGATGTGCCTCCCTCGGGCGATCCGCGATCGCTCGGTTTAACGGCCGTTGTCAGTTCGCCTCGGGGGCCCGCCCCTGCACCGCCCTGCTATCCTGTCAGGATAAAGAAAGACGTCCTGGCTAATTTCGGACACGCCCATCTATCGCTCTGCCAATACATGTCTGAAGACTGAGAGTCTTTTTCCTGCCGGCTTCCTTTCCAAATCAATCTGAGTCCTTAAGGCCTTCTTCGAAGAGGGGTGTCGCCTGAACAGATGGCCGTTTCCCCTCCCATCCCGACATTGGAGCGTCGGATCCACCTACGGCACGGTGGGATGACTCCAGGGGGAAGCGCGCAGCCCACGCTGGCATTGTTTAAGGAGGGCTCACTGGCTAGCACAGAGGGCAAACAGACAGGCGTACGGTCAAGCCTGACATCCAAGGCGATGGTCCATCTCCACTCGTGCCGCTCATAATGGTGCAGACACGGGCAGGACCACCTGAGCTCTCCGTATGTGGAGCAGATGGCGAGGTGTAGCGGCGTCGGGCGTTAATTGGGTGGTGGCGAGTCCCTGCGGCAGAACCGTGACGGACACCTGGAGCGCATCCCCCGCAAACCCGCCTCCTCACCTGGGTCGTCGGCACGACAGGGGTCGACGGGACGCCGAACGGGCACGCCGTTATCTGCGGCAACAGCTCGAGCAGCGCTTTACTTTCTGTCGAACCCGTCTCACTCTCGCCTGTCTTACTTTCCTTGAACGGACGAGCAGATCCTCTCCTTGGTTGACTTGGCCCTTTTATTCCGATAAGCCATGTGAGGGATTACAGAAATTAAAATGGATAATTGAAACAAATTTGCATGGAAAAATATGCATCCGTTAAAGCCTGCAAATAAATGTCAACCACGCTCCATGACTGTAGAAATTTACATTCGGGTGCACTCTAATTTAAAGAAATGGAGGACACCTCTTAAGAGCAATGCGTCTGCGTCACTTTTCTTGAAAGGAACCTCTGCATGAAATGTGTGTGACCTTTCCAATAAAATCCTCATTTTCCCACAGAACCACCAGAGTACAATTGGACCATGCAGCAGGTGCAGACTAGTTGGATGTCGTTATCTATGGAGCCATAGATTCCTATAAAAATTCACTGCTCAGCTCATAAGAGCCTATAAAGCTAACACAATCTAAGCATTTCATTACTTATTGCGAGAACTGGCTTTACTACCTTGTTACAGTGTGATCCATGTACATAGGTAAAACAGCAGGGCCCCATCCAGGCAAGTCCCATTACAAACCTCCCCCATCCTTGGCCAACTCTGGTCCCCCGCAGACACCAACTGCCGCGCGGTTGTAGGAATCGCACGGGACAGACGGCCGGCAGCGTATCGCTAAACCTCGTGGGATTTTCACGCCAGCGCTGCTGAGGTGTGAGCTACCCCGTGGTGAACTCTTTCCAGCCCGAAATATGTTTATTCAATCTATCTCTGAGATTGAGAGTCCCAGAGAAACTGAAATGTCACTCCTTACAGCCTCTAAGATCATGAATATTAAAATCAGCTGAGATGCCAGAAGAGTAGTATAGTTAGACCTGTTGTACTGTGCGCTCGAATCCAAAGCACACTCCCTTTGCTTTCTAACCCCCAGCCCCGTTCACCCAGGTAATAACTCAGTTGCCGGAAGTCCATTCATTTTAGAATCTGCGCGACCCGAGCAACTTAGCAATTCGGAGACATTCGGAGTGCTGTATTTCCTCGTTTTCTAACAGATGTTACACCATTTCGTGAATAATTTTTCCGCCCCAACGGCATATTTTCAGATAAACAAAGTTTTACAAAATTTTTGACATTTTGGGGTTTCAACTTATTTGAATAAAACAGTCTTGTCTTTCATAATTTGCATGTGTTGTTTGCAAAATCAGATTGTAAGCTTCTTTACGAAGGACGACAAGCTAGCAGAATTTGAAAGCTTTCTTAGAAAGGTTGGAAAGTTGCCAGTTGTCGTTTGTCATCCACCAGCGATCTATCTGTCTTGCTAGCTAGCTAGCAATCTATTTATTTCTCTCACCCTCGCTAGCGAGCTAACGGTATATCTATCCAATAACTTATTTTCTTCATCAAAAATGTGTAGCTGCCTGAGATCACTATGAGGACACAACGGACTTGAGTCCATCCATAGTAGACTTGAGCGACCCATCCAGCTGCATGAATGTTGAGTTACCCGACTAAATACATGAGTATTATACTAACAGAAACTTGGAGAATATTGAATTCAACTGACACAGTTATTGTATTATCATATTCAGGCAAGCAGACAGTCTGGGTTTCCATAGACACAATAAACTGAGAAGCACAATCACAAAAATCTACTCGAAAGCAACTTGACTCGCCCACACGTTACGTTGCGTATAAACACGTGTCCCGCCACGGCGGAGCACGGCACGTATCGATAGCATCTCGCACGCACGCTTCCTAAAATCCACTGCCCTTCTGCATAACTAGCGCCCTGGAGGAGGTAATCCCACATAAAACACGTCATGTCCAAATCCATTGAACCCAGACCCACAGAGTCCTCAATTTGACCAGAGAGTTTGTGTGTGTGTGTTTGTGTGTGAGAGAGAGAGAGAGAGAGAGAGAGAGAGAGAGAGAAAGACAGAGCAAGAGAATTCTGTTTTTGATTCAGCATCTTGGCGAAGCTATTGAGCTGCTGCCAGCTATTGATTAACATTGGAATATTCTACTTGTGTCCAGATAATAAAAGCAAAGGTGAGTGGACAGAGGTTAAATTAACTCCCTCAGGCAGCTGTGAGAGGCAGGGTTGTGAGAAGACTCTTCCAGGGCACTCTGTTGCAGGAAAGATCCTCAAGGGCTTTCTATGTGAGCGGACTGTGAAATCTTCCGGCTTCACTCGCACCAGTGCAGTGGCCACACGCTGCATAATGAAAGCTCACATCCAAAACTACTCACAACGCAAACAGCACAGCCATGTTCCTGACAACTGTGTTGGGTTGAGCACACATACTGCATGTGAACACTCATCTATCCACACACATACACACGAGCCCACACACACACTTCTACTGTACTGTGCCCTGTACTTCTTTTCCCCTGATTCTATATCGGATCCTGGTCAAATTTGAGAGGTAAACTCCTCACACCTTCATCCCCTTGGCTGTCCCTCCCCATGACCACAAAATCCCTCTCCATCTCCTTTTCTCTCTCTCTTACACACACACACACACACTCCCTCTCTCTTCCTCTCGCTCATCCTATGCCATCTTTGACCAAACCCCTGTCCTTGTGGATTCACCTTCATGCTCTTCTCCCAAGCCAGACACAGTGTGACCATTTCAACACATATTTTATTCCTGAACCCCTGTGTGTGTCTGAAGGGAAAAGTGCGTTAGCTAATCGACTCCCTGCCTCGCCGACAGCAGTATCAAATCTGGCTGCAGGACAGAGACAAGCAGCCATTCCTCTCTCTCTCTCCCTCTGTCTCTCTTTCTTTCCCTTTCTCTCTCTCTACCCTTCTCTCTCTTTCTCTTTCTCTCTCTCGAGACCCTGTGCAATGCTGATGGTCCTGTCAGCCCAGAAGTACCCAGACACTCAGGAGAGCAGATGCAGATGCTTCACACTTTGACGCATTTACCCATCATACTCATACACTGACATCTGCAGTGGAGCTAACACACAGTTCCCACACATACACATGCACGCATGCACACACACGTGCACACAGTCTTACACATACACGCGCATGTGAACAGGCTTACACACACATGCACACACACACACACACACATATACACACACGCACACACACAGTCTTACACATATACACACGCATGTGGACAGGCTTACACACACATGCACACACACACCCACACACACACACATATACACACACGCACACACACACACACAAAAGCGAAAGCACTGCATGTGCACGCACATACACCCACACACATGCACACACACGCACACACACGTAAAAACACACAGGCACACACAATGAGCACAAACACACACACACATACGTAAAAACACGCAGGCACACACAATGCGCACACACAATGCGCACACACACGCCATGATGCCCTGAGACTCTCTGAAGCGCAAGGCGAGATATGCACCGACAGGTATGGAGACTCTATCTACAATAACGGGATCGTTCCTCTGCTATACCCATGTTAAAGCAGCACGTACAGAGACAAATGCACCAGAACACACCCACTCCAAAAAAGACAGACCTGACTTTCATAATAAAAGCATAGAGAGACGCACGCTGACAAGTGTAGACACAGCATAAAGCACAAAAAAGACAAGATGGGCAGACTTATTAAAAATAAATAAATGAGAAAGAGAAAGACAGCCCTCCAGGCTGTTACTTACAGCATTTGATAAAATGGTAGTGTGACATCTTCTCGGCTCAAACGGCAGCTACAGGTTCCAGCATTCTCTCACAGCACAGGAGTAGCCGGGTGGTGTGTGTGTGTGTGTGTGTGTGTGTGTGTGTGTGTGTGTGTCTGTGCGCGCGTGTGTGTGTGTGTGTAGAAGAGGGGGGGGTCGGGGGGCGTTTGGTGGTGGAATACGTCATTCAGCGCTCGTATGCCGGTGGTATTTGGTTTACCTCCGCATGCATTATTTAAAGAAGATTGGATTCGTGTAACGGCGACGGCAGCAGAGGCAGCATCCCGCCGCGGCTCGGCCAGTCCTCGCGGATCGCGGCGCAGGCATATGAGGACCGGAGAGCCCTGCCTCTGTCTCCAACCATGACTGCTGCACGTGCTATTGTAGTGCCGGTGATTGGCAACCCCCTGGTCACGCCTCCTCCCTCTCTCTCTCTCTCTCTCTCTCTCTCTCCCTCTCCCTCTCTTACTCGCTCTCCCTCCCTCCCTCGCTCGCCCGCCAGGCTTGGCGCCGCTACTCCGCACAGCGGCAGCAGAGAGAGAGAGGGAGAGAGCGAGAGGTGCGCTGCTGCACTGCGGCTGACAGCTTAACTGCTTTCCAACAGCCTCTAACAGGCCGCAAATTAGCTGGCTGATGAGCAGGGCCTCGGCTTAGCGGCAGAGCGCGGCACCGTGGTGCGGTCCATCTTCCCGTGTGTCACGGGCTGCACGCGCGAACATGTGAGGGGGCTCTGATTTACACGCATGGGGAGGGTGGCAGGAGGATTTAATGTGTGCGTATGTGTGTGTGTGTGTGTGTGTGTGTGTGTGTGTGTGTGTGTGTGTGCATGAGTGCGTGGAGAAAAGGATAGAAATCAAGAGAGAGCGAGAAAGTGAGAGAGCGAAAGTGAGAGAGCGAAAGTGAGAGAGAGAGAGAGAGAGAAAGAGAGAGAGAGAAAGAGTATAAATGGTTCCGTGTGTGATTCATGTATGCATGCATGTGTCTTTTGCTTGTGACTGACAGACGAGAAATTTTGTATTGAAGCGCCTTGTAATTCTGACAAATATTTTGGCAGGTTAGTTGTTGGGTCGTACACTATTTTGCGTGACCGATTATTTTTGTTAGGTCCCTTCCATCTTTTTATTATTTTTTTGGCTTTACTAAAGACTGCATCCACATCAAATACCTGAGACAGACAATGAGAGAAGGAGAAAAAGAAAGAAGAGAGAAAGAGAGCGAGAAAAAAAGTGAAGAAAAAAATCCTATCATCTGTATTCAGGTCATACATTTAACTCTTTCCTCATTCCAACATCCACAAACACAAATTTAAGCAGGAGAGGATTCCACAAGTATGGTAAAAAAAAACATACAAGTAAGCATTGTAATATTACATCTACTATTACTAGCATGCCTTGCAGTAACCACACTTAATATATAAAAAAATGTCTCATAAATAGCAATCAATAGTGAAGCATAGAACAACAGATGGACACTTTCATCACGAATCCTGGAGTATTTCCACGGATAAGATAAAAAAAAATGAAATAACCTTCAGCAAATATGAAATATGTGTCTTTCAGCGAGCCGAACGCAAATGTCAGCCCTATCTTATTCTGGTCAGACTGAGCAGCTGCGTCTCCAGGTTAGCTGAGGGCAAGGGTGGGGGGATGGGGGGGGTTCACTACAATTTCAGCGTTTCGTCCTCGAGAAAAAGCAAGCTAAAGAAGAGTATAGGTGCAAAGCTTCTTCCCGCTACAGAGAGAGGAGTACGGAGTAGGAACCTCACACTTTACGTAGTTTACATACGTGCAAAAATGTAGGCTTCGGCAACGAAACGTGTTATTGCTAATCCATCAAGCGCACAACTGAAAGCAGTAAACGCATAATCGTACAATGGGTTCGGGGATGTAGTTTTAGATTTAGCCCAGGGAGGGTTAGTAAGCCTTTCACATGAGGGGCTTCCTCTCCTGCAGCAGCATGGGCTCCCCTCAGTCCAGGATCCACACGGGAGTTTAACATGGGACAGGCGAGCAGGAGAGCCGGGATCTGTGCGGCTATCAAAGCGGACGGATCGCAGCAGGACTCCTGGAGGGCGGAGCAGAAGCGTAAGACCGTCTGCCGCCATCACAGCCTGTAACGTGCCACACTACACATGGCTTGCTACTGTTTTTTACATTTTTTTTATTCAACACTTGCCAGGGTGGAGTAGAAATCCATCTGCAGCCTGGAAAACCAGCCGACAGAACCGCGCCCCGAGCCGCGAAAATCGCCCGAGCCGCGAAAAATCGCCTGAGCCGTGAACTTCTGACGCGGAAGCGCGATTGTGACAGACGCAGCTATAAAGAATGAACTGTCGCGGGAGAAAAACAGGGTTCGTGGAGACCGCGTCCATCACAGCGGTGAGCCGGGAGGGACGTGTTGGAGTCACCGCTGCTCACGGACGCCATACCGACGGAGAAGGATCGCTCAGCAATCATTCCGGACAATTGCGTTCTGTCCTCACTGGATGCCACGCCAAAGGGCTACGCTATATTTCAATGAGCATTAGCTTTTACGCGTAGCGCTCCTAGCGCGTGAAGTCCATGCTATTTCCTAAAGCTGGGCTCACGACGAAGTAGAAAAGGCATAGCCTACGCCTCTGCAAGAAAGTGCGCGTGTGCGCAAACGTTTGTCAGCGCCGGTCTCCCAGGGGCCGCGCAACCTCATCAGCGCGAGCGGAAAGGTCACGTCGTGATCACAATTGATGTTGGCAAGTCATTTCACACCCGTGGCTCGCTCTCTCGTGGCCATCGCATTGTGTCTGCTTGCACTGTAATGCAGTTTATTCACCTTCATCTCTCCCATCCGCAGATCCCAACACCATCTAGGTTCATTCAGTGGCAGGCAGTGTCCCATTAAATTATACCATCCAAGGAATCCATTTGGATGACAGACAGGGAAGTGATGGCCGAGTAAAATAGACACTGGTCTGGATTCGAACAAGCTATCCTAAACTGAGCCACTGTATAAAAAATGCGAGTGTTTCCTTCATAAATTTACAATTTATGCTGATTGTTGGAGTCTACAAACAGTGGTGATGAAGGTAAAAAATTTGTTTTTTTTAGTGTGCGCATCTGTGTGTGTGTGTGTGTGTGTGTGTGTGTGTGTGTGTGCGTGTGCGTGTGTGTGCATGTATGACAGTGTGTGCATCTGCAGAAAAGTCTTGCGCCTCTGCATGTTACCTGCGGGAGCAATGTTCTTCTCAGAAACAACTGACAGTGAGAAATCCCACACTGGCTTCGAAAGGCTGGTTATAGTTCATGCACGGAATGAGAAAATGTCTCATGATGAAATAGACTGGCCTAAAAAGCAGGAATGCTGAACTACGATTGCCCTTTCAGGGGTCTTTTCAGGAGAACCACTGGCCCAGCAAGTACCACCTGACAGCTGCATTTTACAGCAAAATCGACCAATCAGAGTTGTTCGCTGGGAGCATTAGAAGCCTTAAAATGCCATTGTGCGATCAGGGAAACTGCTGTTTGATGAACAACAACCTGGAGGATCATGATCAGGAGAAATACAAACAGACAAATACTCATGTAAAATGATGAATGCACCCAGTTATCAATGCCCTGGGGACAATCTTCAAATACACACATGCACAAACACACACACACACACGCACACATACAGTATACTGTATAAGTGTGAGTGTGTGAGTGTGTGTGTGTGTGTGTGTGTGCGTGCATCATTTCCTGAAAATACTTTTCTAATAATTAGGCCAATCTTCCTCGCACTCATCACTGAAATCCACTTGAAACTGACTCCACTAATGGAGTGGCTTATATAAGAGACACCGCAGAGCGCTGCGACTGTGGAAGTCATCTGTAATGTGCCGGCTGTATTTTGCCATCTACGGACTAGTGCTGGCACTGCTTACATGTACAGACAGCACTGATTGGACATTGGCTGTGCAAGGCCCCACTCAGAGGTAAATGGTAAATGGTAAATGGACTGCACTTATACAGCGCCTTTATCCAAAGCGCTTTACAATGGCCTCTCACTCACCCGTTCACACACACATTCACACACCAATGGCGGCAGCTGCCATGCAAGGTGCTAGCCTGCTCATTGGGAGCAATTTGGGGTTCAGTGTCTTGCCCAAGGACACTTCGACATGTGGACAGGAGGAGCCGGGGATCGAACCGCCAACCCTGCGATCAGCGGACGACCCGCTCTACCTCCTGAGCCACAGCCGCCCCACCCATGTCAGAAACCCTCTCCGTGGTTGATTTAATGCCTCCCCATGAACCAATAAAAATTGCCAATGAAATTACACAGAACATTACAGGGGTTTTACTGTTGGAGATATTGAGGTAAGAGGTGACCTAATTATACCCCACACCAGCTGTTTGAAATCTCGTCATTCATTTATTGTATACTGTATATAACAAAAAAAATGCATGTGATAATGGTAGATTTTGTCCTCAATGGATACAAGTTACGGCTTGGCGGGGCATTCCCCATACATATACAGCGCCGAGAGTTTGCCACTTTTCAGGGTTTCCTACATAAATAACCACAATTACCACAGACTCTCAGCCCTTAAAAACATTGACTTCTGTCCCTTCTGACCTCATGTGAATAAACAGTATCCGTATACAACTTCACACATCCACACAATAAAGCCCAAAACATGGGTTATTCTTTTGCATTTCTTCTTCCTTTTCCTGCTGATTTCATCACCGCAAATACTCCATGCCCTTAAAGAATAATTCTCCCCATTGACCACAACATCTGGTCTGCCAATAACAACATCTGATCAAAGTATTCTGAACAAAGTAGCCAATTGCAGGATACACAGGCAAAATGAATGATGTGCATACGTAATGCTTTTTACTGACATTTAAGGAAGTGCACATGTCATGCTATTCCAGCCAATAGAATGTCACTACAATATTTTTAAAACTTGGTCATCGCCATCTTTGTTTTGTGTGGAAGCTAGCTTGCTTGCTAAATAACAATGGCCAAAAACTTACTATTGCTTTTACAGTTGTATAATCTCTATGGGAAGCTCATTTATATTTCTTTATTATGCATTCTCTATTATTTCACATGCAAAACCCACATAACATTATTACATGGCTCAGATTGGTACATGACTGCAAAGTAGGCCATAAAACCTTGCACCTAATTTTGAACTGTTAACCCCAGACAACACACGTCTGAGGGAGATACTCGCTATGTCGTTTGGAGGAAGATTGCGACATCTCCCGCAGATGCACAACGACAGGGTGTCGGCCTGATGTAGCTGTGTTACTTATTAACCAAAACATGATGTACACAGCTACATGTTTGTTTCATTCTTACAGCTGGCTGGCTACCTAGCTACACAGCTTAATTAAACCAGCTGCATGACTAGCTAGCTTGTTAACTTCAGCTCAGTTCAGTTAAAATGAAAATCACTGAGTAGCCAGACAGCACTGGCATTTGAAATCAATGATAAATATTAATGTTAGCTGGATGGCTAACTAACAAAATTGTCTCATGATGTCAATGGCATAACATTAGCTGGAACAGCTGTAGCCTACACAAAATAGTTGTATCGATAGCGGAAACACAAGTTTGTTGGCTCTGCCTCTGTATTTCTGGCTCACGGGCCCTCTCCCCAGTAGTCTATAACTTCCACAAACCCATGACAGATCATCAATGTCAGTGTAAAGACAGATCATTTCATCCCAGGCATCTGATTCAGCCTCTCTTACCTCTTGTAGCATTGCTAACACTTCTTTGCGGTCAGTTTTTGCTTTGTCATTGTAAATCTCTGTATGACTGTACAACGTTATACTGTATGATTGGGTTGTAGCTATAGCTAACTGAACATCCTGTATAACTAGCATAAGTCATACAGTAATAACTTATAACGATTAATGTTACATTTACTAGACAACACAAGCACATTTGGCAACCTTGTCATTTCACAACAACGCTACATGCATAAAAATAATAATTGGCAAGATAAATTATGGTCAATTTGTGTCCATTTAAGTAAGTGTTTATAACTTTATCCCCTTATGCAATATTGATATTCAAATTATGTCACACTGTTCAATACATATGTTTAGGAAAATTCACAAAGGGAGAGCCGTATGGATTTCATAACGGCTAATTTATTTTCCCAGTGTTATGTTAACTACTTTAACTAAGTGCACACGGAAGGTTTTTATAAATTAATGTTAGCTATGCTTAAAGATCATCTAAGGACAAACCATTAGTAGCTCTACCATGTACAATAACCCATTAAAAACACTTACCGTAATCCGTTTAAAAAATATGACACTTTAAATTATTTGTACTTCATTGTGTAGGGAAAATGACTTAATCCAACTAGCAATGCTACCTAATACTATATTTTCTAAATTATTTAATGGAACTTGGCCCTGTGTTTTTTCATCTTATCACCTGAAGAGAATGTGGTCATTCAAACATATGTGTCACGTCAAAGTGTCAAATAAGAAAAATTTCTTCATGGAAGAAGAATGTTGTAAACAGCTGATGAAAAATTACACTCCAGAAAGGACACGTTTAGGCTTGTACTTGGTTGTCAAGTTAACTTAACAACTTTTGTGTAAAGAAAAATAAAAACAAGTTTTAAAATGCCACTTTGTAAACAGATACATAGAGAAATAAACAGATATAATACTTTATTATCCTCATTGAGACTTGTTTTTCTAGCAGTAGCCTATATAACATTCACATAAAAAAATTGATATTTCTAACAAAAAACCTAGAATCATTAACACTAGAGAAAGGGCGGAATTAAAGTTTGACTGATCATTCTCTTCAGATAGTAAGATGAAAAAACACAGAGACAAGTTACATTAAATAATTTCGGAAAATTGGGTAGCATTGTTTTGGAATAGGGCTTTTTGCGTGAGCAATATTGTTTGTTGTACTTTTTGATATGAATAATTTTAATGGCAGGGCTAGATGTTGCTAGTTATATTATAACCAATGCTTTCTATGCGTGAGTAACTAGGCATTTTCTTTACATTGAAAAAAATGTTTTTCTTGAAATGTTTATATTTTTACCTTACATACAGTACTGTGGAACATTTGCATACACCAATATGAAGCAGTCATATATATATATACACCCATTCAAAACTGGTACACATACATGGGAAATGCTCAGAAGAAATCCCACTCATATGAAATAAACATGTACTGTATGTGTATGTGTTTCATACGAGCACATGCAAGCATTTCATGTGTTTGTGTGTGAAGTAGGACTTGACTTCAAGTCACGTCGGGTAGACCCTTTGGGGAGGGGGTTGAGTTGAAGGGGAGGGGGTCAGGGGGGATGAGTCAGTCACAGGGTATTCAGTGGGAGTTTCAAACACTAGATATCCTGAAGGCATCTAAGTGTATCCAGAAGTCACACACATACGAAATACATATATGTATAAGAGCGATTCATGTGTGTGTATGCATGTATTACGTATGTCAGTGTGAACATTTCATATACGCATGTGAGCTCTGAACAGCACGCAGTATACATTTCATGCTAGCGTATCCAAACATTTCAATGTAGTGTGTGCGAGATGAAATATGAATTAAGTCCCTAGTGGCATCTCATATAAATATATGTGCTTTCAAACAGAGAGGATCCTCGACTGTGCTAATGAATCTTTAGAGAACTTGCTTTGCTTACACTTTTGGCTCTAACCCCGGTACAAAAACAAAACACCCACGCCAAACTAAGTCAACATGCTGCCGTTCATATAAACAGATAAACGTTTTCTGCCTGCATTCAGAAATGAATGATCAATTTACATGATTATGTACAGTAATCTCCCTCCTTCAGGAGACTTTATGATAGCGCTTAATAGACCATTCAATGCCACGCCCACTCTAGTGGCTAGTGTTGGCTGCCATGCTTTTTCCAGCATAACATAAAATCCTGACCGCACATCCCAAGACATTCTTAAGAGTCTTCAGCCTGCTTTCCACTCCAATGTCTGGACTACGGGTTATGAAGATGGATTACGGCCGAAATTACAGGGAAACCTACACCCATTTGACGGTCATAAATCAAGACCTCCCTCCACTCCGCTGGCCCATCCAGGAACAGCGATGCCGTTGCGTTGATGAGTGGCAAATGCACTTGTCATCAAGGGGACTGCCGGCTTGAATCCGGAGAAACAGCAGTTGCGCCTTTCAACAGGCACTCTCACAAATTGCTCCAAGGGGAATCCCCTCCTCAGAATATGCTCCCAGAATGTGGAGTATGTCGGTATACGGTACTGCGCATAAACGGTATTTGCACGTGTCTGACCCACTGCCAACATATAAAAGGCGGCAGCCGATGGACAAATTAGGCAATGCAACAGTAAAGTGGCAAATCCGTAATGCGGGATTTAAAGGTCGGGGGTATGCGTTTGTGTGCCTGCGGTTCACTCTGCGAGCCCTGTGTGAAGCCCGTTTAATTATTAAAGTAAAATGTTGAAATCCCAGTGTGAGGGGCGAGAAAGGGAGAGAAGAAATATCTGTAAAGAGATGTCCTACGCTTCACAGCACAGCAGAACAGAAGAACGACGGCTTGAGTAGCCTCTGTTTTATGTTTTCAAGTACCTCCCCTGCAAAGCAGCAACTCCCCAAACAAAACCATAAGACAAGGGGCAGAGCAAGCCACGCTCCAGAAGTTTAACTCCATATTCACAGCATAACAGAAACATTGCGTCAAAATCCAGCAGGAAAAAGCTAAATGAAAAAAAATCATATAAATGTTACAAACTACTTTTTAGATTATCAAATTTCACAGGCATTCGTCTCATTTAAATAAACATAGAATAAAGTAAAGTTGCTCTCGGGATATTTATATGCATTTTAATTGGTTAAACTATTTTGTTCTATGATAGTAATGATGCAATGCTCTTGAATGCTTCTCCAATTTTTCATATAATGGTCCCCTGACTTGCAATAGGGAGGAGTAGTGTGTGTGTGTGTGTTTGTGTGTATGTGTATTCATGTAGTTCAGCTTCAGTTGTCTGACAGATAACCACAGTGATTTTCTTCTTTTTTCAAGTATGATCTATTTATCATCCATTGCTACAGTACACATCCACACACCTAGACCATTAACCACTACAGTGAACTGGCACTACTGTGTTTGTGTGTGTGGGGGGGAGGGGGTATGAGCTGTACCACACCATCCATGGCGAGCACTGTGACACCTGCTGACGGCCAAGAAGGTGATGATAGAACTGCAGGTGCCTGACAAACACATCCTCTATGAACACACACACACACACACACACACACACACACACACACACACACATCCTCTATGCACAGTTCTTTCCTTCCCCCTACCAACATCAGAGTTTATGCGCATACACACTCCTCCAATGCTTCTGCTTTAAGATCACCAGATCTCCATATAATACCGGAAAGCTGCCCTAAGCTCCACATAAACCAGTAATGTGGATTGTAAACATTGGTCCCCATTTGCGTGGCACAGCAATCCAGTGAAATCTAATATCGAATAATACAAAGCAACATGGGTCCATGCTATTGCGACATTCATAGTTAAATTAGGTGGGTTAATGCTCTGCAGCTGTCAACTTGAACACACACATGCTTGCCTAAATACTCACACTCACACACATACATACACACACACACACACTGTACATATGCACATGCACATACACACACACAAACTGTTTTTTGCTCTCACACACACACACACACTGTACATATGCACATGCACATACACACACACACAGTTTTCTGCTCTCACACACAAGCACACACACACACACATACTGTACATATGCACATGCACACACACACAAACTGTTTTTTGCTCTCACACACAAGCGCACACACACACACACACACACACACACACACACACACTCCTGGGGACCTAAAAGTGTAGTCCCTCAGGAGCAGGCTCTCAGTATTACTAAAACATTAAATGACACAATCTCTCCTTATTTCCCTCTCTCCTTATTTCTCTCCACCTCAAAAAAAAAGTGCCCATTCCTGAGAACCAATTCAAATTAACTTTACATTAAAGTCCCCGAATTTCAAAAAGGACGTAACCCTTCAATATTGCAGCAGTGCTCACATTTACCACAGAGATGCACTCTATGAAACCAAACTGTGAAGGCGTCCTGGAAGGGAAACCCGATCTGCCATGAGGTGCTTCAGATCTCAACAAGTACAGAGGTCAAGGGAAACGCGAGCCCCGCGGAGGGTAACTTGAGCGAGCCACTTGAAGCAAACCAAACCGAGTTTTACCACAGCGCCGTACGCTGCAATTAACGTAGACGTCTGTCTTGCCGTGACTCAATTTGGTAAGGCGGCGTAGGATTTCGCCCCGGCGAGCACCATGAGCCGGGACTTGTTTCATGAAGACAACTCGCAAAATAAACAGGCGAGATAATCTTTTAATTTGTCGATAGCCTCTGCCTCTCTCCGGTCCGCAGACTCCCTTTTGAATACTTTTAAGGTGACATCACTCTCGAAGCCAGTGCCACCTTGGGGGGGGGGGGGGGGGGGGGGTTGGGGAGTGGTTGGTGTCATTGTGCAAAAGATTCATGATTGATTTAGCTCATTAACTACAATAGCTGAGGAGAATAAAAAAAATAAAATAAAAAAACCACTTAACACTCAGAAGCAGGCCCATTCTTTTTGCTGCCATGACCACGGTCTCCCCGAGCAACCGCTGTCTCACTCGGGCATCAGCCTAAACACCGAGGAGATCTGACCTGAGGGCCGGCCAGCGGGCAGATAAATGAAGCACACGGTAACATATTCGGCTTACCTTTGCTTCCCTGACTCTCCCCCCTGTAAGTTAACCGTGTTCACTGTCATTTTCTGCGGCTTCTCCCAGTTAAAGACACTCACTCCTGCTGCAGGAACTCGAATGTTCGACAGCTGCTCATGATAAAGTCACTGCGTTCCTTAACTTTTCTAGCCCAAGCTCACTCAGCCATATAAATGGAACACAGTACATGAAACTACACAGACACAAAGAGAAAGATCGAGAGAGAGAGAGACAGACAGAGAAACAGAGAGACAGACTATGGGCAAGTTGACTCATTTAGATGTATGTTTAAACAGACTCATGCTAGGATGAAATCTAAGCTTAACCAGGAGCTCCATGTGTCTCCAGACTTATGTGCTAAAGCACTACAGGCACAAAACATTTGGCCAAAGATCTTTTATCCCCAGCTGTAAGAAAGGGAAGTGTTTGCTGTCAGAGGAAGTTTCCTTTTAGACCAGAGGCCTGTCTGACCTCAGTCACCCAACGCCAGATATGATTCCATCCAGTGGACAGGAGCGTTGTATCTCCCCCAGTGCCTCCGAGCAGCGTGCCGGACCCGCCCCCCTCCTCCTCTCCCCCACCCCCCTGCTGAATTTTACTCTAAACAAACTCCTCTGGTCGCTAGGCAACCTCCTGCGCTACGACAGAAGGCATGTCAACTGCTACTGTCAGATGAGAGAATGAGAGAGAGAGAAAGTGAGAGCGTGAGAGAGAGGCACACAGTGAGAGAGACAGTAAGAGAAAGTGAGAGTGAGTGTGCGAGAGAGAGCCAGAGAGAGAGAGAGGCACACAGTGAGAGAGACAGAAAGAGAAAGTGAGAGTGAGTGTGCGAGAGAGAGACAGAGAGAACGAGAGAAAGAGAGAAGCAGACAGTGAGAGAGACAGAAAGAGAAAGTGAGAGTGAGTGTGCGAGAGAGAGACAGAGAGAAAGAGAGAGGCAGACAGTGAGAGAGACAGAAAGAGAGACTGAGAGTGAGTGTGCGAGAGAGAGACAGAGAGAAAGAGAGAGGCAGACAGTGAGAGAGACAGAAAGAGAAAGTGAGAGTGAGTGTGCGAGAGAGAGACAGAGAGAAAGAGAGAGGCAGACAGTGAGAGAGACAGAAAGAGAAAGTGAGAGTGAGTGTGCGAGAGAGAGACAGAGAGAGAGAGATGCACACAGTGAGAGAGACAGAAAGAGAGACTGAGAGTGAGTGTGCGAGAGAGAGAGAGAGAACGAGAGAGGCAGACAGTGAGAGAGACAGAAAGAGAAAGTGAGAGTGAGTGTGCGAGAGAGAGACAGAGAGAGAGAGAGAGGCACACAGTGAGAGAGACAGAAAGAGAGACTGAGAGTGTGTGCGAGAGAGAGACAGAGAGAGACAGAACGAAAAAGTGAGAGTGAGTGTATGAGAGAGAGACAGAGAGAAAGATTATATTGTTTTTATAATAGACTATTACGCTTTGGCAATATATATTAAAAAATATGTCAAGCCAATAAAGCATTTTGAATTGAATTTAATTTAATTGAAAGAGTGAGACAGAAAGAAAGAGTGAGCGTGTGATCACTGAGCATAACTGAGCACTGTTTAAATCCTCTCTTCACCAGAGAGAAGCAGATGTCTCTATATCTGCAAGGGCAAACTAACCTCTGATTGTTTCATTTTCACAAGACAGGCATGTTATCCATAATAATAATGTAGGCTTCAATTTCAAAACTACAGTAACCTTTTAGGACAAAAACACACACAAAACTGTCATTCAGTTTTGACCAAGTACTGGTTTACCAGCCCCTTTTGGGGGCTGTACTCCAGTGTAATTTCCACACAAACAATCCTAATTTTACAATTCAGCAAATGGATGTGCACAAAGCATCACTAGGTGTGATAGTTTTATAACGTTCAATGCGAGCATGCCACACACAAACACACATGCGTGCCCACACACAACTCAGCCCTGGACAAGGAAGCTGCACATGACCCTTGACAGGGTGAACCTCTATGTCATGACCTTTTCAGCTGGACGTGGGGAACAAACTCCTCTAACCGTTTCTCGTTAGCCTCACCCTAACCCTTAACCTCTGCGCTGGGACTCCAGAGTGACTTCGGCCCATTGAAAAACACGAGTAAATGGCCTGGCCAATCAAAAAACACATTTGTCTAAATGTCTTAAATTAACTGTGCGACAACTGCGACTGCTTCTGTCGATCCTGTTTTTTTCAGATGCACTCAAAGTAACACCCATCTTACGCGCATCATAATTCAGTCTCTGGCTCTGCAGTGAATGACATGTCCTGACCTCCTGATTTGCATGCATATTAGGGTTAATACATGAGCTGCTTCAACCCTCCCCCAAAGACAAGGCGTGGAAGATTAGCCAAATCCATCTATCAAGAGCCATTCCGCGAGAGCACGGCACTGTGAAATCTGCCCAATGTAAAATAGGCACTGCATGTTCATTTGTAGAAATCATCTGCACGTTAAACAATGAAGAAGAAGGTAAAAAAAGAAGGCAAAATCAACCTGAGGTCCATGCTACGTGCTCACAGGAGTACGAATGTCCAGAGCCCGCTTTTGCTGACATGCGCTGACACATCCTTCACCTCTCTCCCGGTATATTTAGATCAGGAAACCGCACGGCGCATCTCTCGCTGCTTTCACGCCGCGAGACGCGCGGGAGCTCCTGCCTCGTCTTCCTCTGTGAAGGAGCGATGAAGAACGGCCGTGAAACGCCTGTCTGATAAGCCTGGAATCCTCTCAAACTGTACACCGATGAATTGTAACGGAAATAAAATAAAGAAGCAAGTAAATAAGTAAACCTTGCCCTACCGGCAAACCTATCCTACAAAGGGTAAGGAGAAGGAGGAGGAGGAGGAGGAGGAGGAGGAGGAGAAGAAGAGACGGGGGGGTGAGGGGGAGAGGCAGGTGGTTCCTAAAACAGAAGCGTGCACGTCCGTGTACCTCTCTCTGCCGCCAAAATCTAATTTCACACACCCTCACCTCCCGGTCTCCATGATGTAATGCGTTCGCTCGATTTTCTGTCGCCAAGGCAACCGGGAAGCACGGCAAGGACATGTCACCTCATACTGCTTCGCGAACCCCTCCCACTTGCCTTCCCTGTACCAACCCAAAACGCCGGTGCACACAGAAAGACGTTTCACCTTCAGGTGCTGCCAAAGTCTCCCAGCGGGGGAGCAGGGAATTCACTGTTAATGCAAAGTCCTCCTGCAGAACCCCTGATAACTACAACTAAAAATAGCACACTCTCCACCTCCCTTCCCCCCATAACCAACACCACCTCTTTACAAAAAGCACCCTCGTAAGCTCTGTTCTGTCAATACAGCAATTAATTCTTCACACAACCAGAATACCCCACCCCATTAAAATTCAGTCTGTGATAATGTCCTAATTGTCCTTGAAAGATGTTTTTGTATCCAAGATTCCCCTCTATTCTCCTCCATGTCACTGCTCTGACAGAACCTTTAAGAAGGCAGGTATCAGGGTAAGTATGACAAAGAACTTTGGAGAGAACATGATTTGGGTCATTTGGCAAACTGTACTGGACTGAGAGAGAGAGAGAGAGAGAGAGGACAGAATTTGGGTCAGTAGACCACTGTATTGGACTGAGAGAGAGGACAGGATTTGGATCAGTAGACCAATGTACTGGACTAAGAAAGAGGGCAGGATTTGGATCAGTAGACCAATGTACTGGACTGAGAGGGAGGGCAGGATTTGGATCAGTAGACCAATGTACTGGACTGAGAGAGAGGACAGGATTTGGATCAGTAGACCAATGTACTGGACTGAGAGAGAGGACAGTTTTAGTTCAGTAGACCACTGTACTGGGTGGGCAGAGAGGGCAGTTTTAAGTCAGTAGACCACTGTACTGGACTGAGAAAGAGGACAGGTTTGGGTCAGTAGACCACTGTACAGACTGATGAAGATGACATGTGTGGATCAGCAGACCACTGTACTGGACTGAAAGAGAGGACAGGTTTGGGTCAGTAGACCACTGTACTGGACTGAAAGAGAGGACAGGTTTGGGTCAGTAGACCACTGTACTGGACTGAAAGAGAGGACAGGTTTGAGTCATTAGACCACTGTATTGGACTGAGAGAAATGAGAGGTTTGGGTCAGTAGACCTGTACTGGACTGCCATAAGAAGTATTTCTGTGTTCTCGCCGGCCACTCCATAGTCTGCACTAACTGGGTTGAGGTAATTCAAAATGATCCTTTACGTTTCCAATTTCCACAGAAACACCCCCACCCTGCCCAGCCAACACCTTACAGCTGACTAAGCCACATTTTACAAAACTTTATTTCTATTACATACATATGCCTATGCACGACCTGGCTTAAAAACTACAAAAAGCAAACAAACCCGACTGTTTACAATACACACACCCTTCTGAGGGGACTGCTGTCTTAACTGCTTTTTCTTAAGGTTATTCTGTTAACAGGATCACATCATGTCCTACTTACGCTTTTAGCTTCATATCAGTGCCAGCTTCCACTAGTATTAAACTGATTATTTAAATACGTTATTTAATATACGAGGGACTGGTGAAATGCATGTTTTAGATACTAAAAATAATCAGAGCGGTGCAGATATGTAGCACAGAAGGCGTTTCAGGAGTGATCAGGTGACCATGTCTTCTCGGTAGCGTTGGACCTGCCAGGCACAGCGGGAAACGTATTCCCCTTTCAGACGCCGAGCGAGAAAAGTTTTTTTTGCGTTTTTTTTACCCTCGTTCACGCTTCATCTCGCAAAACAGAGAGCTAAAAATTCACACTGCTTCCTGGATCGTTATTCTAGTGATGACAGGCGTCACGTCTAGAGAGAAATGTGGATCACAGCTTGAACGCAGCTACCCTGAGACAAAAGGTGTAACTTCCACAATCCTAGCAGACTGAATCAGGCCGATCGTGATCATTTCAGAGAGCACGAAACCTGCTTTTCAAACTACTTCTTAAAATCAAATCTGCGCCTCAGTACTTACACGGTATTCCTGAGTTGGGGGCAGATCTGCGAGTTGCCGCGGGGGAGGCTGACTGCATATTTAACCATTGTGAAAAAAATTTATAAAATAAATGAAAGAAGATTAATTCCCGTCGTTAGCAGAGCATCCATACAGAGAAAGCCTTTGGCTACTTCACACCGTGGAATAGACCCATAAAACTGTCCGTAAGGCTCTTTTGGTAAGCTCGCGTCATATTAGAGCATCTGACCCGGAAGAATCGCCTTCATTTGTCAGGACGATGGCTCTGCCACACAAGATGCCATTGATCTCCGGGCTGCTGTGTGAGCTGCCTTTGATTCTCAATTGTGTGCAGGAGAGAAAGGGAGTTTGTGTGTGTGTGTGTGTGTGTGTGTGTGTGTGTGTGTGTGCGTGTGTGTGTGTGTGTGTGTGTGCGTGCGTGCGTGTGTCTGTGTGTGTGTGTGGGCATGTGTGTCTGTCTGGAGACACAGGTAGAAGTTCAGCAGGAGCTGTGGTGTGTGACAGCTCGCCAGCGTGCGCGCGAGCAGTGTGTGCGGAACGGTTGTCTCCCATAAGGGCAGCACCATCAGCAAACACGTCTCTGCTGAGGCCAGATTCCACATCACGGTGACGGGGAGCATTAATCACGCAAGCCCGCAGGGATTTGGGGGGATTTTTTGGGGTTAGTAGCAGAGAGTCACTTATAAAGCGCTCGCAACGTTTCCTTTAATCCCCCGTTTGGAGAGAAACAGAAGCGTTAAGAGTCCAGCGGCTCACGTTCGAGCTTACTCCCCCAGGCGCAAGCCCGGGTGAGGTAAAGCCGTTTCGCACATGAGCGCCTTCGCTCCTGAAAAAGGCTGTCCGCTCGCGGCGCAGATACATCGTGTGGCGATGGGCCATTTTATCTGCTCCCCCAGGTGTATAAGAGGTTTAATACGGTTGAGAAATGGAGGTCGGCTTCTAAAAAAAAGAACCCCCAACACGCCATCCCACCCAAACCCCCACTTCTCCCGTCTGAGCATGCTTGTTTTATCACAAACTCTGCCATTGGTCCCTTAGATTCAGTCATGAAGCGCCCCGCCACCCTGGCTGGGACGCGTATATGGGGTTTCTTCATGTCATACCCTGCCCCCCCTCAAACCTCAAACCGACAGGGTCCCTGTGATGGGGTCCATGCTCCGGACTCCTGGTGTTGCCCCCGCGGTAGCACCCTCCAAGGGCCCCTCTGCACCTGTCGATTCTAACGGCGCACAGGGATTTAGAAGCAAAGCTGACAGACCAATCCCGAAAGCCAGGGATCTGCCCTTAATACACACTGGAGTCCCGTTCCCCCCCCCCCCCCCCCCCCCCCCCCCCCCCCCCCCCCCCCCCCCGCCTGGCTCCTGGAAGACTGACGGTGAGCGTGGGCAGGGTACTTGTCCCTGCCAGAGTCGTACTGAAGATGACTTCATTACATCATCAGTGTGACCTCAGGACTCACTTCAAATTTCAAACACACGCAGGAAAAAAAAACATAAAGTTCTTTCATCTCTGCAATAAATAAATAAATAAATAAATAAATAAATAAATAAATAAATGGCTCCCTGGTTAGATCAAAGCGACTCACTTAAAGAGAGCGACTCACTTAAAGAGAGCGCTTAACTGATTGTGTTACATGAGCAAGAACATTTCCGTTTTTTTTTTTTTTTGGAGGTATGTACAGTACAGCTAGTCAAGCCATAACAGACCACTACTCAGACACTCAGACAAAAGCTCACAGTCCACTGTCCCCAACTCTCTCTCACTCGCAATCTGTATGTGTTGTGTGCATGTGTGTGCGTTTGTGTGTGTGCGTACATGCGTGAGCGTGTGTTTGTGTGCGTATGTGTGTGTGTGTGTGTGTGCATATGTGTGTGTGTGTGTGTGTGTGGATCTGTGTGTGTTTGTGTGTGGATGTCTGTGTGTGTGTTTGTGTGTGTGTGTGTGTGTGTGCGTATGCGTGTTTGAGGATGGATGGCATTAGGAATTCAGGTCTCAGAGTGGGTGAGCTGATAGGGCTCTGAGCCCATTCCCAATGACCCAAGCAGCCGAGGGTCTGTTCTGCATGCACCTGTCCACAGAGAAATTCCACAGCTCTGACTGGCCACCAGCTGCTCCAGACTCACACCACAAGCCCCGTCTGGCCCAGACACCGGCCCTGACCCTGTTAGCCCCGCCGGTACACAGTCCAATTATAGCCCAGAGACAGGAAGAAGAACCGAGCCTGCAGGGCCAAAGGTCGAGTGACAGCAGCTATCAAATCGGAAGAAAGTTCCCTGAGTCTCTTGAGATTAACCGCCACTGTTTGACACGACCACTGACTCTGTGACTCACACGACATGGGGGTGGCATAGACCGTCCCAATGCAACCAACTGTCACCCACACAACGTTCACAATCTGCTCCTGTGTAAAATGTGAAAATAACACACACCGCTTTCCAGCGCTACCCCAACGTTCCACTGACACACCATTCTTAATCTGCCTCTGCTACATGCTAATTTGAGTTCTACACACAATGTCCCAATACATCGAACAATTCACCAACACAACATTCCCGTCTACCTCTGCTCTGGGTTCGGCACCATCACGATGGACACTTTAATAATTGATGGGACTGTGACAGACATTAACTTTCTTTTCATTCTTGAATGAATAACTATGGACACTGGTGGCCAATGCTTCTGCTGCACATGTATACAGGTATAAAACACAGTATCCCAGCAGCTCCTAACATTTCACCAACACGATATTCCTGATCCGGTCGGCAGCGTGAGCACTGATTCCCTACCTATTTAATTGGGCAATATACCACAGTGGCAGTATATATCTAACGGGTGGCTGCGGGGACTGTGTTTCATGACGGATGCAAGTATGTTAAGAAGCTGGTCTGAAAAGAAGCTTGCAGAGTTTGGGGGCGTAAACTCGCTGATGGGGTTCCATTGTTCTGTCACAAGGATTTCTGAGCAGGGGTTGAACCCGATACCGTCGCCCAAAAAGGACCGGGGGCTGACGGGGGCCAAATGTATCTTTTGCCCTTGATAGATCCCAAAGACAAGAGGCGAATTTAAACCAGAAACCCAGGACTGGAGCACCGGGGGGCGGGGGGGCAATCTGACAGCACCGGTTCCACGCTATTTTTACTTCATTGTAAACGGTGTGATATCTCGCCGTCATTAACTTCAAAGGATGCTAACATTGCGGCGCGTTGTTCGACCGTTCTGACACATTAGCGCGGTTCAAGGCTACGGACCTGCGAAGCTCGCTGCCAAAACCAGGCCGACGCTGCTGCCAGATCGAGAGTGGTATAAAAAGACTAAGAGTAGGCTATGTGAGACCGCCTTCAGCTGAAAGCAGCTGTGTTGGGTTCATGGTGCTGCCAGCCAGTCAAGCTGCTTTCCACATTTCCAGATTCTCTGTGAGGATCTGAGAGCCTCTGTAAGGAAGGCTGCCTATCACATAAGATGCAATATTTATGATCGCTGTCAGCCGCCTCCATTTTTTTTTCTGAGTCAAGCCATTTTAATCACAAACCGACTGAGAAAACCATTTTACGCGAGTGCCTTCCATTAACGCACAAAGCCATCCATCAGCTCAACCCGGGTTAAGATTATCGCATATTCATTACCACCTATCCGGTAGCCAGGGCGGTTATGGGCATTAATCATCTGCTGGTTATCGCCGGGGTTCTGATTTTGGCTCTGCAACAGCTGATTAAAAGGGACATACAGAAAGGGCCCTTCCAATAAAGACGTATCACGCTACTCTTGTTATCGGCCGGGTGAAAAAAGTGACGTTTTTAATTTTCACTGATGAAAAAGGAACACACTGAGGAGAATTAGAAACAGTCATCACACGAACTTCGCCGCCACCGACGCCGGAAAGAGCGTCGTTTGGACAGGAGCGAGCGTAGCCAGATTGAACCCTTTTAGAAAAGCTGTCTGCACTGTGACACAGCTGCTTCACAACAGAAAAGCATCTCAATTCAATGCCAGGGAGTGGAAAAAAAGACGAGTCTTTGTTTATCGACGGCGGATAAGCTAATATCCGCGTTGCACTCAGCAGCCTACTGTACCAACTGTTCTGCTCCCCAAGGTGCTTTTGAAGGGGGGTATTCGGAAAGGAGAGAAAGGAGGTGAAACGTGTATTCCCCCGTTTTCAAAATAAAACCATCGCGAAAGACACAATGATAGCATTTTAAACTGTTACAACATACCCTCACTGCCTGCCTCTGTCATAACTTATTTAAAATAATATTTTTAGATAGTGTATCACCAAATGGTGGGAAGATGGCTGTCCATGCAGTGTGTGTTGTGATTGTGAATAGGGCCCATGTTGTGATCGTACTGCCAGATTGGCGTCCAAGATTTCAGGAAGCAGATGGGCTTCGATTGGCCGTTTGTGTTCTTCCAGACCGAGGTAAACATTCAGAGATTTAGGGGGGGGGTTAGTTGTAGTCAATGAGAGAGAGAGACCCTAAATCAGGTTAATATAATGGCTGTGTTATAGCCCTGCACCCCTGGATACCCTTCATAACCCGCTAGCAGTATCTCAAAGGCTCCATCTGCGGCAACGACACACAAAACTTTTATGGAGCTCTTGTGCTCGTCGGACTTACTCAGGACTCACTTCAACATCTGGGAAGTGCAGCCCTGGGTCGTCCACCCCCCATCCCCCTCCACAAGCGGGACAATGCCGTACCGACACCCCGGGGGTGCGTCCCATTACAGCAGGAAGTTGTGCAAACAAACACAGCCTGTCCAATTCAATTGGTTCCGTGCGGGGCGCGCAAGCACGCTTTAAATCTGAATGACAAAAGGACAACAACGGCAAAAGAGAGTCTAAATTCCCACACTAGAGCGCACCGCCGCGCCGAAGAACCGCCAAAGCAGGAACCGGAGGCTTTCGCGAATAAACGCAACGGCTCGTTGCACCCGACACAGCAATAAATATCAACGCAATTGTACAGATGCACTGTTTAGATAAGGAAGAAAAATTTCAGTTTGAAAAAAAAGCACATGTTTGTTTTGTGCACGGAGCACCATGTTATCGAGAGGCACCCCGAGGCCTGAATTGTGACCTCACCGACTCATCTGAAGCGTCCGTCAGTCCACCTACCTCACGCCGCAGAGTTGTGTCCAGGTGGGGCTCTCCTGTCCAGCGGGACAGTAATCCAGAGACGATCACAGATCCTCCTCAGCAACAGCTCTCCCCTCACTCAGTCCCATATGCACAGACCCTCCACAGCTAACCCACCAGAGAGAGAGAGAGAGAGAGAGAGAGAGAGAGAGAGAGAGAGAGAGAGGGGGGGGGGGGGGGGGGTAGAGAGATAGAGAGCAGTAACGGGAGAAAAAGATGGGCAAGAGGAAGAGAAAGTACAAGAAAGAGGGAGGAGCAGTGAGAAACAATGTGAGAATGAGAGGAGGGGTAATTGGGAAGACAGTGAGAGAAAGTAAGAGTAGTAAGTGTGCGTATCTGTGTGTGTGTGTGT
This sequence comes from Ilyophis sp. 1 JC-2022, assembly GCA_022702515.1. Lineage (NCBI taxonomy): Eukaryota > Metazoa > Chordata > Actinopteri > Anguilliformes > Synaphobranchidae > Ilyophis > Ilyophis sp. 1 JC-2022. Next base: position 87,819,214 of record CM040397.1, read on the forward strand.
GTGTGTGTGTGTGTGTGCTTGTGCGTGTGTGAGAGAGACAGAGAGAGAGAGATGGGGTAAAGAAAGAGAGACAGAAATCTCTAATTACAACTGCTTAGCAGAAGCCCAGCAGCTGGTGAGGGTGTCAGTGGAGTTTCTGAGCTGAGAGGGTAGAGGGGAGCAGGGGTTGTTAATAATATGCCTGTAACTCCCCCTCGGCTTGTCCCGAACGGTACGGAGACGATGGCAGCCGTCGGCGCCAAAAACCACACGGTACGATGCGAGAGTGGCGCTCTTTGTGCAAGCTCGCTCCCTCTGCCCCCCCCCGCTTTCAGCTGCTAGCAGTGTAGCGGCTCCTCATCAGCATGACAAAGGCAGCCAGTTGACCCAACAGAGCCCAGTCCCGGTTCCCAGAGGACCCCCCGAAACAAAGCTGTGACACACACTGGGACTCCCAGAATTGTCCCAGTGGGGAAATGGAAGGACGTCTTCTTAAAGGGAAAGTGTGTGTGCGTGTGTGCGTGTGTGCATGTGTGTGTGTGTGTGTGTCTGTGTGTGGACACGTGTTGTTTGTGCAAGTATGTGTGTCTGATTGTGTGTGTGTGAGAGAGAGAGAGAAAGAGTGGAAAAGGTAGTGAGAAGAGACTGAGCAGTGGAGAGTAACTCTCGAAAATGAATATTGGGACACAGAATGCCACAGGGCACATCTACCTATCACAAATCAACAGAGAGAAGCAGGATCCTCACCTCAGTAACTAGACAGGGAAACAGTCACACACACACACACACACGCACAAACACGCACACACAGTACCATGAAATCACAATAAGATTTGTGCTGTGTAACCTGTAGCTGTTTGTGGTACAGGTTACCCAACACGAGATTGACTAAAGATTGATCGGATACACTCGAAAAGCTATCGCGGCAACGTGCGACGAGTGCACGCACGGACCAGCAAGCGGTGTGTGCGGACAGCTCTATCACTACAGATGTGAAGCCTCTCTAATTATGTGTAAGGTTGGTAGCTGCTAGCGCCGCTGAGCGCGTGTCTGGTTCCCTCTTCATTAATGACTATTGAAACAGAAATATGTAGGTTTCTCCCAGCACTGAGAACACCACCGTCATAAACGTTTGGAAAGAAACATGCAGTTAATATCAAATCCATTATCGGAGAACTGGGACACTCTTTCATGTGTAATTTGACCCCCTCATTTTCTCCCGCTCATAAAAACAGAGAAAATAAAAATCCACTTTATTATCAGTATCTTAATCCCATCATGCAGTGCAAGGGAGCAATGCAGACGTATTACGATGATAGCTTAAATCAGCCTATTGTTCGTAAAGAGCTGGCAATGCAGGACACTGTAAACCCACTGGTACTGATTTTCAAACTCTTTCCGGAATGAAAAATGGCGTGCTGTAAAAAAACGTGAAAAAAATAAAAATGAAAAACAGATTCGGGCACAAGCGTTGTGGAAAGGAGATCCGTGGCAGAGCGAGCCAATACCAAAAAACATATTTCTGCCTTGAAGAACAGAACTGTATTTGGGGGCATTGTTCATCAAGCTGTCTTCACACTGACTCCTTGATAAATTGGGCTCCTTTTTTTCCCCCCAGAATGAAGCCCCTCTCCCCGTAACGCTCCAGTACGAAAGCCGCCACACGACAGTGGAGAAACACATGCATAATTGAAGGTCTAGCGCAACCGTTCTCACAAATTCTGTTTAGGAGGAAATCAAAGCAACAAGCAGCACATGAATAAATAACCCCAGCTACCCCCACCCCCCAAAAAAAAAATTTGTTTCTTTATATGGTTATTTGTTTTTTATATTTGATCTTAATTTCTAAAAAAAGATATTTCAGATTTGCTTCTGAAGGCAGTTTACAAATATACATATCTATTCTAAATGGTTGCAATATACAAGTCTACCAATTCATACAGTAGAAATTTTATTTAAATAAATAAATAAATTCTAGCCTAACTCAAATTATGAGCATACATGAAAGTTACTACCGTCTTATATCTAGTACCCTATATCGACATGAAGAATTAATTCAAGGCTGGTTTCCAACACGATATGTAAACCCAAGCGCCTCCGGGTTAGAACGCATACCCACTCCACAGATGGGCAGGCTGACGTCCTGCTCTGAGTGTACAGACGTCAGCCCTTAGGACCTGCTCCAGTCAGGCCCTGTGTATAAAGGCAAATGACAGCACCAGCAGGTAGACTGCCTGTATGCCAGCTCTATCTTATTACTTCACACAACTCCAAAATGGCCGCCACCCCACGTGGTCGCCGGACGCCCTGGCTGCGAGCCGACGAGGCGTGGTGAAGGAGACCGAGAGGGTGTCTGAGTCTAATCCAGCTCAGAGATCACCCCTGTCCTCCGTTATTAATCAGAACTGCCCAGAAGAGAGGAAAGAGGGATGAGGGGAGAGGAGGAGGAGAGCAAAGGGGAGAAGAGGGACAGAAAGATAAATGGGGAGAGGAAAGAGCGGAGAGGGATGGAGGGAGATGTTTAAAAATGGCGGAGGGGAGCAAGGACAGAGATGGAGAAGAAGAAAGAAAAGAGAGAGAGAGACAAGAGGAAGACATGATGGATAGAGGGAGAGAGCAGAAAGGGCAGGAATAGAGAGGGAAGTAGGGCAGGTGGAAACAATGGAAGGATGGATACAAATAAACAAGGATAGAGGGATGAGCAAAAAGACAGCAAAAAGGCGAGGGTGGAGAAATGGACGGAGGAGTGGAGGAGAACAGAGGAATACAGGGGTATCAGGAGAAAAAAAAGGGGGAGAACCTAGAGAGGGAATAGATGAGAGAACGAGAAAGCCAGAAAGAGAAATAAGGGAGGGAATAGAGGAGTGACACAGGGGGAAGAATGGAAAAATAGAGGGATCCAAGCCTCACATGAACATTCCCCATTTCAAAGACATTGGGTCTCATTTATCAATATGGTCATTAAAATGAATGCATATATGAGCGTACCAACTTGCGTACGAAAATCTCATGTGTGATTTATCAAACTTGAGTAAATCACTGATCTGAGCGCAAATGTGTTCGTAGGTTGATAAATCAGACTTGATCGTATATTAGGGAAGCGCATGCACATCATTATGAATTACCATACTCACACGCCCATTTGGCAGGGCCACCTCCTTTAAAACGCACATGCCAACGCAGCTTTCTCCAGTATCATAGGCCATGGAGGGCATCAGGAAAGCAAAGAAGAACAATTTTTCTGTGAGGGTAAAATTGGAATGCTTATGAATGAACATGAAAATAAACACGTGCTTATTGGGAGCGTTGGTAGTGGTGTGCAGCCTAGCTCAAAAGCCACTATGTGGCAGAGGATAACCAGGGCTAAAATGCTTCCTCTGAATTGCGAACTATGTACAGCTGAGATAAAAAAGAAAAAAGAAAATAACCATTCACAAAAAAGGACATCCCGGACATCTCACCTGTAGAAGAGATGATGAGGGGTATCACTGGAAAAGTGGCTGTGGAAGGAGTGATAGAAGATGGTGACTGCAAGTTTCTCTCATGCCGGATTACGACATTCGTTTGGTCTTCTAAGCTAATAAAACTAAATCAGATTTTTTGAAAAAGGTTAGCCTATATTTTTGTGTCTTGCATACAACATGACTGGTGATGCGTAGGCTAATTATTTTCATATGCCTGTCTCCAATAAATCCTTATACAGAGGCTTTTTCCTGATTTAATCATTTTATGCTTCATTCCATGTATAGGCTGCATGTGATGAGAAACTAATAGCGGTGTCAATTTATAAATCAATTTATTAAAAATCAACTTATATTAAGTCAAGTGCATTTTAAAATATTTCCCAGATGCATTAACGGCTTTTGATATTTTAATAAATGCAATGCGTTATTTTGCCACTTTTATGATCAGCTCCTCATTTAGACTATTTATAAGGTATTTAATGCACAGCACTTTGTGAATTATAATGAATCTCGCATTCACCATGACACAATTTACAAGTTTCTACATGTCATACAATAATGGTAAATAATGGAAGGAGGACTTAAAATTCAATAATAAGCTTCCTTTTTATAATCAGTTTCCTATAAAATTTTTAATTGAACTAATTTTTTAGGCTGATAAAAACACCGATAATTTTCAACACCAATAAGCGTTCTCAAACCTGCAATACTTCGGCGTAACCAGCAGGTAATATGCGTATGTCAAGTGAAGACCTGACGTGGAGCTACGAGCGTTTCCACAGTCAAATGGAGTCATGTTGAAATTTTATAAATCACTACTTTGTCGCAAATTTCTACGTACGCCACACGTAAGATCAAATTTGTTTTTATAAACGAGGCCCCAGGTATCAGACCTACAAATTCCCCTTTCAGCAGCAGTCACACTGCTCACATCCCGTCTTTCACACTGTTTTTACTGTCTCTAAGTGTTTCTTTAAAAAGCCATTTATTTCAGGCTAGGTTAGCTGCTAAGTTTATATTTCACCTCCTGAGACCCAATTTGCATGTTATTATTCTTTTTTTTGTTGACACAGTACAAGTTGTTTGACATAACCTTGAGATTTGAAAGCATGATTGACGCAAGGCAAACTGTCAGTTAGCCAAGAGCTCCGTTTTCTTGTGTATAAAATGTGAGATGTGTATGCAAAATATAAACCGACGAGGCACGTGCATAAATACATTAAACAGCCCATTGAAACAACCTTGGCAGATTTTCACACTTCATGTCTTCACACAGTAAGTGTGTAGTGTGTGTGTGTTTTTTTTTTAGTAGTAACATGCAACACCATTACTGCTAAACTGACAGCTTAAAAAATAAAGCAAACCGTTAGAGAAGCACGCCAAACAATCCGCTCACAGAGTGTCTTTAATGCCAGTGAGAATGATCTGAAAATAAGGTGTACTTAGATGGGAGGATAGGAGAAAGAAGGCTTAGGACACCATTCTACAGGGGAGGGAACAGGTCAGAGATCTGACCTATTTTAATTTGGTTTTAAAATATAATGTGTTGGTGCGTCCCGATACTCGAAAAAAAGCATCCTCCTTTCCTCCACTACCACCTTGTCTCTTCCGTGCCCAGGTGACCGACCTTTGTGTCCTAATCTAATGTTGCTGATTACATATTAATTACACATGAATGGTTACATATTAATTCATGTCACAAACCCCAATATCAGGTACATTGTATACTGTATATGCAACAACTTGTACTTGACGTACAGTGGAGACGGGTGGAGGAAAGGAGGTGAAGAGTGAAGAATATTGGGACGCACCCAAGGTGTGTAATTATACTTCAGAGAGAGAAGGAAAGGGAGAAGTAGAGTGCGGGTTGATTTGATCAAACGGGTGATAGAGGGATGGTAACTGGGACAGAGGGAAGAGGCAAAGATGATGGTGTGATAAAGCGATCGTGTGATAAAGACAGATGGTGGGACAGTACGAAAGATGAAGATGGAGTGATGTATGATAAGGAGAGAGATTGTGTGATCCAGGGGTGATGTGAAAGATAGAGGGATAGGGAAGAGAGGATAAACATTTGTTGAACAGATACAAAGCAGAAACTGACACAGCTCTCTGGTTAAGGTGTGGAATACAAACATGCTCATCTGAGCCTGAGGGAGTCACAAGCACGCACACACACACACACACACACACAGTCCTGTATTTATATCTTTGTGGGGACGTCCTAAACCTAACCTTAACCTAACCCTTGTATTCCTATCATTATTGAGACATTTAGTCCCCATGAAGTAGGCTAAACATGCCCACACACACACACACACACACACACACACACACTAACATAAACACACAGCTGTCCACCATACCTCTTTTGTTTGAAAAATCATGTCCCCACATGGCTGTCTGGAGTTGGGACCTGAAAATATTTTCATTTCTGAAAACCCCACCAGAAAGGGATTATTTGAAAATATATATATATATATGGGATGGTACATATTTATGATGGCAAATTGGTAAAAAATAAAATAAAATAAAATAAAATAAAATAAAATAAAATAAAATAAAAAACAAGCATATCAACCCCTTTTTCCTCTAATTCTGAAGTTATCCTGTGATACCCTTCCTCTGGTGCTGCACGAGTGAACAAGTCTCGGTTTACACACACACACACACACACACACACACACACACACACAAACAACATGTTTAAACTCCACTGCACATGTTAACAATCTGAGCCACGGTTTTGCTCTAGCTGAGCAACGGCAAGAATGACATCAGCTTCCGCCAACGCATGAGTGGTTGCCATGGCAGTGAGCAAAGATTTAATTTCAGAGGAAAGCGGCATCTTGCATGAGTCTTTTCCCCCATTAGGCCTGTCAATCCCGCGCCGTGCTACTGAATAGGCTTCTGAACTGCCAGCTGCATGATCTGTTTGTATACCCGTCAAATGTTTGCCGTTCATGTCTGTGTGTGTGTGTGAGTGTTTGCTTTTTCCTGGTCCTCTCTCAGCTGCATGACTCCATCCTTGCATAGTCTCCCCCTCCCCCTATCCATAATACCACTCTGTGCGTCTCTCTCCTTCCGTTTTTCTCCTTGTCAGCTTTCCTCTCTGTGCCTATCATTCCTTCTCTCTCTGTTCCTGTCTCGCCCCGTTCTGTCTGTCTGTCTCTCTCTCTCAGTCTGTCTTGTGTTCCTGTGTCTCTCTCTACCCTAACTGTCCATCTCAGTATGTGTTTCCCAGTCTCTCTCATTCCCAATCCAGTCCAGCTGAGGGAGGAACACGTGATGTGGTTTTGTGCCAAACTCAAATGACCACCCAGAAGGCCCTGTGCTTTGACCTTGACTGTTTGCTGCAGTAGTAAACTAATAAAAAACCTTGGTAATTCACTTCTAGAGTTAACAACGATTTAAGTTTGTGAATCCTAAAATGAACACTACAGCTTTTTAAAAATGTATTCTGCAATGTGCATCATTCATTCAAGCCTTAGGGAACAGTTACTGTCAAACGGACAGTTCCCAACATCGCTGTTTTTTCAATACGGTATATCTTCGTATACTGTCGAGACACAGCTCTTTTTTGCAAAGCTATTCTTCATTGAAAAGCCTGTAGGTGTGAAGTGACCAGATGCAGGTTTAATTGCGCTGAACAGTGTGCAGAAAGCACACGGCTGTGTTCCTGTCATGTTTGTAAGTTCCTGGGTGTCACGTGAGACAAACACAAAAAACGCACGACGAATAGCCATTGTATACCGTGTTCTTGGCAGACTTTGGGGAGACTCCTTGTGCGGTTTGTGGGGGCGTCGCTGCCTTTTTAAACACCTGATCATCTCTTTCCAGATGGAGAGATGGAAAAAAAGAAACAAACAACCATCAATATGCAGGAGGTGTCTGCCTCCACCACAAGTCACCCGTTTTTTTTTTTTACACAAAGTGCAGAATAGAAGATAGGAATCAGAACTACGCTGGACCTCAGCCTCTCTATCTATCTATCTATCTATCTCTCTCTCTCTATCTCCACACACCCCTCACTCTATTTATCTAACTCCTAACCCCCCCCCCGAGTGAGATAGTGAAAGCAGGGACATGACGAGAATAAAAAAGCTCTATGATTGTTGAGATACACGGGTCACAGTGCTGTTTTAAAATAGGTTGGATTCACAATTCCTGCAGTGTGAAAATGTAACAGCACAGTCTTCTCCCCTCGTGGGAACATTTTATTCTGCAGCATATAGTAAACAGAATCTTGCTACAATATATTATATCCCATCCTTTTTCCCCCCACATCTGCACATAATACAGGTCCTTCGAAGCACGGACATGTTGTGCAAGCTGTCGCTCGATCCGTTTTACATGGGGCATCCTGGTGCTGTGTCCGGTTAAAGTAAACGTTGTTGGTGCGTTGATGTGCCCAGTGGTCTGGATTTCAGTTCTGTCACATGCCAGCGCTGACACTGAAATTGAGAACAACGTCTCCCGAGAAGGGTTTTTCTCAGTAGGGTGCCCCAATCGAGCACCTTGTCTGATTACATCAGCTGTGTATGAAGTGTACGCCTCTAATGTATGACTGCTCTGATCAGCTCAGCTCAGCTGGTGGACTTCGAAGTGAAAAGAAGCAGCGACTGGCAGTATGAGCTCTCTCACTGAACAAGCACAGCTGAGTAGTTTATGTAAAATTGGAAAAGAATGAAGAGTTAAAGAATAAATATTGATAGGCTATACACAGTCAAGCCGGAAAGTCTGCACACCCTTTTCACCTTCTCCACGTTTTATTACGTTACAAACTTATACTACAATAGATTGCGTTCATTTTTTGCCTCAAACATCTCCACACAATAGCCAATAATGACAGTTAAAACAATAATGAAGTGAAAACAGGTTTAGAAAATATGCAATTTTATTTTACTGACAAAAATAGGTTATTTAGGGGTTACATATCTGTACACACCCTTAGCCTAATACTTGGTTGCTGCACCTTTGGCAGCGATTACAGCTTCAAGGTGTCTTGGGAAAGAAGCTACGAGCTTGGCACACTTGTTTCTGGACATTTTTGCCCATTCCTCTTGGCATATCCTTGCAAGCTCCGTCAGGTTCGATGGAGAGCGTCGGTACACAGCCATTTTCAGCTCTTTCCACAGATGTTCAATTGGATTCAGGTATGGGCTCAGGCTGGGCCACTCAAGGACATGCACAGACTTTCTCCGAAGCCACTCCCTTGTTCTCTTGGCTGTGTGCTTTGGGTCGTTGTCATGTTGGAAGGTAAACCTTCACCCCAGTCTGAGGTCCAGAGCGCTCTGGAGCAGGTTTTCTTCAAGGATCTCGGTGTACTTAGCTGCATTCATCTTTCCCTCTATCAGGACTAGTCTCCCCGTTCCCGCTGCTGAAAAACATCCCCACATCATGATGCTGCCACCACTATGCTTCACTGTAGGGATGGTATTAGCCAGGTGATGAGCGGTGCCTGGTTTCCTCCAGATGTGACACATGGTATTCAGGCCAAAAAGTTTAATTTTGGTTTCATCAGACCAGAGAATCTTGATTCTCATGATTTGAGAGTCCTCTAGGTGCCTTTTGGCAAACTCCAAGTGGGCTGTGATGTGCCTTTTACTAAGGAGGGGCATCCGTCTGGCCACTCTACCATAAAGACCTGATTGGTGGAGTGCTGCCTGGATGGTTGATCTTCTGAAAGGTTCTCCTATCTCCACAAGGATACGCTGGAGCTCTGTCAGAGTGACCCTCGGGTTCCTGCTCACCTCCCAGGCCAAGGCCCATCTTCCCCGATTGCTCAGTTTGGCCGGGCGGCCAGGTTTAGGAAGATTCTTGGTGGTTCCAAACTTCTTTACGAATGATGGTGGCCACTGTGCTCTTTGGGACCTGTAAAGCTGCAGAAGTTTTTCCGTACCCTTCTCTTGATCTATGCCTTGACACAATCCTGCAGATAATTCCTTTGACCCCATGGCTTGGAGTTTGCTCTGACATGCACTGTCAACTGTGGGACCTTATATAGGCAGGTGTTGGCAATCCCCAATCATATCCAATCAAATTAATTTATCACAGGTGGACTCCAATTAAGTTGTAGAAACATTTCAAGCAGTATCAGTGGAAACAAAATGCACCTCAGCTCACTTTTGGGTGTCATATCAAAGGGTGTGCACACTTGTGTACATATGATATTTTACATTTAGATTTTTAATAAACTAGCACAAATGTCTAAAAACCTGTTTTCACTTCGTCATTATGGGCTATTTTGTGTAGAATCTTGAGACAAAAAATTAACTCAATCTATCGTAGAATATGTCTGTAACATAATAGAACGTGGAGAAGGTGAAAGGGGTGTGCAGACTTTCCGGCTTGACTGTATAAATATTATATTTACAAATATTGATATAGTGCTATAAACATAAAAAAATGCTTGTTTAAAAAAAAAAAAAAGAATTTGCGATGTGAACATAATATATAGCCTATATAATTTGTATCACGATAAAACCAAGCTTGTATCGCCAAAAAGTAGAATTATCAGGAACAAAGGGTAGACAGAGACGTTTACCCTTATGAAATAAATACTTTATGATTCCTATAGGATCCTATAGGATTTCAATCATACTCTATTGTGAATCCTATAGTCATGTATAATATGTTATATGCCCTATAGTTTTTATTTTTTAAAGTATTTCTATAAGATTCTGTAATAGTCTGAAGTAGCCTATTGTTTGTCCTATAGGGATTGCTATGGGAAATCTTATAGGAATTTGTATGAATTATCCCAAAATATCATAGGAATCCTATAGTACTTTTTCGTATGGGTAGGCGCATAGGATTTAGACTCAACTTGATTAGTTGTCGTGTTATAGCATTTAGAGTCCATGAAGCTGGACGAGAAAAAAAAGCAAAAAGTATGGGCATGACACCTACGATATAGCCTACATTTCTCGCAATGTTTATTTATTTATTTTTGTTCATCCCAACGTTTTATTTCCTTCAAGAAAATTCCAAACACGGAGAACTCGACCATGCATCTGAATAGGGCCTGAAATGACGCCAATCTACTGTATGTTTCCATTTTAACGAAGCCTTGTAGGTGTAGTTAGCTAATTGTTTCAGAAGGACATATAGTAACTTACACGCACCATAACTCTTTTTGGGGGGTAGCGACCACACACGGCTCACTTGATTTCTGCACATTTGGTGATAAAATCACTCATTTTGCAACTAACTTACCGTTGAGGCGAACTTGAGTGGTTTGGGCCAAGAAGGACTTGCTGACGGGCACAGTCCACACTGCACACAGACGCCCCGACTCCGCTATAATCTGTCTCTCACACTGACACGACATCGCAACGTTCCGTTCACTTTAGCAAATAATCCCGTTAGTCTGTGCAAAAATATATATTGACGACAATAAGTCTTCTTGCAGTAGAACTACACCGTAGAGTGAGAGTGAAGCAATATTAAGATAATAACAGCAATTTTGTACACCGTAGCCAACTCGTCAGTTGGAATGACGCCTGATATGGCACATTATCTGGAAGATGGACCGTTATTTTTTTTTATCTATAAAAAAAACGTATGGAAAAGCATCTTGGAGATGAGCGGCATCATAAAATAATGTATCAATACTGGACAAAAGAAAAAAGAATGTGCATTGATCTTTTTAATTTTCTCTTTATGTAATCGTGCATTGTATTCGCCCTCACATACAAGGCACTGATACTTCAGCAATGTAAGCATCGTGTTTATTTTATGCAGCTACAAAACGAGTGTATTTAAATACAAATGAGCATGCATATAATTCAGTAGGCCTATGTTAATTAAGGGATACTAATTCATTTAAATTCATGTAATTAACATATAAAATATACACATAAATTGCCTTTGCATATGGAGTAGTGTGATGGATTTAATGGTATGTATTTGAAGTTCCCATACTCCATGAACAGGACAGATGATAAAGGACACAGGTTCATGCCATTTCCGGTCTCTATTAAGTGGTTTGTAAAACGTCCATGAATATTCATTTGTCTCTTGACATTTCCTGTTGAAGCGCACATGTGGAGTGTAGCTTTGTACACTGTGTCTGGAGGGCAGTGATGGGCGATATGTCCCTGTATGCTATCTGCAGTGTGTGCTGAGAATGTACGTATGTGTGTGTGTACTGAATGAATGTGGTGTGTGTGTGCGCGCGCGTGCAGGCTGAATGAGTGTGGTGTGTGTGTGTGCTGAATAGGTGTGGTACATGTGTTTGTGTATGCTGAATGAGTATGGTGTGAATACCTGGGCTCTGAGTATGTGTTTGTCACTGTCATCCCCACCTGTGCTGTGGAGCCCCCTGGTGTCCCATTGGGTCCACTGCAGTCAGTTGGTAGCTCTTTGATGACGGCTGAACCTCGCAGTGTACACATCTGTCTCGGGGCTGAGCAGAGACTGATAACTCAGGCCTGCAACATGAAAGGAGTATGTACGGTTCCCCTAATTCCCACAGAGGTGTGCAATTATGCACTCACTCTATGATGTACCTCTGTCTCCTATTCTCACTCTATGATGCACCTCTGTCTCCTATTCTCACTCTATGATGCACCTCTGTCTCCTATTCTCACTCTATGGTGCACCTCTGTCTCCTATTCTCACTCTATGATGCACCTCTGTCTCCTATTCTCACTCTATGATGTACCTCTGTACCCTATTCTCACTCTATGGCCCTGGTATTCAAATCACAGTCCTCGAGGTCCGAGAACTGGTGGCTTTCCAGCCTCCCTTTACCTGGGAGTCAGGTGTGAAGACAAATCAGTAGCACTAATTGTTCAGTTACTTACCTGAAAGAAAGAAAACCAGAGCCGGATTTGGATTCAAGGTCTAGATTTGAATACCCATGCTCTATGGTGTACCTCTGTACCCTATTCTCACTCTATGGCATAACTATGTACCCTACTCTAACTCTATGGTGTACCCCTGTCCCCTAGTCTCACTTTATGGTGTACCCCTGTCCCCTAGTCTCACTCTATGGTGTACCCCTGTCCCCTAGTCTCACTCTATGGTGTACCCGTCTCCCAGTCTCACTCTATGGTGTACCCCTGTCCCCTAGTCTCACTCTATGGTGTACCTCTGTACCCTATTCTCATGCTATGGTGTACCTCTGTACCCTATTCTCACTCTATAGTGTACCTCTGTATCCTATTCTCATGCTATGGTGTACCTCTGTACCCTATTCTCACTCTATAGTGTACCTCTGTACCCTATTCTCACTCTATGGTGTACCTCTGTCCCCTAGTCTCACTCTATGGTGTACCCCTGTCCCCTAGTCTCACTCTATGGTGTACCTCTGTACCCTATTCTCACTCTATGGTGTACCTCTGTACCCTATTCTCACTATATGGTATACCTCAAGTAAGGCCAAGCGCTAAAAATAACTAGTATTTAATGTAGCCATTATTATTATTATTATTATGTAACCACCCTTATGAAAAAAGAATATACTGCATAAAAATATCAAAATTATTGTGACAATATATTTAAAATATACTGCAGTATACTACATTTCCATAAGGGCAACCCAAAACACACAATAAGCATTCATAATGTGGGCCTCTTCACTCAACTAACTAACAAATGACTACATATTATTCACTATTTGTTTATTTCTGCATCAGACCCCACAGGCCCTGCTCTTTAGTAGTTTACTTTCTGTGCCAAATTCATATTACCCAGATCAACATGATGGAGCATTTCTGCCATCTACTGGGAAGACCGGCAAAACTACATCTGTTGTGTTTGTGTTTTTCTCCCTCAAGAATTAGGTGGAATATTTAGTCAAAGGATGGAACATAGCACGAGTAACAATGCATAAGAAACAGTACTCCATAGGTGACATCATCATAAAATGCTATGAAATCATTTCAGACAAGAAAATGGGGGCCATATCTAAAATGATAAAAGTGGATGCAAAAGTGGATTTAAAATACTGGGAGTTATAAATGCTGGGCGTCTGGCCCTTTAACAGAGCAGCCCCTTCAGGGTGGCTCCTCCTGAGGTCCTCTGACATCACAGACACCGCACGCTGTTCCCATCCCACGTCACTTGTGAACCGACCAGCCGTGAACTTCCTGTGCGACGCCCTTTGATGCCCCTGTCTGACGGCTGTCAACTTCTGCTTTTACACAGCTCGTGGCGGTCTGCGATCTTCCTCTTTGAGCGCTGAGGGGAAGCGCCTGCACTGGGACGCAGCGTCCGCCGCCAGACGGAAAATTTTAGTTGAAGTCACACTGACTTGTGCATTAGAACACAGTACGTTTTAACCAAGAGCCAAGGCTTTGGATCCCCTGTGCTTTCGTTAGCGATGCATTTATCTGTGAAAACAAAAAAAAGCGTTGCCTCTGACAATGTCTTGTGTGTTTTTTTTGGTCAGTGCTTCCTTATTTGTGTTCCTTCTCTTATTATTAAAACAGTATACCCCCCCCCACACTGTCCTCACCCCTCACCCCCATCCATCCCGGCAGCAGCCTGGTGTACGAGTCACAGTCACGCCAGTCTGACTGCGCCGAAAAAGGTGGAGTCTCCATCCAGCGACACGTTGGCAGACTTGCGAGGGATCAGGAGCTCGAGCCGGTCCCCGGCCTCCAGTCTGACGATCCCTGAAATGCCGCAGAGAGGAAGAGAGAGGTGTAGCGAGGACTCAGAATTGCCTCCTTTTTTTCTTTTAATCAGGACTCTTGCCTATGGTTCTGTCAGATGTGGTTTTAGTATGGGAATGCTCTCTGCTGCATCTGCTTGCTACCCTACAGATTAAACACCTAAATAACTTCTTTTAAAAATTTTTTTAAACATGCTAAAACTAACACAGCCATAATACAAAGCAATGTTACGAAAAGGTACTTCTTTTTTTCAAAACTACATTTGAACCTTATTTGAACCTTATTTCTGATCTCTCAAACTTCTATCAGAAAGAGACGGTTGATGGACGGGCAAAAACGAATAAAAAGAATAATAATGAAATAAAAATACCCAGCGGAAGCTCCGTGACAGTATGCAAAACGAATAACCTGACGGTAGCAAACTCGAACAGTGAGCTCAGAGGGCCGTTTCAGCGCTGTGGTCGCTCGCGCCTCTTAACTCCAGCCTGTCCGTCTCCTGCGGTATTGGGGCGAGGCTGGGGACCTACCTCCAGTGTAGCAGGTGTTGTAGGGAAGGTCGTGGTTCATGTTCTGAATGCAGCGGAACAGAGCGATCTCCCTATAACCGTCCCCTACGACCCTCTGCTTCTTCTGGAGAATGATGTGACCCATAGCAAACATTTTATCCGTGTAATAAACCTGAGGGAGGAAAAAGCACGGTGTATACATGGTGAATAGTACACGATGACTGAACTCAATGACTCACTAACATAAAGAAGTATATATTTCGGGTTACGCATACAATACATTTTTGAAAATAGCAAGTGGTGGTGGGAAACATTAAAGGTGCCCAAAGACAAATTAATAAATATAGAAAAAAATAAGAAAGAAAGTGGTTGTTTTTTTTGTAGAGCTTGAGTTTTAGTAAAATGGCGTGCGTGTGAGTGCACCTTTACCTGGCTGTAGATGAAGTAGAACCCCCCCTCTCTGACCAGGATGCCGTTCTCCTCCTCCTGCAGCGCGGTGCCCCGTCTGAGCCCGGCCTGCCAGGGGAGCGCCACGTACCCGTCTGAAACGACAGCGTGGCATAAGAGCGCTGTGAGAGCCTTTGCCCTTCGAGTCTTTCCCAACATTTTTGTGCGCTTTTATTTCGTTAAACTGAAAGCACAAATTTCCAGATGAGAAAACTATGGCCCTGATGGGTCACATGTTCAGCTAAAGTGGCCATAATCTGTACAGTGACGTGACCTATAGAAATTGAACGCGGAATCTAATCCTAGGCTGTGTCCGAATCAGAGCCCTATCTACTGCGTCTTGTGTACTAGTGTACTGTGTACTGCTTACTGCATATTGTTTAGTGACATGCAGTATGCAAAAAATATTCTCAATAATAATAGTTATCAGCGAAAACCCGGCAATAAGTATATCATCCAGGGATTTTAAAGGGTAACTAAATGGGCTGTTTCAGAGCGACAATGCCTGGCATCAAAAAATGCCAAAATCGGGGGTGGGAAAGGTACTCGTGAAAGGGTTGGGCTCGAGTTATCAAGCCACGCTCTAGTTTTTTTTCTCATTTCAGTTAACATTATTAAAGACTGCTAAGTTAGCCATGAATGAATTTACAATAAAACTTGCAGTAACTTCGCTAAATTGTAACCTGCTCTACGAAAATGAATTTGAGACTAGCTAGATTTCCTGTATCATAACCTTATACGCCCGTATGCCTTCGAAAAGGTGGAAAAAACGGATTTCATACGGGCAAACCACATGCAGTACAAAAACAGTTTTAGGGTTTACCTACTCTTTAACTGCACTGTATTTAGAGAACATTTTGATATTTAACAAATGTATCATCCAGTGTACTCTTCAGTTCTCGTCCAACTAGCATACTCAATAGTATAGAAGGGCATTGATTCGGACAGAGCCAGACCTTACTCGTGCTCACTGCAGCCATATCTGTTAGCCACAGCGTCGCTCGTGTAAACAAGTTTTAGTAGAGCGCCACCTCTGGTTGACTGACCGGCTGCAGCCCGTCTGCAGTAGTCGCACACGAAGTGCGCTTTGTCCTGCACGGTGGCTGCGCAGCTCAGCTGGTGATTGGCAGAACACAAAGAGGAAGCCGTGTGCTGACACCGCACACTTCAGGGGACGCGAAGCCTCCCATAAACTCACAGAGCACTTCACACGTCCTGGGAGAAGCCTACAGATATACGAGGGCATGTGACGTTGGAGGAAAAGAGTAACAGTGGGGAATAAAAAGACGTTTAAAAAATTGAAAATGATAGAAAGCTGTAAATTAGATGTCACGCGCTTAGCAGCTTTCTTGTGCTGGCGAGTCGTGTGAAAAGGAATCACTCATTCATTAAATATTCATAACATTTGACTTTCGGTGCACTGCTGTGGCGTACCATGACAGTTATTATTATTTATTATTATCATTTATTCATGGGGGGAGCGGTCCTATCCAGTGTGATTTACAGGGCCATCACGACAGCACACACAGGTACGTATATTTTGGATCTTCGGTAAACGGAATATGAAGTAGCGGGCTAAACAAAGGCGCACAAGCGATTACGATACAAGTGTGAATTTAGATTTTAAATAACTGCAATTAAAAATATCGCCTAATTGCAAGGCATTAAAAAGGGCCTGGCATATGATCGTGGGTTCAGCCCACGGGCCTTCCCGCTCGCAATAACCTTGGTCTGAGTGTTAATGGGTTCCTCTGTAAGAAGATTATCTGTCTTTCCGAGGAACCGAGTGTGGTGATTATGGTCGGACTCAGTGGGACGATGGCGATTAACGGCACAAATAGTGGTAATTAATCCGAGCAGGATCACGGTACCCCTTCGCGTGGTGCTTCTGCTGCCGTCTCCGATCATCTGCAGGCAGGGCTGGAGCACTGAAGGAGGGCAGACGCAAACAGGAAGCGTTAGAGAGGAAGTCGGCGAACACGCAGGGCACATCTGCAAGCTTGCATCAAGCAACAAATATGGACAGTTCTGCTCTAAATTGCGAGACATGTAGTTTATTGAAAACCTAATTACCACATGTTGTAAAAAAAATAAAATAAAAAAAAAAGGTTAAAGGTGAAGCACCAAACACATTATCCAGAGTGGCAGAAGTTGGTCAATGAAATATTGCTCTTGACCTTTGCAATAAGAAAAAGCAAATGGATTATAAATTAAAGGCCTTCAAAATGAGAGGATCTTTGCATTTGCCATTTGCAATTTATTTCTGTTTTGTAGCCACTCATCCAGCGTTAACAGCCTTGGGCGTATCAATTCAAGTAGCAACCCTTTGAATAAGCGAGTTGACAAGTATCTAATTAGTTGCTTTCTATAAAATGTCTCGCTCGCGTCGGTACTCGTAACAATGAGAACTACAGTGCACTTCGCAGGAAGCGTCTTGAGGAAATGGTTTTGACACCCACAGCATTCGAGAATTATCACCACCGATAAGAAAATTAAAATGGCGCGTTTACTCTCGGTCTTGAGAGAACAGAAATGCACTGAAACAACCGACGACCACTACCAAACTTCCCAGGATGGGAAAGCACGAACACTCACCAAAGTTAGTTAATGTATGGCTCAACCATAAAATGACAAGTGACCCAAGTGAGCGATCAGTTGTCTATTTAATCAGTCATTCAGGACTGTGTCGCCTTAAAGTAGTGCCATAAGTCGCATACAAGACATTGTTGGCAGGCGACTCAGAGAAGGTTGTAAGAATAAACGCCTGAATAACCTCACTGCTGTGTGTGTGAAAATGGCCATTCTTACAGCTGCATTACATAGCCGGCCAAAGTTTAACCCCTATTCCTGTTCGGAACAATAGCATCTTACCCCAATAATTTTGTAGGTTATATTCACCTCAGGTGCTAGTCTAGTGAAAAATAATGACTGAGTCTTGGCCAAAGACTCAATCAAGCAACACTGATGAACGCCCGTATGACCAAGACGAATGTTCATCAGCGTTTAACAAATCAGACGAATGTTCATTAGTGTTTAACAAAAAAATTATAATTTTAACTTTGTAGCAATAAATGGTGATTTATGCAAGAGTCATGCAACATTAGCCAAGGAGAGAGCCTGCATTTTCTGCACCCTCGAGTAGCTCTGCACCACTGTGATGTACGTTATCGGATTAAGACAGAATGAAGGCACAGACTTTCCCCCAGAACACGGCCCATAATTCTCGTTGGCACTGTGAGCTCACCTTGCTGTGATTTCGAGCTGTCCTCATCGGGGTGTGGTTCTGGTCCACTGCTCGAGCCCGACAGCTCCTGGGGACAGAGAGAATTATCTGACCATAACAGCACTCCTCCCTAGACTGCACCGTCAGCCTCTTTTAGCATGCATTTGAGCAGGCATCCTTCTCAGACCACCTGCGTTCAGGTGTATGAATAAGTTTCCTACGCGCTGAAATGTAAGTACTCCAGCATTTGGACAGAAAAAGAGGGCTCACCCCTTGTCCGTGCTCCGGTTTCCCAGCATTCTGTTGGGCCGCGCCGTCGTGCTCCCCCTCCGTCCGGCGGAGGATCTCGGAGCGCAGGGCCGACAGTTCGGACCTCAGGACCCGCACGCGGTAGAAGGACAGGGCGGAGACGGTGCACGCGGCGATGGCGGTAAGCGTTAGCGCCAGGAGCGCCCAGGGCTGCCTCCCCCTGCTCCTAGCGCGGTCGCTAGCAGGGGGCGAGGGAGCGGGGGGGCCCTCCGAAATCTCCTCCGGATTCATCGGGGGCTTCACCGGAGACACATGGCGGGGGGCTCTCACCACGCCACCCCGCTAGGTCTCCCTTCTCGCCGAATGCGAACGAGCTCCACTCACGATCCCGGGCGTCTGGCGCACTTCCCGTCAGTGGGAACTGCACAGTGAACGGCGCGCTTATTCAGCCCAGGAGAAAAGCAGAAGCTGTCACAGCGATTAGCAGCGCTCGCGGTACACTACCCTGTGTGGGCCCGGCGGAGGTGAGAACAGCCCGGCGATGTAAAACAAGGCTTGCAGAAGGAAAATATTTACCCAGAACAAAACCGGATGACAGGAGTGCAAGCACGTAGCTCTGGTGCAAAGCCACCAGCCTAACGGAGAAACGGCGTCTCAAGTACAGTGCGAGAACACAAAGGAGGAAGAACAAACAACGTCAAGACGAAGTGAAACCCCACAGGTCTTTACGCACGTCTCTCGGAACGTTTTTTTTTTGGTTGCCAAGAATTCAGGGGCAGACTTATGTAAATACACAATCAAAACGCACTCCTAGGGAGGTTCGCGAAATGCATCTTTCCAAAGCCTAACAGTGAGAGAGAGGGATACATTGCTGAAACATATGAGATTTATTGCATGTTACAGTACATAAATTGTGATTGTGCCTCTTAAAAAAAGAAAAAAAAAAGAATACATTTCCTTAAGCTATAGAAAAAGACACACATCAATACAATTAGTACGGTTAAAGGACTCTTGTAGTTGGTTCACAGAGACACTCCATCTAGCCCCATAGAGAAAGTATGAGCCCATTCACTTCCAGTACTGAAAAACGGACTCAGACCCGGTCCATTAAGAAGCAATGAACCACTGTCCAAGACACACTTGAATATATGGCACATTGCATCATAGGTGAATATTTAGTATATGACCACCTAACTCTCACAAACGGTTTCACTGCAGAAAAATAAATATAATGACCATAATAAACATATACAAGATAAATACAGAAAATATTTTTTGATGAGTTTGGCATTATTATTATAATTATTTTTCATTGTATTATTAGTAGTAGTAGTAGTCACGCATCAGACAATGTATAATCTGTATTTGGTCATTTTTTTTCAGCTTTTAGGCTCACAATTGTGTCTGAAAAGTATTCACATTTTCCAGTGAACTGAAATCAATGGTCTTTATGTTAACCGGTTAACTACACATTCATTGACAGATGAAAATGGTCTTGAACAATTCAACAAATCAATCAAAACGCTAGGAAATAAGCATGGAAGTGTTGAAACAGAGGTGAAGATTGCAGAGCCTCCAGACTCTATATCAACATATGGCTATTTTGTGTGCAAATTCCCATTTTGGCGATAATTTCGGGCAAAGACCAACCAGACACCGGTTTAATTTTGGATCATGCCCATACCAGTCAGAGAACCCCTCCCCAAAATCATAACTGAAAAACAAAAAAGGAAATGGCTGGGAAACTCTCTGGCAGTAACCAGAGACCTTCCCGTTAAAACGTTTAGGTAATTACAACACAAGAGCCCCCCACCCCAAAAAAATGAGTTTCCCCCCATTTATAGAAAAAAGATTTTATAGTTGGGAGAAAAAAATAAATAAAAATAAATAATTTTAAAAATGGCTTGTTTATTACTGCAATGCAGAATATTTAATTGAGGTACAGTACCAGATTTAATGCGTTATCCATCATGGTTATATTCCCTGAAAGACATGAAGAGAATCCATTTGCTCATTAGAAATCGTCCTAAACTGTTATTTTAAGCTGTTTCTCAAGGAGTCTTCCTGAAACAAAATTTGATGCAGTCAAATTTTGAGAAACAGTGGTTGTAGAAAGGTATACCAAGCGGTACTTTACTGTTTATTATACCGAGTAAAAATAATTAGTCATAAACCTTGATGATACTGATGGAAACAATCTCACATTCTCAGTATAACCATCAGGGATACTGTATCAAGGTATCAAATGCTGTACTTACAGGAGAACGTAAGCCCAAAAAAATAGTATCAACCTCTGGCAAACACTGAAAATGAACTGTACTTGTAGTCAAGCTTACAAATGTGTTTCCATCTCTGGTATACCTTTATAGAGCTCATTTTCTGTATTGTCCCGCCTTGATATATAAACTAAGACTTAGTTTAAAAATACACACTAAAAAGAGTACAAGGGTACATAGCACCTGTTTGTATTGGCTGCAAATTCTGAATTAAGCATCACTTGGTATACCTTTCTTGGTAATATTTTTCAAAAAAGCCTTATGAGTGTCTGTGTGGGTGTAGTAGAACTCAATAAACGTAATACTCGAAGATGACTACACATTCAAAATGGGACTCTCGTAAGGCATTTTACAATCCATTCCGCACTCTGATTCGCACACCCTCAGGCCCTTTAATTTATTTTGTTTTAGTCATGATTTGTGTTGGTGATGCATTTACACAGAAGAGAATGACAGTACATTCAAAGAGTGCATGAGAATTTAAAAAAAAATTATAAATGAAAGTACATTCCATTACAGCACATTGCCACCTGGTGGCCAGGCCGGGAACATCGGCGGCGCAGTTCAAATGATGGTCACGCTGGCCACACCCTCCGCGGCCTCCTCGTGGGCGTGGCTGCTCAGGAGGTCCTTGATGAACTGCTCGAGGGCGGCGAAGTAGCCCGGGCACTGCCAGGTGTCGTTGTGCGTGCCGTCGGGGAAGATGGCGATGCGCTTAGTCCGCGACGGCGACAGCTCGTACAGCTGCTTCATCATGACGGGCGGGATGAGCTGGTCCGACAGGCCCGAGATGAAGAGCGAGGGCACGCGGCACTGCGCCACGTGCCGGTACGACAGGAACTTGTTCTTGTAGCACCAGAGCGGCAGGTGGCTCATGGGGAGGAAGGTGAAGAGCGTGGCGGCCATATGGGGGATGCTGAGGAAGGTGTTCTCCAGCACCATGGCCGCCACGCGGTGCGGGTTCTCCGAGGCCAGGCGCACCGCCACCGCCCCGCCCAGGGACCGCCCGAACAGGATCACCTTGGTCTTGTCCAGGTCGGGCCGGGTCATGACGTAGTCCAGGGCGGCCTCTGCGTCCAGACGCAGCCCGTCCTCGCTGGGCTCGCCCTCGCTCTTGCCGTAGCCCCGGTAGTCCAGCAGCACCACGTTCACCTTCAGGTTCACCAGCATGAGCAGCGCGTTGGGCACGCGGTGCCCGATGTTGCCCGCGTTGCCGTGAAAGTAGATGACAGTGGGGGTGGGGGTGGGGGCGGGGGCGGGGCCAGGGGCGGAGCCCGCGCCGGGGGCAGGGCCCGCGTGTCGCAGGAGGATGAGGTTGAGGCGGACGCCGTCCTTGGCGCGGACGAAGACGCTCTCGTACGGAATGCCCGCCGGCACGGGCACGTAGAGACGGGACGAAGAGGGCTGGTCGGGGAAGTAGAGCAGGGCGTCCTGGAACTTGTAGAGGATGCCCGCCACCGATACCAGGATGAGGCCCAGAAGCAGCAGTCCGCCGTGCAGGTGGAAGGTGAGGATGAGAGCCAGGAGGCCGACACGGCACGCGCCCCAGGACCAGGAGCACGCCGCCTGCAGCCAGCGCGCGGCCACGCCCCGCGGCCTCGACACCTTCTCCATGTCAGCGAGCACGTGGGGCCTTCCTCACAGCACCGCCGCCCTGCAAACACACCAGAAAACGCCACGAAGACAATCTGCCGTTCACCTACCATTCACTTGCAATTCTGGACCCATTGTTGCAAATAAAGGCATTTTAAAATAGGAGCAACTTGGAATTGGTTTCTTTTTCACCGTTTTCTTCACCCCTCTTTCCATTGAGCACATATTTTTTCTGTGTTTTTTACATTTTAATGCCTCAATCCGTAGTGCCGCAATCTGCTGCTTACACCAGCAAACGTACTTGAAAAGACAGGTCAGACAGGCATTAGATTGGAATGGCTTGGACTTGGCAGCTAAAATGATTTAGCCATCATCTCACCACTGCTACCATCTTGTGGCAAACAATGGCACTGCAGACAACAGCCGCTTAATCACAAAGCATTCAAACACTTTTAAAGCAACACGCCAACTTTCAGGAAAATTGGCTTATTTGCCATCTTCCCCAGAGTCAGACAAGAAGATGGATACCCTTCTCTTCTCTGTGCATGCAGTAGGAAGCACAGAGACCCGCACCGTTAGCCTAGCTTAGCCGCAATCACTGGAAGTGGGTTAGTCCAGTTAACCTAGCTCCCTCAAAAGTGACGAAATACACTTTTCAATAATTCCAAAACTTTGTGACTTGTGCATTTACCACGTGTAGAAATAACAATGTAAAATGAGACATTTTAATTTTAAAAGCAGATACATACCCTTCATTAACTATTCTCTTCTTGCCGAACCACCGCTAGTAAACCACCGCTGCCTGGGCGCAGTGATTGCACGCAGCACCTCTGTTTGACAGGTAATGCTCGCTCAGTGAAATTAATATCATCAGCTAGCTAAAAAAAATAGTTCCGGGTATGTATCTGCTTCGAAATTTACAATGTTCTTTTAAGACAAAATCTGGTGTTTAGACGGAGAACTAGATGGAGGACATATTCCGTCTTGGTCTGAAGACACATCTCTTCAGACTCAACCTTGACTGACCTACCAATCTAGTACCATTTTCATATAGCTTCATGTAGCATTTGTTTTTTTCTTGTATCCTGTACCGTAATTCTTGTGTGTGACTTTGTAGTTTATCATGTCTTACTGACCTAGCCACAGCTTACTGTGTGTACAATACTCAATGTTCATGTCTATGTTGAGCCGCTACGTTACGATGGAAATGTGCTTTGTCTGACCTAATTTGTAGTTGCTTCAAAAACCTTCGCACTCATTGTACGTCGCTTTGGATAAAAGCATCTGCCTGCCAAATTAATGTAATTTAATATAATTTTTCTCAAAGTGGCTTCTATTCTGCTGGGAAACAGAAATGACTGAGGTGATTCAACAACAAAAAGCCCAGAACTGCAACTAGGGCATAACTAGCTCACAACCTCGGCTGGAATGCATTTATATTCAAGAGGCAGATGGACACCCGTGATTACTACCCTTTTGTATTTAGGGAACCTGCTAATACAGACAGGCTATGACAGGCTATGTTGCACTGATTATCACTTCAGTCATAGCTAACTCTGGAAAAAGAACAAATCTGCAATGTCTAGTTTGATCCGAGTTATACAAAATAATTTGTACAATGCACGTTCATTTATGCAAATGACGACGGACACAGCTCCTTCGCCCCCACCTCTCTCCCTCGCTCACCCCATAAAGTATTTTTAAAAATTGTGTTGTAGGTGGAGACAGAACCTTTGGCCTACCCACCTCTACTTTCGAGACCTACCGTTTGACAACTGCAAATGGTACAACCAAATCCAATATCTGTCTCATTGTAATCACAAAAACTTGCTCTACAACATGGGTCATGTTTGAATACTTTGACTTAATTATTTGCATTAACTAAAAATTACAATTAATAATCTTGTCATTTGAAAACTACTAAAATTTTACTAATTTTTCATATTTTGTTCTATACAGTTTGATGTGTACACACGCAATGCACAGAGTGCGATCTCTTGTACCTTTTGTTTTACAGTACTATTACAAAGAGTGACTGAATGGTTAAAGGAACAGTTCAGCCATAAAGATTGACAAAAGTTAATCATAATGTGTTTTGATTTTCTGATGGATTGCTTTCAACTTCTTTTCGGCATAACGTTACTTGCTCGAGGTTTGTAATTTCGTATTATTGACAGGAGAATCCCCCTTGGCACTTTTCTACCAATTCTGTATTAATCCAGTCACCTTGGTCCTCGTTACATGCCAATTATTTTTCTTGCACTTGTTCGCGGGATTATTGTGTCTTTAACTGTTATTTATTAAGCTTTTTGAGGCAAGTGACACAAATTCTGCTTGAAACGTATGTGCATCACAAATCGTTTTGTGCGGAACAAAATAATGCAAAAAAAGGAGGGACAATTTCCGTCTGGGGGAATCGCAAGATGCAGTTTATGACTGATAATGTCCAACACTAACCGCATAGCTGCCTATATAACGTTAGTAAACTACGGTAACGTTCGCAAGTTAGATAACAACATATTAAACCTGGGTGATGTTAGTCGAGGGGTGTGATGTAGAAAATGCATCTAATATTTTGTCTGACACGTCAGCTTGCAGGCGAACGCAATCTACATGCATTTTAATATCGCACATGTAAAAGACTTCAGTGAGAAAAGTAAACTCAACATGCATGCAGCGAGGGACCTGCATAGTGCGTAAATTAGACGTAACGTTAGGAAGCCAGGTTAGCTGACGTTGCTATTATTAACGTTACTAAAAATGTGAACAGTTTACCAGCGGATCATGCTCGATCATTTGCTCGTACTGTCTTAGGGCGGCATAACTGGTTGGGCTTTCACTGGCGAGACGTGGACAAATCTTGATAATGCCTGGCTAGCTAACGTTCGCCTGCTAGCAAACAACTTGCGAGAAAGAAAAACGGTGCTTACTGGGTGAAATTGGCAAAGTAAAATAGAAATGATACAGGACAGTTACTTACTTCTCTTCCGTCATCCAGAAATACAACTGTCTACAGTGGCAGAAATGCTCTCTTGATATTGTTTTTAAGTATTTGGTGATAGTCGGGACTCAGCAAAATAGCCGTCTTCTTCTGGCAATAATGCTCACAGACAAAGATTCCGGGTTGGCCAGAGACGGCAGCAGAATAGGTACCGAAAGTAAAATACCCACATTAGCACGTTAAAATAATACGACTGAGTTCATAATAAATAGCATAAAACAACAAGCGCATAATGTTTTATTACTTAAAATATAGCATTGATTTCCATGCAAAACGCTAAATAAGAACTAAAGTAATTCATTACGTTGTTGCAGAACAACACCCTGCACCGTTGGCTTCCGGCGTAGCCGTGGTGATCCGGAAGTGGTTTAATGTTGGTTCACTGACGAGAAAAAAAGTCTTAGAACACTCCAAGATGCAAGTGACACATCTTTCAATGTAGCTGGGGTATCTAGTTAAGGTGAATATGACATGAAAAACCCATTATTTAATCGTTGTGCTTCACGACATTATACAATAAAATTTTATAACGCATTTGGGCTAGCTAACGTTAACTAGTTCGTTAGCTAGAGGGCTAATTTACATGTGCTTAACGCCAACTAACGTTAGCTTGTTTTATGTTTCTCTTCGCGAAAAGTAAATATTTATAAATGAGTTATAAATAACACGCAACATAGTAGACACGAAGTAAATAATGTATACTGACATAATAGTTTTTTCCTAACAAGGTTTCCATGAACAGGTTTTTGGAGCTAGCTTCCAAACTAGATGTGTTTAGTGAGATGGCTCAGCTGAGCTATGCAAGTCTGGGCATGTTTCACTAGTACAACGCAACTGGAGGAAATGCCCACGTTTCTTAGTGATTTATTGATTATATGTCAACAGTTCAGACCCTAAGGTATGTTGATCTCTCTGGATAAGTAGCTAAATAAGTAGCTAGATAAATAGCTGTCAAACAAATAACCATTCAGCAGTTGTTGCATAAATGCACATTGTATCAATACTTATTTGCCTCGAAAATAACTTAAAAAGTCATACCTTGAAATAATGTTCATAAACTAGTTCTCTCCCTCAGCATTCGTGTTTTCATGGAATATCTTTCAAACATGAATTGAGCCTATGATTGGTTTAAAAGTTAAGCTAAGTCTAAAAAAAATGTAGCGGTTCATATTCAGTCAAATTTTATGGAAATGGCTTGTCAGCCCCTTTTTTGTACAGCAGTATTTCAAAATGTTTTTCAACCTTTGTTAAAGTAATACATTTTCATTACGAAAGCAATTTTGCATACGGTGATCTGACTTTTGTTTGTTGTTCGTAGGTGTCACCTCTCAAAATGGCAGCAGCACTGGATACCAAATCAGGGTCTGAAAGCTCTGTCGCCTCTCAAGTACCCTTTCATCATTTGTGCACCACTTTGGAAAAAATACAAAAGACCAAACTCAGACCAGATAAATCTAAGTGTTTGAGGGACTTCCTGGATTCCTGGAGAAAGTTCCACGCTGCTCTACACAAGGATGATCCAAACACCACAGACTCATTTTACCCAGCTATGCGTCTCATCGTTCCCTCATTTGAGCGAGAGAGGATGGCCTATGGCATAAAGGAAAACATGCTGGCTAAACTCTACATCGACGTCTTGGGTCTTCCAAAGAATGGTCCCGAAGCACATAAACTTCTCAATTACCGAGCGCCTACTACATCGCAAGGAGAAGCTGGGGATTTTGCCCTTATGGCCTACTTTGTTTTGAAGAAAAGGTGCACAAGCCAGGGGAGTCTAACCATTAAGGAGGTGAATGACTTCTTGGATTCGGTTGCTCTGAATAACGCAAGTAAGCAGAAGGATTTAGTGAAAAAGAACCTGTTGCACCTGATCACCCAGAGCTCGGCTCTGGAGCAGAAGTGGCTGATCCGCATGATTCTGAAAGACATGAAAATAGGGATGAGCAAAGAAGTGGTCTTAAACATCTTCCACCCTGATGCTGCTGAGCTCTACAACGTCAGCACGGACCTGGACAAAGTGTGCCGGCAGCTCCACGACCCCTCTGTGTCCCTCAGCGAGGTGTCCATCGGGCTCTTCTCGGCTTTCAGGCCTATGTTGGCAGCAGTCGCCAACATCAAGCAGGTGGAGAAGCAGATGAACAACAGGAGCTTTTTCCTCGAGACCAAGCTGGATGGTGAGCGCATCCAGCTGCACAAGGACGGGGACGTGTACAAGTATTTTACACGGAACTCTTACGAGTACACGCAGCAGTTTGGGGCCACGCCGCTACAGGGTTCCCTGACGCCTTTCATTCACAATGTCTTCAAGTCCCAGGTGAGGAACTGCATCTTGGACGGTGAGATGATGGCATATAACCGCACCGTTGAGGCCTTCATACAGAAAGGCACAAAGTTTGACATCAAGAAGTTAGTTGACGACTCGGAACTGCAGACCTGTTTCTGTGTTTTTGACGTCTTGCTAGTCAACGACCAGAAATTGGGAAACGAGACTCTGAAGAAGCGGAACGAAATGCTTCAGACGGTCTTCAGCCCGATAAAGGGCCGGATACAGCTGGTACACAAAACCGAGGCCAAAAGCATGCAAGAAGTGGTGGACGCTCTCAATGAAGCGATCGACAACCGGGAAGAAGGAATCATGGTGAAGGATCCACTGTCCATCTACAAGCCAGACAAACGAGGTGAGGGGTGGCTGAAGATCAAGCCAGAGTATATGGCTGGCCTGATGGACGAACTTGACTTGTTAATCGTTGGGGGGTACTGGGGAAAAGGCAGGCGGGGTGGGATGATGTCCCACTTTCTGTGTGCGGTTGCTGAAACTCCTGAACCTGGAGAGAAGCCGTCTGTGTTCCATTCTTTCTGTCGTATTGGCTCAGGTTACACAATGAAGGAGCTTTTTGACCTGGGCTTGAAACTGGCCAAGCACTGGAAAGTCTACCGTAAGAATGATCCACCAGCATCAATCCTGTGTACCACAGAGAAACCAGAGGTGTACATTGACCCCTGCGATTCTGTGATCATTCAGGTTAAAGCGGCTGAAATAGTCGACAGCGACATGTATAAAACAAATTGCTCACTGCGCTTTCCCAGGATCGAGAGGACGAGGGAGGATAAGGAGTGGCATCAGTGCATGACTCTAGCAGACCTGGATCAGTTCAGGAGCAAGGCTTCTGGGAAGTTGGCATCGAGGCACCTTTTCATCAACGACGACGAGCCACAGAAGAAGAAACGGAAGCTAGTGGTGAAGCCCAAGAAAGCCATCGGGATTATTGACCATTTTAAGGCCCAGGACCTGTCTGGTGTGGTGAAAGAGACGGACATGTTTGAGGATGTGGAGTTTTGCGTAATGAATGGGAATGATGAGCACACAAAGGCTGACCTGGAGAAGGGGGTGGCCAGTTGTGGGGGCATCGTGGTCCAGAACCCAGGCAAGGACACCTACTGTGTGATAGCCGCTGTGGAGAACATGAGGGTGAAGAACCTGATGGCCTCCAACCAGCACGACGTGGTGTGGGCCACCTGGCTGCTTGAGTGTCTGGAGAGGAAGCAGGTTGTTCCATGGCAACCCCGTCACATGATCCACATGTCTCCAACCACAAAGGACCACTTTGCTAAGGAGTACGACCAGTTTGGGGACAGCTACTCGGCTAACACAGATGAGCAGCAGTTGAAAGAGGTGTTTGGGAGGATCCGCTTTAAGGACGAAGACTTGCCTTCCATGGGAGATGTGGAAGCGAGGTACGGCCTGGATGACCTCCCCACAAGCATGTTCAGACCCTTCAAAGTGTACTTGGACCGCTGCTCTGACATCGGAGACCCTAAGAGCTATATCCATCCGACATGCTTGGACACACGGGCGCTAGAGTTCCGTTTTCATGGGGGGACAGTGGAGTCCAAGCTGGTAGAGGGGGTGTCTCATGTCGTCATTGTTGAGGAAACCAGAATCATGCAATTAAGAACCCTCAGAAGAGTCTTTACTAAGAAGTTTAAGATTGTGAGAGAATCCTGGGTGACGGACTCTATCAAAGCAGGACATTTGTTGAATGATAATGACTATCTTGTGTAGTGTCCAAAGTTAGTATGTCCTATTACGGACTTCACCGTATGTGGACAGAAAACTTTAAACACAGTGCTTTTAAGTTAGATTTTTTAACCTTACAATAGGATATAAACTACATGCTTGATTTACAATTTTGTTTTAGCCTACTGCTCAAGATGCTGTGATTTTTTGGAAGGGTTTAATCATACTTGTCACTCAGAAAAACACTCTCTAACGTAACAATAATTTTATAGCAAGGTTATATTTTTGGCAACAGCATAATTGTGTTGCCCTTGAAAACTGCCAAGTTGCTGTTGCTCCAGATGACCTGTTGCAGCTTATGCAGATGCATGAAAATTAAGAGCTCTTCTGTCCAGGGTCGTGGATTCAAATGCGTTGGTTTCTAAAGGCGACAGCCTTTTGCAAAGATACTTTGGCGATGGAACATGTAATCAATTGGGCTGGCCAAAAATGTTATGTTTAGAATACCGCTCAAACATGTATCAAAACATGTATCATAGATATTTCTGGGAAAATTACATTTTTAAATTAATATGTGTTTTAGCAATATTTTTGTATTAAGAAAAAAAAACATTGGTGGCTCTGACTACTGCTTCAGTTGAACAGAACTGTCAAACATGCCTTCAAGTCTTTTTTTCCCCCTCTGCCTTGCATTTTTGCTCTTTTAAAATCTGCCTGTCTAGGGATAGGCCAAGATAACCACTACTGACATATCAAGTGTTAATTTCAGATATAGCCTAAATATAGACTTTTAACGATCACTTTTTAACAGAATTGCAGTGTATACACATTTTAAGTAGGACCATTTCAGGGAAGTGTATGGTTTTGAAAACATTCATAGTTTCGTTTGGTGGTGGATAGTATGCCTTTTTCCTCAGAAATGGATCTTAGTCCTTGCAGTGTGTTGTGGGTAATAATGCTGCTTGTTTTCCAAATTTGCTAAACCTGCATAATAACTCATACTTAACAGTGCTGACTGTGCCTTGCACAGTACTGTATACTGCTGTTGCAGGACATGCAGTAAATCCTTACCTGTGGGCTGCTTTGGAACCAATATATATACAATGGAGATTTATTGACGATAAATGGGATGTTGATTTTTATGGAGACTTATTGTTTTATGTTGTAGTGTATGTTGTATTAAAATGATATTATTAAAATAAAACTACCGGTACTAGTTTTGTACCTGACATTGTCAGCGTGATGGTCAATTTCCAATGATAACCCCTAGGGGGCGACCAATGAATTGTACATTTGCTGTGTATCATTAGTTTTGTGAAACTGACTGCCTCCAGGACATAGTCACCTGCATTCATTGAACATGATTGATTAAAATTAATCCAGTTATGCGGTTACATGTTTGGATGGAGCCAAAACCAAGACCATCTCCGGCATTCCAGGACCGGGGTTGCCTACCCCTGGGTTAGAGAAACTGGTGGTCGGTTCACTCTGTGAGTGTGTGACAGGAACACGGAATTGCACTGTCCTTGTGTTCGCTTACCTAGGCCTCACACCTATTCATGTCATCTCTTGATTTTCTGTGCTCACAGAAAAAAAATTAAAATTCTGTCAGTTGCACCATGTGTCGTATTTAATTTGTGTTGTCCTTGCACTTGACCTCATCACTATGGCCAATTATGTCAAGGCACATGACAGCCAGTGTTTGCTTTATTGCTTTTTATCTTTATTCTGTCCCTCTTTCAGTCTCCTTCATAATATAGCTCCAGTTGTGCATGGTTTTTCTTTATTTCTATCGAGTTGTATAGAGTTTTGAAAAGACGTCTGGGGACAGACGTTGCAAACTAGCATCCCTACAAATGCTTAACAGAGCATGGAATGCTTGCTGAATATTGAGTCTCATACTAACGGTATTGTAATGTCCACATGATATAAATAAATTAATAAATAAAGATATACAGTGGGGATGGAAAGTATTCGGGCAGTGACACATGTTTTGTTTTGGCTCTGTACTCCAGAACATTTGAAATTAAACTGACTATCAGGTTAAAGTGCAGACGTTCAGCTTTAATTTGAGGGTTTTTACATCCATCCATATCGGGTGAAACGTGTAGCAATTGTAGCCCTTTTTACACATATTGACATATTGAACTCTGGAAAACTAAGTCAGAAGAAGAACCAATAGGAAAACGAGTGAGGAGAAACAACCCTTAAAGTGATCCATCCATATCTACTGCATATCTGGCAGCAGAGTGATGGTTTGAGGCTCGTTCGATACCTCAGACCCTTGATGACTTGCAGCCATTTAGCCAACCACGTGATCCATACTGTTCCAGAATAATTTACAGCTTAATCTAGACCCACCCACAATTCCCATAGAGATCCAATCAAATGAAGAGTGGTTATAGTACCGCTTGCAAGAGTACCAGAAAATAAGATGTCAAGAGTCCTTTGATGTTGTTGGGTCACAGCCATCATAAAGTCATGGCATGCAAAGGATATGCAACCAAATATTAAATATGAGGACTTTATTTAAGTTCATGTTGATTTGTCCAATTGCTTTTCGTCCTCTAAAAGGGGGGGATTGTATACAAAGGGCAACAATTACTACACGGTTCACTCGATATGGATGTAAAAACCCTCAAATTAAAGCTGAAAGTCTGCACTTTAACGTCATAGTCACTGTTCCAGATATTGTTTCACTGCCCGAATACTTTCCGTTTTCACTGTGGGTGACACTGGAGCGTTCAGGGCTCCTGAAGATACAACAATATGCTTTGCCAAAACATCTCTGCAGTGGTTGAGGTCAAAGCAGGGTTGTCAGTAGGGACTAACCACTACCCACCGTGGAAAGAGAACAGGATGATGTTCTGGCCGACAGCCAGCTACTCCCACTGTGTTTGTGTATGCGTGCATGCGAGCATGTGTGTGTGTGTGTGCATGCATGATTGAGCAATGTCAGTGATAGAATTTAAGCAAACTGTGTAGTTTCTAAATGGTCTACAATTTTCCCTTTAACCACTTGATACTGGGTTATTTGAACAATAAATGATTGGGCTTGGTGGGGTGGAACCGGGCTATTGATTGAATGATCATAGATCCGTTTCTCTGTCAAATGCAGATTTGGGTTTGTTGTATAACTCTGCTGCCCCCTTGTGTCTAGAATCAGCTAATGTCGTCTGGGCTGTACGCTGTGGGCCTGTAGTACTCAAGAGAAAAATACCAGATGAAACCACGCTTTTATTAATATATGATTGGAAGAATTAATATTTGGTGTAAAAGTGTTGCATGCATAATCTGTAAAGATGCCAAGTAGGTCACAAAATCCATTATTACCATTTGAACATCATTTCTTTTTGAAAAACGTGAAAAGTGCAATCACAGATATTTCTGCTAATTTGAAAGGATTCTCGTTCATCTTTTTTAAAAATGTGGAAATTTTATAAATGTGAAATTAGCTGTTCATAATAATAAGACTGATTTGAGCATACTAAGAGTATTAAACTGCATAATCATTCTTCACAAAATACTCTGAATATCGGAAACCAGATAGTTTTTCAAATTATTACACCACACACGTAGCGCTGCGATGGGGGTATTGCAAACACCCCCCATCTGTGTATCTGTCTGTCTGTCTGTCTGACAATAGCCTTAGCACCCACAGTTCTGATCCGATTTGAATGAAACTTTGCGCATAGGTTTACAAAGACCCGGCCAATGACAAGTATGTTAACTTATACTAATTTCCACTAATGTATAATGAAATGTGGAGAAATAGACGTTGGAGGCAATAGACATGACGCTTTTTGAAAGCACGAGGGTGCACACAGGAGAGAGCAACACTTGCACGATTTTGTCGAAAGCTTTGCCTGCTCACGCGCGGCTGTAGGCATTTCTCTGAGTCCCTTTCTAGTTTACTATTTATTTTCTTCGTATGTCACTCTCAGTTCCCACTTCCCAGCACTATGTTCAAGTATACAATTCAAATAGGCATTGTTCAGCAGAATAGAATGAAGTGTGGATGCTCGTGAATAGAGTCTATCAAGTTTCAAAAGAAAAAGCAAGCTAACAGGAACGAGATTAACTCAGACGCAGTGACAATCTGTGGTTGGAGAGCACAGTGCTCAAACGACGCCGTATGCAGTCATCTGCTGTAGTTTCCTTTTGTGCATTGTGATTGCGTCTTCCATTCTTCAAAGCATATTGAATACTCGACTTGCTATTTCTCTCTCTCCGATGCTCTCTCTCCGTAACTTTCTACCTTTATCCTATGTGTTTC
The DNA here is from genome assembly GCA_022702515.1 of Ilyophis sp. 1 JC-2022. Lineage (NCBI taxonomy): Eukaryota > Metazoa > Chordata > Actinopteri > Anguilliformes > Synaphobranchidae > Ilyophis > Ilyophis sp. 1 JC-2022. The sequence goes on from CM040397.1 coordinate 87,852,871, forward strand.
TCTTTCTGAAAATCAAGTGGAAACAGGCTTTATTTGAACTACATTTTCTAAATGTAAATCGTTTCGAGAATTCCAAGAATTACCAAGATAACTAAGGACAATCCACAGTTAAGAAGTAATGCATCGGTAAAAAAAAAAAAAAAAAAAACATGGAACAACCAGAAGAGCGTGAGAATCAAATTGATTTCTACCCTGTTTCGATAAAAGGCCTAGTGCAATGTGTCTAACTGCTCACTCCTATACAGTAGGCTGGTCCTTCCCCTGAGCGCTTATTTGGGTTAGTGTTGACTCCAACCTCTGATCCAAATTATGACAATAAACACTTACTTAGTTTGTTAATTTTACTGCTTTTTAAATAATAAAATTGACAGACATTAGCTGGAATTAAATCAACATTTGCCCTTGTGTTTACTTGATGTACAATTAAGACAAGCCATTAGCTACACTTGTTCTTAACAAACTCTGTTGAGTGAGTTTTTGTGGCATGTGAAGGTCACTTTATTTTGGTCCTGCTCTCTTTCAGCTTGGTGAGTAACATGGCAGCACTTGCTAAAATAAACACACACACACACACACACACAAAAGCAAAAATAGCTCTAATGATAAGCATAGCCTACCAGTGTTTAAAAAAGGCAGACATCATACAATAATAATAATAATAATAATAATACGTATAGAAACACAGTAACATAATAGCAATGCCGAATTAAAAATTCCCTTTTATACAAGCTCACATTTAAAATCCCAATGCAATTTTCAAACAACTGAATAATTTTTTTGTGTTCATTATGTCGGTTACAAATGATTAATTTCCGAACCGTAATCAGTTAAACATAGTAATTATGTCTCTCCCTAAGACGGGCTTCCTCGTGTAGACAGACGGAAACTGCACTATGTCTCAAGCTGCAATTAGGTGTCTCCCCTGTGGAGAGAAAGCAGACATTAACTAATAAAGGGTACATTTCCCTTGCAAATGAGTCCTTACGCTTCGCCGCGCTGATAAATATCCATCATTCCCTTAACCTGAGGAGCTAGGGGGGCAGCTCGCGCTCCGGTTTTGAGAACACGCAGCCTCTGTGAATCGGGATTCCGCAGTCCACCTCAATAACACAGTTGGATTTTAAAGAGCGAGCACACCCGATATCTTCACATGTTGTGAGTGCGACACAATAAGCTTTCGGAGATCTATTGAGTGAAACGCTGCTGAAAAGTATCAGTTGCATTTTGACTTAAATTTTGAGTAGGCCTAGTTTTGTTTTATTCCTCGGAGTGAGGGTGCGCTGAATGCATTATGTGTTGTAATTTGCTGTAATAAATGATCTGAATAATAAAGTTTTTGTAAATCCTTATATGAGTGACCAATTTTTACGATCAAGACCATTGTATTGTTCTATACTATAAAATATGCATCCCCATAAAATCTCAGCCCAGGTGACCTCTTTCCCTTGACTCCCTCATTACATTATGGTATTTAGCAGATGCTTTCAGCCAAAGTGACTCCAGAGCGAACAATGCAATTAACACTTGTAGGCGTATTTAACCATAATTCAAAGTTAAAGACAAATGTTGATCCAGACCAATGTTTATGCTTTTAAAGGCAGACAATCTGGAAACAGATTTTTTTTTATCGCACATTGTGGCGATCTGAGAATCAGTGGTCTGCATGTCACCTCCTTTTACAATGCGTAATCAACCTAACACACTGTCTGTCATAAATCGTTCCCTGAAAAGTAGTATCTTTGATATTCCACCAATGTCATCTAGTAGTATATAGTCTTGGAACCCAGGCAGACAATCTGCAAACTGGGTTGATTCAGTTTGATTTTTTATCGCACATTGTGGCTATCTGAGGACCAGTGGTCTGCATGTCACCTCCTTTGATGATGTGTAATTAACCTAACACACTGTAATGAGTCGATCCGACCATCCCTGAAAAGTAGTATTCTTGATATTCCACCTAGGTCATAGTAGTATATAGTCTTTGGAACCCAGACGATCAAATGTTTAGTGATATCAAGACTCTCTCGCTTTACTATCTGTGAACAACTATCTACATCCTCGATAACAGCTAAGAAATATATGGTTCCTTTAGATTATTTTGTTTGTTAAGACAAATATTTTTTTAGCACAGCTCTTTGACCTCACATGCTAGACGCAAAGAAAAATCAATAAATAAATTCCATTAGAACATAAACACAAAAACCATAATATTTCACATCTCTGTCCCCAAGGACAGGGACACCAAACATCCCTCAAGCGAACTGCAACCTTGCCAATCGCAATTCCAGCTTGTGATGAATGATTGTAGTACTCCAGTATTTCCCAAACTTTGTTTCTATCAGATGGCTGCACTGGACTTACAATGCATGATTATTTTCACTCCCCATTCCACTAGTTCAGATTGCACAGGTATTGAAGAGGAGGAAATTTCATAAGTAGGCTAGTATGCACAAGCAGACCGGGGGCAACACGATTCAGGGGACAACACTATGGCCTATAATGCGTCACCATGTAGGGCTTCTGGTCCACAACCAGTACTGACGTGGTCCAGATTTGATACCGGACATTGGGGCGCATCCACAAATGTAGAACAGTACCGTAACAGGATGAGCTGGCTGGCAGCCCCTGAACATGTATGTACTTGGTCTGAAGGGTTATGGGGATCCAGTCTCGTGTTTGGAACAAGTCTATCTATCTGATTGTTTTAAGGTTATTCTGCTTTCTACCCCTCTTCTGTGTTTGTTATAGAAAGTACAAACTGCCTTTCCACAGAACTAGAGCTGTTGCCTAGAGAGAGGATTGTGTTTTTGCGGCAGAGAGTTGGATTTGAGAGAGGGAGGATCTTGAGCCAGGGTATGCATTACTAGAAAAAATCCAAGGCACTGTAACTATAATGCCTTATATTCTCATATTATATATACGGCTGAGTCATGTTCTTTAATTCCCTAGAATAAGCAAGTCTATTTCAGCAACAGGCACCAATCACTAATTTGCATATCAGTTCTATCATCATACATTTAAGGACCTGACAGACTTGAGATTCTGCTGAATTTTAAAATCGAAACAAAAACTAGGCTGGGTTACTGTGTCAGAATAGTTCTGTTTCAATAATCGTAAAGTGATGTAGAACTTAAATATGATTGGTTTGGACACATGATGACACATTATTTCCATGGCACTAGCATGTGCTATTGGTGATTTATTGATTTGACAATTGTTTTGCTTCGGTCCTGATTGGTTTGTATGAGTTGGTGATTGACAGGATATGGTAACCTTGAGGACTATGAAAACCATACGTCTCCATTTGTGCTTTATGTGGATTTTTCTGATCTTGAGTTATCTGTATTTCTCTGATCTTGCTGTGCCACTGCACAAACCTATCCCACTTCCCCCCTAAAATAAAACCACATGTCCATAGCATGTGCAAGCCGACGTTTGTATTTTTAGTGTTCATTCATAAAACAGATTCACAAATCAAGAGGGACCCATTGTGCCATAAAGAAGGCAGATGTGGTTGACGGAACTTCCTGTTAAAAAATAAACACGGTGAGATGAAAACCACAAACCTGTGACTGCGCCACACCTGAGGGACATTTAAAGGTAGTTTCACAACGAGCTTGCTCACCCTGTCATCAAGCCACCTCTAACCTGAGAACCCCAATGCGGGAGAGCGCCGTTATTAGGAACTCCTTCATCGAAGGTCAGAGAATCTGGCCTGAACTGAATCATTAGAAAGAGGCCCTGAAAAAGCCACTGGCGGAAGCTGGAGACGCCATTATGACACCCAGCTCTGCACTACCCCACATCTAACCTCTACATGCTTGCAATAAATCAGCTTAAAGAGCTCTTGCCAGGGATCCACCTGATTGAAAGAGAGGGGTTTATATGAATCTGTGGTGTGTTCTTTCCTTTGTCCCGACAGGCAAGGGGAGAAAAATTTATTAGCGGAAGCTTTAAAAGCACGTGACGCTCTGTGAGGACACGTCCGTAACCCTTAGGCTTAATGGAACGGAATAGAACGCAGGTGGACATTCGCAGTTTACATCGATGAGCGTGTTTTGCTTTTCTGTGTCAGGGTGGGTGAAATAAATCTCGCAGGCCCGATGCAAGCATTAAACAAAAAAACAAAAAAAACAATTTTGGGAAATACGGCCGGTGACACGGAGGCGCACAGTTGCAGACACGTTGCCTTGGGAGGAGTTATTTCATCCATCAATGAGATAATGAATACACTGAGTGATTTGTGTGGAGACGCCATTTTCTAAGGGGCCCACAGAGAAATACAAAGTATAAATATAAAAGTTTTTTTCTGGACATTTATAATAAACTGCTTACAAGTCGCAGTCTTGGCTGCTTTTCGCGGCTGTTTGTTTTCTTTTTTTTCCGGCTCTCGTCCTGCTTTCACGATTGTGAATCAGATTTTTCCCACGTTCCATTTCGTGGTTTGCCAGCCTCATTAATGTTTCCACCTGTGCTTCTACCTGCAGGGTATTTAAGTTCCTTACTTCCGCTTCTCCGGTGCTTGTTTGTCTTACAACATTGCATTCAAGCCAGGTATAGCCAGGTACTAGCGACCTCCTGATATTAAACTTTGTTTATGTTCAAGGGGGACTTGCTATATCTACTTAATTGGGTATAGGATTGCTTTCCACGTGGTAGCGTTTGGTGCTATCTATTTTGTACATTGCTGTTCTCAAGGAGAGTTTTTTTTTGTACTTTTGTCGTTTTGGTTTTACACTCTCCCGGCTTTGAACTAAGATAGCCGAGAGTTCGCCCGTTTTAGTGGGTTGATTTTCGTTTTGGCTGTTAGCCTTAAGAAATTAGTTCCTGTCTTTTCTTTCTTTTCTTTTATTATTTTCTCTCCCTGTTATTGGTCCTCACGGTTGTGAGCTGACTTGTTCAGATTCCCCCACCTTCGCGTTTGAATCTCCGAACCATTAAAAACCCATTACAGCTTTTGTGTTTGTGTATGTGACATGTGTATTGGGTCTGAGTGAGAAAGACGCACATAGGTACTGCGGGTTTGTGTGTGCACATTGTGAGTGTTTGTGAGTGTTGTATGTGCATACTGCATATGTAAGATGGAATGCATGTGTGTGTATGCATGTGTATATGTGAGTGTGAATGTGTGTGTATGCGAGTGTTTGTGTGTGCTTGTATATGCGCATAGTACTACGCACGCATGCGTGTGTGTGTGTGTGCATTCACTTGCTTGTCGGAGCTGACATTCTCTCTCTCAGGTGACGCATGCACAAATTTACGTCACTGCTCTTATGTGAAGGCTAAGAGGCACTGCTGCAAGAAGCGATAGTCATAACCATTGTACAGAATGCATTCCGACGGAACATGCGACCCCACCCGCGATTCTAATAAACCTTCTCTCTTTGATCAACGAATGAAGGCTTCAAACCGTGAATCAAAGTGAAACCGCATCATCTTATTTATTCTATCCCATTAGTATTCCAGAGGAGCTGATGGAAATAAGCTGTAACTTATGGTCAACATGGCCACGCGTCAAGACTTGCAACAGTTTGGTGTGAGGCTGTAGACAGCCAGTACATGCCATCTTTCTGGGCGAGCGGTTGTCTTCTTGTTCATACAGAACCCTGAACCCTGAAGTGAGCACGTACGGACGTGCTCAAATTTGTTGGTACCCCTGGTAAAGATGAGTGAAAAGGGTTATAAATACTTCACCGTGTGTACTTAATCTCACACTGAAAAAAAGAAAAAAATCAATCCTTTAATTGACGTTCATTTATTATGAGAAAAAATAAATCCCTCATCAAGAAATAATTATTTTTAACAAAACCATGTTGGCCACAATTATTGGCACCCCTGCATTTCTATATAAAATAAAGTATACATTTTTTACATTTGGTCGCATAGCCTTTGCATACCATGACTTTCTGAAGTCTGTGACCCAACAACATCAAAAGACTCTTGATATCTTATTTTCTGGTACTTTTACAAGTGATACTAAATGTCTCTGCATTTGAATGGATCTGTATGGGAATTGGTGGGGTGGGACTAGATTTAGCTGTAAATTACACTGGAACAGTATGGAACACATGGTTGGCTAAAGGGCTCTAAGTTATCAAGGGTCTGACGTATCAAACAAGCCTTAAACCATCACTCTGCTGCCACAAATACAGTAGATATGGATGGATAACTTGAATGGTTTCTTCTTCTGACTTATTTTTTATAGAGTTCAATAGGAAATTTTGTCAGGAGAAACAACCCTTAAAGTGATCCATCCATATGTACTGCATATCTGGCAGCAGAGTGATAGTTTGACGCTTGTTTGATACGTCAGACCCTTGGTGACTTAGAGCTATTTCACCAACCATGTGTTCCATACTGTACAGCTAAATCTAGTCCCACCCCCCAATTCCCATAGAAATCCATTCAAATGCAGAGACATTTAGTATCGCTTGTAAGAGTACCAGGAAATAAGATATCAAGAGTCTTTTGATGTTGTTGGGTCACAGACCCAACACAGACCCCAGTATCAGGAAGTTATGGCATGCAAAGGATATGTGACCAAATATAAAAAATATATATTTTATTCTACATATAAATGCAGGGGTGCCAATAATTGAGGTCAACATGGTTTTGTTAAAAATAATTATTTCTTGATGAGGGATTTTTTTTCTCATAATAAATGAACGTCAATTAAAGGTTTGATTTTTCTCATTTTTTCAGTGTGAGATTAAGCTATTTCACCAAACAGTGAATTTTTTATAACTATTTTTACTCATTTTTACGAGGGGTACCAACAAATTTGAGCACGTCTGTACGTGCTGCAATTGGTCGGTGTAATGTGGGCTTTAGCAAAAGGATGTATTAAAATATGATTCTCTGGAGTAGTCTGAGTGCAAGCGATTCCACATGCTACATGCGATGCCTAAATCCACAAACTAATGCAAGCGATTCCACATGCTCCGTGCGATGCCTAAATCCACAAATGAATGCAAGCGATTCCACATGCTACATGCGATGCCTAAATCCACAAATGAATGCAAGCGATTCCACATGCTACATGCGATGCCTAAATCCACAAATGAATGCAAGCGATTCCACATGCTCCATGCGATGCATAAATTCACATTGAGTCATTTGTTCAGGACAGATTTGATTGGGAGGAGAAAAACATCTTTGTGAACTAATTATTTTTATTTGTAAACCAGTTACATTTATTATTGAACCAATTACATTGTCTCTTTGGGAGAGATTTGTTTGTGAGTACAAAAGCATATTTGTGTACCAATTATTTTGTTTGTAAATTACAAAAAATAGTTGTGAATCAAATTTTATTTGTGGAAGGTTCATACCATTTATTTATTAATGAGACAATAATACCCCCATATAGGTGTGCACATGTGCATAATGTAAGTGTGTCTGTGCCATGGGTCAGTGCAGCGAGCTTGTGAATGCATGTGCGCTGAGGGCCGAATGCTCCTCGCCTTGTTGCCACCGCTTTCTGCACTGTGCGTTAATGACACCGATGGATCAAACGGCACCACACCGCCACCTGGTTACCATCACCCAGGAGACGGATCGTTGCGCTGGAGGAAAGGGAAGTCCCTTCATGCCCTTTCCTGTCTGATGTATGGCACGGGTAAATCTAAATGAACAGTAATGAATATATGTGGGGCCGCTCCTCTGGCCCAAAGGGCCCCTGCTCTGACTCAGGGCCAAATGGCATTACTTACGGACGGACCCTCGGTTAATCCTCACAGTTTAACAGGGAATCAATGTCCTGCTTTATTTATTTATATATTTATTTATTTTTTGTTGCCTTGTTTTATTCTCCGGGCGATCGCAAAGGGCCGCACAAAGCGGGCAGGCTTGTGTGTGCATCTGCATAGAAAGAGAGCAGCCTGCCTTCCCCTTTCCCATCCCCCAGCATGCACCGGGGCTGCCATTTATCACCAAGATGGGCTTTAAAAAAAGCCTGACCGCTGGGGCAGCGGAAGTATCGGCGGAGACTCAGCATTCATTACGAGCGAGCGGCTGGATGTGCAGTACATCACATCACTGTCAGACAATGACTCCCATATCACATCCAGGGATGGAACGCCTCTCCCCTCTTCCTTCCATAACACATCTGCCCAACTTCAGGGCTTTCACATCTCTGTTCTGCTTATAATCCATTTCCAGAGAAGTGTAAAACAAATACTTGGATTTAAAACAGCTGATATTAATATTTCATGTCTAAATATATTAAAACGGTAATGATAAAACTTCAATCTAAAGCGGAATACTACTGGATCCTTTGTGGTATATGCATACAATAAAAAGTAATGGATTTTGATTATTTGTATAGACATAGTAATTCTAGCTTATATACTTCTGTCTTTTAGAAGTTTTGGCATTACTGAGAGCAACAGCATTGATACAGTATTGATAACGGTTAATGGCAGTCATGTGACATCATAATACAACATTGAATATGAATAACATACAATTCAATTATTAACTCTTGTATGTTCCTGTGGTAAGAGCTGCTTGCACCAGCGCTTAGCGTGTGAATAGAACTCAGTTTCACCTGAATTACGATTTATCTATTTATGTCTTCTGCTGTAGAACCGCTAAACTGTATTAATACCGTGGTATGTCTGTGATCTACAGTCTGTCAGTAAAGTGTCACTCTACAGAAACTGCCTGATTGCGGAGTTTACACCAATTTTCTTGTGACCAGCCTTGACAGTATTAAAAAATAAAACAGTTTGCCTGAGCAGAAACTTCAAGGTTGACAGGAACTTGATATACTGACAGTGCTAATATTTTAGTGCATCTAGTGCTTTCTGAAGAGGCGAGGTGTTTTTAGGCAATTTGTAAGAATCAAAATAGAATGTAATAATTGCTTAAATCTGTCACTCAAACCTAAAGCTAGACTTGAACTATTGAAGATAATGGATGATAATGTTCAGCATTGGAGAATGTACTGTTATTGCAAAGCATTGGTGGCAATTGATTATATGAAAATATGCTGTACAAACCTATTATAATTAAAAGTCAAATCATAGCATCTGGTCCATCTAAATCCACCAACAATTTGTTGAAATGCTGGAAGCTTGAGGTCTGCCACGGAAAATATGAAGTTTCACTGAAGTAGCACAAATATTATATAACACTCACCATTGAAAAAACAACATATAGATCCTATAGCTGACTGTATTCATTCTATTTTTGTGCACTATGGGGGTGGCAGCATTACTGCAGGTTCACGGCCGACTATGCTTTCTCCGTATCTCACCAGTGGTGCACTTCACATTGATAAGGACCTGAAAGCTCTAAGAGGACGACACAGTTTGCCAGCTCCCATTTTTGTTTATAGTCAGAGTACTTTAAGTCCTATGATCTGAGTGAATATAAAAAGAGTTATGAAGAGAGTGCACAAAGAGAGTGTATAAACTTCTACCTTGAGTGCGATTGTGTATGACTGCTTGAACATTGATTCTAATGTCCCAGCTATTCTGCCAACTTTTCCTGCGGTGGCTTTACCAGACTCTACCGGACGCGCCGAAATCCTGGTGATTTACCTGCGCCTTGCATCGCTTACTAACGAAGAGCTTTAATCCCCTCAATTCGGCCAGTGCGCAATCTGCTTTTAAGGTTAAGATCAGTGCGAAGAGGAACTTAGTCATTACATTCGACCTTTCTCCGAACTACCGTACAAAGCGTCTATGACAATGCCTTGAGGGCGATTTGTTCGAAGGGAGGGTGAGATGAGGTCACATTGAAGACTCTTGTGCCTCTCACAGGGGATGGGAAATGCACCGTGTGGATGTCGGAGATGTATTTAATGCCGGTTTTGGAAATTGTAGCCTACTACCACAGCCGTAGGACTTAAGGAAAACATTGGGAAATGTAGTTTGACCACTGGCATACATTAGAAGTGGCAGTTGATTGTTGATTTAAGCTATATCCCACTAAGACGATGCAGCTAAAGCAAAAATCCAACTGCAAGACTGCTCACTATTCAAAATTGTTTTTATTTTATTTTTTGGGGGAGGGGGGAATCCCAGTTCACACCCTGAACACATCCTCTGTTTTATAAACTTTCTGTTTTTAACCTCCTTTTCCAAACTTATTATAAATAATTACCAGATATATGCATTCTGGCAAGCCAGCCTGAATTTACCCAGAAGTCCCCGTTTTGAGGTTTCGCTCCCCCCCCCCCCCACTATGTTATCTCATGCATGTTCTCATATTATTTCTTTAAAATAAAAATAGAATTACACCTCAGCACCTGCCTCTGGTGTCATGTGTGTGCAAGCATCCACCTATCAATTTGTGAATGTATGACCGAGGAAGCCATTTTGGCTCCAGTTACACAGTGAAGTGATGCACAGGATTTACAGTACTGTTTGCAAAAATGAAATAATTTCTAAAACGTGTTAATGTACAGAAAAATATCCCATATTTTCAATTCATATATTTTTTTGTCATATTGCATTCAACAAATATGCAACTGCCAGTTATACCTTATGAGTTACTGCCCACACCTGCATACCAGGGGCCACATGTATAAACAGTGCTAAGCAGAGAAATAACCGAGTTCCCATGCAGAAATTCAGATGTATAAAATAAGAGAATCTGCGTACTTCTGCACACGCTGGGCACCATACGTACATAATATTTGGAGTCAGGTGTGATATGGTGACACCATGATGAAAAAATTTAAAACTTTGCATAAGCAGATTTCCGACTTTCTCCCTGAGCATTCTTTCACGCGTTCTTTTACTCAGAGTTTTATACATGTGGCCCCAGAAATACTGCTGTGGCATCCATTAATGTTCTCACCCACTGTTTTATACACTACCGGCCACACAATACCTCAGATAATACAAACATTTGGAGAGGTGTATCTCACAGACAGCAGGACATATGTGAGTTTCCTGTACATTGAAAATTACCAAACCTACCCCTGGTGGAACAAAGCCAGTGGAGTCTCCCACTCATCGGTTAGCTAAAGGCTTAGCAAAGGCTTGAACCTGCTATTAAAAGGCTGCCAGCGCAGAGCACCGTTGCCGACTGAGCCAGTCGGGAGCCCTATAAATGATTAGAAATCTGAGAAGCATCAACGCCTTTCTCGTTCTGAACGGCGTTAAATTATTCCTTAGATTCTAAGGGACGGATTCCTGAGACTTAGCGATCAGTGTGAGGGAGTTATTTTGCTAAATTCTTACTGAGGTGGAATGAATTTAACAGTCATGCTGGTATTCTAATTAGAACAAGGCTTTCCTGTTTCAATGGCACTGCACCTTCTTACAATGCCCCTGCTATTCAATATTTAATGTGGTATTTTTCAGTCTTTTGAGACCGTTTCATTAATTTGCCTCGATTAATTGCTCCAGTCAGTTTTTTCGCATTTATTTAATTAGACCACAAGTAACATGTATGGGTTTCACAAAGATAACAGCTCTTTCTTTTGCACTAAGCAGTTTACTTTTTTACAATAGCTTCTAAATGCACCAATGCCCCCCCCCCACCCCCCCCCCCCCCCCCCCCAGATCAGGTGAAAAGTTGATGTTGGCTTCTCTATGAGAGCAGAGGCCACGGGTGAGAGATCTGGGCAGGGATCCAGAGCTTTCTGCTGGGGGGTGGCCGGGTGGATACAGGCTCATGCCTCCTGGAGCTCCTGCCTTATGCTGTTTACATTACAGCCCATCTTGGTCCTGACACAGCCCGGTTCATCCGTCTGGCCGGGATTCAAACCACCGACCGTGTCCGAGGGTTCACTGTGTACGGAGTCAAAGACTAAATGGGAACCGAAATCCATCCATTAGTGTTATAACCATTGAGTTGGGATTAAAAGTTTGAGTAGAAAGACTTCTCTCCTCTTCTTTCCTCTTAACTGTACTTGGAAGATTTGCGATTCAGGAGGATAACACAAAAATGGGGTTACAAGGTAATGCTCTTGTAAAATCCTCATACCACACAAGCTGGTCAAATGGCTTGGTTCCATAACCTTGGGACTACTGTGACTTTACTGTGTGATCGCTCTTCCCTATTGTGTTGGAATCTCTCCATCTTCTTATGCAGTTGAAGACCCGCCTCCTCAGACTGCTCCCCGCCCACCTGTTAGAGTACACATGAAGTGTCTTCCTCCAACTCATGTCTGTGCAATCTGCATTGCGATAAGAAGTGGCAGCTGACATCACATGCTACGGAGGAGAGCACATGCTTGCCTGTGCTCCCCGTATCTGCAGTGGAGGTTTCAGTAATGAGCGTTGCTAAATACGATTGGGCATTCCTATTAGGGAAAAAAGGGGAGGTTAAATGTTTGCTAAATTAATATAATGCAATGTTTGCTGTTTTATATTTTTTAAAGAAATTCTGGTCAGAGGCAGCACGGCATTAAACACAGGGTGCCAAACGCCCCCAGACGCCCCCACCCTCCCCAACTCCCGTCGCTCAGCTTTCTAGCCGCTTTCATTATTATTCTGCGCTTTTCCCAGACTGACAAAAGGCTGTCAGCCTTGTCAGGGGGCCCCCTGTTTGATGCCGTCGACTGCAAGAGGAATCCCCTGATTGGAGTCTGGATATCTAGGCCAAACCGTCAGCCCCGCATGGATGCCGCTCGGGCTCAATTCACCCGCAGAATGCGAACAGCGGGAGGAGGAGGAAGGGGAGGAAGAGGAGGAAGAGGAGGAGGAGGGAGAGGAGGAGGAGGAGGCTGTGGAAACCCCCCACAATAAAATCCTTTCATTTCCAGTGTTACTTTCCCCCGGTTCATTTCTCCTCTCTAATCACAAACCCCACTTGAGGTACAAAAAAAACAAAAAAAAACAACATGGCCAGAAGTCAGAAATTAAATTACAAGCACATGAGTGCTGAACAAGTATTGCAGGTTCACACACTGAATTACCCGTTCATCATAATGCTATGAAGGGCAGATCACGGTAAGCCAATGAACAAACGGAGAAACATCCTGACTTGTGACCACTGAACTGTGATCATCTTCAACAATGTTGATTCATTAATATATAACAGTGACATACACACTCAGATACAGATCTTCTGTAAAAACATAGTGAATAAGGAATGCAAGGGATTGTGTAGCCAATCAGATAGGGGATGATTAGATGGTGTGTGTGTGTGTGTGTGTGTGTGTTCGTGTGTATGTGTGTGTGTGTGTGTGTCTGTGTGCGTGCGGATGTGTATGTGTGCGTGCGTGCGTTCATGTGTGTGTGTGTGTGTGTGTGCGTGCGCGTGTGTTTGTGTGTATGTGTGTGTGTGCGTGTCTGTGTGCGTGCGCATGTGTGTGTGTATGTGCGTGCGTTCATGTGTGTGTGTGTGTATGTGCATGCGTTCGTGTGTGTGTGTGTGTGTGTCAGGCACAGCATATCCCCATGTTCTTTTCAACCACCGCTCAGATCACAGCGGCGGTTAACGCCGTGCAGCCTCCGGGGCTGGCCCGTGGGCGTAAAACTGCTGATCTGGTCGTAGCTCTCTGTGTTTGTGCAACAGAGAGAAATCACTCAGCAGGAACAGGGCACTGGTCAGAGAGAGAGATGGTGACAAACAGAACGGTGTTGGCCGGACCCAAGCTTGCCGCTGGCAGACTAAACGCTGCACAAACCGTAAGGTGCAGTGCTGTAGCCTGGACCTCCTCAGTAGACCGACGGTTACCAGGCTTGTTACACAGTAGGTTGTAGGTTCGATTCCCAAAGAAAAATTCCAATTCAGGCAATAGCCCTTACATTATAAGGTATTAACCTGAGATTTCTGTACAAATTGGATAAATGTGCACAAAAAAGGTTTCACCAAATAAGACGACCACAGGTTGAGTGGACCTTTCAAGAAAATAATAATAAATAAATAAAAGTGAAGTGATTTCTTGAATTTATGGTGCAGAAAGGATTCAATTTCCCTTTTGTGCATATGATTATGGAGCATAGGGTTTATAAGGGAGAGCTGGTGAAGGCTTAGGAAGCACGTTCATAGCGTGGAAACAGAAGCCTGGATTTCATTCAGTTTGCTACTTTAATGATGACCTTAAATCATTTGAGAGCGGGGGAAAAGAAATTGAGATCTATTATTTAATAGCTTTAAATATGGCCCCCATCTTTATACATTTGGGATTCTTTCCAGACCAGTACAGCTTCCATACTTCGCTCAAAGGCAAAATGGCAGCCTTCCATCTTTGATTAAAACGCATTACATCAGCGGATTCAATATTCAAATTTGTGACCAATGGTGTCCCACTCCATAGTCACTTTAAGAGTGTATACTATACACACACACACACACACGCAGTATTTACCCATGCTAACATAAAAATACTGAGAAATTACCCAGTCCTGCAGCTGTGTTCAGTTTATAACTAAATCACTGGGCAAGGAGCTGATATAAAATATCAAATAGTAATGGTCGTTTTGTAAAAGATTTCCAATGGAGATGGCGGAGTCTGTTATATCACAGAAAACCATTAAAACAAAGGGGATGGATTTTATTAACAGCGGGGATGGCATCCCCTTGCATCCCTACTCAAATCGAACCCTGCAAATGGATCACGGTGTTCCGAGATTGTGGTTAAAACACACTTTGTCTAATTTGGAGGTTGCCTGTTTTAATCCGTGGAGAATCATTGATCCCTGTTGCAAAGAACAGCGACTGCCATGTCACCGAATTCTATCAGCCGGTCGGCAGGGTGTAAGAAAATGCTGGAGATGGAGAGCCTGGCTGTAGACAGGCAGAGAAACACCAGGCTGCTAATTAAAAAAACTCTTTTTTGGCGTACGGGAGCACATATGTTGTTGATTAGCCACCTCTCAGGTGTCAGGGATCAGGACGGCACACGCTGAGTCCACGTGGCACGGATAAGGTTGGACACTGGGGGCCAAGTGACAAACGCGGCGACCCGCTCCATATGGCAGCCGTAGGGCCAAGCGCTGGCCGGGAGTGTGGAACGGGCTGGTTTAACGGGCTGAAGAAGACCATTTGTGGGCCACACCAGGAAGCGGGAGGGGGTTGTCAACATGTGCTGCAGGGGACTGTTCATCCACCCTGACGTGACTCTGTGGGTTTGTGTCTCTGGACAGGCGATGACGGGGAGAGAGAGGGAGCAAGCTGACGGAGGGGGTAAAGCTCCACAGTGTGGGAGAGACACGGCTCACAAAATGCACACCTTAAACTGCCCATGCAACTGACTGCAGAGCCTGGGTTGAGGGGTGAAATTCACGGGCCCTGGACAAAATTATATTATTATATTATCAAAATTTTGTTACATCCCTAAGCCACCTCATGAGTGTGCCCCTTTAATTATTTTGTATGCTAACAAGTTTCCTTCCAATCACCTGAGTCTTGATTGGAAATAGCAGACACTTGTGCTGGATTTTCCAAGAGCATATATATTGGTGGTGTTCTCTAGCTCGAGGTTGGCTGATTTTCCCTTTGTTGGTTCATTTTCACTCTGGCTTTATTTTTCTTTTGGTTAACTTTGTGCACGTTGCCAGCTTGCTGCCGTGCTCAAGTTTATCTTTGAATACTGCTGTAGTGTTTGCCTGCAGTGCTTACTAGGCTGTGTTTTGTTGTTTTGTCGGGGTTGTTACCGTGCTGTGGGGCGCGCATTTGATGACTGTATTTCTGCGTGACTCCCCACAGAGGTATATATGAATGGGGAGATTTCAGAATAGACAGAAGATCCAGAAACCTAGGACCATGGGGGCAAGTTTGACTGGGGTTTTCGTTGGTTGAGACTTTGGTATTGTCTCTTATACTTTGGGATTGTTCTCGTTTCGGGGAGGTTGGATTGGTTCCAACGCTTCCTAAATACAAAACCGCCGGCAAATTGTGTCTCATGTCGGTCTACTTGGATTCCCGATTTTGTCTGTCTCATTTTTTCGCCAGCACCCTTGTTCCCCTTGTCTATTCTAATATGTTAATAAATTAATTTTGTAACCGTTCCTTTTGTGTTCAAATCCTTTGTGTTGTGGCCCTTTGAGGCGGGGTCGTAATAAATATATTATTATATTATTCCCGGGCCCGGGACCGTTGGGGCCTCCCTTCCTCCAGGGCCCGGGACGGCATACCCAGTTATCTATGGATCTATGGACCGCTGGTCAAAAAATTGGGTTTAGAGAAGAAAACATTTTTGGAAGGATGGATTTACACCATGTGGGATCACCCATCCACCCTACGCCCACTCACTCACCTCATCTCTGTCGTTCATATTCCTAATCCCGCACAGCAAGCTCTGTAGCCTACATATTGATCCAATAACCTTCTACTGTAAGGCACCGACCCAATGCACTGATCCTGTATTATTGGCATCACAGCGATGATAAGAAAGAACGACATGCCGTCGGTCATATCCTAAGACTTTTATCCAGCTCCCATTTATCTCAGCAATTGTCTGTTTGTTCCTGTTTATTCATTTAGCAAAAGCCCTCTGGGATTCCAGGGAACCTGTGTAATTACAATGCATTTAATTACAAGCACCCGCGATATACAGAATCTGATTTAATCTACCTTTTGGACACTGCGTATAGCTTTGTCATTGACACAGACAAATAAACAAACATGGAAGGATCTAAACGGTAAAAAGCTTGTATATTAAATTATAACATGACATGCTTGCATTGATATCCGTGTTTCTCTGAAAGCATTAAAAAGCCCACTATTCCGCTTCTGTAGAATAGTCATTTTCACCAATTCACAGAACCAATAGCGAAAGACATGGCACTTAGATTATCCCAGAAATAATTAAATTTTTCCAATAATAACCACAAAAAGTTGTTTCCCCAGTCGATACTGCTTGCAGTCTGTAGCAACATGTGCATCATTCCCCCCCAAACAATTCGCTGCCACCAAAGGCGAGAAAAGGGAATCCTCCCTGCTGCGAAAGACAACTGCTTCGCGTTCAAATCATTTTGCACAATCGGACCAGAGTGAAGCAGGAGACTACACCCTGCCAATTCAATGCCCCCAGCCCAACATACAACAAACCAGGATAAACATTAATGAATGTGCAACCTATCCAGTTAGACTGCAACTGTGCAAGCGAGGTGTTCCGGTCATGGCGTTATTGAGAGACTTTGATTATTTTCTCGTTTTTCGACTAACTAATAATAATAATAATGATGTTTCATAACATTCTATAATGTTATGTTGTACATTAAATCGTTTTTCTCTCTCTCCGCATTCACGTACACTTCTAACGTAGTCTATACCGGACAGGCTAGAAAATGATTAAATTACAACATTACTTGCACAACAACATTACATTACCTCACTGCTCTGCCAACGCGTGAGAATTAGAATCCTTTTTCAGACAGAGCGAGAGCAATTATAGATTCAGAGGCATTCAACTCACGTTTGACCTTTTGGAGCGACGGTATCTCTGATAAAGTTGCCTACCATACCCAAGCCAAGTTTGTTTGGATTGCTGGGGCTGAGAAAAGTCGTTTAGTCAAAGCATGTAGGTATACTTCCAAGGGCATTTTCTGTTGGAAGCACAAACCAACAAAGGCGAACTACTTGCATAATTCATGTAGATTTATGTTTATTACATAAATTGTGTGTGCTCTGAACTCCAACGGAAAGTCGCGGAACTAATGGGAAACATTTCAATAAGAACATTATGTAGGAAACTTGCAGAACATGTATGTAGCTTGAGATGGCATTTTGGGTCGTTCAGCTATTTTCGTCTACTGGTCGTCTCGTTATGATTCAGCGTGTGGGCATTGAGTTTATCACAGGTCAATCTGTTGATCTGTTTATTTATCCAATGTTATTAAGATAATGTGGGATACTAGCATATCTTTAGTATAAATATATTAAATATAGCCATCCTACAATAAAATGATGAAACTGTTATGATATAGCCTAGAGCTAAATTAATTCGCTCTTGATGATTAGGAGACAGTATCAACCACATTTCTTTTTACGTTTTAGAATAAGTTTTGTTAACACTACATGTGGATATAAGAAAACATTTAATTCTATTCTAGGTCCAGTTTGCCCCATAATGCTATTCTGACCTCTGAAGTTTTTGTCTAGATACAGGTAATCCTATTTGTTATTGAATGTTTGCTCGTTTGTTTATTAAATTGTCGTGACACATATTTTCCATGTAATTGATTTTTAGGAACTGTAAATCCGGATATCACACACACGTATAGCATGTGCTGTAATATGCCCTACTGTATATTGAAACATATTACCCAATACCAAATTAGATTGTAGCTGACAGCAAAGTGACAAGTCATCTGAATATAGACAATTACCATGTGTAGGCCTATCCGATTGCAATCTGATACACTTACTTAAAAGCAAAGAAATCCAACGCATACACATTCCAGTATTTATGTAACACCATCCCAACAGCTAGCCAGTGTGTATTATTCGAAAATTGATTGACGGGAGAAATGCAGAAATTCACATTTGAAATGCGCATTCACTTTGAAGGGAATTTAAGCCCCCCCCCCCCCCCCCCCCCCCACACACACACACACACACACACACACACACGTGCACGCACGCACACATGCACACACACTTGTTCCCCAAAAATGTAAATTAGGAGGCACTCTCAAAAAAAGGCTTGCGCATTTGGGTGCAGCGTATTTGTTGGAAAAACCCGAGTAGAAAAAAGGTCACGCTGGCAAGACAATTTCGCCTCACACAAGGCTGCAGGAGCGCATACATTCCGCACATACATAAATCTCACGTTTCCACGCTCGCCGGCAACGTGCAACACAGTAGCCTAACAGCCCTGAAGCTGAGCTGTCTGCTTGTGTAATTTAAGAGCCTCGATTCCCAGCGCTCGTCACAGCCACAGCGTCCCTCTGCATACAAATAAACTGTCGACTGAAACACAGAAAAGGCAGAGGAGAGGCACAAGAGCACTCGAGCAGGCCGAGTGCCGAGTGCGATATCCCGGTTTTTGTTTCTGCCTTTCCTCGTCGTAGGGCTGTTTAATCCAACATTTTATGGAATCCTAATTTATGAACAATGTGAGCAAATTATTTCACAGTGGACGCAGGACGCTAGAAATAGCCCTAAAATATTTAACATGTAATGAAACAAAACGCAATGTCAAAGGAGACGGGCGTAATTTCGATGGGAATCGGATTATTTCATGATTGGGAGAAAAAAAGGATGTAGGCTACGCGTCACATGGAAATTGTAGGCTATATCCTACTTAAGAAATGTCAGCTCAACAATTTACCTAACATTAAACTTCCTAATTCTAAAAATGGATTTACCAGCAATAATACTTTGAATGGAAGTAAGCTTTATAGTCTTCGGTGTCTTTCTTCTGAACTACGTTCGAAGTCTCACTCAATGTCAAAAGTATTGGGTTACTTTCCAGCATACCGGTAACAGGCATCTTTCTGCTCGATACAAACATACGTCTCACTGACTAAAATTGGCAATGCATGGTAATTCATTTATCCACACGTATTAATATGTATCAATTGCTTGGAAGCAGATCTGCAATTGCACCAGGATGGAGCGATCTCGGCGCTGGAGATGACGCAAATGACCCAGCTCCACCAAAAAGTGTTTCAAGACGAACATGGCGGCAACTTAAGACAGGACCAAGATGACTGTGGATATCAAAAGAAGAGATCCAAGGCAGTCTGCCCAGATACGGAAGAGAAAATCACCTGGCTAAAACAATAAGAACCTGCTTTTTTCTAGCTGGACTCCAGAACAGGCGGCTTGTGCTTGGTTTACTATAGCTGGTCTACGGAAAGGCAGTGCGCTCAGCCCAGGAGAGAGGGAGAGAGAGAGGCATGTTGTCACAGAGAACTAGGTTTTCTCTCCGGAGAGCCATGGAGAACGCGGATATGACAATGCCTGGCTTAATCTCTTTGGATGCACTAATTGAATGGGAATAGGAGATCGCCGCGGAGAGAAGCCAGGATCATTTGAAATCACGTTTAAGAGGGAAATAACACAAGACCATCCCTAAGTCAATGAATATTGTGGCAAAGGAGCCCTCACGGTGGAGTCGGCCGGTGTTGCGCTTTCCCAAAATATGACCAGGGGCGCTTGGATGTGTCGGCAGCAAGATGACGGCTTAAAAATCTGGTTTGCACCCCGGGAGAACGAAAAACCATTTACTGATCCAGAAAGGGCCCAGAAATGGCGACTGTCCTTAGCATCCCTCTTGTTTTTAACCGTTCTGCTATCTAATCACTTGTGGTTATGCGCCGAGGCTAAACTGACACGGACTCGAGAGAAGCGCCAGGACAAGTTAGCATTCACGGACATGGGCGATTACCAAACGGTTAACCACATACTTTCACCCAACCTTCATTCACCACACAGCAACCTCACGAAAAAGGGAAATGCTATTTTTATAGGGAAACGTTTGTGGCGACTAGAAACTTGTCATCCCGATAGTTTATCTAAAAACTGCTATACTTTTGACGACCCCGAGCCTGTGTGCAGGGGCCTTTCCGAAACGCAGGGGACGCAGTCGGTGGATTTAAATTTAAGCGATTTTTATCTTTCTTTTTGTAATTCCTATTCTCTTCTGGATTTGTTTTACGGGTTGACGAGCCCGGACAATTTGAACTGTAGCCTTGACATGATTATGGATGGCAATCTAGTAGGCTGCAATCAATGCGTCCAGGCGTACCAACGCTATGACCAGCACGCTCAGGAGAAATATGAAGAGTTTGAGGTTATGATTCAGAAATATGAAACGGATGCATATTCGGTGAGGACATGCATGGAAGAGTGTAAGGTAGGACAAAATGGTTCATGTTTCCTTTTTTTCTCGGTGAATACACACTAAGAGTTGGATCTGACAGTCGTCATGGTAACTGATTAGGTTAATCACAGGTATATGTCTTGTGGTAAACAAAAACAAAAAAAACGAATTATAGTTTATGTTATCCATGTTGTTTGCGTGCTATCTATTTTGTCTGTGTCTATGTGTGTGTGTGTGTGTGTGTGCGCGTGCGTGTGTTATGTGCACACCCTGTTCGGGCTTAAGTAAGTAAATTGTAGTAGTGGTGGCGATGGTAGTCGTATAACATGCCTACACTCCGTGGAAATTGCATTCTTCGTTTACTTCTGTTACCGACTACAATTTGCACGAAATAGAATAATAAATCATATTTTTCTTGCTAAATTAAATGTATTGGACAGTTGGCTAACTGATTTTGTTTATAGCAGTATATTATCCTATGATTGTACTGTACCAGTGATTTCGCATTCAACAGATGCTTCCGCGTTCTGTAGTTCTGTGCTTTACCTAGAAGGGGTCGGGAAAGGAGTCTGTGCGGGGGGGGGGGGGGGGGGGGGGGTCAATTATTCCAATGATACGTTGAATAAGGGACATTCTGGTTTACGACGCTGGAGCGTGCGCACTTGGCGGCCTCTTTTTATTACGACCCCAGAGCAACATCAACTCCTATGGGTGTTTTGTGATGGCTTCGGAGGTGGTCTGCGATGGAGAGATGCTTAATAGTGCTTCGACGATTATTTTCTACATAAACCTTTTTTCGTTTCTTCTTTTCCATCGTTAATGTGCTCATGATTAGGCTATATTTGACGCTGTCCACTATGTTTCAACAGCAATTGACTTGGTAGTGGATAGTGGACAGTTGAAGTGAAAGTAAGAAGGGCTTAAAAAAGGTTGACCGAGCGAATGACAACCGGTTTGAGCGACCTACTTTTTATAGCTTGTCGTGCACCTTTTGGGATTAACGGTGAAGTGTAATTACACATATACAGCCTACCCCGACCCCCCAGCTTCCAGTTTAAATTTGAATGAACCATAAAAAAACAAGTGCGAAAATGTAATGAATACTACTGCAATTTCACCTCTCTTTGCTACATATTCACGAAAAGGGGCGCTGATGTACCGATGCACCATTGTGTTTTAGTGTTTCTGATCCACACATCCTCGGTCAGGTAGCAAATGTGAAGTTTATGCGCTGTCCACGGTGCTGAAACCAGGCCGTGCAAGCCGTTTACGGCTTAAGCAGAACAATACAATATCCTACATGGAATGAAAAACTACCATTCAGATTACACGCATAAATAATTCAGTATTCTGGAGACAGACAAAAATAACGTGTCCGATAAAATATAGGCCTACTTTTGATGCTTTACACGTCACGGTGCTCTCCGAAGACATACCGTCACTGTTTAAGTACCAAATAAAACTCTAAAAAGTCTCTTCTTTGCTTTGCTTTAATAACTATAACATCGCTGGATGAATATCATGTATTCTCACTTTTTGTTGAGTGAGTCACGACGCAATAAGTGACACACCGCACTGGATAGAGCATCCTGACAGCTGCGAGGAATTGAAATAACGGGAATGGACACCGCACCACACCGTGTATTCCGTAATAGGATCGTTTCTGGGGTGATGTGTACTCGAAAAGCCACGCATAAGACTGGACCTGGAGATATAACACCCTGGGGGGACAAAAATCTGCGCTTAGGCAAGGTAGGAAGCCTGAGCGGAGTGGACTCGTATACAAATGGATATAGTGCAATAGGTGAGTGATATATCCCTGTAGCATCTGAGAGTGACAAAACAAAAAATAAAAAATCTGAATAATATTCAATAAAGCAATAAAAAATAAAATAAACATACATGCACGGATATATAGTATTTTCCGACTATTACTAACTTTAAAAGTGACGGTTTTGTGTCAGAGGCAAACTGAAAGTTTAAATACCCTGCTGTATATTAATATTGTGATAAAATAATTGGAACTGGAGAAAGCAACTGATTTCATGCTTTATGACATCTGAGGTTAAGTGATGTGCAAAGTACATAAGACCAGACTGCGTGTGTCTGCGTGTCTGCGTGTGTGTTGGTGTGTGTGTGTGTGTGTGTGCTAATGCACCCTCATGATATTCTTTCAGGGTCATAGGGGAAGGTGTGCATTGGGTCAGTTGTAAATGACTAAATGTCACTTCTTCATTTGGCAGCAGATCCTGAGAAGAAAATTGGGTCTTGCTCTTTTCCTGACCAATTTGTGGGCGCAGTGCTCTCTGCTGTTTTCGCAGCACCTCTGCTAGCAAATTAAAATCTCAACTCATTAAATCACGAGTCGCAAACTTGACACAGGGCGTTATTTTACTCCCCATCTGAAGTACTTATTGGTTTTGGAGCAGATGCACTTATCCACAGCAAGTTGCATTGCCTGCATTCAGTGTATTATCCTTTTAAGTGCCTGGACGTTGTTTACTGGGACAATTTTGGATAGACACATTATAAAGTAGGCAACAGCTTTACAGCTGGGATCTAATAACCCATGTACTAAAGGACTGAACTGCAGCATTTCTTTATTCTTAGAATAATATAGTTTTAATATCCCAGGCTATATTAATTTATCTAGATTCTTGGCTCTTTGTGGCAGCATAAACGCCTTCCCAATGTGTCTTACCTCTTTTGGAGTTCTGTGATCATAGTGTATAAGCACAGCTGAATTTCAAAGCACATTTAAAGATACCCACATGTGTTAGTGAAGGAGAGGGGGAGTGGGGGTGTTGGGGGCTGAACATTTCCCAGGTCATGCTCTGGAGTTAGAAAGAAAACCCGTCTGATGAAAAATGGCATGCAGTGTTCAGTAAGCCTGAAGGTGTCGAGGAGAGTGTCACAGTGTCTGTGAATCCCTACTCGGTGGTCCCTCTAAGCCAAAAAACATCTGCCTCTCCCTCGTTCCCATGACCACGATCGCTTTCCCGCTGAGTCTGATGGAGGAAGGCAGGTTTGGAAGGAAGTAGGGCAGTGTCACCTTGGGGACGTCAACAGTGAAGGCCTTGATGACCGCTAATATCCACAGATCAGACTTAGACAGCTATCCACATAATCTTTTTCACTTTCCACTTTAGAGATGTGTTATTTCATGGGAGTGAGGAGTGGATCAGCGCGGATGATGACTTAGGGATCGCAAATTTGACTGCGGGTCAAGCAGGATTACGTTTTGGGGTCAGCACGGATTCCGTCTTTGGGATTCATCACAGAATCCGGATGTTACCGAGCACGAGCGATGTCACTTGCCCCGGGAACGAGGATGTAAAAACGGAGAAGCGATGGCACACAATGTAATATCTGCCAAGCAGGCCTCTCTGATTGCTGGTGAAAGGCGCAGAGTTGAGCATGTAGGCAGAGTTGTTTTTGATGAAATGGACACAGAATGATTGGGGTGTTGCATCACGGTTGAATTTTCACAGCGCGGGCCTGGAGAAAAATCAAGCGTGTCAGGTACAGCCAGGCCACCGCTATTGACAACTCTTCAGACTATGGATTTCAGTCCTATGACTGCGCACCTACATATTGACCCCCCGCCCCCCCCCCCCCCCCCCCCACCTGATATGTCACTGTCTTCTCTCGGCCTGACCCATGTTTTATTGGTTAAAGGTGCAGTAGGCAAATCTGGTTTCTGTGAGTGTACTAGGCTGTCATAAAATCTCAAGTCGGTCTTCCAAAAAACAACCAATCAGGGCTAGCTATGTAGCTAACAATCAGGGCAACTATCTACAAGCAAAAGATTATAGAATAAACCCCTCCCTGTCTGCCTGTATCCACGTGTGCACTGGAGCATCATTTGGTGGGAGGGGCTTAGGAAAGAGATAGGAGGGAGGAGAGCAAAAGGGGGACGTCTTTTTGCCTTGTATATTTTATAGTATAGTATACTTGCCTACTGCAGCTTTAAATATGAATTTATGCTAATTAAGAAGACTGATGTGAGATAAATAGATTGTATTTGGCAGTACATTGCTCGCCAGTGTAAATAATTGCATGTATTATTAAGGTTAGCTAGGAAGTAGGAAACTGACACACGGGTGATTGCAATAGGGCAACATCACAAGAATGAGAACCTAACAGGAAAAAAACAGGTATTGAAAAATCCTGGGGGAAAAAAAACATATTGTAAAAGGCACAAAGTGTAATCATTAAAAGCAGTAATAATTTATTACAGCGTATATCATAATCTGGCGGATAAGGTGGCGGAATTACATAAAATCTTGGGATGTGAAACAGTGTAGAAGGAACAATGGGAGCGCTGAAGATATGAAGACTATGTGCAGCCTGGTCATGACATCCCTTGTTTTGCATAGTGTCACTTTTCTTCAAAGAAAGAATAGAGGGAAAAGGGGAGCACATTCCCAATCTCGTCACCGCATACGCATCTACAATGCAAGCTCAAGATTTGGTTTCAAAGTCATCACTCTTCGTAATTAAATAAAAATCTGAATCTCTGGAGCTGGCAGCTATTTAATGCGATCTAAATTGCAAATACATTCTTATGTTCGTCTGACCTTTGGATAAGCACAGCGCTTAGTGTTTGAATTGTCCAATGCCGGGCTTAATATTTTGGATGTGAAATTACAATTGGGAAAATAATAGCGCGTCTTTGTTTTCTTCCTTCTTCCTTCTACTTGCTCCTCCTCTCTTATCCGCCTAGACACGTGCTATTGTACGCAAGTGGCGCGATGGTGTATTTTAAGGCGCGGAGAGCGGTAACTGGCGCAGTTCGCGGCTCTGCGGTGGAACCCTGCCGTCGGGCTATGTGGCTTCCCGCAGGTGCGTTAAATATGCATGGAGTCGTAAAAGGCCGGGGCCCGCAGGAATTCCCTCCCAACCATACTTGATGCGGCTGAACGCCCCACCGTTTCCTATAGCACAGACACACCCGGGCTACACCACCCCCTCACTCACTGTTTCCCGCTAATTTGCGCTCTTTGTTTTATCGCCGCTGTCCGCAATGTCAGAATCGGAGATGAATCGTGTGAAAGACTACAACTGCATGTTGAAAATAGGCAGCCTAGGCTAGCCTACTGCTTCATGGCCATTTGGGTTACACCAGGCCCATCCATGCCCCTGACTTGGGTGTGTTACTTCAATGTCCACAATTCAGAATCTGAATTTTATTTTTAGAAGCTATGGTGATCACAGCTTTAGCATGTGTGGGGCATTGCACTACTCCTTTGGGATTCTTATGCATAAACCAATCCAGACTCAGCGGGCAGGGGGTGGGAAATGGAGGCAACAAAAAACCCAATAACGGCACCCCTAGATTAGGGCGCAGCCAGGCACCTAACCCCATGTCACAATGACCCTCGCTGGCTGTATCCCGGCTCAGATGGGCACTGCGGTAGGGCTCAGAGGCAGTGTCCCGCTCCCGTATCCTAGGTTACACGGCGATTACGCAGCCTGCAGCGGGAGCTGTCCGGCCCTATCAGTCGCCGCGATCGCGGCACAAGCGGCGGGTAACCTCTTAATCCTCTCTAGCCTGATGGATATCCAAGATCTCTGAATTTGCGCGTCCCTGTTTGGGTGCTTCTTAACCTTTCCGCGAGGAAGAGACACCGGTGGGGAAAGCGCTCCTGCCACAACAGAGGGAAAGAGAAGAAGAAAAAAGGCACTTCAGCTCACCAGAGCTAGGTTAACTTTCCTGAACCCTGGAGCTATTCAGGAGAGTTAGAGCTTTGGTAAAGGGCAGACAACAGAGCCATGCGGTCTCCCCGTTTAACGCTTATTTATGCTCATTTTAGCGAGTGGAAAGTGCGCTTCTCTCTCAGGATTTAAGGAAACGATAGCATTTCTCATTGTAGGGCTGCAGTGCGTTCTAAACCGCGCTCAAAAACATTAGTAATTAAATGGTCTTTGTGAAATAAATGCTATCAACAAATATAAGCTTTGTTTCAGTGGTCAGGGGAGGATTTATAGCAGTCTTGGTTGAATACCTCTCTCTCTCTAAAAAAGTGCACTCATTATTTTTGGGTGGCATCTCCATTAACATGACTCCAGAACTATAGTTCAGCTGGAAAAATTCAGCTAATTATGAACATTTTTGGAAGAGTTTTGTTACCTTATCAGGAACTGTGTAACTTGGGTTGCATTGATGATTTTGGGGTTTATCGGTTATAATCAGCAAGGCTACGTATGGATTCCTACACTTTGACTCACAGGTATATAGCATACATTTATGTTTTACTTATGCATTTTTTAAACAATCACTATTTGATTTGGCATTTGAGTCAGTATGATGCAGGTCTCAAGTATGATTCTAGCCTTAAATTGAGAACTGATAAGCATGCGTAGACTCGTTGCAGCTACATACGAAGAGGTGGGGATTCCAAAAAAAGCCCCACTTGTTTATTATACTGGAAACAGGCGGGCGATGCTGGTTGGTCAGCCCGCCGTGACTCAAACCCTTGGATCTGATTTGTTCAAAAGTGCCCCACTTTTCCAAGAGGGCGTGTTGATCTGCTTAAAAGCTTTGAGTCCAAATAGCAGTAATTTGGCTGAGCGCAGGTACGGCGCATTGAGGGACCGTGCACACGGCACAGCAGGAGGCGGCCACACCGCGATTAACCGCCGACTGGCGCACCACCGAGCCTTTTACCGGGCAGGCTGTCGGACCCACAGATACATTTTTTGGTAAAATAAATCCAGCTCTCTTTAGGTATGTCAAAGCCACAAGGTGTTAATGCACTAAAACCCTGTAACGGGATTGAAAGGACTAAATATAGTGACAAGGGCGGGCTGCGAACGCACGCTGTTGCAGTGGGGGCGGCTTTCAACGTAACACTCGCTGTCACACTAAGAGGAGGAGAGCTGAGAAGGATATAATTTCGGCTGAGAATAATGCGCTGTTATTACTTTGGGTGATTATAATGATTTTCATGGCCAGGAGTCGTGTAATGCTACTGTGGATATTGCCATCACAGACCCCCAGGCCATTTTGACTACCTTTCACAGAAAGGTACTATTTGACAACCTTATAATGTTATTTCGTTGACACAGCAGACCTGCTTTATTGTAGGAGGCCATCCATTTGGCCCGCTGGGCATTTAGTAAGGAAATTAAGGTAGGCTAGCAGTCTAGGGCACAATGCTTTACCAACTAGTTAAAAGCCCAGTTCCTTACCAGTCCACAGAACCCAGTTCCTTACCAGTCCACGCCATCTTGGAAAAAGTCTCCTTGGTTTCGTGTACTTCTGCTGGGACTTCTTCTGGTTTTTCGCCACACTCATTTCTGCACCGCCCCCCGCCCCTAGCTCCTCCCTTTGGCCTCTCCAGCACTCCGCATTGACAGGCAGGCTGTTGAGCACAGCACGTTTGGGACCGGAGAACTTGTCGTGACCTGGTGGGTGTGAGATCCAGCCCCGGCTGGCCCCGCCTCACCCACATGGCTGATTTAAATCCTGGGCCATGGGGACAAGTGTAACGTGTGAAATGTGAGCAGTATAAGCAGGCATAGGAAGGGGCGGGGCGGTTAAAGAGCCGGAGTAATGCTCGGCACTAAGGCAGAAAATTATTTCGTTATTTTCTTGTTTTTATTTCTTGTTTTTATTGTGCTTAAAAGTGCACAAAACCGAGGGCTGTCTATCTCATTGACTGCACGTCAAGCTGCCACATAGCAGTCATCTCCACCTTCCTAACACCCTTTGTATTTTCAGCAGTTCCGATAACCCAACCGCTTGCTGAGTGTCACTGTGATGGTTTCCAGTGGCAGAGAATCAAAAGCAACTGGAAATGGGGATCAGAACAAGTCACTCACAAACAGTGAGGACCACAAATAGATGAAACCCCTAAAGGGTGGAAAAGAAAAGGAATAATCTTAGAAGCTAAAACAGCCAAATAATAATCAGCCCAGGAAAACAGGGCGAACTCGAAACAAGAGTAAGAACACAAAACTAGGTCTCCCGAGCTCAATACTAGAGCTAACACGGGAAACTGAAAAAAGAAAAAAACACCTTCAGCACGTAAAACTAACACGGCCAGAAGAAGGTGAAACAAAAACTAAACCACCAAAGAAAAACTGTCTCAGTGAAAACAGCAAAAGAAAATAAATAGCACAGTAACGCTAACAGGAGGAACACATCTTATACCTGAAAATAACGCTAGAAGCAAGTCCCTCGTGAACATAAAACAAGTTTAATATCACGAGGTCGCTTGTACCTGGCTATACCTGGCTCAATGTGATAATGAATGACAAAAAAGCACCAGGAAAGCGGAAGGGAGGAACTTAAATACCCGCAGGTAGAAGCACAGGTGAAATGAATAGCGAGCAAGGGGAAGAAAAACCCCAGAACGAAACATGGAAAAAATCAGATAGATTCACAATCGGGGGGAACAGGATGAGAACCACAACGGAAAAGGAACAATAACCCACAAACCATGACAGTCATAAGACAGGTTCACGCTGAGGTTAGCGGGTTGTTGATAGCCACTTCGCAGACCTTCACGACAGAATGTTCCGGGCTTATTTTGACAAGTCTGGCAACCCTCACCGGAAATGGATTATGCCACAAAGAATTAAAAACGTTAATATTATGCCTGATTTATTTATGCCTAACGTTTATGCCTGATTCCCCTGTGACTGTTTTTTCCTCCCAGATCCATCACAGAAATTAGACTCTACCATGTCCCTGCCTGAACCCTCAGTTACTGCTATTTGCAAACGATGGTAAATGCAGCCTATCGACTTCCACACGACACCACAATGCTGTAATGCCATTAATCAATAATATTGTATTCGTCAAATGTATTCTTCATGAGTGAAGGACGGGCAACAGGTGATGCAGTGGCTACCACTGTCACCACACAACAAGAAAGTACCCGGTTTGAATCCTGGCCGAGGGCCTTTCTGCGTGGAGCTTGCATGTTCTCCGTGTATCCACATGGGTTTTCTCTGAGTACTCCGGTTTCCTTCCAAAGACATGCAGGTTAGGCTAACTTGAGACTCTAAATTGCTCATAGGTATGTGTGAATGGTGTGTGTGTTCCCTGCGATGGATTGGGGATTTGTCCTGGGTGCATTCCTGCCTCACGCCCAATGCATGCTGGGATAAGCTCCAGCCCCCCAGCGACCCTGACCAGGAATAAGCGGGTTAGACAATGGATGAATGGATGTCATTATTAATTTGTTTTTCGGCAGCGTTCTCTGTGAGTCGGGAGGATAGCGCGCTAGCACGCTCGCTCCTCCGAAGCATAGGCCCTCCGCTTCTTTTCACTCCGCAGTCCCCCAAACTCAAATGTGCAGCTATCGCACCTGGTGATTAGACAGGGCCGGGGTCCCTTCCAGCTCCTCACCCAAACACCGGGCACTGTCGAAATCTGCATTTAATTCCACGATGACGCCAAAGTTCCTCAGCTGAATACACCGCCTGACTATGGGGTGTTATGTGCTATGGACATAGTTGCAGTGTAGGACCTAATCTGTCTCCAGTGCCTTGAAGGTCTTACTGAAGCACCCTGCTTGCAGAGAAAGCACAAATTAAAAATGAATCATGGTAACCTAATGCGGTGCCACTTTTAATCTTCAAAAGATCGGCAAAAACGAGCAAAGGGGAAAAAACTAAAATAATCAGATTTTTTAAAGCTTATTTAAACCTTGCAATGAAACGACCATAAAGTAAATATTATTTAAAAAATATGATGTATTCAATTGTATTAGTGCATATATTGAACATTAATGCATTAATATAATTTATTAACAAAGAATATCCCTGAAGTCATATTGAAAGGGTATAAATGTGAAGTGTGGCTATGGGCCTCCAGATATACACTGGCCCTGCCATCAAACAGAGGGTGATAGTGTGCACATGTCCACTGGCTTTCTCTTTTCAACTGCCAACTCTTAAAGTCCCCTGTTTCTAAGGACATCCTGCTGCGCAAACAGACACACATGCATGCACAAACACACGCACACACACACGTACAGTTTACCGCTTTACAGCTTTCCTGATACATCATCTCCCGGCCTGGACGTGTTTGGAAGTCCCCAGCGAATCCGGCAAACAGCTCCCTCTCTGTGATCGGAGATGCAGTCAAATTCAATTAGAAGGATGTTGATTCTTCCCTGTGTAAACAAAGGGAGAGCTGCAGTCCTATCTGAGACAGGGAGAGGAATAAAGGGAGACTCAGTGTCGCGCTACAGAACGCTGTGTATCTCATGCGGGGGCCAGCATACGAGGGAACATTTCCTGTTGGTGGACACACTGCCCCCACCCCCCACAAATGGATTACAATGCAATAATTAGAGTAAGGAAACAGTGCACAGTTGCAGTGTTATGACGGTTCGACTGCTAAAGCCCATTTTCCCAACAGATGAAAGAGAGCAGTGACGCATGCTGGGTAAAAATTCTGGCAACCATTTATCTCTCTCTTTCTCTCACTCTCTTTTTCTCTCAATTAAAAAAATCTTCTGCAGAAATATTTTGACCAGTTTATAGGAATGTGCACAGGCTTCACTTTGAAACGGGAACAAGCTTCAAGCTTCATCTTATTGGGATTAGCCAAATAATTTTGTGTTCATCCTCTTGTAGAGTGTACATATCAAGCCACTTAATATGTTTCTGTAGTACATTACTTATAAGAAATATTTATTTGGTTGACACTACGGTTGCACAGTTAATCAACTTATTCCAGGTGTAAACATGCTACATTAGTTAATGCTACAATATTTAAAAAGCTGTACATATGAAGTCAGCTAGAGCTCTGCTTTACAGATTAATAATACAATTGACAAAAGTGAATGTTAAACATGGCTTTTCTTAATAGAAATGGAAAAAATGAGATTTTTTGCTGAAGGTAAAAACAGTACTGCAACAGTCCCAGCTACCTCATTATCCAGCTATGAGACTAGGGCTGTGTCCGAATCAGAGCCCTATCGTCTTCTGCATACAGTGCACTGACAGAAGTGTGCTGTTTAATGTACACTGTTTAGCTCACAACGTGCAGAATGCAAAAAATATCTGCCATACTATTTTTCAACCATACTGTGGAAGTGTCGTAAGCAGGTCCTAAGACATCCCACCTGTGTTGCCATGTCCGCGGTTTTACAGCTGAATTGGACTACTTTCAAAGTGCAGTCATGGGTAAAAATGAAAAGTCGCAAAGCACACACTTATTTTAAAAAGTAAAAATATGATGATTTCTATTGAAAATAAGTTGGTTTCGGTTAAAAATATATTTTGGGCTAGTTTTGAGTTGCCATTTGGCTGGTCTTGCAAGATCTGGAAACCTTTCCCCCCCGGCCTTGTGCGGCCATGTCACATGTTGTTTTTGTTGTATTTGAAGGAAAACGTAGCTGTGCCTCATTTTTTAAAAACTAAGCTTCACGTCATATTTATGCGACCAAATTATTAGTGTACTTCTTGAAAAGTGAGCTCCCAAATGTACTCAGCAAAACCCTGAAAATAAGTGTATAATATGGGGGTTTAAAGTATACTATATTTAGGGAAGAGTTTGCCTAATTAACGACTTTTTCACCCTGTCTACTCAACAAGCCTACCTAATAGTATGGAAGGGTGCTGATTCGGACATAGCCTAGGGCTGTAGTATACTTAAAACCCCTGGATGATGTGCTTACTTCCGAATTCGTTTCGCTGAGTATATTTAAGAGGATACTTTTTCAAGAAGTAAGCAAACATTTTGGTCGTAAGCAAACACAGTTTCGTTTTGAAAATGAGGCACAGTTCCACTGATGTTTTCTTTCAATAATGACAAAAACAACACTTGACAAGGGTAGGACCTCTCACGACACTTCCATAGTATGGTTGGAAAACAGTACATAGATGCTAATACAAAAGTACACAGGAGACAGGATGCAGTAGATAGGGCTCTGATTCAGGCACAGCCCATGGGTTTGTAGTGATGGGACAGTGGTTTGTCCTACCAGGAAGAGGGTGGATTGAGGTTGGGTCAGGGTTCCAAGGCTTATTGCCTCACTAATCTCTTCCAGTGAACCTCTGGGCACAGGCTACCACTTCAGTGAGAGACACACCTCTCTCCTGATCAATGCGGTGTGTCGCAGTGGTTCAAAGTGCTTTGGAAAAGCAAACACTCCAGCTGCAGTTCTGCTTGTATGTGAGCGTGTGACAGTTTGGGACACACATTATCAGTTCAAAACTAGGAAAACGTTTTTTTTTCCTTCAAAATATTAAAAGCCTTTAAAACAAAAATGCATTCAACATTGAGATCCGGTGTAAAGACTGACTAAATTTTTCAGAGCCATTCTGAGATGCACGCAGGCACTTTGCGATAAGGGACACAACCGAAAATGATGTTGAATTCCATCAATTTGAAAACGCTGTGGAGAATTAGGGATTGTATTTATGTAAAGAGGGCTTTTTCACAGGAGAAGATAGCACATTGTGTCTCTCATTAAAGACACTATCATCTTCCCCAGCCCTGCAAGACATAAGGGGCTACGATATGAAGCTCTCTTAGTAATTCAAGCAGCTTTCATTTCTCTGGCCAGCGCAATATCGCTGTCCTTTTTCCTGAGTGCATGGCAGCAAACTCACTAATGCTCAGAGAACCAGTGGGTTGAATGTAGGCTTGCCACATGTTTTCAGCCTCTTTGTCCCGGTGCCAATTCAGAATGGCATCAGATACAGATACATCCTTCAATGTAAAAACTGACAAATTGTCAAATTATAATGGGGGCTTTGTCTTGGTTTTTGTCATCGTTTTGGACTGCGTAGCTCAGGGCTGTTTGTTGCTATACTCATTTTCAATACATTTCATGCATCGGCTAGCTAGCTAGAGGTTGGCCATGTCAACATGAAGTTGGGCTGGAATCATAATCATAATTTCATTGTGAATTAGGTTTAATATTAAGTTTGCTAAACGCTATTAAGAATAGTGAATGATTTTCTGCAAAATAGACCGCTAGATAGAACACAAGACATCATACTACTTCAGAAAACTGGTCTGGTTTTGTCCAGTTGAAAATGTGGCAAGCCCAGTTGAATGAATCAATCAATGAAGGAATTAACAAATGAGTGGATGAATTAATGAACATATTAATAATATATTGAGCCGATGCAATTAATCCCTAATCTAGCAGGACTCCCATTACCTATTTTTTACATGTTAAATATTTATACTGCTGAATATGCAAATTAACTATTTGGGTGGAATTGCCCCATAGTGCACCAGTGACTCGGCACCAGGGATTCAAACCTACAGTTCAGGTTCCTCTAGCACTACGCCACACTGTCATCTATATGCTAACCCTGAAAGGGAAATCGATTGGCATTCATGAAAAGCACAAACAGATGGGTCGTATTGCAGGAAAACACACTGGAACTCATTTTTCCCACTCCCAAAATACACCTGCACAGGCTGGATACATAGCATGTACTGACATACCAGACACTGCACACACAATTGCATATACCGGATATTTCTCATTTAAAAAAAAACTGCTTTGCAGACCTTGAACAAGCAGGCAAAATTGTGTTGTGTAAACCAAAGATTACATTTGACAAAAAAACAACAACAAAAAAAACAATGATAGCCTAATGATAGTTTATGTTTTTTCTGCAAATATGACAGCACAAATATTAAAGAAATACTGTGAATGACCCTGCCTGAAGTAAAAAAAAAAAAAGTAAATTTTTTGGATTCTGACGTCACTCGCGCTTCTCCTAGTACTCCAAAGCCTTCTGTGAAGAGACCTTTTCCGAACATTTGAAAAAAAAAAACTGCAGCAGCCTTTCAGAACTTTCAGATGAGCTGATATCTCTTTTACTCTCATTGAATTCCTGTCATGCCGTCCTTCTCCTAAATATCAAGCTGGAACACTTCAAAGTAGAATCTCTCGAAACGACGGCGACATAGCCGTTTTATTAGCGATGACGACGTGGCGAAGTGGTGTGCCTGTGAAACGGCCCAGCTGTGAGGGGGAGTTGGGTCCGTCTGTCATCGGTGACGCTGAGTGGAGCTGCTGGACGCTCGTTCTGTTCGGACAGTGTCCCCCGTGTGTGAACGCGGCCCCGGCCCGGATGCGTTTCAGTCAAATCTGGATCGTTTCGGTGCCAAGTGTGTCCGGCAGCGAAGCACGGCAGTGGGGGTTACTGATTTGGGGGTAACCCGGGTCCAGAGACGTAGGGTTTAACTAAGTCCTTATGAACGTCTTGGTTTTACTGAACTTTGGTGAATCCTCTGCCGTTAGAATGCGCCCCTGCAGTCTTCCTGCACCGGCTGCACATGGCCTCAGGGCCTCGACTGTCCCGTCCCGAATGTATGACAACATTGCAGCGGTGACGTGCGCTTACAAACGTCACCGGGAATTCAAAATGGAGACATATATTTTCTCATGTTCAGGTTTTTATTTGACCTGTAGCAGACGCAGGGTCTCTTTTGCTGCCTGTTGTGGAGGTAGGACGGGGTACTTCTGTTACCTGCAGTGGAATCTGGCTCATGCTCATTTCAAAAACCAGTCAGAGCCCATTTTCTTTTTTAAATTTTCTGATTGAAGCAAGGCCCCTTTCGGTCGCGAGGTCCGTCTCGGGTGAAACGGAAGAAACATAGCGAAGGCCGCCTATGAGCGGAAACTGTATCAGGTACTCATGTGACCCGTAACCAAAACAGACAATTTTTGCTATCTGAAGTGGAAACAGACTCAGGTTTTTCTGTTACTTGTAGTGAAAGCAGGATCAGGTTCTTATGTTACTGAATGCAGGCTCAAAGCTGATTGGGAGATAATCCTTCTATGAGTTCAGTTGCACCAGCTTTCCTCGAAAACAGGAGCACAGTTATCTGATTTGCAGTACGCCTGATAGATTACTGTGTCGACTCAGAGAATGCAGAGACAAGGCTGTTTTCCCCCACTGTTTGTAAAATACCTTTATAGATTGGAAATTAATCAAATGAAAACTATATTTTGGTTCATGCTAAACAAACCTACCTTACCCCTTGGGCTGGAATAAAAACTTCAATTTAATCAGCAAAATTTTTTACTGCTATTCAGAGACTAACAAATTGGTTTAGAGAGAACTGTAAATCGTTGTCTCAAGCAATATTACTGTGCACCCAAGAAAAATAACAGTCTCACACACACACCACACCACATGCATGCATGCACACTCAAACACACATACATACACACACACACACACACAGGAAGCCTATTGCACTACCGCCATTTTGTTTGTGAAGAGATTGTCATTCTCTCCTATAACATTTTTCCTCTTTCCTTCTTCAGCACTGACTCCTCCAGTTTTTGGAGAAGTGAGACTGCACTCCTTGTTTTCAATGCAGATGCATACTCACCTGCTGCTGCACTGTATTTAAAATCATTTCCCTCAGGACTCACCAGACAAGAGAAATTACAAGATTATAATTGGTTCTAGGTCCCAGCTGATTTCAGTGACTGAAGACCAGACGATGAATTTTATTTGTACATGTCTGGACTAGACAATATAGTTGTTGAGTATCACAGCTGAAGTATCACAGACTGTTAGGGTTTGCTAATGAAGGCAGCCTGACCCACAGAAAAACTATTCACACTAACATGGACCAGGGATAATGCAATATAAGGCATCTGGAATTTTCCAAACATGTGAGAAAAGACACAAAAATTGAAGGACTCAAGTGGCAGTGAGACAATAGAGACTTGCATATGACTGTGTGAAGTGCAACACAATCTGACACAATTAACGCATTTGGCCTAGGCTTTTGGCCTAGAATGCAATTTCGATATTCATCCCAGTATTACACATCACCACAAGTAGGTACTTGTCCATGCTGGTATCAGTCCAGCATCCACTTCACTCTTTATTGATAGCAGGAGAACACAACAGGCAGACAGAGTGAACAAGAAAAGCAGGGAAAGATATTGTGTGTGTGTGTGTGTTTGCGTGTCTGTGCATGTGTGCGTATATGTGCATGTCTGTGCATATATTCTGTGTATGTTTGTGTGCACAGGAGTATAGTTTGTGCTTGTGTATATGCATGCATGTGCCTGTGTGCTTGTGTGTGTACATGTGTTTGAGAGATTCACCTCCTCACAGGTAGGGGGGGTCTGTCTATTTTCCCTCTTCCTCCTGCAGTCTCATGGCTTGTATAACCTGTCATCACAGCCTGTGTTTTAACTTGACACAGTTAGAATGACAGTGTCAATGATAGCAATGCATTTCACAGCAGGCAACTGATTCAATGGCGCCTGTCTGTTACATCCACAGCATTTTAACTAGAGGTTAGTGAATGCGTATGGCTTTAATCTCTTACTTACGTTCTTACTTTACTCAAGCAACTAAATAACAGAGGTGTTTGTTTGAGGTTGTGTCTGGGGAACTCTATTTTAGTACACATTGAACCAATAGGAATTGAGAACAGGATGATGGACACATTGCCTGATTTTATACTCATGTCATTTAGGAAAGCAATGAATGTAGCCATGTATTCTACCCCTCCGATGCTGTTGATTTATTAAACAATTAACATTTTGGCAGTAATCATAATTTGTCAGGGTTTCCATGCTAATTGCTTGCGTTTCACATGCTAATGTTGTTATCGCATATCTGTAAACCCCGCCAGCTAGCCCGCTAGAGCGTCTGCGGCCCGGAAAAAAAGACGTCCCTTTCGCAACAGCATTCGCCCCAGTGACCCGCTGCTGCTCCTGTTTCTACTTACAGAGGTTTCATCAATGCTTGTGTTGCTTCTGAGAATGGGTTTCTCAGGTCTGATTCGGCAGTCGCCATGCGAGCGCCGCGCGGTGAGCTAGCCGCGACTGCTGCTCTCCTCCGCAGCTCTCTAACATTGCGTCTGAGGGAAAGGGCATAGCGGAGTGTAAAGAATCCCACGGAGTAAAGAGATTGAGCATGTGCGCGGAGAAAGGCAATGTGACCCTTCTGCTTTTCCATTAAACTGACATCATCCACAATCTGCCAACTCCTCATACCTTCCAGTGCAGGACAACGGCAGTGAAACGAACTTCATTACCAGCAATGTGTGTATTTATTTTTTTGTGTATTATTTAACGCAAAGAGATTAGTTCTCATGCCTATGTTAAGGTCGTTGGAATAACACAGTGGACAGACAGGGTGGTCAGAGCTGGTCTGAGCAGATTGCTGAAGCTTCCTGGAGATGTCTGAAGTACAACCACTGTGGTAAACATCTAACCTCCAAATGGCCTTGCCTGCTTTTGTATGCACTGAGTAACCCGAAATGCTTACAATGCACAGATCCTGCCAGATGCATATTGTACCAGCATGCATCTGGAATAACAATAAATATCAATATCACAGTATTTCACTGCAGAGCTCATAGGAAAATCATTACAGGGCAAACCTTACATCTGACTTCAGTTTTATTCATTACAAGTCGTAGAACCTATCTCTCTCTCTCTCTCTCTCTCTCTCTCTCTCTACCCTTCCTCTGACTTTCTTTCCCCTTGCTTTATTTGTGTTTGTTGAGACACGTTCAATCCCCTGTGAGGTGAGGTACATGAACGTGAGTTCACTCTTACCCCTTTCACACTGAAGCAATAACCAGGGTAAAACCCGTGTTTGTCTTTGGTGTAAATGAGTCTTTGTGTGTTATCCGACCCGGGTCCAGGACCCTGGTCAAGACTTGGGTTTTACGCGGGTTCGACACGGCTCGGCTTCAGTATGAAAGGGGGACACACAGGTTACTCTACGCGGGTTTCGATCATGGGATGCACTAGTACAGTCAAGCCGGAAAGTCTGCCCACCCCTTTCACCATCTCCACGTTTTATTACGTTACAGACATATTCTACAATAGATTGAGTTAAATTTTTGTCTCAAAATTCTACACAAAATAGCCCATAATGACAAAGTGAAAACATGTTTTTAGAAATTTTTGCAAATGTATTAAAAATCGAAAACTGAAATTTCTCATTTACATAAGTATTCATCCCCTTTGCTTTAACATATTTTTAAAGTATCATATTTAATATTTGGTTGCATATCTTTTGTATGCTGTTACTTCCTGAAGTCTGTGACAATCAACATCAAAAAACTCTCGATATCTTATTTTCAGGTACTGTTACAAGCGTTTCTATAACCTCTCTGCATTTGAACTGATCTCTATGAGAATTGGGGGGTGAGACTAGATTCAGCTGTAAATTACGCTGGTACAGTATGGAACACATGACTGGCGAAATGGCTGTACGTCAGCAAGGAAGGGTCTAAGGTATCAAACGAGCCCCAAACCATCACTCTGCGGCCAGATATGGAGTAGATGTGGATGGATCCCTTTAAGGGTTGTTTATCCTGACTTTTTTCCCCATAGAGTTCTATAGGAAAATGAGTCAGGAGAAATAACCCTTGCAGTGATCCATCCACATCTACTCCATATCTGGCAACAGAGTGATGGTTTGGAGCTCGTTCGATAGCTCAGACCCTTGATGACTTACAGCCATTTAGCCAGCCATGTGTTCCATACTGTACCAGTGTAATTTACAGCTGAATCTAGTCTCACCCCCAAATTCCCATAGAGATCCATTCAAATGCAGAGAGCTTATAGTATCGCTTGTAACAGTACCTGGAAATTACATTACATTACATTATAGGCATTTAGCAGATGCTCTTATCCAGAGCGACTTACACAGCATTTTTTTGCATTTATACATAGTATCCATTTACAGCTGGATATATACTGAAGCAATTCAGGTGAAGTACCTTGCTCAGGGGTACAACGGCAGTGTCCTACGTGGGATTCGAACCTGCGACCTTTCGGTTACAAACCCAGTTCCTTAACCACTGTACTACACTGCCGAAATAAAATATCGAGAGTCTTTTGATGTTGATGGGTCACAAACTTCAGGACGTAACAGCATGCAAAGGATATGCAACCAAATATGAAATATGACACTTTAAAAATATGTTAAAGCAAAGGGTATGAATACTTATGTAAATTAAAGATTTCAGTTTTCGATTTTTAATACATTTGCAAAAATTTCTAAAAACATGTTTTCACTTTGTCATTATGGGCTATTTTGTGTGGAATTTTGAGACAAAAAATGAACTCAATCTATTGTAGAATATGTATGTAATGTAATAAAACGTGGAGAAGGTGAAAAGGGTGTTCAGACTTTCCGGCTTGACTGTATGTACGCACACTATGGTAATGTCCCACTGAGAGAAACAGAAAGGGCCTTCTTCTTAGCAGATGTTGGCGGCGACTTCTATCCCTCTCAGCCGTAAATTCCGCTCTTCTCGATCGCAAAGACGCTTGAACATGATTGCAGAGCATATGTACGTAGTTGCGTTAAGCTTTCCTCAGGTGACTGGATATAGAAAAGAAACCCTATAAAGTCTAGGATTGCTTGACTAAACACCATGTCATCCGCACTGTCCGCCATGTTGAATCTCCAGTATAAACAAACTTTGAAACATCCGCTTTTAATGACGTCGAAATGTGACAACCCTGTTCAGCAGTGACGTGCACGGAAGTAAACTTGCGGACCTGTGTGACCGGCGAGGACCTGCTACTTACCCGTGAACATAATGTGATGTGAATGGGTCAAACGCGGGGTGAACCCGTTTTCAATATCCTGTGCTAACCCCGGCTTTTTGTGCGAAAGGGGTATCTGTGTATAAGGGAACAACATGAAGCAGCACTATGTGGTGGAACTCATCGGCAATTCTTGTTCAACTTTATTTTCTTTTATAAAAATATGTTTCACACTTTTTTGCAATACAAATACTGTATACTCATTCCTAGAAACAACCAAATTGCGAGTATTTTCTGAAGATCTCTAGAATTCCCTCATAATTTATATTAAAACTTGTACTCTTTCATAATCTGTCCATTTTGACTCACTGATTACCCCTTTCTTCTCCTCTCTTTACATTTTTCTCAAGCTGATGTTCAATATTGCTCCACTGGTCTGGCCACACAGAGTACCACGGCCTTAAACTGGGCAGCAGGATAACATAATGGTCGAAAAACAGGGCTTGCAACTCACAAGGTTGTAGGTTTGATTCCCAGGTTGGGTGCTGTTGTACCCTTGAACAAACTACTTTAATTTTAATCAGGTAAATCAACTCAATCATAATGTGTACACTCAGAAATAAAGGTACAGTGGAGGTACATCTTTCTTTTTTAAAGTACAAATTTCCCAAGTGTAGCCTGAAAGTACAATACTGTTTTATATGGGTACTAATAAGTAAATTTTTAAGCAAAAAAAGGTACAAATCAATTATGTATTGCTGGCTAGGGGTACAATTTAATGTACCAATAGGGTGTCACCCCAGTGCCAAGTTGCACCTTTTTAGGTACTTTTCATACCTTATTTTCTGAGAGTGTAGGGATGCAAGCGATTGTGTAGTCCATCAGATATAAGGGGTGATTAGATGGCCAAATGTAGAGTCAGCTCTTGTGGGAATTTGGCCAGGACAATGAGGTTAGCCACCTTACTATTTAGAAAATTGCCATGGGATCTTTAATGACCAGAGTGTAGGACCTCAGTTAAACGTCTCTTCCAAATGGCACCTTCCACAGCACAGTGCCTCTATCACTACACCGGGTGTATTGGATTTTTATTTTGGACATATAAACCTAAATTTCCCAGGAGGTGTGCAAGTGATCCAAGTAATAACCCAACCTACACCTACACCAACACCTTAGCTTCAGCATTTAGCCACGAGGCTGCTGGCTTAACTTGCTTAACTTAACATGAACTGCTTCAGTGAAATATCAAGCTGTATAAATGGATTGTATGTAAAAATAATGTAATCTGTGTAAGTCGCTCTGGATAAGAATGTTTGCTAAATGCCTAAAAACGAAGTCTGTAACAATAGTAAGGCTTTCTCTTTGGCTTGTTCTGTTCCACTGGTAATTACAGTCATCAGCAGACTGGAGAGGCCTACCTTGCATGGGGATATCGTTGTAGATGTATTTTGGGCTGCATTGCACATGTGTTGGGAGATGAAATATATATTTAAAAAAAACTTATTTGAACACAACTTGGATCTTTAATAAATTACCTCTACTTATCAGCTGTTCGGGAGAGTTCTTCTTTGAATTTCCGTTTGTGGGTTGGTCGTGTGGCTCAGCGAAGCCTGGATATTTTGCATTTTAATTGCCTGGAGATTGACGCAACCACACATAAATGCCTGTTAGACCATAAGAAAGATAGCCCTGAGTAGCGCGGTTTGTTTGTTCCGTACTCTGACAGATGAAATAGCGGCTGCGCTGCGTCGTCTTCACGAGTCTGATTGATTAGCCGTCCTTGGCTGAGTTACGTTTTGGTTAAGTGTGGCTCTTCGCTCAGGATCATTAGTTGATAGATTCCTTCAGTGATTTTGGGGTGTTTGAATGTGGTTATCATCAGTAATCCACTCCCAACTCGTTCTAACCTGTCTAGACATCCGCTGATACTGTCTCTGAGGGTTTTAGGATTACTACGCATCGTTTCAGAGTCTGTCTGACTGTCATCATCTTCATATTCACCTTCACCATTCCTCTTCCTCACTTCTAGAATTGCACCAGAGGGTTTCTAATCTTAATCTTTGTTATTTGCAGATGCTGTGAAAATTCAGCATGTCTTTCTTGATTCCTCATAGGCTTTTGAGAGGTGCTCGTGTAACCAAGTGCACCGTTTGAGTGGTCCGTGCGATACCTTGAGGTACACGCACTGAGCTCAAAGGGTCATTAGATTCCCATTTCTCCGAATCACACTTTGGACCCCGCGGCGTGTTTAATATGACACAAAAAAAAAAAACTTTCTTGACGCAAAGCTCTACGAGTAGGACCAAGAACAACACTCAATGTCATCAATGTAATCAACCTGCCAACAAGTATCTGTACATTTGGTTTAGAGCGTGACACTAAATTATTATAGCATGTAGCAAGACTGTTGAGTCGCAAGTCACCACAGCATTACATGATGTTTTCTGCCAGTCGCGGTCCTAGAACACCAGGGGCCACATGTATAAAGAAGCGTAAAAGAATGCTCAGGGAGAATGTCAGAAATCTGCTTTTGCAAAGAGCTTTTTCATTTTCTCCCTCTGCCTTTCTGTCACGGTGTCGCCACATCGGACTGTCTGCAAACATTGCGTACGCATTGGTGTCCAGCGTGTCCAGAGGTACGCAGGTTCTCTTATGTTATACATCTGAATTTCTGCGTGGAAACTCGCTTATGCAGCTCAGCCCTGTTTATACATGTGGCCCCTGCTTGTGATTCCAGAGATGAAATGAGACGAGATTCAGACAGACATGATGCTCATATTCTGATTGAGCCAAACATTTCAATGTGAATGGAGGTTATGAACGTTACTCAAAGCGAGGGTCATGAGTCATGATGATGTCGATCAATGTTGGTGTGAGAGGCAATGAGCAGTCGAAGTGTGAGGGGTGGGTCATGGGCAGTCTAATTGCGATGGGTCATGGGCAGTCTAAGTATGTGGTCCTAAGCAGTGTCAGTCGTATACAGATCACTGAATAACCATAATCCAGAGACATGTTAGATTGAGTACTTTTTCTTGTAAGGAAACGTTGTTCATGATCCGGTGGGAAAGGGATGATTGGCTTTTCCCTTTTGCTCACCTGGAGTTCCACTGGAGAGCGGGTCTGGGAGAAACAGAACCTTTCAGCATGGTGTGCCCTTCCGTAAGAGACAACAAAAACAGTATTATATTTCTGACATTTATCAACCTGCATCACTTTGTGTGTGTATGCGTGTGTGTGTGTGTGTGTGAGTGTGTGTGTGTGTGTGTGTGTGTATGCGTGCGTGCGTGTGTGTGTTTTTAAGAGGGAGAGCAGAGATAGCGACTCTGCTCTTACTTTTTGGATGCATTCCTTTACTTACTTGTTTTTTTTGTTTTCAAGATTTTATTAAAATTTTATGATTAATTTACTTACTTGTAATTATCAACTAATTAATACTATTACTATTAACTACTTATTATCTACTTATGTGAATCATTAGTTAATATCCCTTTGTCAGTTTTTATACTATTTTGTATAGTTTTTTATATAGGTTATTATTTGAGAAAAAATAATTAGGCATATTGAAAAATGGAGGGAGAGAGGGAGGGAGGGAGGGAAGTGAGGGGAAGGACAAGGGAGAGCAATGTGGTGTGAGAAGGATATTGAGGCAGAGTGAGAGTAAATAGTCCCGCTTCCTTCATTTTTACATTCATTGTGAAACTAGA
Organism: Ilyophis sp. 1 JC-2022; assembly: GCA_022702515.1. Classification (NCBI taxonomy): domain Eukaryota; kingdom Metazoa; phylum Chordata; class Actinopteri; order Anguilliformes; family Synaphobranchidae; genus Ilyophis; species Ilyophis sp. 1 JC-2022. The sequence goes on from CM040397.1 coordinate 87,896,736, forward strand.
CAGGGAATTCTGTCAGTCCTGTATGGTGAAGGTGGGGGGGATTGGCCATTGGGCGAATCAATAGCCTTGCCACGTGTGGGGCTGTTTCAGCAAAATGAAGCTTGTTGAATCTCTACCACAGGACAGACGGCCTTTGATTCCTCGTGAAGGTTCAACTTGACACTGCATCATTTATGGATGTCATGTTGTGCGCAACACATCTTGAATAATTCCTTTTTTCTTCTTTTCATTTTTGTGAAAAGTGAACCAGACCTACCGCAATATAGCTCAGCGGTGCTATCGCTACAGCCAATGGCAGATCATGTCAGATCCTTGTAAAATAAATTCTCTGGGTCAACAGGAAAAAAAATCTTTGGATTTAGAGTGGTGTATTAATGCGAGGTTATTTTCAGAATGCCTGCTCTAACCGATCCAAAAAAATTATAATAAATAAATACTCTTGGAAGGAGTAACGGACTAGCTGGGAGACCTAAAACTGCCTGGTGTGAACCTGGTGTGAATTTCCAACGGGAGGCAGTTAAAAAGAAAGAGAGAAGGATGAAGTGATATGTGGAGGAGGGGAGGGAGTGGGAGGTATAACTAGAGAAAGCAGGAGGGAGAGATTGAGTTTAGGAGGAGCGAGAGAGAGAGAGAGAGAGCTTGTTGAGGTGGGGGGAAGGGACAATGGGAGGAGCCCACGAAATGACAGAGAGCAGGAGGAGGAGGAAGGGAGATGAAGGTAGAGCGGACGGAGGTGGATAGAAAGTGGGAGGGTCGGAAAGGGAAGGGGACGTAGGAGGGGGGTACGCGGAGAGTGGACGGCGCTGTTAGATTTGTGTCCTCTCCCTCTCTCTCCTAGCGACGGTGACATGAGTCTGACCTCTGTGATTGATGAGGGGGAGCATGCGGAATGAACACACAGATGCTCGGGAAGGCGGCGGGGGTTGTACATGCGTGGGTGATGGATTGATGGCGGCCAGCGGGGCAGGCTGACATTCTGAGGACATCAGGGCAGGAGCTCGGACCCATCCAGCATCCTCCACCCTTCCCCTCCAGGGGCAAACAGCATCCCACCCCGCCCCGCCTCGTGGTCTACAGGAACCAGGATGTGGCGTAGTTCTGTTTTCACCACAAACGACCTGTTACGCTTTCTGCCACAAGGGGGCGGTGCGACAGGTTGTCTCGTCCAGGGTCGTTGGGTCGTCGGGTGGTTGTTTGCCACCTCGTTGCTGAACAGAGCGTAACTCTGCCCCAAGCTCAGCACCGTGTTCTGAGGCGTCGTTTCAGACAGCAGCTCAGAAGCAGCCGTTTGACGCAGTGTTATTTACTCAAAAACGCCGGCTCAGTTTGCTATCCCTCACCCCTCCTCACTCAGGTTGTGCAGGACACTGTAAAAACAGCAGAATGAATGCGACGGCTATTGAAATACGATTCTGGCACTGGGAGAAGTTTAGTTTTTGTGCCCTGAAATCACAGTAGTTTGAATGGTTGTATGAGGCCATTTACAGGAAGAGAATAACAAAATATTATTCCGGCCATTCTGCATTTTGCTGCTAACCTGTTTGTTTTGTTCCCTGTTCCTCGCTCCAGCCTGTCCAGCCTGCTTCCCGCTTCTGCCCCTTCTCCGATCCAGCCCATTTAGTTTTGCCTACCCCGTTTCCAGCCCTTCACTCTAGCCTTCCCTGTTCCTTTGCCTTGTCTGCTTGTGTGCTTAATAAATTTACTCCTTGCAGAGTCTTTTTGCCTCAGTTTGCTTCTGAGTCCTGCATTTGGATCCACACCAGTGTTCTAACACGTAACATAGAGCCAGATATGGAAAAATGGAAAACGTAAATGTATCTACCCGTTAACCTTTTCTCCATACTCATATGTATAATGTGATATAAACTACCCAAAAATTATATTTTAGAAACAGTAATACATATTTAAAGAAAACATTTAGATGTTTTCAACTTTTAGTCAATGTTTAAAACTTTTACAAAAATGATCAGAATATATAATATATTAATAGGATAGAACATTGATAGAAAATGGAAAAGCAAGAGGGGAGTAAAAATGCATGAAGGTCAATGATAAGCAGGGGATTTTAAAATGACATGTAGGTGACCTGGATAATTGGGTTCAATTGAAGATGGGGGGTTTTGAGAGATCTCTGGGGGGAATAAAATCACTGGGATCTGGCAACGTGGTAAATACCTGCATCCTCCATCCCTGCAGTGAGAGTTCTTAGGCTGAGCGCTCCATGGGGACGCTCCAGGGCCCTGGCTCATTGTCTGCGCCACAGTTCCCTTGTGATTCAGTTGAAATGCTAACTCTATTAGCGTGCACGCAATGCCCTGACAAAGGCTTCCCGCATAGCCCCGGGCTGCGCCCGGGTCATCAGCTCTTCGAGACACCGGCTTTTTGGGGTTGCTGGCTTTTTGGGGGCACATTGTGGTTTTGATAGCAGTGGAACACCTCGGTCTCAAAGTGATTTATGTTCTGCTGTCACTAGTCGGATCTTTGACTTCATTAATTGAACACAATTAAGCTTCTTATTGTTTATTTACTGATCACGCACCCCCTTTCTGGGACGCAGTCTCCATTTTGCAAGTTGTCCAGTTGGATATTTGCTGAAGTAGTTCTGGTGACTATTATTGCAGTTATTGCTGAAGTATATTCTGGTGTCATAGTAGCCACAATATTCCGGCATAGCCATATAGGAAAATAAAAACTCCATTGGTTTACTCCCCGCATCCATAATGACTATGTCCATTGCCTTATATCACAAGGAATTGTCGGAAACAGTGAAAAATAAATATGCTATAATGTTATTATTTAGGTTCTTAAATAGAGATGGTTGCAATTGAACTGTTAAGGATTTGTAGAGACAAAGTAGAATATGTATTGTAATTTTGAGTGATAAGAGGTTGGGTGTTGGGTGTGTGAGGTTGTGCGTTTGGTGAATGGTAAGATGCTTCATGTCAGATGCATGTCACGGGGCTCCAGGTGAGAGAGGCAGTGATTAAGATCTCTGTGTGCTGTGCAGGAGCTGCTGCTAGCTAGCGCATGCTGCTGTCCTTATTACCCAGACTCCCCAGCGCTGGAAATGACTCACTCTTCCCCACTGATTCTAATATCCTGACAATCTACAAGCCCTCCCACTGCGTAATGCGAGGGGAGGGAACACACACACACAAACATACACACAAGCATTCACATATGCACACATATGCATACCTGAATATACACGCAAATACAAATGCAAACATGTGCATGGAATACATACGCCAGCACACACATGTTGCAGTCATACATACACAGTTTTACACACACATGTCACATACTTGGTTGTAAGTACATGCATGCACAGAAACACACAGCTTACAGTGGGTTACTGTCAAGTGTACACCTGCCTGCCAGTCTGTGCCACGCTACAAATAACAGGATACACTCCCGGCTTCCACAAATAACAATGTCTATTTGATAACTGTCTCTCTTAATTTTCATAATATTTAATACTTATTGTCAGTAAGCCTTCAGTCTAATAATGTATATTGTAACTTTGGCAGTTGCGGGAGAGCAGGCATTAAGAGGAATGCTGATGTTATAACTCCAAAAATGTAGTCTTATTCTCGGTGAGAATTTGTTTTCTCATTCAATTTTTATACTGGCCACACAATCCTATTTTCCACATGGGCAGACAATGGGGGGGGGGGGGGGGGGCTGTCAGAGACTGACTTTTCATTTAGAAAAAAATACATAATAATTTTAATCTGCTAAATATCATCCACCTGTCCATTAAATCAAAAATATCATATCCATTATGGCAGTCAGTCGCAGCAAAAAAGCACGGCTTTGGGTCAAACCAATCCCGCGATGCAAATTGTTTCTCTGCAAATCGGCTCACAGGGTTCAGTCCCTTTCATGTGTTCCTATTAAATACAGCAGAGGGGTCCTGACCGTTGGTCCATAATATCACACCCTTTAGGGTATTGTGTGGAAACAGCTTTTAGATCCATTTAGGATAAAAGGCGCCGGCATAATTAAAAAGAGCATGCGTCTGCCAGGGGGCGGGGCTTTATTTGGCGTGCTGTTTTTTTGGTCAGATTTGTTCTTGCCTTCGTCCTTGTACACAGGGCCGCCTCTAATCCAAGCCAGCGCAGCTGATACAGTGCACTTACTGAAGGGCTGTAGGCTCTACTTCATATAGAAGAGAGAGAGAGAGAGAGAGAGAGAGATCACCATGGCAACGTGCAGTTTGAAAGGTGCTTCCGTGAATTCAGTGTCACAACTTTTGCTGAGTGAGACTGAATGACGGAGTGACAGACTGAAGGCGTTTAGTGAACGCTGCCTGTGCAGACGGATACTTCAGGGCGGCTTCGCTTCTATCTGATTGATAGATTGAAGTGGGCTGCTATATTATACTGCAGTTGGCGATAAAGCTAATGCAATCAGATGGGAGAAAATGAAATAACAACAAGGATTATTATTATTATTATTTATTTTGTTGCTGGAGTGGGAAGTGTCTCCGTGTTTCTCATAAACTGTTCTGAATATGCTTTCCTCTATTCATGTTTTGCTTTTATGCATAACTAATACAGTACATGTACTGGATAAATTAATTAATAGCCCTGAAGTGAATACAGAGGCAGACATATTATTCAGAGGCGGCTGTATCTATTTAAATTATTTGTCGTTATTTGAATTCTCAATGTGATTTTGCTTCTAAAGGACACATTCCTGCACTTTAATTGCTGTGGTTAAAAGGCTAATGGAAGTGGACAAAGGAGATAATGAGGGTTAAAAGCAACAAATATATATATATATATATATATATATACAGAAAGAGAGAGAGTGAGAGAGAGAGAGAGAGAGAGAGAGAGAGAGAGAGAGAGAGATTTGCTACACAGCAAATTTATTGAGCTTTCCACTTTTGTCCTTAGCTGATCTTTTAATAGCTGTTGTGCATGAGGCAAAAGTACAAGCGCAGATGAGTACTTAGAAAGACAGCCACAGCCAGAGGCTGCATGCTGTTAGATCTTCTGGGGGTTGTGTTAGGACAGATTACCATGTGTTTACAGTTTTTGGTTGAGTGCCTCATATGTACGGGGCGGAAAATTATTTAACGTGAGATAGCCGTGGCAGTTAAAAGAAATGTAATAACTACCTGTGCAATATGGCGGTTCACTGTTTCAGTTAATTTCTCTCCATGGACTTTCACATGGTGAGTACACAAGACACCTGCCCTTCGTTTACTTTTCTAACATCAAATGTATCCATTTGGCAACAACTTACATGGCCACAGGACTGCATGCATGAGTGAGCTGTGTTCCGTATGTTTGCAGAGCAATCAGCAAGTGCAATTGTAAAGGAGGATTTTTGCAAAGACTTCCCTCTGTTGCAAGAGGCATGTGCACTTTATTGCATAATTTCATCTGTCACAAGTAGTTAAAATAGTTTTTGGCATTTCTGATGCAAGGTGGGAAGGCCTTTTAACAAAAGGGGCAGTTATAACAATCAAGGCAAAGCCTACCCCTCCCAAAAACAGTTCATCATCGCAATAGGACAAAGCGATGACTTGGAAGCTGATCCTCATGACTTAAACGTCGGCCAAAACATGTTTATGGAAAGGAACCGTTATCAGATGCGCGACCACTTGCAGAGACATCACGACAACCACAGGACTCGAAACTAAATCAACGGATGAGCAGACGAACAAACAAGCAAACAAAGACGTTTCGTTAGTGGTGCATGTGTACTAATTTTACACCCGAGTGGGTTTTCTCAGGGTGTTTTTTTATTCCTCACAGGAGACGCAAGCGTGTGGCAGCTAAACACAGGGACACATACGGGCATGAGGGTGTCTGCCGACCTGGAATCATTTTATTGCTGCCTGCTACTGTGGCAGTGAGGGGTGATGAAGTGATCCCTTTCTGCCCCTGAGTCTTATTGCAAAATCATATTCCTATTTTAAGGTTCCAAAACTTTCCATATGGGATGTTGGCTGGGACGTGTCATTCACACAGCACCTGTCCCCTGAAAATGAGTGTGTGTAGGTATCCAAGGCCCTCTGGAGGAACTGAACACCATCCTTCCCCTGATCTCAGCATTTCGCAATCTTGGATGAAAACATGACAAAAGATGAAAATATTACCCACACGTATGTATTTTACATAGCATATACTGCATACATAGCAACTTAGAGCAATGCTGCGTGCAACTGGCGGCACTGCCTTGGTTTTGCACATAGTTTGTCCATCTTGGTTTTAGATAAATAGATCCCCAGGGCTCTGTGCTTGGCTCCCTGTTGTTTGCCGTACATGAACTCCCCATGTTGCCGTCATTGCAGAATTAATCTTTTTTTATTCTGCTGCCATTCTGATGACACACGAATATACTTCGCAGCTCCATTGATGGAAGCTACTGTTCTCTTTCAGTGTCCCGGTGTGATCCAAGAAAGGACGACAAAAATTTTTTGTAGTTTAATCAGAAAAAGGCAGGAGCGCTGTTGCTTGGTTCTGGGCTCGGTTTTAATAAGCCACTGCAAACAACATAAACAAATCATAATGGATCATGCAAGGTGCCTGGATTCCCTGTTTATGTCAGGTCTTAAAAACATCTTATTTATTCTTGGGAAATATAGTGAAAGTGAGAATAATTTTGTAAGATAAAGATGCTAACATGCTGCTGCATTACTTTGTAATGTCTAAGTTTAATTATTGCAATGGCTTTGATCATTTACCAGATGCTACATTGCAATGGCTCCAGAAAGCAACAATACACACATGCTGCACATCACTTCCTTGCACTAAGGACTTTGACCCCCTGAATGCAGGGTGAGCTCAAGATCTTATTCCCCACTTTTGAAAACAGCTTAAGTCTTAAATATTTAAACTTATATTTAAGCCAAATGTACGTTTTGCAAAGTGTGATCCTTCACAATCAGAGTTTAGCTGAAACTCATCTTTGGAACACAATTTAAAAATGAATCAACGGTCCCAGCTAACAAAATCACATCGTCTCAAAATGTTATCAGGACGTCGTCTTGAAGTCTTTTTTTCTAAAGGTTTCTAAAGATTTTCTAAAGGTTATGGGGACGTTGCAGAGAACATTCCCGGGACGTTCTAGTAACGTCCCCAAGACATTCAGAGGCTACTCGGGGGACATTATTAGAACAGGTTACAGGGACATTCTAGTGACTTCCTGATTACATGACCTTATGTTGTAACCAGTAACAGACATTGCAGGAACGTGAATCAGAGCCCTATCTACTGCAGCCTGTCTCCTGCGTACAATGAGAAGTGTGCTGTTTAATGTGCACTGTTTAGCAGTCCGAGAAAAATACCCGCCATACTATTTTCCAACCGTACTGTGGAAGTGTCATAAGCAGGTCATACGACATCCCACCAGTGTTGCCATGTTTTCGGTTTTACAGATAAATTGGGCTACTTTCAAAGCGCAGTCACAGGTAAAACTGAAAAGTCGCAAAGCACGCAAAGCCCATGACCTGACCAAACCCACCATTTTGCATAACAAACTCGCGGGAAACTTCTTTAAGTTGCTAATGTTTTATAATATAACATTTAATTTTCATCCTCGATTTTACTTATTTTTGAATGTGTGTTAGCCTATTCATCACATAATTAATGTTCATTCACTTATCTTCAATTTATATTCAGCTAACATTAGCTAATTTTATTAGCTCAGCATACCAGCTGAGCTTGGAAGCCAAGCTTGACACACTGCATCACCACATACGGACGAACATAGGGTAATGCTATTGCCATGAACTATATTGACGGTCAATCAATCACAGATGTTATTTTGACAAGACTGTTTTTATTATAAATGTCCCTAGCACCGCTAGAAAGGTAGCAAGCTGTCCCCATAGTTTTAAATGAACAAACCACCACTGTCTTTTTGGCTAACCGCTAATTAACTCGACTGTGACAAAGCAGTCTGTCACGGTTTTCCGCAGCATGAAACCCGGTTCTGAAAACTGTTCCAAAAAAAAATCGGCATTGTAGGTTAGTCGGTTCACATGCTAGCTAAAGCATAGTAGCCTACATTACATCATAGCTGGCATTAACTTTCATCTGCATCCAGTAACCTAATCACAAACATTCCAAACGTTTACAAACGCAGACTCCGTATTCTTATTGGTTTTATTTTAAACATCCCCGTATTGAGTCAGTACAAACACACCGCTAACACTTTTGCTCTATTCCCCGCACATTTTCTTAATTTTTGGGACCGGAAAAAAATTATCCAATGGTAGAAATGTCAGGTTAGGGTTCTAGTTGGAGCAGCTGGCTAACGTTAGTAACATTAGCTAGGCAATCACGGTAGCTAGCCAACTTATATGGCCAGCCAGCAAGGATGACATTAAGGAAGTCGAATAACTGTTAAAAATAAGTAGAATAACTGCTTGCTAGCTAAATGTTAAAACAACTTGCCGTGAGCTAGCTTAGCTTGCTAGATAGCTAACCCAGCATTGCTAAGCAATGGTAATGTTCATGTCAGGGGGAGTACGGCGATTGCGTACAATAGCTAAATTAATATCTAAATTGATATGGTTATACAGGTATGGAGCAAATGATTTCAGATACTTACCCCACAGTTTGGCTGCTTGCTCCAAGACGCTGGGCCTGTAGTGTAGCTGCAACATACCCTGCTGTCTCTCATCTCACAAAACAGTATTTCTTTTGTAGTAGACATATCATAGCTCGCTCCAAAATTTATTTGTGATGACAAACATGTTGAAAATGGGCGACAAGGCAGTCAATGTATTATGTTAGAAACTGCGTCCACAAAACAACAGCTTGTTCACGGTAGGCTACTAAGGGATGTATTTCATCGACTTCCACTCAAAAATACAGCGTGTCTCCCTGTCCCAAGCATAGACTGTATAAGACGTCAGGGCGCGTTTTGGACCAATGATTGTTGTCTCCCCCTTCTGGTCCCGCCCCTCCGAGTGAGGGCAGTGATAACCATATAGAACCTATCTTTGGCAGTGACCCCAGGAGTCAACCTGTCCCTCTGATTGGTCCTGAACAAATGTAAATACCCTGTCCAAACGACACAATAATTTAAAAAATCGCCACAAAAAAAAAAAAACTGGTAATACGAACGATTTTCGTGCAAATTCGTTCTGCTCACGTTTCATGAATGAGGCCCAATGAGTCCAAATGTGAGGTCCTTTTATTCGGTCCCCCTAACATAGAAGATGACTTGAAAAATAATCTTGGGAACCTGTCCTCCAAAGTTAAGCACTCCGCCCGCAATTTGGGTGTGATCTTTGACTCTGAGCTTTGTTTTGACATACAAATCACCAAGGTAGTACAATCATGCTTTCTCCAAATTAGGAACATTGCAAAAGTTAGGAATTTGTTTATCTCAAGCGGACCTTGAAAAAGTAATCCATGCATTAATTTTGTCACGACTGAATTATTGTAATTCCATGTATTCGGGGCTAAGCCAAAAGGCCATCTCCCGTCTCCAGCTCATCCAAAACTCGGCTGCCAGATTTTTTACTAATTCCAAGAGAGAAGACCATATCACTCCAATTCTTGCAGCGCTACATCGGCTACCTGTTAGGTATAGAATTGATTTAAAACTTTTATTAATGACTTTTAAAGCCCTACATGGTCTTGCTCCTACCTATATCATAGCTTTACTCAAGCCCTATGAGCCTAGCCACTGCCTGCGCTCCTCTTAACTGTTCCCACTTCCCAGAGCCCGCCTTGTTACAAAAGGTAGCCGGGCATTTTCCGTTAGAGCCCCACAGCTGTGGAACTCCCTACCTGAGAAACTTAGGTTAGCAAGCTCAGTGTCTTCTTTTGAATCACTTCTCAAAGCTTACCATTACAGGAAGGCTTTTTTTTATAGTAAATTTGTGTTTTTCAAGCTTTTTATTTCCTCAGGTCTTATGTTCTATGTTTTAATTTATATTTTTATCCTGACTGTGTATACTATTCTTATGTTTTTTGTTTTAATTTATGCTTTTATTGTCTTTATCCTGACTGTGTGTACTATTTTATCTTGTTCTGTAAAGCACTTTGTAACTGTGTTTTGAAAAGTGCTATGCAAATAAAGTTATTATTATTATTATAAATAGAGGGACACATATTTGGTCTCGAACAAGAAGAGCCTTCGTTCAGGAGCCAACGTAAACCATGCAGATAGAGAATGCACTACAGCAGAAATCTTAAAGTGCGCCCATAGAACCAGCTGAAGTAGCATAAATCCTATTTAGTGCTAACAGAGAGCAGAGGCCAGGTTCAGTGAATTATATTATGATGGTTTCAACAGCGCAGGCTAGAAGCACTCTTTGGGACATTGAGCATTTTGATTTTGTCCTACCTAGATTTTGAATGTAATTCCATGGAGATTGACACACACGCACGCACACACACACGCACGCATGCACACACATGCACACACACACACACAAAATTTCTGCCAGGCCCGATGAGAAGGACATGATTCATTACCGTTGTGATTGTTGGATATTCAGCGGCACACAGCAAAGCCTGGTTGTCAGTCGTGTGCTTTTATGTTCAGTTTCGCACACCCTGTAGTGAACGTCTTTTAGCCGCAGAGCTCGAGAGGCACCACCGCGTGGAAGCGAGTCAAAGCAGGAAGGTCTGGTGTCACAGGTGCGACTGAAATACAGCCAGAAGGGATTTACTTTATCTGATTTATTTTTACTTTTATTTAACCAGGCGGGTCAACTGAGAACTCAGTGTTCATTTGCTGTGACAAGATGGAGAATCAAAGTGGGTGGGGAGATTGTGTAGCCAAGCAGATGTAGGGGGCCCGAGTAGATAGACGGCTGTAGAGAGACAGTTTTTTTTTGTTATGGGATCTTTAACAACCTCATCTTGAACCATGACCTCGGGTTAAGCTCTCATCTGAAGGTCCTTCTATATTGCAGTACTATCAGTGTCATGGTGCACAGCGGATACAGCAATAACTTGCTTCTCCCAGGATAGGGGTGGACAAGGCAAACTGTAGAATTAATGCCAACTTCTGTTCTTAATTATTTAATTGGCCCAATCATTTATGCAATCTGTCATTTTAGCTAAACTTATTGATAAGCCTGTGATTCAAGGCTGATAAATGCTCTTGTGTCCCTGTACAAGATGTTTTACTGGGATCTAATCGAAGAGAGAACCAGCATTAGTGTATAGAGCGAATTAGACAATTGAGCGAGGGTAATTGATGGAATAAAAAACCTGAAAAGCTTCAACCCTGAAGGAATGGAATTGCCCACCCGTATCCTGGGAGGTCTAAGATCCCAGTACTAAGCAAGCCTGACCCTGCTTAGCTTTGCAGCTTTAGAAGGGCCCAGAGTGATAAGCCATACACATGGAGCGAGCACAGAAATCGTAGACAAAGATTCTGAATCTTGTCCCTGGATTTTCAAATCAACTCTTTGTATGAACAGACCAGCTTGTATTATTTCCCCTTCAGAATAGCACTCATGCATAATATGTGTATTCTATCATTTTTATTTAATATTTATTTTAAATAATGTATTATTTTGATTGTGTTAGTCATGTACTATGTTGTACAGTAACCCAATCTCAATAAGTGTTGTTAAAAAGGTAACGTTAAATATATACATTAACATATTTTTTTTAACCTTTTTTTTAAACTTTTATCTTGACGTGGTGAGAGATGTTTGGTTGGGATTTGAGATGCGTAACTCTTGCCTCCACTTTAATGGGTCACAATTTCTGCCAATTATCTTTAGTATCCCAGTAAGGGCTTTGCACTTATATTGTGTAATTCTGTTATAAATCAACTGCATAATATTCATTAGCTCTATGCCCAGGGTGTATAAAACATGTTTACAGGGTAAATCAAATTTGAGACTTGAGTCACTAATTGCTTCTAATCTGAGGTCTGACATTATGCTGTTAATGTACAAATTACAGTGTTTATTTGTTTTTGTTTTGTCACAGAGGCTGTAATTTGAAGTCAAGTCAGGAGTTAGAGATGAGGGACTCTCTTCTGGGTTGTAAAAAAAAATAGTACAACTGGCTTTGAATCTGAAATGATTTGTCTGTTGGGTAACAACATTACACATTCAGTTGGGTGGTAGCCTGCAGCTATGGTGATGGAGACATCATAATTGTGATATAATATTTAGTCATCATTTTTTGATTGATTGGATGACTGTAAGTGGTCAAATATGCCTGTCCCCATAGCAACAACCACAACTCTTACCTCTCCATTTAGGTTTCTGGGCTTGACTGCATAACTTGTACCATGTCAATCTTTTTTTAAATTTTTTAATGAATCTACTCTCCTGCACTTCAAACTGCTTTATTTAGCCACTGAAAAGGAGCGGTATGTCTGCGTCCAGCCAGTCCTTATAGGTCTGCATGGTCAAAGTTTCAGCGAAAACAGCCTTTGCTGCCCAAGGTTTTTGAGTGATGTTTTAATTTGGTCATTCATTACCGAGTCCTCAAGAGACAGAATCTTACAAAAGTCCAATCAAGGGGAACATCTCCCACTGGATCGACAGATATCTAATAAACATGTACAGGCCAGTTATTGAGAGAAGCAGCCGGGGGGGGAGGGGATTCGCTGTTTGTACAGTAAACATGACAATGAAGAAGATATGATATGCCCAAAATGTTCCAGTTTCAGTTCAGACCATCACCCCTGTTTTTTATGTTTCTGTTTGGCAAGTGTTTTTGTCCTAGATGCCTGCAACCTGGCCACAGTTAAGCTAAACTAGCTTTCAGTTGCTTCCAGGAAGCAGTGTACGCATATGACTAAAAGCCAGGAATGGCGCAAGGACCACTGGTGTGGGAGGATATTCAAAGGAAAAATGTCATTAAGGAGGGGTGTAGGCTGGAATTCAGGGAAGTGGGAGGTGAAATAGGGACTCTTATCAGGATGACGTATCTGTTTCTAATGAGCAGGATTCCTCTGTTCGCTCAGTCGTTTGCCAGGCAACGTGTGCGGAGGTGAGATTACGGGGTTCCGTTGCCATGGTCTTTCCAGCGTTACTCTGTTTTCTTGTTCAGGCCACACCGATAAGTAGAGAACAGATCACAAACAAAAAGATCAGATTGAGGCCTTTTGTGGAGGGGGGAAATACTAAATATTTGCCACTTCAGGTACGCTGAACACATTGGAAGCGCTTCAAGATTCAAAGTTGATCTCATTATTCATGATCCTGTGGGAAAGGGATGCTTGGTTTTTCCCTCTTGCTCCAGATTGCCCCCGGAGTTCCACTGGAGAGTGGCTTTAGGGGAAACAGCCCTTCCGTAAGAGACAAAAGAACTGTATTATATTTCTGACATTTATCAACCTGCACCTGTGTGTGTGTGTGTGTGTGTTTGTGTGTGTGTGTGTGTGTGTGTGTGCATGTGTGTGTGTGTGTGTGCATGCGTGCGTGTGAGACAGTTTGTAATTGACTGTAGGTGGGTGGTGGAAGAGAGAAATAAAATAGTGGATCTGTGTGTGTTTGAGAGAGAAAGAAGGATACAGTGAGTGTGTGTGTGTGTGTGTGTGTGTGTGTGTGTGTGCAGGGTGGGTAGATGTGGGAGAGGAGAGGGTGAGAGTGCTCTATTTGATGTCCTGTAATGAGCAGGACAGCTCGATGTGGGGGTATTAAGTGGTGAAAGAAGGGAAGTATTCCCCAGGTCTTTAATAATTTACCCATCCATTACCTGCTGTTAAGCGGTGTTAATGACTGTAATCTTTACCCGGCGGACACTGATGGCCGTGATGACGGTGTGCTGGTGTTCCTTGCATCCCTGCAGTCTAGAGGCTGCGATGGATAATGTGCAGGTGTTAGATTCAGATACAGATAACTTTATTGATCCCAAGGGGAAATTGGGCATTACAGTAGCATAGCATTATCACAATAAAACATAAAACAAGAAACACTCATACTATACAAGTATATACAAAAAATAGTAGGGAAGTGAGACTATATGGGAGAGGGAAATCTATGTACATGTATGATACAAAATAAATCAAATAAATATATGTACACTATGAGTCAGCCAAATGTAGCTCACTGTCAGTGCAATGGTGGCATGCAATATAGATAGTAGCCTATAGATAAAAAGTAGTGAAAAAGCTTGCAAAGTAGTAAGTGAGTGAAAGTGAAGGTGGTTGTTATAGTCCGGAAGTCAAGTGGCAGTACATGAAAAGGACGCTGTCTCAACTCTTCAGGGATAAGTTAGACTGATGGCAGCATGCGCAAAGAACCTCCTGAACCGCTCCCTTGTGCACTGTGGATGGATCAGTCTGCTGCTGAAAGTGCTTCTTAGCTTAGTGAGTGTGTTGTGGAGGAGGTGGGAGTCATTGTCCATGATGGCCAACAGCTTGGCTAGCCGCCTCCTGCCAGCCACCTCCTCCACTGAGGCCAAGCTTACACCCATGACAGAGCTTGCCTTCCTGGAGTTCATGTCCATGCCTCCCCAGCACACAACAGCATAGACAAGAGCTGGCTGGTAGAACATGCGCAGCATCTTACTGTAGACTTTTGTACAACCTGAGCTTCCACAGGAAGTAGAGCCTGCTTTGTCCTTTTTTTATGAGGCCATTTTTTAAATAGTGTTTCTAGCCCATTCCAGTTTATTGTCCAAGTACACCTCCAGGTACTTATAGGTCTGCACTACCTCCACCTGGAACCAGGTTCAGGCCACTCCGTGGTTTTACGATTGCCCACAATCATCTCCGTGTGACATTGAGCTGGTTACGTCGGTACCACTGGCTGAAGTCCTGTACTACTCTCCTGTATTCTGCCTCCACCCTGTTACTGATGCATCCGACTATGGCAAAGTTATCAGAAAACTTCTGTAGAAAGTTCCTTGTGGAGCCCCTGTATTGCTTAATAGCCTGACAGAGATGCAGTGTTGTAGATGAATTGCGGCCTGCCAGTCAGGTAGTCCATAATCCAGTACACCAGTGGAGTCTGGAGTCCGCCCTACTCACCCCACAGCAGGGTTCTGAATGGTATTGAACGCATTGGAGCAGTGAAAGAACGAGATTCTCACAGTGTTGCCAGCCGTACCCAAGTGGGAGTAGGCTCTGTGAAGTAGGTGGATGATGGTATCCTCAACTCTGATGTGTGCCTGCTAGGCATACAGCAGGAGGTTCATGGATTCTCTCAGCAGCAGCCGGAGCCGGAAAAAAAAGTTGGTTTTTATGACATGGGAGGTCAGAGCTATGAGTCTGTAATTGTACAATTCATTAGGGCACCTCTTCTTGGGCACCGGGACCAGGCAGGATGTTTTTCATAGTGTGGGCACTCTGCAGTTTCAGGGACAGGTTAAAGACACTCCTGAAGACCTCTCCTAACTGAAGTCACAAGCCTTCAATACATTAGGGCTGATGCTGTCAATGTCAGCCCCTTTGCCTATAACCTCAGCCTTTCCAGCCCCCTCCTGACTTAGTCTATGGTGATAACTAGAGGGGGAAGGGTACATATTTTCTGTGTGGTCAGCAGCAGATATGGAAGGGGGAACGAGAGGGCATGTGGTGGGGAGCAGACGAAGTGAGGGGCCTGTGTATGTTAGTCCAAGTCAACCCTGTTTAAGAACGGGGTGAGCTCATTGGCCCTGTTAACATCCCTCTCCAGCACCAGACCACCTGACTGCTTGTAGTCTTGATCTTCCTCATGCCTCCCCACACATCTCTGATGTTGTTTTACCGGGGTTTACACTCCAGCTAACTTTTATTGGCATTCTTCCCCTGCCGAATCATTTGTCAGAGTTCCCTCTGGGCCTGTTTCAGCCAATCCTGGTCTCCAGCCCTGAATGCTCTCTTCTTGGCATTCAGGAGGTCTTTGATGTTCTTTGTGACCCAGACCCGAGAAGCAGCGAATGGTTCTGGAGGGAATGGTGCAGTCCACACAGAAGTTAATATAGTTTGTGATGCAGTGTGTTAGCCCTTCACCATACGACTCACTAAACATGCCCCAATCCATAGCCTCAAAACAGCCTTGCAGAGCCTCAGTGGACCCCTGTGTCCACTCTCTGACAGTTCTGGTTGACACAGGCTGCCTCCGCACAAAAGGCCAGTAAATTGGGACCAGACGGACCAGGTTGTGGTCAGATATTCCATGGGAGGAAGGGCTGTGGAGCTGTATGCCTCTTTCACATTTGCACACAATAGGTCCAGTGTCTTGTTCTGTCTGGTTGGGCACTTATCAGGCTTGGAATTTCGTCATTTTAGAATTTCGTCATTTGGCCTTTGGTGTCACAACATTTTTTAGGGCACAAAGGCCACCTACCAGGGCACAAAGACCATTGAGTGAAATAAGAGGATTTGGAGTCTACAAATAAATAACTTGACTTTCCGATTAGAAAAAACAAATGACATGAAAAACATAAATGATTCACTTTTTTAATATCAATTAAAAACACAAACATTTGAAGTTGTCTTGCCTTATTATATGCCTCCTTAATGTTATGCAATATTCTGTGTGTGAGAGAGAGAGTCTTTAATCTGACTCATCATCACTTGAGGATGGAAAAATTAACAGCTTGTTAAAGTTCTGGGATTGCGATTGTGGTTGGAACGAAAATCAGCATACACAGGGACGCCCCAGGTGTTTGGGAACCACTGAGCTAGGCTATCGGCAAGCTATCTGCAATCTAGAATATATAAAATATGGCATTTTCCAACATTGCTGTTCAGCAGATAAAATCGATAAATCGTTTAACATTAGCTAAAAAATGGATGAAAAAAAAAATTCTACCTCAGTTGGCAACCGTAGTTGAACCATGGAAATTTTAGAACCCACCATTTGACAAAGTCATTCAGCCGCATGCATTTTGCTGCCGAATCTCGCAAGCGGTTTTCATTTATTTTCGGAATTCTCTTAAATCATGGCATTGTTCTGGAAAGGCTATAGTGCAGTGTTAGAAAGCCAGATAATAAAACTGACTAATTACCTTAGGTAATAAGTACGAACCAGACAAGTGCGAATTGGATTCTAACAAGCAGGCTAGTAAATAGCTGTCAACTTGAACTTACGTTAACGTTATGTGGTATTAAAAACAGAGATTGATTCAGTTAAGCACTAAATAAGTCAGCTATCTCTATCGATAACTAGCTAGTTTGCGTACCTTCATATAGTCCTCTGTTCTTCTTTTTCTTCTTTTTTAAGGTTTCCCGTATGTTTTAAGTTTTGCTCCCAACGCTCAGCAACGATGAGAGACAGGAACACATAAGGGTTAACAAGATAATATTTTAAGAAAATATGGAATGGAAATTTGAAACGACTTATCTGCACAAAACATTTCTTTTATCTTTGACAATCAGGAGAAATAAATCCTAAGTATGCAGGGTGCAAGCACATTTTACTGATTGCTACTGACCTACATAGATAGGAGGAAACCACTATCTTTCACCTCTGACCTCTCTAGATCCACTGTTCCATTTTACAGCCTGGTTGTTTTCAAATACTTTAAACGGGCATTATTCCCTCTTTCCTCGTCCTCGATTGTATCTGCAATGACAGGGACATGTTCAAAATGTTTCATAAATGAGGGAAGGGTTCATAATCCATAATCTTTTGGTGAATGATGAAATGATGCATTGTATTTTGGGTATACATTACTGAAAATTCCACAAGACTTTGCTTTGGACAAGGAATCATGGAAAGAAGACTACACAAATTAAATTTCACAATGACTGTATTATATACTGTATGTATAACATGAACAAATAGCTTGTAGACATGGGAAAGAGAACTATAATTAAAAATATGAATCTATAAACTAAATAAAATTATGAATATCCATTCAGTCAATTATTAAATTGGATTTGTTATAGCTCTTTTGTATATTATTTATAATTTGTATATTATTTAAATAACACAATAATAAAAAATGGTTGCTTATAAGTTTAAATTGTATTGTTAGATACATTGTAATTTACTGATAAAGTGTAATGTTAATGCAAGATTTTTAGAAGTATATTCGTTTGGGAAATTCTGCTTACTCATCTGAGTTGCCAAGATCAAGTCAGTTCAGGCACTGCAGTAGACAGCCCTTCCAATTAGGCTAACCTAATTTGCAAACAAATTAACTTTTAACCGCATGTTTTCTGGGCTGAGAGTAGAAAACCTAAACAGAAGCTCAGAGAAAGAGTTTCGTTTGTGCACTCGGGTGCGAGTCAATTGGTGCGAGAGCACACTCAGAAGCAGACCAAAGAGAGGAGGGACGAGAGGTTGCGCTCCGACACGGTTTCCCCCGCGGACTGGAAAACGGATGTGGCAGGCGCGCCGTTTCTGTTGAAAGTGCAGGATATCAAAGCGCGCGCAACATCACATGGTGTGGGGCCCTTTGAAGTTGCTGTTGTTTGGCGCTGATAGAAGTGTGTCTGTTTTCTCCAGGTGTCCGGGGTCTGGTTTGTTTCATCCCAAGCCGTACTGTAGTATTCCCTTGTCCTCTTCCTCTTTGATTGGCTAATTGATTTTTTTGTTCTGCGGACTGTGACTCCAGAACACACTACATAACATTAATTTCAAACATCACAGCCAAACTAATGATACAATAATATAAATTACCATGTTTCACCTCTTGCATTTTTGTAATTGGTGGTGCTTGCAAGTGTAAATTGTAAATCAGTTTCTGGCATCATTTTGAAATGAAAATTCTAAAGTAGAAACATAAACAACATTTAGGCAACACAGACAATGAATCTTTTGTAAATTCATGTAAAATAACTGTAAAAGTTATTTTTTAAAGAAAACAATTGATCTACATGATTACACAATAAAATAACACCTGTGAACACTGATAGAGTGTAGAATAATACAGAGAAGGAATGAAAGTGAAACACTATTCCGCCAATAAAACACCACTGCCTTTGCTTTTAATTTCTCTGATTTTCGATTGCAGCAAAAATAATATTTAATGTTTGATTGTGTCCCCAGCTCCTGCTGTGCACTGGACAATGTCCTCTGACCTTTTTAAAAATGTTTGATTTTTATTCAGTGGGACCTACAATATGAAAAGCTCGTGAGTGCCGACCACCCTGCCCACCCTCCGGCCCCCGCTGGCCCCCGCTCCTCGCCTCTCGCCGTACCGCACACACCATGGCGCCTGCCATTCTCACGAACACCCACATTCGCCACACCGCTGGGCCATCGCCCCAGGCCTGTAGCTCTTTGTTTGCTGGTAGCTAACAGCCCCTTACGGGACATCCCTCATCTCGAAACTCACTGAGGGGAGCCCCTAAACAGCATGTGGCGCACTCCCGCGGGGCCAGACCAATCAGAAGCGAGCCTTAATATAGAACAGGCCGATGTGGCTCTGGGCCCTCCCCGTATTGACAGACCCTGTGTCAGCCTGTCAGTTTTATTCATTACCTGGTGACACGGTGGCAGCCATTTAGCCTGTTCCTCAGGCCCCGGAGCTAAGACCCACGTGCTGTTCTCAAGCTGATCCTGGGGAAGATGGGCTATAGGAACAGCTTTTGCTTAACGTACTTGTGTCCATGGAAACTTCTCATTCAAACCACTAACATAATCTTGTTTAGTCAATGCTTTTCACATACCCAGAGCATTGAAAATAAAAATGAAAAAAAGTATATTGTGAGCCTGCTGGGGTTTTTTTTGTTAGGTAACAGTCAAGAGAGATGTATAGTTTACCCTCATTCATGTCAGTTTTTAAGTAAGGCTTGTTTTTTAATCTCTGCCAGGAAAGTGGTAATCAGTTTGGTGCTGCCATCAGTAGATAACTGGAATATGCCTCTGACATCATTACAAGGGTACTGATAAGATGTGCTCAGCCTGCCATACTGACGGCCTCCATTTTGCCACACAGAGACGACAGAGGCCTGTGTGTCTACAGAACCCTGTGAACTATTAATCCCCAATATAAAAGACAACTCAGTAGTGCTGGAGAGAGTGATAATTGCACAGCAGAGAAGTCTTTATCTCTCACACACACACTAATTTTCCTCTCTCCTTCATGCAGTTGTTCTGGACCTTTAAAATGTTGGGAAATCCAAGGATTTGGCTGGATTACAATTATGTCAGATTAAGGAAAGACCTGCAAAGATACAAAAAGAATAGTGTATTGACAATGCTGGCCTTATTTCCATGGGGTACTTGAGTCTAGATATTTGAGCTGTTATTTAGCTCCTGTATTTTTTTTGTTTCGGTTGAACTACTAGGATTGGCTCCATTTAGATATGAACTAAAGATCAAGACTAGCCAATCAGTTTGTCTGTATTTGAGCATGAGTTAGCATTAGCGAGCTCACTGGGAATCAGCATGTGAGCTAGAGCACATGTGGGCTACTTATTATAATGTCACTCTCACATCACTCTCACAATGATGATGGTCAGCCACACATTATAATGAGTGAGGAATAAAGCATACCCCATCACATGCAACGTGAAAGGCGGTTAGAGCAGCTCGAGGTGCACATTTTGGCAGCTGTCATCTTGGTGTTAGAAAAGACTGAGTTAAATCTTGGCAAACAGTAGCTCAGCGATCAGCTGGTTTGCATGGATGATATCAGCAGCACACTGTTGATGGAATTGCAGTCTTTCTCACACAGAAGCCAGTTGTGCCTTAACCCCTTAGCGCAGATGGCATATTTGGTAAATCATGGGGGTACTCATGTTTAAGGCTTTATAACTCCAGGTGTGAGCATCACATAAACTTGGTAAATGGCTTAAATGAAACAAAACCGGTGTACCATTTTTTGTACAAACTTAGATTTGTTTATTTTCATAATTGAAGTCAAAATAAAGTGCCGGAAATGCAAGCAAAACTTTTCAAAAAAATGCAAAAAATAACATATTTCTTCAAAATACTGAGAGCTACATAAGTGAAACAGGTAAAACTACACATTTCCTGGATCATAAACTCCTTGTCCACAAGCATTCAATAATCGCAGGGTGATATACAGAACTACTAAAGATCTATGACACGAAATGTAAGCAGTGTAGCCTGATGTACCCAGGGTCTCCAAACCTATCCAAATTGGCTAAAATGTGAATAGCTGTAAATCTTAAACTAATCATACATTTCAGTGCAAATCAACCGTTTTGACTCATTTAACTCACCTTTTTATCATTTTCATGTGGGAATTATTTTGGATCAGTACAGGGGGGTGGATATCTAGGTGTCCAATAACCTACCCAAAACCTCTCCGAGAAATTATTAAAAAGCCTTTTGTCCTTTATAAAGCATATACATTTTACCTTACGATCACTTAATGGATGAAAACATTGATATTGCACAGTTTCAGTTCAGTGTTTGATGCCAAGTGTGCCATTTTTTCACCATTATCCTTCATATACTGCTTCATCCTGTGCGGTGCCTTCGTGGCCAAAATGCACTCATCAATGGCACGGTCTTCAGTATGCTGTAAGGATCTGGTCCTGCAGTGGCTTCACTCTGAACAGTAGAGGGCACTGCTGGAGTGGCAGAGGTGGAGGGTCAAGCATGTTATAGGAACAAATTACATAATGCAGAAGCATTATAACACTGTGGTACACACAGCTAAATATGAAATCATTCACTCTTGTACTTCAGTAAACACTTTCTTCTGTATGCTACATTATGTTATATTTTGTTGCGTGCTCTAGGATGGCATTACTCTGTAGTGTGTTTCACAACTGTTGCTTATTTATTTTATTTATTTATTTTACATTCATCTTGCACACATCTGGACACAGTACATTTGAATACATATTTTCCATTCCCTAAGTGAAAAGCATCACCCATGGATATACTAATACCCCATAGAGTACATTATGCACAAATAAATTACAATACAATAAAATAATATCGGAACACACTACCAATGTTCTAGCTTCACGGCAAATCGAGGCATAAAATAAACTCCTAAAAACATTTCGGTCGATTATTCCTCCCCTTTAATAATACCAATTGGTATTGTATTTTATATCGTTGGAAAGCCTGATTAGTCACCTTTACAACGAGGTACAACTTGTAAGGATCATGCATTCGTGGAATGAGCAACACAGCTAACCGTGTGGGTAGCGGCCCAAAAAAATGTGCCAAAATCCCCTGCAATATTCTTCTGTTGGTATTCACTCTCGTTTTGAGCTTCAAGTGCTGGCAGGTGTATGCCAGTCACAGGTGTGTGACTGGCACCTGATTGGCACCGAGGAATGGGATGCCATCCCACAGCAGTGTGTGACCAGGCTGGTGACCAGCATGAGGAGGAGGTGCCAAGCTGTTGTGGCTGCGTATGGATCTTCCACACGCTACTGAGGTCCCTGACAGTGTAAAATGAATAAAGTGTAAAAATGGCCAATATGTGTTGTTTTTTCCTTATTACTGTGGGAGAGTGCAATCATTCAGTCCACCAAAGCAACTCAAAACGAGAGTGAATACCAACAGAAGAATATAGCAGGGGATTTTGGCACATTTTTTTGGGCCGCTACCCACACGGTTAGCTGTGTTGCTCATTCCACGAATGCACGATCCTTACAAGTTGTACCTCGTTGTAAAGGTGACGAATCAGGCTTTCCAACGATATAAAATACAATACCAATTGGTATTATTAAAGGGGAGGAATAATCGACCGAAATAACGTTTCCGAACTTTTTTTGAGGAGTTTATAACGTACGACTGAGCAACCAAACCGAACAGCGCTAAAATACTCAATTTCATTGTGAATGCTATGAATTCTAACAAAGCAGGCCACCACGAGCCACTACGGGAACGGCACGAACACAATAGTATCAATACATTACAGTTATTTGGCAGACGCGTTTATCCAAAGCGACGTACAATAAGTGCATATTGAAGGTCATAGACACAATCTACGAAGCAAAGTCACGAAAGCGCTACTTTCTCACAACGTAGAAGCTATCGCTAGTCATCAACCGAATACAGTCAGCTATACATTCTAAGCTATGAGATAGCTAAACCAAATAGAAAATAAAAAATAAACGGAAAGAACGTACTATATAATTTGCCTTATACATGTAGTTATTCAAGGTGGAGTCTGAAAAAGTGTGTTTTCAAATATGTTCAGCATTATTAGCAGGCTAACAGTGGTCTATTACGACCGATGCAAATACTAAAATAACGAAATTATAGCACGCAGTGGAAAAACGAATGTATATAATCAAAATATTACAAGCAGTAATACTTACATGTCGAGGAGGATATCTTCCCCATATTGATAGGCACCTCTTCCACAGAATCTATGCTACAGGGATTAGAAGAATCTCTGTTGTTGTCCTCTTCTGACCGACTTCGGGGGAAAACTACTAAAAAGTCACTTCAAAGTTGCGCGCAGTTTTATTGCGTAATACCAAATGCGTCATACCAACTGCGTCAAACCAAATGCGTCATCTGCGCATGCCTGCGTAAAATTGTCGTGATATAACAAGTATTGCAGTTACGCTCGCCCTTAAATAGTTAATCCAAGCTTTCAATTACACATGTAAATTACTTTTGGGAAGCTTGTCGTGCCTTCTATTGGATAAAACAATTGTCGATCAAACCAGAATAAAATTGAAAGCGTCACAGCAGTGCAATCAGGAAGGGGGGGTTACGCAGAGCTAGTTTCGTTTGTCTAATAGTGTTCCAATGCGCTGTGTATTTTTCAAACGGATTGTCCAAGACAATAAATGACCACGGAATCTTGAAAGGGACATATCTACGCTTAAATCCACGGTAGGATTGCACACGAATTCCATATTTAATAGCAGATATTGATAGTAGAATGGCATTGTATGATTTCACTTGTTTATGTCGGTATTGATTGAGCAGCGATTTGCACCGCTGTATTTGCATACGGTCGGGCTATTGGTGGGTTTATCTGGTTGCTGGACGGAATTCTGATATTATATGATGAATACATATATTTATGAACTCCCAACATAGACGCAGGGTTCGAATTACGCTGGTGCCCGGGAATGCCCGGCATACCTAGTTCTGGCCATGGCATACCTAGATCGATGAAAATACAAAGTTCGGGGGTGCGCCCATTTATTTCATTGAGTCACCGGCACTTATCTGTCATGAAAATAAGTGGATGTAATGTTCAGCCACACCACTAGGGGGACTGTTTTTGTTTAGCAGACATAATTATGGGATCGCACTTGTTCGGCTGTTGTTTGGTTGCGGGAAAGTCGTCTGTGTGCTAGGCGTGCAAAATTACGTCAGATGAAAATGAATAAAAAATGTCGAAACGGAAACAAATAGACTTAACAAAGTTTGGTTTTACAAAAAGGTCAAACAACGACGAGAAAAATGGAAAAGAAAGTGAGAAATTGGCGCAGATTACAACGAGCGTGGTTAGCAAAGTCAGTGCTAATGTCAATCTAGCTAACGTCAGCATTGCCAGTACTAGCCTAGCTACAACGGCGGAGTCCGGAGCAGGAGCACTTCTAACAAAGTGCTTCAGACAGACAAACAAAACAAGCAGAAATTAAATTAAACATTATCTAGACATTATTTACATTAAGATAGACAAAAATTTCTCAGTTCTGACACGCGCAGGCATAGAAATTGTTTCAATGTTAAGGTACCTAAATATACTATGTAGCCATCTAGCCTATTTGTTCTGTTCTTGATTGAAATGTCTTAGAATGCATTGTTATGAAATTCCACTCGGCTCCACAATGGTACGTGATAGCGAAAGTGCTCTAAAATACAAATGTGCTGCTCTAATTTGTACAGGATAAAAAAACATACAGGTTCTTGAAGACGTGCGTTCAAAATGTTTACTTTGTTCAAGTTTGTTGCAAGGTTATGGCAGGTAAATATATCTGTGCTGTGAATTAATGTAGCCTAGCCTTGTCGGTTGCCAGGTTTGTGTTGATGACGTCATATTGAAATACTGCGCTCCAGAAAAAAAGCACTACACCACTGTGGGTGGGCACCCCCGAAAGCTTCGGGGTAATTCGAACACTGCATAGACGCTATTGCCCACTATGTCACGCATGGGTAGGTATAGGCTGGGTGGGGAGTGCTTGTTAAATGGACTTGCTATGGAAAGATAGTGACACTTAGAAACTACGCATTGGCCAGAAATCGTCGCGAATCGTCTACCAATAAAGTTAAAATACCGCGTTTGGGTTTTCCACTAATAGTTTGGCTGCAGGAGCAACGCGTGTCTCAGTTGCGTAAAACTGTCTCGCATGTGAGACAATCTGCACTAAGGGGTTAAGCCCTTGTTGCACATCTTCTCTCGATTCTCCCTCTCTCTCTATCTCTCACATTCTCTCTATCCATCCCAGGGATTTTTCCTGTTTGCCTAATATGAAGCTGTATGATAGGACACTGCCCTGTTCAGCATGTTGATACAAGGTGTTAAAGTGTTAAAGAGGTTCTCTCTGCACACTCATGGTCCCTTAAATTGCCAGAAAAGGGGTCCGAAATTCCAGCTGTCAAAGGGTATCAGGTCACTGCGTCAATCCCAAACCCCTCTGCATGCCACAGGGTCTCATTAGACCATTACTGAAGTGTGCAAACAAAACAAAAAATACAGTGCTGCAAGCCTATCAGTTTGCATCAGTTTTTAAAATATTCTGTCAAGCCTCAACGGGGTTTCTTGTTATTATTTTATTATTTTTTTAAGACAGGTAGAATACTTTCACAGGGAAGGGAGGGAGTAACCCAGTTATTTGGTCTGGGATTAAAATAGAGATCTTTGATTTTCAAAGAAGAAGAAAAATGTTTTTCAGACCCATTTGTGATGCCCATGGGACGGTCTGACAGATACAGAGCGTTTTTTCACAGCCATCCCAAAAGTGGACCGCAAAAAGGTGGAGTGGACGATTCTGGGAGTCGATTAATTGGGCCGCAGGTACGATTTTTCAACGCAAACGTTATCGACATTTTTATTTTTAAGGTGTTTTCTTTTTAAGAAAAAATCAACGTTTTTCATTTTTGATCATTCAGAAAAACAAAGGAGCATACAGCATATGAACGGTGTATTTATTTTTATCAGTATTTTTAGTGGAAGATAATACATGTAAAATGGAGGCTTCTTACAGTTGTGGCAGTATATTTTAAAGAATAAATGGCTAAAGCTAAAGCAACCTATTAATGAAACAAAGACCACACATGTGCCTGCATGCTGCCACTCTGTAGGCTAACATTATATTTCTTAGGCACGAGATACATTTTAGTGCCTATAAAAATAATCACGTTTATAATTTCCCTGTGAGAAATGAAGCCCCTTGTATTTATGAGGCGATAGTCTATCAAAATGCTCTATTTTACAGGGTTGCAAATTTTGTCTAAGAGCAGAATGAGAACCATAATTCATTCAAGGAAAAGATTGCACAAATGCTACTGTGATGCGTCTGCCAGGAAACAGGTATCTTTCAGTCTCAGCAACGACAGAATTAACGTGCTTTTGAGTGCATTTCACTGAGATGCGTGCTGCTGCCGCAGTGGCAGAAAAAAAAAAACGTCTGAGCAGGAAGATTTTAATATTTCATTAAGTAATTAACTTGCGCACGGTTTTTCTGAGACTGGAAACTGTAGCTCCGGGGCTCGGATGTTATTATGGCTGGCAGAAATGGCAGGTTTCTCCCATTCTGTACACAGAACCTATAACTGCGCTGCTTCGCGACTCGGCAGGGCGTAGGGACAACACTGCTGCAACAGAGCCACAAACTGAGCAGGATTGATGCGGCGCCGTTGAGCAGCGATGTGGAGTGGTGGTTAGGATCCTGGGCCCTCAGCAAGGCGGTCATGCGCTTGAAAATTGGTATAGGATGCAATTTTACCCTTGACTGCTAGACGAGCACGAGTTACCCCGGACAAAAACATATAGCTCTGTGGTGGGCTACTTGGAAGCACAAAATGTAAGAAAAAATGTTTAAAAAAAAGTTTTTAAAAAAGGGCTGTTAGAATTTTTTTTATAAATTGACTGGACAAGGACATTACATAGCCCTCGACCCAAAAAATAAAAAATTAAAATAAATAAATAAAAGTAGTAATTTTTAATAAAAAAAATATATAATAGAATATAAGTAGATGTTTTCACCTTACTTTTAAAAATCTTCTGGATGACGGATGCAAACAGGCCGCTATGTCCTCTGGGTAATGGGTGCTAACAAAACCTTATGTCCTCTGGGTAATGGGTGCAAACAGGCCCCTATGTCCTCTGGGTAATGGGTGCAAACAGGCCCTTATGTCCTCTGGGTAATCGGTGCAAACAAGCCCCTATGTCCTCTGGGTAGTGGATGCAAACAGGCCCCTATGTCCTCTGGGTAATGGATACAAACAGGCCCATGCACATTTGCAGAGCCAGGAGGAACATCATGCCTGAACTCGTTGTGTGGTTCATCTCCTCTATGGGCTCACAGGTTTGAGTGACAGGAAACTCAGAAGGAACTAAGGCCTGGTTAATGAGAGTTTGACTGTCCGTCCTCATCCTGTAGTTCCCTGGGAAACAAATTCAACAGAGACATCACATTTCAGCATTTTGCTGATGCTGTTATTTAGAGCGACTTACACAAGTTACATGAAAAAAAAACCATACAATTAATTTAAAAAGCTAGGTATTTTAATGAAGCAATTCAGGCTTTGCTCAAGGTTACAACAGCAGTGCCCTAGCTAGGCAAACCCACAACTTTTGATTTACGAGCACAGTTACCTAACCAGTACCTATACTGCCACCCCATGATGTGGCTGAAAGAAGTCAATAAAATAGATACTTAACCTTTTAATGGCCAGCTCAACCACCTAGTATTGCACACCCCGAGTCCCGATATCCTGCCGAAAAACATACCGGACCCAACCCCACCTGATTGAGCCATCTCTACCATTTGGTTTATGAGTCAAGTCCAACACACTCACCAACAAGACACCAAGACCCAAAACGTGCTCCACCAAACGGTTGAGGGCCATTAAAGGGTTAAAATACAAACCCCAATTCCAAAAAAGTTGGAACAGTATGTAAAATGCACATAAAAGAAGAAAGCAGTTATTTGTAAATTCTTGTTTACATATATTTAGTTGAAAAGAGTACAAAGAAAATATATTTAACGTTTTACCTTATCAACTTTATAGATTTTTGTTCGCTAATTCCGAATTTGATGCCTGCAACACGTTCCCAAAAAGTTGGAACAGGGACAAAAAAAAGTCCGGTACATTCCACAGGTAGACAGGTGATGCCATCATGGCCGGGTATACAAGGATATCAAAAGACTTTTAATATCTTATTTTCAGGCACTTACAAGTGATGCTATAACGTCTCTGCATTTGAATGGATCTCTATGGGAATTGGGGGGTGGGACTAGATTAAGCTGTAAATTACACGGGAATAAGATGTAAATGACATGGGAACAATTTTTTTGGAATTGGGGTTTGTAGATGTCCCTTTATCTTGATTCTTGAATTTAAGCAACTGTGCCTTTTTTGTTCATTTGGCCATTTCACACTATGCTGTGGGTAAATGTATTTTGTTTGTGTACATTACTTAAAGACACCTAATCTCAACCCAAACGGCAAAATTACTCATGAATTCTCTTTAAGACCTGTAAACGCTTTGATACTAATCACAGATTTAAAACTGAAATCCCAATAAAAAAATAAGTGGGGTCATTTTTTTACCCAGCACTTTTATACAGCTTCAGCTCAAAATAGGCCTTCATTTCCCTTTACAGAATGAAACAGCTTTTTCACTGAATTCCAGGTTTCCCTGACTTTAGCATGTACTACATTACATTACATTATAGGCATTTAGCAGACGCTCTTATCCAGAGCGACTTACACAACTTCTTATTACATGTATCCATTCATACAGCTGGATATATACTGAAGCAATTCAGGTTAAGTACCTTGCTCAAGGGTACAACGGCAGTGTCCTACCTGGGAATCGAACCTGCAACCTTTCGGTTCCAAGTCCAGTTCCTTAACCATTATACTACACTGCCGCTCCATTACTAGCCATTTAAGAGGATGAACGGTCTTGTCCCTTGTATGGGTATTGGGGCGGTCCTCCATGTGATTTCTTCACACTGTCTCAGGATTCATGACATCTTCAGTGAATTTTTTCAATGTAACATTATTTTCTTAGGCCATCACTGCTTTATTGCCACACAGGTGATCTTGGTATCTTCACATCACGGTGCAGTACTTGTTTTTTTCCCCATAACCTATGATGTTACATGATGTTTTTGTACAGTACGGACATGTTCAATTCTGTCCCCAAATTGGACGGCTCAGTAAAAAAAGTGTTGCTTACCCACCCGCAGTTGCTACAGCTACAGTATGCCAACTGACCAGAGGTATTTTGGCAGGAGCGTGAGAATGATTTTTAGCCTCTGTATCAGTCATCACTTATTCTAATGTGACCTGTATGGACGTCTTCTCCTGTACTCGGCTGATAAGGGCCTGTTCGCTCTCCCGTGCCAGCGTCTTTTGGCAGGGCAGCGCTGAATGAGATGTGTTCTAACGTCGTTAAAAGCTCCAGGTTCTTAGCCAGTAGTGGACTGTGCTTTACAATGGCTGTGTTTCAGTCAGACCTGGCAGGATGTTGTGTTTTTTTTTTTTGTGAAATTATTAAAGTGTTCATTGCCAACACAAGAGTCTGTTGGAATTTATTATAATTTGGTGACAGGACGGAGGCTGACTGGTGGCTGGAAATCTGAGGATACGGAGGGAATTCCAGGCAACGGGAAGGGAATGTCTTTTCTTTGTAAATCTCTTCCTTGCCTGTAAAACTCAATATCCCAGACCCCATAAAAAATGCAGTCTTTTTATTTTATTTCTAGAGAAGCTGACTGGTCTCCTTACGGGAGGCCTCATTTTGATCAGATGCTTTTGCGCGTGTGCGAGTGGAGGATTGTCCCGGGTAAAGTTCCAGCGGTTCACGCTACCGTCTTGGTGCCAGTTTTAGGGACTGCGCCTGGCTCTTGGTTTTGGGAGGGCACTTTAGGCAGCCTGAATGGAAAATAATTACAGTATGAGAGCACTCTCAAACTCTTTTCCTGCTCTGAATATCCCTGTCATGGACTGCGATACAGGCCGTTATTTTTCTAATCCCTTCTGAGGATCCAGACTCATTCGCATAAATCTAATTGGAACGTGTATCCCTCGCAGTGGGTGAGCCCACTCTGGGCGTGTCGTTTAATGCCGGCTGTAAAATGTCAACGCTCAACTTGTCACATTAGAACGGCGCTGTTGTACTGTAGAGTATACTTTCTCTGTATGTTTTTTGTAACTTAATACAACGTAGAATGGCCCAGTCCACAGTGTTGCTCTCTGCAGAATCAGTGCAGAGTAAGTGAGACGCTCTGCTTAGCTTGAGCCGGACCTGTTTGTTCTAGCGATGCAGAACGCTTTCAGGGCTCATCAATATTAGATGACCTGAATTGTGGAGAAAGTAAACAATGCCTCACAACAGTGATCTAAGGACAGTCAACACAGATGAGGGAGCTCACTGTGAAGTGGATGGCTCTCTCTCTCTCTCTCTCTCTCTCTCTCTCTCTCTCTCTCTCTCTCTCTCTCTCTCTCAGTCCATCGCCTCATTTTTTCCCCCAGAATAACACTGGCATGCTGCTAACTGCCAGCTTTCAGGACATCAAGTTCTGTCAGTAAATTTCCAAAATAGTTTGACATGTTTCTTTTGAAAACGTGCCTTTGAAGATCCAGACCGGCACTACTGGAACAGTACGGTAGCTGTGACATTTCTTCTAACATGACCTGCCCTGCTGCATGACAGTAGTAATTCACAGAAATTCAGAAATATAGATTTCAAACTGTTGCGAAATGCCACAGAGACCGGAAATGTTTTGATCAACACTGCCTGTTGGTTAACGGAAGACTACATTACAACGACGGATACGGTACGTTTATGTCAATACTGAACCGCTACAGATTGTGGTCACATTCTGGGCAAGCGTACGCGATGCGCCAATAGGCACTGCAGGTCACAGTCACACATCCATCACAGGTACGTGAGCTGTATGGCTTCTTCAGCACAACAAGGATTTGCCATCGAATCCAACATTTAATAGATTTAATTGGTTCTTTAATTAAGAGCTCAAATTATACAAAAAAAAAAAACAGATAGCAGACTCATAGTGTGCGCCATTGTCATACGCTGGAGATATATTAGTTTGTGCTTTAATGGTCCTGATTAGAGGGGAAGAAGGGATGTCCCTGTGAACAGCCATTTCCTGGTGCTCAGTGACACGGGTATTCTGCCTTGATTATGCATACATTTTCAAGGTTGTAATTATTTTATGAAAAAAGGTAAGTTGTATGAGGATAATGACATATTAATGAGTGTATCCTGGTTGAAAGAAGTCAACCCCAAAAATAAAAAAATAAAAACGAGCCTAGGGACTGCAGTCTCCAAATTAATTAGAGGAGCTCTGTAACGATGTACCTGCCCGTAAAGCATTTATTCCTGTTTTCTTTTTTCTTTTTTAATTACACTCCTGGTGTGCTGAGTGCTTGTTGGCTGCTGACAGTCTGACACGGTGAAAGAAACGTCTGGACAATGCGAGGATAGGGGAACTCATCAGGGCCAAGAGTCGCATTTCTCTGGCAAATACAAAAGCATTATTTTACGTATCCAGTCAAATTACACTTTCCACTTGAACAATTTCAGGGGTTGTACGTAATTTTATATACTTTGCATATTATTATAAACTCTATGTTAAGTATTCGTACAAGGTCTGATCGGCACACAAACAGTGTCTGAATTAATGGAAAAGAGGGATTTCCGTATTTTCCTGCCACCGATCACGTTCAGCTCAGCTCTGCGTGACCAATTCATCCCAGGCTGCTATAGGATGCTATCATTCCCCCTCCCCCTCCCCTCTGATACTTGTATTTCTTTCTCAATGTGTGTTATAATAAATACCAAACCACAAATAAAAGTTGTATACATTATTTCTAAGTGTCACAATTAAAATCTAGGCTGTAGTTTAAAAGTTAGCATGTTTATGGCCATCTGTGCTGCTCAGCGTAGCCTAAACTTACCTTTTAGATGTGCACGTTTTTGCTGTGCTTGCTGTTTATGCTATTGTGTTTTTATTAACTATGTCCGAATTAAGCAACCGTAGTCTAACACCAGAATCAAACCTGCAGCAGCTAGCTAGTAGCCCAATGTCAGGAATCTGTAGTAGCCTTAACTTGCTCTCCAGCCTATGAAACTTTATCCAGCAAACACGTTCTATGCTATTCATAGCATTGTCAGGACAATGAGAAAATGAAAGGTGTTCTAAGCTACCTATTCATTGGTCATTTTAAAAAAAAGTCATTGTTTCAACTTTGAATATTTAATTCAGTACCTCCAGCCAAGGTTCAGATTGTAGCCAATTCCATGTCAATGCTTTCTTACTGGCTTCCAGAAGTACACCCAGCGAATTCTTATTGTTGGCTGCCCAGATGTCAAGTGAGATATTTCCAAGATACAAAACATCTGATTTAAAGGCATATTAAACCTTTCTGTTATCTGGCTTTATGTTTTTGTGAAAGTGATGACACATTTGCAAGTATCTATCGAAATCTAGAGAATTAAAGGGTATTTCTCCTTTAATTTCTTTTAACCCTAACCCTAACCCGAATTTAAGAGCTTCCCCTTATCAGTGGCCACACAATAAGCCGTAACACCCCTTGTTACCAACTCTTTAAATTTGGCTAAATTGACATCTGTCTTAGTAGGAATAAAGTCAGGGTCATCATACCACTTTAGTATGTTCTGAGTATGCTTAAGACTTCAGTCCTTCACAATATTGTCCCAATTTATTAGTATTCTTTTCTTGCCAGACAAATTGGGAAATTACTTCTTCCCTTTCTAAAAGTTGCTTGTTTGGGACTTCTATTGGAAGGGTTTGAAAAAGATATATAGAATATCTATTCTGAATCCCAAACCGAGAAATTAGTTAGGATTCCACCGCATTTCCTTTTTTAATTTTAGAGTTTAGGTTCTCGTAATTTATGCCAATTAGTTTTGTAAGATCTTCTGTTAAATGTATGCTCAAAAAAATGTCATTGATTGGGCATCTCCAATAAAGCTGGTATTTCACCCTAATGTCTATGGGGGGATTATAGTTATATGTTATGACCGGTGTTCTTAGCATATTTAATTTATAACCTGAAAGAGAGCCATATTTTCCAAGTGAAGGCATTAGCTTCGTAAATGATGAAGAAGGATCTTGTATAAAGACGAACACATTATCAGCAAAAATCGCCAACGTATTGTAGTGGTTCGTGGCTGTTTGTTTGCTTTTCTTTTGTGGCTCTCTTCCTGCCTTCACGATTGTGAATCAATCAGATTTTTTCCACGTTCCGTTTCGTGGTTTGCTAGCCTAATTATTGCTTTCACCTGTGCTTCTACCTGCGGGGTATTAAGGTTCCTCACTTCCGCTTCTCCGGTGCTTGTTTGTCTTACGACATTGCATTAGAGCCAGGTATAGCCAAGTACTAGCGACCTCCTGATATTAAACTTTGTTTTTATTGGCGACTTGCTAGAGCTACTTATCGGGTATAGGATTGTTTTCCACCTGGTCGCATGTTCATGCTATCTATTTTGTACATTGCTGTTCTTTAGAAGACAGTTTTTCTTTGTACTTTCGTTTTGGTTTTACACTCTACCGGCTTTGAGCTAAAGCAGCCGAAAGTGTTTTTTTGTTTGCTAAGTTTTCCATTTTAGCTCATTACGTGAGCTTGGGAGATTTAAATGGTAATACTAGTTTACTAGTTCACCCGTTTTAGTGGGTTGATTTTCGTTTATTGGCTGCTTCGCCTTAAAGAATTTAGTTTCTGTTATTTTTTTATTTTCTTTATTATTTTCTCTTCCATTTATTGGTCCTCACGGTTGTGAGCTGACTTGTTCTGATTCCCTCACCTTTGCATTTGAATCTCTGAACCATTAAAGACCCATTACACGTATGTTCCTTACCTGATACGTCTACCCCTTTATGTTATTATTTTGTCTGATTCATTGACTTAGTGGCTCTATATATAGTGCAAGGTTAAGGGGTGACAGGGGACATCCCTGTCTTGTGCCTCTTTACAAAATAAATGACTTTGATAAGTTACCATTTATCTTCATTCTTGCTGATGGTTGGTTATACACTGCTCAAAGAAATTAAAGGGAACACTTAATCAACATGGTATAACACCAAGTCAATTAAACTTCTGGGATATCGATCTGTCCAGTTAGGAAGCGTAAATGATTGTGAATCAATTTCACCTGTT
Source organism: Ilyophis sp. 1 JC-2022 (assembly GCA_022702515.1). Lineage (NCBI taxonomy): Eukaryota > Metazoa > Chordata > Actinopteri > Anguilliformes > Synaphobranchidae > Ilyophis > Ilyophis sp. 1 JC-2022. The sequence goes on from CM040397.1 coordinate 87,930,856, forward strand.
TTGGTGCAAATGAAAGTGACAACAGATGGATTGGAGAGGCAACAGCAAGACAACCCCTAAAAAGTAAATGGTTTTGCAGGTGGTGGCCACAGACCATTTCTCTTTCTTTATCCTTCCTGACTGATTTTTCTCTAGTTTTGAATTTTGCTAGTGCCCTTGTCACTACTGGTAGCATGAGGTGGTACCTGCAGCCCATTCAGGTTGCACAAGTAGTCCAGCTCCTCCAGGAAGGCACATCTATATGTGCCGTCGCAAGAAGGTTTGCTGTGTCTCCAAGCACAGTCTCAAGAGCGTGGAGGAGATACCGGGAGATGGGCCATTACACGAGAAGAGCTGGACAGGGCTGTAGAAGGGCAACAACCCAGCGGCAGGACCGGTATCTGCTTTTTTGTGTGAGAAGGAACAGGAGGAGCACTGCCAGAGCCCTACGACCTCCAGCGGGCTACTCGTGTGCATGTTTCTGACCAAGCTGTCAGAAACAGACTCCATGAGGGTGGCATGAGGGCCCAACGTCCTGTAGTGGGACCTGTGCTCACAGCCCAGCACCGTGCAGCTCGATTGGCATTTGCCAGAGCACACCAGAATTGGCAGGTTCGCCATTGGCGCCCTGTTCTCTTCACAGATGAGAGCAGGTTCACACTGAGCACATGTGACAAACGTGAAAGAGTCTAGAGATGCCGTGGCGAATGTTATGCTGCCTGCAACATCATCCAGCATGACCGGTTTGGTTTAATTGACTTGGTGTTATACTGTGATGTTTAAGTGTTCTCTTAATTTTTTTGAGCAGTGTATATTGATTGAATGGCTCTTATAACATCTTTATGGAACTTTATATAAAAAAATCCAGCTCACCAGATCAAAAGCCTTTTCCGCATCCAAGCCAACTAAAATTGCTTCTTTGTTATGATCCTGGATAGATTTCATTATGTGGAGAGTACATGTTACATTATCTTGTGCTTGCCTTTGCTAAATGAATTCAGTTTGATCCAAATTGATGAGATCTGGCAGCATTTCACCTTTCTGCAGTGCCCAGTTGCAGGTAGAAAGTGAAGTTGGAGCCAATTCCCTCCTAAATATTTTATACTATTCGGAAGTGAATCCATCTGCGCTAGGCAATTTGTTTGGCTTCAGTCTTAATGGCTGTATTTAGTTCCTCTGCAGTTATTTCTGAGATTAAACTTGAATTTTCTTTCTCAGTAATGGCTGCCAATGTCAAAGAATTCTAGTCTAATTCTAGAATTAAAATTGTTTTAATAATAATTATCAAATGACATTTGTATTTGCTCTTGTTTATGAGGAACTATATTCGTGCTGCATGAGGTTCTGTATCTTGTAAATAGTTTTATCTGCTCTTTGTTTACACAATTTGTGAGCAAAAGGTTCTCGCTTCATTTCCAAATCTATGGCATTTTAATTATTTTAATTGTGTCTGTAGTTTAAGTTTTTCTTGTCTTTTTAAAGTTCAAGTTATTGTGTTAAGTATACTTCAGTTCAATCACCGAAGGGTATTCCCCGGTTTACAGGATATGCATATGAATATGTGAATTGGTTTATGAACAGATGGGTCTATTGTGTCTCAGTAACAATCTTTCATTCTACATCTGTCTTTTGCATTAAGTAATGTATAGACAAATTTTAATAAATTTTTTTTCCCCATTTCAATTTGTCATGTTCAATTTCATTGAGATGGGCTATAGGCTATGCATTTTCTCTTTTTTGAATTTGGTTCATATTTTGCTTCTTTTAATACAATTAAGTACCCTGTGTCCGGGGAGCACTGAGAGGTCCGTAAAGGGACCAGTATTTTCCCTTTAACAAGTGTCTTGTTTATATTTCATATGTTTTATATTTAAACTACAAATTTTACGCACCATAGACAACATTGTGATTATTGAAATGATAAAATATCATATTGCACTGATTAGTGACATGACAATGATATAATGACCTCATGATTTCAATGCGCTTCCATTTATTAATGTGTTAAACAGCTACTGCTTTGCAGCATCCAGTGAGGATGAATAAATGTGTGGAGGTCCCTGGAAACACAGTTAATTTAGTTCATTTTTTATGGTAAATAAAGTGGAGTTTTCAATCCATTAAAACAGCTGATTATACCATTAATGAACTTCATCAGGTTTACTGGGTCTGGATGTTTTTTTTTTTTACTGGATGGTTTTTCTTGGCTACCCCTACACTGCATGCAATTTATATTTGAGTATTTACAATAGATTCAGGTGAAGACACTTGGGTGCAATAGTACCTCACCTGGGTATCAAACATGCAACCTTCTAGTTACAATCTGAGTCACGTCCCCAAAACACTTGCACACTCTAATCTGTGTCACTTCTACCCAACACTCGCACACTCAAATCTGAGTCACTTCTACCAAACAGTCGCACACTCGAATCTGAATCACTTCTACCCAACACTCGCACACTCAAATCTGAGTCACTTCTACCCAACACTCGCACACTCGAATCTGAGTCACTTCTACCCAACACTCGCACACTCAAATCTGAGTCACGTTCACGCACCAGCCACAGCGCAGTGTTGTTTTAATAACACTGACTTTACATGGTTTGGGTGCGCACGCCTCCACCCACCTGTTCCCTTTTCCCATTTTACACAGTGCTGCATGTATGCTGCTATTGCTGATCCTCTGGTTGGCTAAGTTCAGTTTCTCTCACATTGAAAAGAGTTGAGAGCTGGGGTGTAAAGTTAATAAAAAAAATAGCACAAAGTAATAATTCCACCCCAGCAATAAACACCTTTTTACTTTTCTGTGATAATCTCAGTGATTAAATATAGCTGGAATCTCACGCCTATGAGTCAAGTTCTTTTTATATACATACTCATGCACAGCAGAGCACAGCATGGTAGGCCTCTGCTCTGACAGGGGAAACTGAGGTTATAATATTTAACAGTATTTGCAGCATTATCACCTCAGATGTTCCTATTACTGCAGGATAGAGCAATTTTATAATCCTCAAAGGTGGTTTGAGAAACTGAACTTCATGTGTGCCGTTATTTTGTGGAATGAGTTGATTGCCGTACATTTTTTTTTTACATATAGGCTATCGTTTTTCTATAGCACTGGGGCACAGCATTATCACTGCAAGCCTTTAGATCGGGGGTGTTTAAGCAGGCTGCGCTGGTTTTCATTGCTACTCAGCATGCAAGTAATCGGTTAAAGCAGTTTAAAGCACAGTTCGCTCACCTCAGCTGATCGCTGGGTCTCAGTAGGCTGCTGATATTAGGGTGAAAACAAGAATCAGCAGAAACTGCGGCTCCCCGGGTCCAGGATTTCAGAACCCTCGCTTTAGACGAAGGATGGAAAAGGAAAAGGCATTACATACTGGGTCAGGATCCTCTACAAAAACGATATGTTAATAATCCGGTAGGCCATCGCACTTGCATCATACTAGGTTTATAATACTTGCGTTTAGGAATTTATGTGTTTCATAATAAAGATAGTGGCTCTAATAGAAGAGCGAATACGTCTACGAGCATCTCACTCTGCCACGTTGCTCAGTTATAGATTAAAACACCATAAAGGAAAGAAACAGCGCTATTGGATCGCAAAAACGGCAACAGTTTGGTTGATGTAGATAGCTACACCTTGAGTGACGTGGGCGACTCTGTGTGGGAGGGTAGGAGGCTTTTTCTCCTGTTTAACTGAGGCTTGAGACCCATATGATGGTGAAGGGTCTCCGTGCAGAACCGCAGAGCCACCCACAGACATGTTGACAAGGTCACACCGTGTGATTGGCTGTGACCTTCTCAGGACAGCGCTGTCTCACGACAGGCATCTCAGAAGAGCATTACTCATAATAGTACCATTGTCCTCTGTGCCCACTCTCTTACAGCAGTGAGTTGGCTAAACTACAATGTTCACTAACTGTGTCATTTAGAAGGCTGTGGACCAGCAGTAGGCTACTTGGACAGCTGATAGACTAGATTGCTAAGCGTGTTAGCTATTTAACTAGCTAATGTTAAACGTGATGCTTTCTGCAAGCTAGCTATCTATAAATTCGATAAAGATAGGGCTTACGATAGCATGCCCAGGTGTCCTGATTTTACGCAGGACAGTTCTTGATGGAGAGAAAGGTGTCCTGCTGGAAAAATTTGATAGTTTTCATTTTTTGATGCTTTTCAAATTTTTTTACATGAATGTGCTTGATGGCAAAATTTATTTTTATGAAAACAAAAATGGGCAAATCTGCCATGTGCTATCAGTGACACAATACACATGTTTATATATTTTTTTTTGTGGAGAGTAAAATCTTTGGATCGGCTCTAATAACTCAATAATTGACAGCTTGTGTTAGCTATGCCAATTATGGGATTCGTGAAGCCTCACTCTCCAATCACTAAAGAAAGAAGCACCCGGCTGGGCCACTTAGCAAGAGTCCCTGAAACCTCGGCAACTGCCTTCAGAGAGCAGCAGTGTGAAAAGAAACAAGTGTCGCTGTGGCCCAAATGTGTCAGACACTGAGACTGTGAATGAATTATGGGGAACTCATAGGTTATGGGGACCTGACAGGCAGATCGTCTGTAGTTCAAGGCAAATGAATAATGATGTGAAATGAATTAAATTTAAAAAATTTCACTATTTTTTAAATTTTATAATAGCTCTTTGTTTTTACCTTGGCCATAGCCGATGACTCATTCCCCCACGGTGTTTCCACTGGTCAGAAGCTATCTGAAAATAGAACGTATCAGATACGTATATATATATATATATATAGTGTAAAGGTACTTTTTTTAAGCAGCATCTGAAAGCTCTAGAATCTATAACCTGACAGTGACATGCCTTTTGCAACAAGAAGCAGTTTTTTTCCCTGTTTTTTTGAGGTTTAAAAGTTAAAATGCTGTCTTTTCCCAGTTTTTTCATTGGTGTCTTCCACGTTGCCCCCTGCTGGTGATTGGCATATTTTTCCCTTCTGAGCAAAACAACCAGATAACGATCCTTATCGTTTCGTACCCAAACCAGGGCAGGAATCTAACTGTCGCCTTGCAGAGCATTCCGTGCACTCTCCACAATATTTTACATTACAGGCATTTAGCAGACGCTCTTATCCAGAGCGACTTACACTGTTCTTGTTCAATATCAATGAATGCACAATGTGAGTCTATGAGATAGTGAGCTGTAGAGCTGGCCGCTGGCATACACGCTCTACGCAGTTGTTTAGGACGATAACCATACCCTGGGCCACACAATTCAAGCATTATTTTTTTTTGGCAAGCATCTTATGGAGCACTTGGGGCCACAACAACTTTTTTATTTAGGACCACCAAAACTCTAGGGCCGGCTCTGGTGAGCTGTGTCTGCCAACTTTCTTCAAGGCTCCAAAATGGGACAGTGTATTACTTGTCTTACAGGAGTGTAGCTGTGGCGTTGTGGCACTGTGGCACATTCTTAGTTGTTTTTTTTTGAGGTTCACAATTATTGCAAGTATGGACAATTATTGTATAATGGATACATTTAATTTGTGTGGAATGCTTGGCAGTGGTTAATTAAGCCAGGCCAAATATGTGCTTCTTCTGTGTACCAGCAATGTGGCCATCCAAGAGGACCAGTAAAAACATGTCTCTGAAAAGAATGGGCCTCGAGCCAATATATATATATATATATAAAGAAGTTTCTACGATAAAGTCCATTTGTGTTTACAACACTAATTGCCTGATTTACAAACTACTTATTTTAATGCTTCAGTGTCACCTCGGTTCACTATGTTGGTTTATTATGATGTCAGAGAGCACTCCCAGTGGTAGCTCCCTCCCATGTGGCTGTGGAACAGGCTTGCGTGATTATGAAACGCCATGCGAGTTGGCTGGGTTTCATGTGTTTTTGTCACAACATTTTTAGCAATCCAAGGAACATTAGTGATGGCAGCACACCCTAAATATGATGTGAGACAGGCTGCACATGCAGTGCATTTATGGGCTGCTAATTACTGCTAGCATAGCGTGAAGAGATCAGACATGGAGCCGTCATCTAGTTACGGAATCAGCAACTCAGGGGAGCAGCGGAAGTCATTTACAGTTTTATTTTGTTTTGTTTTTCAGTCTTTGGCTTTAAATTATTATTCTTTAAAATAAAAAATAAAATTGTTTGAAGTTCACTGAGTCGGAAAATGGTGGGAAGACACTGTGAGTTATTAGTTTGGGTCCTGTACTTTAGCCTACTCCTGTTTTTACTCCCCCACTCATTAGTGAGTCTACGACGACACCGGCTGCTGGCCAGACTTCTTAGGGCAATTAAAATGAATGCTGCGTCAATGCCGCTTAACACGTAACCACATCGAGGGGAACGGTAACTTCTTAGCCAAGCTGAAAAGGAGTTCAGGTTGTGTAAGCACCATCGTGATTCAGCCTTTAGTACAATTTTTTTTTTTTTACTGTAGTCTGTCAGGTTTATGGCTGATGACATCATCATTATGAGTCATTCTGTGGAATGTGCAAGTACTGTGACACTGGTAGCTTACCTGCTTCAAACATATTTTATAAGATGAAGGGTGACACACTCACATTTAAAGGTCTCACAAAGACACACACGCACATACAGTACATGCGCGCACATGCACACACACACACACACACTTACATTTACAGATGGATACAGTGTCTTTGTCCGCTTTATGTACACAATGAATTTCATAATAATAATAATACCTTGTATTTATATAGCGCCTTTCTCGACACTCAAAGCGCTTTACAGTGATGAGGGGGAAACTTGTCTCTACCACCACCAATGTGTAGCACCCACCTGGGTGATGCAACGGCAGCCATTTTGCGCCAGAATGCTCACCACACATCAGCTGAGGTGGAGAGGGAGAGAATGATTTTAGCCAATTAAACTGGGGGATGATTAGGTGGCAGATTGAAAGAGCCAGGTTGGGAATTTAGCCAGGACACCGGGAAAACCCCTACTCTTTACGATAAGTGTCATGGGATCTTTAATGACCACAGTGAGTCAGGACCTCGGTTTAACGTCTCATCCGAAAGACGGCATCTCCTACAGCACAGTGTCCCCATCACTGCACTGGGGCATTGGGATTTTTTTTTTTTTGACCAGTAGGGGGGAAGATTGCCCCCTACTGGTCCACCAACACCACTTCCAGCAGCAACTTAGTTTTTCCCAGGAGGTCTCCCATCCAAGTACTAACCAAGCCCACACCTGCTTAGCTTCAGCCATTCAGCAGGAGCAGAGTGCACGGTGGTATGGCTGCTGGCAATAATATGACCATCTGTCAGTGAGTTTCTGATATTTATGTTAAAAGTCACACAACAAGAACCGATATTGATGAACAATATATGGTAATTATGTACATGCATTTACCAGTTGGAAATGCCTTACAGCTCTATCCCAAGGGCCCATGTGAAGATAAATAATCAGGTAGCAATTAATCAATAAATTTCAACAAATACAATATAAAAACAATACAGAGAACAAATCAATAAGAACGAAGCACCGATTGAAAATGTAATTACTTTTTTGTATGCAGAGTATTAGATGAATATGCTTTTTGAAGAAGTGTGTGTAAGGACTGAGCTAGTAGTCTTTGTAATAATTAATTATATCCCGTGATGTTTTTAATCAAATCCTATGTGTGTCCAGTTGAACATGCACAAAAATGCTTGATGGTTTTATTGTCCTTTTTCAACTGGCTTCTAGAATTCTCTGTTTCAATGCGCTAGTAGCGAGAGACATATTTAACCAGTTATTGTGGTGAAATCCCCCTCCCCACTGACTACTTCCACACCAAAACCATTAAATATTTACAGGTTTACAATTCTTGATAAAGATTTAATAAAATGACAAAAGAGGAAAGACTTTGCAGCAACTCTGGCTCTGGCTGTTTGGAGTTTTTCTGAGTCCCTTTCAATTATGTATCGAGTGAGCATGTTTCTCGTTGTCATTCTGCCACAAGCTGAATTTTCTTATGTTGGAATCATGGCTTGGACATAAACAAAAGAATTTCCAACGAGCGATTTTATTAAGGCCGTGTTGTTACAGAGGTGCAGTGCACTTTGATAAAGGACCACTCCAGAACCTCGCTAATCATGCTTCAGAAGCAAACGAGCTGGAGGATGTTCTCCTGATGAAAGACCCAACATATGTGTTTAATGTGATTTACACATTAATGCGTGATGACATGGGAGTCAGGCCCCTGCCAATGCAAACTTGGGCTGTGTCCGAATCAGAGCCCTATCTACTATGCCCTGTCTCCACTGTGCTGTTTAATGTGCACTGTTTAGCACGCGACGTGCAGTACGCAAAAACTGTGCACATTAAACAGAACACTTCTGCCAGTACACTGTACACAGGAGACAAGGCGCAGTAGATAGGGCTCTGATTCGGACACTGATTCGGACACTTGCTCTGGTACAGGAGACACTCCTGAAACTACGGACACACCTGACACTAGGGACACACCTGACACTAGGGACACACCTGACGGCGGGGACAATTCTGACGCGAGGGACACTCCTGACACTAGAGACACTTCTGATGCTACTGTCGGCATTCCCTCCCTCCTGTGTCGGACATGCTGGCCATGCGTGCTCTAAAACAGACCATCATTTCAACACTGAAATGACAGGTGCACACCCCTCTGCAGTTTGTTTGCTTCATACGAACAGTGTGCTAATGCAGAGGTCCCCTCAGACCGGGGTACACGTTGCATGTTACAGCAGGTGCTCCTTTTGCCGAGTTGGTTACTGTATTTATGAGCTTGTCCTCCTCGGAGGGAGTGTGGGTAAATGCTGTAGTATCTGCAGTGGTGTTGCTGAAGCTTGGATGTGGTGACAATGATGTGTGTGTGTGTGTGTGTGTGTGTGCGTGTGTTTGTGTATGTGTGTGTGCGAGTGCGTGCGTGTGTGAGTGCGTGTGTGTGTCTATGTTTTTGTTTGAAATACAGAGAACACAAGATAGAAAGAGAGAGAGAGAGAGAGAGAGAAAGAGAAAGGGAGAGTTTTGTAATTAATTTAAGATGTGAAAATATACCCAAGAAAAGTCAATTACTTATTCACTGCCTTAATGCGCAGTTAATACCTTGCATTTGCATTTTGCGAGGGAAGAGAGGGGGGGGTATCCTTAAAGCCGAATAAAGCCAAAGCCGCTTCATATCATGGTATGTGAGGGTGGCATTGGGAGGACAGGAGGGGGGGGGGTCTGCAAATTCATGGCAACACCATTGCCCTTGAAAAGCCCAACTTCACCTGCATTGCACCAGAGGAAGCTTCCACCCACCATACGCACTGTACGTCCCCAGGGCTGGGATACCTCTGAGTGACCTCGCGCCTCAGGCTCGCATCACGTGGCCACGCCTCTCCAATTTCCTCACCCGTAAAACACCGGCGCATGACTGGGTGCTGCTGTGCGAATCTGCGGGCCTATAGGATTGTATACTGCAGATGTATTGATTCCTCTCCTATGCCCGGTACAAGCGGGAGAGAAGTAATCCAGAGGGGACCCCCTGAGACAGAGGGAGAAAAAAAAAAAAAAAAAACTCTGCAATCTGTATTGTGTGAACGGGGGAAGTCTGCTCATTTTAACAGCCAATGGGAGAGCATTAGAGGCTTGCAGGGAAATCCTCATCAATTCCTTCTTTTTTTAAAAAATCAATGCTGCACGGATTTGCTTTTCCTTAAATCACCCGCATAGCCCGGCCTCTTTAGAGAGCCCGCTGTTTCAGCTGATGCACATACAGTGAAGTTACTGGTTCTCCCCTGTAGTCAGGGAAACAGGACACAGAGGCAATATTTTCTCACACAGGGGGGGTTTCTGTGATTGAGAGTTCATCGGTTCATCGCTCCTTTTACAGAGGGCATTTCGAAGCTTGGTTGTTCTGAACCGTTCATCTGTTGAATTTATTCATAAGTTACTCAAATGGGGCATTTTTTTCAGTAATGGCTACAGTTGCATCATCGTCTGGAGTCGGGTGACGAGAACAACGACGACCATCGTTCCGGTTAAAAGCAGTCATGGCACCTCTGTCTCTTCCACCCTTCCAGTAATCTGACCCGGGATAATCCAGCAGCACCTCACATGTGACCTTTGGTCACACGGCATGGAGATCAGAGTTTCAGGTTTCTGGTTTGATTCTGCTATGAAGATTAGACCGTGTACATTATCTCATAAATTAGTTTACTCCAATCTTCAGGAAGACAACATCCTGGATTCAGTCAACATTTGTCCTTGACTTTTCCTTACAAATATATCCAATTTGTCCAGTTATTGTACATTTTATCTGTTCATTTTCTTTTCTTCAAAAACAGTTAGCCGAGTTGACTTCATAAACTTGACCAACTGTTTCTATGAAAGTGAAAATGTATAACTCGCATCTGTTTGTAGGTTCTTATTGAATTATGGCCAGTATGTGCTCAAGAATGTACGGGATATATTATGCAAGGCATTGGGAGAACTCAATGTAAAATGCTAACTGCATAGAAAAAGGCATGTTTCATTTTTGCTCGATGGCCTGGGTAACTATGGGACTTCATCATGCTCAATTAACACTTAACCCCCTGAATGAGTGTCCCATATCCCACAGGCTTGTCACCATGTGACATATTTACAGTGTTGATATATGAGTCTACCTCTGGTCTCTTCCCACCGGGCATGCTGAAAGCAATCGAGCGGAAAGGGCCCCAATCTAACAAATGATTTATTCTTAGCTTTGAAATGACTGGGAAAAAAGGAAAATAGTATTTTTTTTAATACGTTTATATATATATATATATATATATATATATATATATATATATTGATTTAACAATTTTTTGCTTGGGTGCTCAAGATACAATGTGCATGTGTGCGTGCATACATGTGTCTGTTTATCAAAAGTTACAACAATTTATTTATTCATTAACTTTTTTAATCAACAAATATTTTTCTTGCATTTCGTAGGGCAGGATCTTGAGAATCTTAACAAAATCCTTCTGGCATAACACACTTAAGGTTTGTGAAAAACTGGGTCTCTTAGTACCGTGATATTGAATAGATAAACTGAAATAGTGTCCCCTGTATAGTGAATATCTGTCATATCCCACAAAACTTTACTGGCTCACATTTCTTTTGGAGTCAGGATTAGGTACACAAGGATCACGATGCTACACCTGGAGGGGTGTGGGAGTGTTTCCGCCACCTGCCTTTTCACCAAACCTCTTTAGAGACCCGGACATTCTATTATCGCCATCGTGAGTGCCGGTCTCTTCCATTACCGAGGCCCAGTACATCATAGAATTTTCTTTGTATTAATTTCTTATCAAGGGGACCGCACTGAACTAAAGTACTATTAATGCGATGATACGTCATTGCAAATGTGTGGAAATGATTAATACCATAAATTAGTTACCAGTTCATTATATTTTACATAAAATGGAGAAGCTGAAGTCCATTATGAGCAGGGCCTCCACTTTGTCTCCCCCTGTTGTTTCATATAGTGTGACTTCAGTCCTCCACCAGATAGAGGTCGCAATAGCCTTTTGTCAAGCACTTTTCAAACAATTATCCCATTTGCACCACCTCAATAATCTATAAATTGATAAAGTAATTGACACTAATTAACCACAGTGAGCGACACTCACGTGTTAAATTAAGTTTGAATACTTACTATCGTAGACATGCTGCAGTGTATTTAAATGTTGGACAGGCATGTTAGTTTTTGTTAGAACCAGTGGGAAATGCCCACATTAAAAATGAGAGCAGTTATATACATTTAACTTGCACACAAAAAAGTTTAATAAAAAATGTATTGTGTTAGTAATAAGAAAATAGTTTGCAGCTGAAGAATATTAAAACAAAAAAAGATAAACAAGATAAAAGTGGTGAATGTAATGTACAAAGTTCAAATGAAAACTTTGTGATTATATTTTATCATGGCCAGTTGTTTAACTGTCTCGTCTGTCATTCACGATGTGAAGACACACAACTTTCTGCATTAACTGAGTTTGATGCCACGGCCAAATGTCGTTTTGCCTTTCTAGTAAGATTTGTTAATATATTTTCAGCTGTATCACAGAATTCACTCAGTGACATTGCAGTGCTGTTTTCTTGTGCAAATATTGGTTCTACAGTTTTTGTCAAAACCCAGAATTTAGTATCGTGGGAGGGTTGACGCATAGAGTCCGCAAACTTGCTTGGGATCAAAACAGCCTTAAGAAATGTGTGAGCTGGTTGAAAGAAATGTGGTTTATTTTTAAGTTGATTAGGGATTTAATACGTTGCGAGTTTCTCTGCAACTTCATTGAAGGTTTTGACGTATTGGTAGTTCTGTCTGTACTATGCATCTGCTGAGCAGGTGCACAATATTTATTTGTAAGATGTTAGAATCTATTATAGATTCTTAGTTGACCAAATTATACTTGCTAGTGCCACAATGTGGGTACTGCAAGTTAAGTGTACTGAATGTGGCCACAATGTTTTGAGGATGCCTTTATATGCTTTTAATGTATCTCGCATTTTTAGACACGAATGCAGTCACATTTTTTACATCAATGTTGTAATCCAATAAGCATTTATTGATGCTATTCACATCTGAGGAGTAATTCACTGGCAGTTAGGTACACTGTGTCAGCAAGGAGAACTTTCAGATTGGTTGTGATGGACTTTCTTTGAAGAACAAATACAATTTTGTAAAACACAATTGTCTGTCCGTGACCACAGATACGCTGTCAGTTGTTTCAATAAGTTCTTGAATTTTTATTTTATGCAAAGTAGCGGTCTGTGGCACATACTTCCGTGAAAGCTGTTGAGCTTGTTTAAAAATGCATGATTGTCCCCTTTTTCCAGTGGAACATTTGCACTTAAGAACGCTGTTAAAGCTTGAATGACATCCAGCCGCCACTCAAAGCTGTCCTTTCTCCTGCTGACAGATTCCCCCTCGGTGTCGATCTCAGACCTTAAAGGGGCAGTTCATCAAAAAAAATTATTTTGATATGCTTCTACATACGCAGAGTGCTATCTATCCATCCAGGTAGTTTCGCGGCGAACTTACTAGCCTTGTAGATATCTGCTGCAGCTCAACGGGTCCAAAGTTTGCGGTGCTCAATGCGCCAAAACTTTACATTTGAAAAAATCAACAGCAATGTACCTTTCCAAATATAATGGCACGGTCACTCACAGACATCCACAGACCTTGTTGTGCATGTTTTTTAAAAAAAAACTACTTTCTACTGAATTAAGTACATGCGCCACAAAATACTGCTGCACTTTGGTTGATACTGAGATTTTGGGCAGATGGCGTACTTCGATAGAAAGTAGTTTTCGGAAAAAAACGTGCACAGTAAGGTCTGTGGATGTTCGTGAGTAACCATGTCATTGTATTTGGAAAGAGACATTGCTGTCGATTGCTGTTGACGTACATTTAACCTGTCGAGGTCCATTCTATCACGGTGAGCTGTAGCGGATATCTACAAAACTAATGAGTTCTCAGCAATGGACAGAAAGCACTCCGGGTAGGCTATGTAGAAGCATATCAAAATACATTTTTGGAGAGAACTGCCCCTTTCATCTGTAAAAAATGAGTAAACTAAAGTTTACTTTTGAGTATTCTAATTTTGCGAAACTATTAGCATACTTGTAACTGTTGTAAGTGCACTATTTTGATACTTATTGAGACTAACTTGGCCCACTTTTTAATTCATAAAAGTACTCTTAGAAGTATACTTTTATTCATTAAAACCATCAATTTATATTATTGTTTTAATTCACAAAAGTGTACTTGCATGTATACTTTAAGCATACTTTTGTGAATTAAAAGGTGGCCCAGTTTAGTGTCGATAAGTCTCAAGGACAGAGGAATGTAAACGTGTAACTGAGAAAAAGTCTGGGCTTATTCAAACACAAAGAGACACTTTTCTCCACGTTGCATTACATTTCAGCATTTAGCATTCTCTCCTCCTGAGTAGTTTTCACTCACAGACTGCATATTGAAATACAATCCATTCATACAGCTGATTTTTGCAAAAGCGGCTCAAGCTAATGCTTTGATCAAGGGTACAACGGCAGCACTCCAGCAAGTAATCAAACCTGCAACCTTTGAATTATAAACCCCTAGCCATTATGCTACTCTGTAACTAACTGTCGGCAAATGTAGATGCGAGTTTTCAGATTTCTCCAAGCTTTGCTATGGTCAAAGTCTGTATTTTGAAACTGTACTCACAAAAGAAATCTCATGGGACCATAAAAATGAAATCCACAAAAAATCAACTGAAGTTATTCTAGACCTATGGACTTATGCCCCAACCACGTTTTGAGCCATTCTCTAGCCATTACTTTATGTGTCAGTCTGGTTCATTCTGTTCGCTTTTGACAGGAAGCTTTTATGGGGGCCTCATGGGAAATGTAGTGTGGTGTGTTCCATGTCCTGCAGCAGTGGGGAGTCGCTACCTGTCAATCCCACTCTGGGGTTACCTGAGAGTATGAAGTGGACGTTCTTTATTTTTTTGGTTTGTTTGCCTCTCTGAACAACTATAAACTATTTTATTCTCACATCAATTTTTAACCACACGTATTAGCAAATAAGCTGATGTACTGTATATACGTTTCTCCTTCTTTCACAGGACACCAGCTAATGAATTTCACATTAATAACTTAATTAATAACCTAGGGAAGGCAAGCAAAAAAACTTGAAGCAAAAAGAGAAGCTGTGAGTTTTAGGCTACTATATCCATTTGGTTAACCAGTAAATGGTTATTTGCAGCGCTGTTTAAAAAGTTTATTTGGTTAATAGGGAACAGGGAATCAATTCCCACATTCAAAGCTATTGGTCAGCTCTGATGTCAATAGTTTATGTCTCTTGCACATTTAAGGAGAGAGTGTTCTATGATGCACTCCATTGAGTCATAAACTGTTTTCCATTTGCTGTTGAAAAAGGGGTGGGAGGACATCATCAGCTTTGCTTAACAATGAATGCAACGTGTTTACACAACGACAAGAATAAAGTGTAGCACGGTTCATTACAAATGTGTGATGAGTTGTGCTTAAACAGATTAAAGAACCCTTCATATGTATGGCCATACCTGTGCAGATCACCTATTGCTTTTTGCGTTTATTTGCATTTATATTCAAATAGATTCTAATTGTTTCTAGAACTTTCCATGCATGGATGAGAATTTGGGAGCAAACCTAAGCACATGCTTTGGTAAAATGGTGTACATGAGACTTTCCATGCATGGATGAGAATTTGGGAGCAAACCTAAGCACATGCTTTGGTAAAATGGTGTACATGGTATGGCACGGTTACATACATATGTGGTATGGCACAGTTTAAGTGCATAAACTGATAATACTTTATCATAATTCAATTTAAAGAGACTTCAAGCTAAGATTCTGCCTTGGATTTGTTTGTTTTTTGTACAAAAATTGAAGGCTTTCCTGTGGATTTTGGGGTAAATTAAGTAAAAAATGGAAACTATCAATATTGAATCACTTAATAGGGTGTTGCACCACCGGTGTTTTTTTTCGTTTTTTTTTAATGAAATTGGCTGGTCTTGCCCAAGGTTCAAATTTGTGCTCAACTGTTCTGCGGTCACTGGCCTGTTTTTGCTAAACGTGCATGAACGCCATGATCCAGGGAGACCAGAACCAACAGACATTTTGGTCAATTCTACAAAGAGTGAGAGAGAGAGAGAGATGTTTCTGTACTTTAATGTGCACTAAACAGACCTGTGAACTATATCGATATCCTCGCTGGTGACTGAGGCTAACAGCGCTGCAAAAATTCTACTGTAATCATAATCACAGGCAGGGCATTATTGCTTACTAGTAGGTCCTTAGAAAATGTATCTTTTAAACATTTATCATGCTTTTTTTATTTTTTCCAAACTGCAAACGAATTCCCACTGCTAAGTCAGTACAGCAATCTGTATAAGTAGAGTGCGGACTTTACTGTAGGTACAGTATGTATGGGCGGTATGTGCAAGTGAAAGAGATGAGTGTATGGATATGTATGTATGCATGCGTTCATGTGTGCATGTTCGTGTATACTTATGAGGCAAGTACATACACGTGACCTGAGGGTGCTATCGACAGAGTCTGCAGAAGCGTCACCGTCCACCTGCCTCAAGGTTGCAGCCGAGTCTTCCCTCCTGTTACTTACCGGCCCGCTTATGCATTCCGGGCAGCTCCTGGCCGGCCCATTGACATTCCTGCCTCGCCGCCCGCTCGATTGTGCATTCCGCGTGAGGGAGCGGGCCCCGCACCCTCCCTGCATAGAGCTGCGGAATTTCTCATTATCCCCCCTCGCTCTGTTTGTGTTGGGGAACAGTGGAAACGACTGAGCTCTCTGTAAAACATCAGGCTGCCATTACGCCCGTTCGAGCACGGTCCAAAGAGAGGCTCGCTCCATTAGAGACGTCAGAGCAGCTGCTACAGGTGTTTACGTTTTTTTTTTTTTACCGCACAGCACGGCAGCTCTAGAGGCTATAGTACAGGAGTTTTGACGCTGGTCGTTTTCGATTATTGATGCTGATTTGGTCTTCGTTCGGGCATTCGTTCATTCATACTTGCAGCGCAGACTGTCTGTTCATCCATACAGCCTATCTCTGTGAACATTTGTGTTTCCTATGCGCACGGCGCCCACGTTAAATGCAGCGCTCTTGAGACTGATGAGGCTTTTAAATGAAAACCTGTGAATATTTCTTGCCTGCTGGGTAATCTTCGCTGTCACTCAGAAAGAGAGAGAGAGAGAGAGAGAGAGAGAGTCCTGTCCTTAAATCACAGTTGTGAGGCATTGCTGAGGATTGCACTGCAAGTTTAAAGAATAAGAGCTTAAAGCGCAAATGGATTCCGTGTGAGAAGGACTTGACATTTCATCAACAGTGTGCTGCTGGTATCATCAATGCAAACCAGCTGATCACTGAGCGACTGTTTACCAAGATTTAACTCGATCTTTCTTAACACCAAGAGGACGGCCGCCAAAATGTGCACCTGGGACTGCTCTAACCGCCTTTCACATTGCATGTGATGGGGTATGGTTTATTCCTCACTCGTTATAATGCGTGGCTGTCTATCATCATAGCTGGTGCGAGAGCAGCACTACTCTGACTAATGCGTATGGTGCAGATTGGATCAGTGGGCAATTTCCAGTAAATTGCGTGCAATATCACATGTTCTGAGAAGAAATTAGCTCTGCGCTGTCGGCTTTCTTTTGTTGTTTTTGAGATGTGATGTTGTCGGATGTGATATATGTCAGTGCCTAGATTTCCCATGCAGTTCCTTTCCCCCCACACATTATACCGTGCACTTATCTTGAGCAGTTCTATTCAGTCCTTACTGTACGTCTGTGTAATTTTGATTTTACAGAACCAACAAACAGACCACTCTGTGCACTCATACAAACACACATACACACACACACATTAATTTACTGTGATTCAGGGCTGGAGAGGGCCACTGCATCACGTGGGTGAACAGACAGAAACAATGAAAAGGATAATTAAGGGCTGCTTTTTATTCAAACAGAAAAAGGCTTACCAAAAACAAAAGGGGAAAACCAGAGCCAAAAGCATACAACAGTCAAAAGACCAAATCCAAAAGTGTCCATCAGATAAAGCTTTTATAAAGCAAACAAATTAGTGGCGACTGTGCACACCTGGGCTAATTTAGACGAGCCGCAGCTGGTTCCCATGCCTGGGTGTAATGACGGTGCTGTCCAGTAGAGGGCAGCACCCAAACTCTCTTTCTGGCACCACTACACATAGACTCAAACACACACACACACACACACACACACACACACACACACATTCAAATATTAATTCAAACACACACACGTACGTACGCACACACACACACACACAGGCACATAACATGCACACTCACGCAAATGCAGTGTGAGGAACCTGTTTACCTTTGTGGATATACTAATACCATTCAGTCCTTTATGCAGAATTTGACCTGTCAAGGAGAATGAGAAACTGTATTTTTCATCTTCACTAGAGCTGAGCTCTGACTCTAAACTCCTTCAAACGCTTATTTTCCGAAATGTTGAACATCTTGTGGAATTTATAGACATGAGCTGTCCACTTATATTGTGGAGTTCACACAGTGGGCCATTTTGTGTTCTTCAGGTCTGCATACTTGCTATACTGTTGAAACAATTCAAAATTGCATTACAGCCTGTTTCTCTGTGCAGGATTAATTGTGTACATTCTCTGTAACCTAATATAATTTTCCCGAAATGGAGATAAGGTAATAGGTATTTATAAGCCGTCTGTTAATGGATCTTAATGAGAAAGAGATATTTCACCTTGCCAACATAAATGAGGCAAATAAAATTGGGTAAAGACAAAATACTTTATACTTCTCATAGTGGTTCAACCCCAGGTTAGGGTGGCCCCTGGTGCAGAATGGTCCAGCAGATTTTTAAGGTCTCCATAAGCCAACAGTCACCAATACCCTGCATGCATTCCTATAGTATGGCCTGGCTGATGCAGGGCATTTGTTGTGCTTGGGCCTAGAGTCATTGGACTTCAGGCTAAACATGCTTTTTCTATTGTTTGGGATTATGCACCTTTTTCAAAAAAAAAAAAAAAACACAACTACAAACAAAATAACTAATGCCGACTCACAATAACTCAGACATGCCTGAGATTACATGTTTCCATAAGTCACCAGTGACAGAACACCCCCAAAACATATGCACCATTGTACTGGGAGCCTCTTCTTTACAAAAAGAACAGTTAGGACAAGTAACTAAATTCACTTTAAAAACGTATATATGGTATAGCATATGCTCTCTGAATTAATTTGAAATAGATAAGCTGGTGTGAAAGATTTTTAGAGGTGTCATTAAAATGTATCCATGCAGTTTCCCTACCTCTTTGAGCCCAATCTTTTCATCTCCTTTTTTCATATGAACTCCACTAAACATTTTTTTATGGGTTGTATCTTACAAGTCACAGCCCCTTGGAAGCTTTGCTTTGGGGTCAATTCAATCCTCTATTATGTATTCAGGTAAAGATCTGTCAGTCTCTAGTATTAAAGAAATAAGAAGCTCAGCAAATCATAATTTTCTCTAATATTTTGGAATGTACGTAGGCCATTTCAGCCACATTCATTAAACGTAAAGATGCTTTTATAAGACCAAATTGTTTGTTTTTGTTTCTTTGTAAAGTGATTAGCCAAATTTGTGCATGCTTTTTATCCCAAATAAACTTTGATATGAAATAATGCATTTCATCTATAAATCTAGGATGTGGCAGTAACAAAATCATAAAAAATGATAAAAAATTTATATGTGACCCGGCACAAAGTCAGATACATGTCTCGCACACAACGACAAGAAACATTGGAAAATCACTATCTGGTAAAAATTTAGTTAAAACCAGAATCGCAATCCTGAATATCAGATATACCATTCACCTACATTTCAAAATTCAAATAGTGATAGAAAGGGGGAGGGTATTGACACATTTCTCCTTTAATCTGCCATTAGTCCTCCAAGATACAAATGCAAATGAGTTTGGGGGCAGACAAAGCATTCATATGCAAGGTATTGTGGGACAGCTACTTGGCAAGAAGTAATAGACTGTTGATGAGGGCTATAAAAATGTATGGCCACTCCTTGAAGTATTATTGCTATGTTTCAATAGGGAGAGCAGTTATCAATGTTTTCAAGTTACATGATAATGGGAGTGGCAGGCCAAAATAATTAGGGGAGTGGAAGAATGAAAAAGGATCAGGGTTTGAAGCAAAAGCAGAGGTTAAACCTCATGTACGCATTTAAAAATATTTTTATGAATGCATCGTTTAAACACTATTATAGCACTGGGTTATGGACTACACATATGTAACAATTTAATATAATAGTTCCTGGTTTGAGGGTGTATTTTATGATGAGAAAGGCCAGAATTCACAACAAAATCTTTAAAGCCAGTTTTCTAAAAACTGTGTTTTGCAAAATCACAATATTCAAACAGTCATATTTCCGTAAATATTTAAGTGATACCTCATTTTGTAGCTCTAATTCTGTACTTTAACGTGAGATGAAAAACTCAAAAAGTCACATTTTGAAACATGTATCTGAAGCAGGGATCCGGTCACATATTAGTCAAGATTTTCATTTTGACAGTCATAGCTCTACCCTGTTGCCCCATCTTCTGATTATCTTCCTCAATTTTATTTTTTAATCCAAGATAATTGTCCGGGATAATCCTCTGCAGACTGGAATATATTTGAATCCCAAGATAGGTAAAAGATGTTCTAATAGGCACATCATTTAATAATTGGCTTTGGCAGCATTATTTCAAGGGAGCATAGACGATTTGTTCCAATTTATTCGATATCCAGCCATTTCTTAAAATGTATCAGTCTCAATACTTGGGGCAGTGAGGATTGGATGAGCGAGGATTGGATGTTAGAAAGGAATAGAAGGACATAATCTGGGTACAGGGTGATGTAGCGCCTAGCCCCATGTACAGTTATAGGGGAGACTGAATCACATTCACTGATAGCCTGAACCAGAGCTTCTGAGGAGAGAGCAAGAAGGAGACGAGAGCAAGGGCAACCCTGTTTTGTTCCGCAGTGTTACGGCTGAAATCTCCCCTGATCTCAACCGTGACATAAAAAAGACACATATACGAAAATAGGCCGATTCCTGAGCAGGATCTTCCACAAACAATCAGACGGTCATCTGGGGCTGTGTGTCCAGCTCCTTCAGACAATAACCAATGTCCGCAGAAAACCCAACACAGGCCCAGAGAGACAGGAAAAAAAACTGTGAGATCAAGTCTCAAAAACTTTCAAAATATTAGGCTAGGCTTAATACACCAATGACTCAAACCCTAATTCCAAATGTTTTGGCAATCAAGCCAAATACACACACTACCACTTTAACAAGTACACTACCACTTTAACAAGGCTCTAAAGTCGCTTTGGCCTAAGTATTACAACAATAGTAACACCGGTAATTTTATAAACATCTCACGTAAAATTGTTACTAACGTAACATAGCAAGCAGTTGAATCCCACAACCGTAAAGCCACAATAGCAGCTTGCTAATAAAGTCTGGACACCAAACACGTGAGCTAAGTTAAACTGAGCATATGCTAAGCAAACACTGCAAAATAATGCAGCCAAAACACCCAACAACAGGGATAGCATGCTACAATACAACAACGGTAATGCAAGTAGTGGTATAAAAAATAGCAGGAGAGAAAACACTGCCAAGCGCACATTAACTAACGCAAACGCTAATGAAGCTGTGCAGACCAAAACACGCTGGAAATGACCAAAACAGCGCAAATCACAGCAAAACCATAACCAAATGTACTGTACAAAAGCCGTCATATAAAATAGACACGTTGCCTTACACAGCGAACATCCACTCTGTAGACAAAAGCAGAAAGTGTAAACAGGAACATGACCCAAAATGGCACACTTCCACCGGAAACGTAGCACAGCGCAGCAACCTGAACTACGTAAGCAAACACACGAAAAAACGGTTATCAAAACTATGATGGAAGAATCCCATCGAAGTTGCAAAATGGCTCGAAGGAACGTCCAATCCCGGACGAGCCCCCAATCTTTATGTTACGGCTGAAATCTCCCCTGATCTCAACCGTGACGTAAAAAAACACATATACGAAAATAGGGTGAAAAATAAGTATTTGATTAAATAATAGCAACGGATATACCTTTAGGGAATAAAATAGTTAACACGGTACAAAGACAAATTAATCAAACATTCCAAAAAAAAAACGTGACAAAAAGGCTTAAAGGGAAAAATCTGGCGTGTGCCTGGCTGCCAAGCTAAATAAAATGGACAGCAGCCTTTCCTGTGAGGAACCGCCCTCTTTTAAGGTCTTCTCCACAGATGTACTCAATGTTCCCCTATTAACTGCATGGGACAAGGAGAGAAAAAAAAGAAAAAAAGGCCTGCAGCCGTCACACCCTGTGAAAATGAAAAGGCTGAAGTACCGAGGCTGTAGGATTACCATAAAGTGTTTTTAGTGATGAACCCAAACTGTTCCAAAACTAGCCAAAGGATATTGCCGTTCCAATCTATCGAATGCTTTCTCGGCATAAATCGATAGTACAGCACAAAACTTCTTATCTTCTATTTTAATAATATGCAAAAGTCTCCTTACATTCTCAGACGCCATCCTTCTCATCATGAATCCGGTCTAATCAAAAAAGTATTAGACTACTGATTACAGATTCCATGCGGGAGGCCTGAACTTTCGCATATAGCTTCGCGTCTCCACAAATTAAAGACATCGGACGATAGCACATTCAAGCAGATCTTTCCCCTGCTTTAATAAAATGGTGATCAAAGTGCTCTTCTGGTTCTTGTGGAAAGATTCACATTGTATAGCATCTATGGAGCCTGCAATATCAAAGCCCCCATGTGCTCCCAGATGGCTAAGTAAACAACTCAGGTGGAATGCCATCCAGACCAGGAGACCTACCTTTCTGGAGTGAATTTGCTGCATTTTCAAACTCTTCTAATGTAACTGGGCCGTCCAACTTCTGATTGTCCAGAGGCTTGAGATAAAGTAGGGCCAGATTGCGGAGCAAAGAGCATCTGTCTGTGTTCAAAGTGCACTCTGGTGTGTAAAGATCGCTATAGAATGTTTTCTTTATTAATGGTTTTAGTATCTGTCACCACCACCCCTTCACTAGTACAGATAGTGCTAATGGCTGCTTTAGTTTCATTTTGCCTTAACTGTGGCACTAATAATCTGCTTGGTCTGTCACCTTTAAAATAGTACTTACGTTTTTAGTCTTATGCAAAATGTCCTTTTCAATCTCAATAGGCCTATATGTTCTATTGCATGAAAAATTTAACATTTAAGCAAACCAAATGCAAGTACCCCTAATAAAACTGTCTCCCATACAATTTAAGGATTCTCACAATAACCGGCGTTCAATTCAAGGAACTCTTCCAGTTGCTCTGTAAGAAATGGTGTGCTTGTTAGTAAAGAGCCATTCAAATCTCACCTGTGCACTATAGGTAAGGCATAAGGCATTACACAGGGAGGTGTGGGGTAACTTTGCGTGAAATGGGAGAGTGATAAAAACAATGAACCTCAGTTACAGTGAGGGACCTGATATTGTATGTGTCTTGTAGGTGTCTCTCATAGAAGGCCTTGGTTTTCTATTGCCTTTTAGAAGAGCACACTGTGTTGTTAGTGCATTTCAGTTGAAGCTGCAACTCTGCTGGGGTGGGGGAGGGGGCATTTCTCAAAGTTGTGGATCCGCATGCCCGCGCACATGTAATGAATAACCAGAACTTCACATTGATGTTCGAGCCATTTATGATAATTCTATGCTAAAGTTAGCCTATAAAGCCTAATAGAGTGCAGGAATCATCAGTACCATACACTTTGGTCTATAGCTTTTAGATGCAGCTTTTCTGAATTTGGCTGTGGTAGAATTTAACAACAAACAAGTTTTCAAGCAAAATTACGAGGAGTGAATAAGCCTGTGCTATCTATTTTCCTTTGAAATAATCCAAAATGCACACAGTGTAGTAGCTATTTAATTTCCTCATAGTCTAGAGTTAGCTAGTTTGACGTATATATATATATGTTTTAATTGTGATGCTCAGAGATAATGTGTTGTTTGGGATTTATTATAACACACATTCAGAATGAGAGACAAGTATCAGAGAGGGGAATAATCCCAGTTTGGGATGAAAATTAGTCAAGCAGAGGAGATGACACAGTGGCAGGAAACCCCCCCCCCCACCCAATTTGCATACTATATTGTTTATTGCCTCACACAATATTGCCTCCAGGCCTGCCTGTTGAGTTAGTATGGCCTGGCTAATGGCTGATGCTATTTTGACAGAGTGACCATGGGTTTTTTGTTTAGTGGCGATACACTTTCATACAATACCTTCAAGTTTTTGTTGGAAGTTTATGAAAAAATATAAGATTTAGGGAGTTGCGGGAGACGAGTTACATTACTATGCCTGCGTCATTGCTGAGCGTCACACCAGAAGTCCGGAATTATGCACCTTGAGGTTTTCAGTCAAAGTGACCAGTCAGGCTTGTCCATTCACAGTGACCAGACAGTCTTGTCTCAGTGGTGTAAAAGGAGGAAAATAGGCTGAACAGAGATGTCTGGATGGAGTGTATGGTGTAATCATTATCTGAAGATAAGAAGGGGCAGCACCATTTACAGCATGGCATGCCAGTGTGAATGACTGGAATGCCATTACTACCGCAAGAGACCGTGTGCGTGTGTGTGTGTGCGTACGTGTTTTTGCTGCATTTTAAACGCCTAAACCAGGCTGTGGTAGAACATGGACTTTAGTGGTGTGTGTACAGTATCTGAGTTGCCAGAACTGACTTGCGTTCAGAAGCCCAGCTGGCTGGTAATTAAGCAGCCCGGTAGTGGGTCTGTATGAAAATGACAGCATGTGGGCCTAATACGCTGCAAACTAAGCCATGTTTACGAAGGACAGCTTCCACAGGGATCTGGGGATCGGAAGAAAAATAGGATTTTACACAGCAAATACCAGGAAACATCAACGTGGCACAACAAGCGTCTGGATCACAGAATGTTCCGGTTATTAACTGTGTCCTCTCCTGGGTAAAATGAAAGAGTAGGGAGCCAATTCCTGCCCCCCCCATCACCCGAAGAGATTCTAGTTTGCTGGTTTGATTTTGGCGATTGTTTTGAAGCATGCAATGAAAAAGATTGACCAGAACTGGAACAGAGATGGGTTTGTGTCTCTGCATATTTGTGGCATGTGTATGTAATTCATGCTTTAGAGTTTATATTCTGTTTGATCTGTGTTTCTTATGGACCTGGCAGACACATGGAGTGTGCAGGCTATCACAGTGTAAAGTTTGGGGTGGCCAATTGTGAATAGTGGCAAAATGCAAGCCTATATCTACAGTTTAACACCAAAAACAGTCCCTGTCCCTGCAGGCAGTTTGGTCCTTAGCAAGGTCAGCTTCTCAAACATTACTGGAGTATGAAATTTGAAGCAAACCCTTCCTTTTCACGCCAACCTCATCAAAATTGTTGCTTGAAAGTAAAGGTTGATACTCAAAGATGTCAGCTTGATGAAATGGCGACCTTGCTGGAGGAAAATTGTTTGGTTTTTCCAGCAAAGTACTCTGACATGACCTGTTGAGACCTGGGGGATAGGAACGGGATGAGGGGGAGCTGTGGCATGGGCTGTCCAGAGGGAGTACCTTCTTACTGAATCATCCTTCAGTCCCTCCCCCTTGAGTTAGTGTCCAATAAAAAGAGGACAAATTTATTTTTACTTATTTTTCTATAGAGTTCAATAGGAGAATGAGTCAGGAGAAACAACCCTTAACGTGATCCATCCACATCTACTGCATATCCGGCAGCAGAGTGATGGTTTGAGGCTCGTTTGATACCTCAGACCCTTGATGACTTACAGCCATTTAGCCAACCATGTGATTCATTTACAGGTGAATCTAGACACCACCCCCCCCCCCCCCCCAATTCCCAGAGAGATCAATTTAGATGCAGAGAGGTTATAGCATCACTTGTAAGAGTTCCTGAAAATAAATATCAAAATATAAATAATTTTGTTGTTGAGTCATGGCATGCAAAGGATATGTAACCAAATACTAAAGATGGCTACTTTATTTTATGTTATGTTAATTTGTCCCAGTACATTCCCTGGCCTGAAATAGGGGGACTATGTAAAAAAAGTGTGATAATGTAGGGCAGTATATAAATATTCATAAATTGTTTTTTTAGACTGTAGAAGCACATTTGAATCATAACAAAAATAACTGCAACAACTGACATTGATCAGTAAAAAAATAAAATATGGAAATTAAACTGCAACCTCAGATAGTGAACCCCTGCTTTCCAATTTTTCAGTGTCATTACCATTGCTAGAAGCAGGTATGGCATCTAGCTACACATTTTATCTTTTCTTTCATTGCTGTTTAAAAAAATCCCATCAATAAGAAATAAAGTGCATTACTTTCTCTCTGTTGGTATTGACAGGCACTGTACTAACCGTAAATAACCCTTACACCGTGTGCTTTGGAGGAGGAGAGCGTTTGCTGTTTGTTGTTTAGTAATAAAATCATGTCTGATCGCTGCCAAACTGAAGGCTAAGTCCATTTTCTTTACTGAAAAAATAACAACAAAATATTAGCAAATACTGAAAGGCCTGCTATTAACCTGTCCATCAGTCATATGTACCATTGATGACTGACGTGACAAGCTGTGCATGCTAGTAAGCTTTCTGACCAGACCTGCGTCAAATTTTTTTTTAAAATACCGCAATTAGATGCAGACAGACTCTTTTAATGGAAACATCAAACTTAATAAATATTCAGAATAAAATTATTTTTTCATACATTTAGTTAGTATCTGGGACCAGTATTTTCAAATTTCACCAGCATCTGAATAGTGTATTTTGTACATGTATTTGACCCTGGTCTAGTTTATATGAATTATTTGTCATGTGTAATTACAGTAAGTGTAGAGATTTTTTGTAACAAGGTGTAATTACACAATACTTACAGAGCACTTTAAGTCATAATTACACTGGTACAAGGCCACTGCAGTGTAAAATGCAAGTCACAGCAAGACTTTATGACAACAAAGACAGAAAATAGGAATCCTGAATTCATCATGAACAGGAAGTAGAGATTGTGGTTGAAGTTAGCAGGAGGAGCTGGTGTCAGGAAGTGGATAGAAAAAAAGAGAGAACACATGATGGGGGAGAGTGCATTATACAGAGGGAAGAAAAGGTCATTTTAAGGAGAAGAAAGGTCCATTTGGAATCCAGCTTCATGTAGGTGTTTATGGATGGAGGGACACATTAAGCACCGTGAAGTGAAGAGGAGAAAGCTGAGTGTTTGAAAGGTTTTGAAAAAGATAACTGGAATTGTATTGCCAAACATTAGCATTAGTCTAGCCATGCTACAGAGCTTGGCCCTGTTTCTGTCTCGTTATGAATCTGTGCAACTAGCAATGTAGCTGTTCTTGTAATGTGATCCAAATTGTTATTGTTAATTGTTATGCGGTCATAAGTAAGATGTTATGAGATTATGAATGCTTATAACAGGTTCACAAAGGCCTTATGTAAGATGCATCGTATGTGCAAAATAAACAAGATGTCCAGAAGTGTTACCAGTTCCCAGTTGGTTTCTATTCAAGAGGGAAACACCTACACGCATCTAGCCTGGGCAAAATGCAGCAGACCTTCTGTAGCTAATGTAGGCAGTTGAGCACAGTTGTATGGAGTAACTTGGGACGAAACGGCTCAATCCACAGCATGACTGCGGTACTCCCACCAGGGAATTGAACAATGGCTCTCTTGACCGAACCCAGCGTCTGAAGCACAGGGCCAATTCCACAGAGGGCCGCAACAAGGCCGATCATTGCCTGGTGTCAACCCGAAAGCTCCGCGGTCACAAATGACCCCCAAATCTACTCAGAGGAGCGATCAAGAGGGGCCCATGGGAATGTAGGGTGAAACTGTACACATTATCAACCCGTCGCCCCTGTCGACAACTCATTACTCTTGCTTCCTCAAAACAAGCGTCATGCAGTAATGACCCTGCTCCCTGCTGGGCCCGGCTCTTTAGCGATTCTGCATTGATCCCAACCGCAGAGGCCGGCTCTCGGCATCCTACATTCATAAATAATAAATGGGTAGTAAAGCCTGCACATTAAAGATGTTATTTTATTTATTTACTTTGAAATGGTATTTACTTATTTGGCTGACTTCCTTATCCCAGGTGACTTGGAACAGTGGAAGACACAAAACTAATATTTAAATGAAAGAAGTATTTAATGCAACTACCACTAATTCAGTCGATGGGTGTTTCTAATGAAATAATATGCATTCGTTTTAAGGTTTAATTTTTTTGTGCGCAAATGAACATTGATATGACATTATGCTGATTTAAAGTAGTTTAGTTTAAAGTTTAGATTTAAGTGTTAAACATGTCCATCACAATCATTTGCTTTCACCGTGTTATTATATCCCTGTGTTTGACTGAGGAATAACCAAATTCCCATGAAGGCAGGGTGAACTTTATATGACGACCTGGTTTATCGATCAGGTGAGACTGAACACACATAAGCCCCAGAACAAGAACATTTTAAATCCGTGACCCAAACACATTGATTCTCAGGCCGAGCACTATCGTTCAACCCGTGCCGGCGAGGGACTGCGTGAACGGCTGGACGGTGAACAGCGGTTTTGGAGGGAACTGACTGATAACCTGCCTGGGCCTCTTCTCATAAAAGCTCTGTTCTTCATCCCTATTCTCTCGCTCTCTCTCTCTTGGACATGAGGCATATTTTCAAACGTGGGTTTCTTTGTTCTGTTTTTGTTTTGACATTTTTCTTCTCCCTCACCAAAATGTAGCTGAATGTGCAAGCGTTTCCTGGTCAGCAGCTCTAAGGGCGCAGAGAGTGGAACGCATTGCTCTCTGTGCTGCGTGGGAAACGCTCAAGTCCGGGCAGGAGAGGTGACCCTGAGGTTCCCCTATGGGCCACTCTCCTACTAATTAAAAAACCTGGGGCTCAAAGTGAGCTATTGCCAGTCTCTTGGGGTGGACGGCTGAGAGAGAGAGAGAGAGAGAGAGAGAGGGGGAGGAGGGGTTGACCACATGTACACAAGCTGGACTGAACTAAGGATTCGAGTCTTCCATGTGGCCAAGGTTACCACCCATCACAGTGCAACAAGGCTGGACAAGTCTGACATCCAGGGCAGGATTTATAGCGCACATTTCATCCAGTACTACTCTCTAGGTACAAAGCATTCTACAGCTGCCTTCCCCCAACAGTTTGTGTGACTCTTTACTTTGTAAGACGGTTTAATAATGCAAGACCGTTTAATTATTTGCAAAAAAATAATTAGCTGTAATTTCCATAATAATTATAACTTAATTGATATTGCGTGATTGAATTATTGCACCGTACGCAGTTTAGCGTCGCGTGTGCCTACCTGCTCTTGGCCTTCTTCTAGGACGCGCTTGCCCAGATAAGAATGAGTGGAGAGAGAGAGAGAGAGAGAGAGAGAGAGAGAGAGAGAGAGAGAGAGAGAGAGAGAGAGAGATGCTAAAAGGGAATCAGGAAGTCATTTGTTCTGCTTTTCAATTTAAATGCAAATGTCTGGAACATAGGATCACAAACAAGGCGTTAAAAAAACACAGGGGGACACAACAACAACGCCACTTGTGTTTGCCTTGTAGGCAGAGAGTTCTTACTCATTTCTGTAAGTGTGTCATTCCACTCAAGAAACACTGTGCCCTGTGATTGCACACCAATGAATACATGGCGCTGGACCAGACCTTTTGGGGACACTAAGCAAGAATTTATTTAGAAATTATTTTGGGGACCACCCTTTCTCCTTTCAGACAAAGGGAGGGGATGGGTTGGGGGTGATGGTCTTAAATTTACTGAGAAGAGACACATCATTTATGAGAAGAGAAGTTGATTTAGTATGATCCCGTACCTAGGGGAGAACCATCATTATAAGCCAAGAAGCGTGGGGCCTGTTTTGAGGAGGCAGGGCCCTACACGCAGTGTGTATGTGGTTAGGATGGGCCAGCACTGTGAATACAGCTCATGAATTACCCATGAGCAAAACTGAGTGGGATCACACTACAGTAATACCACAAAGTGAAAAAAAAAATGAAACATAACATTGATACCAACTGGCATTTATACGGTCTCAACATCCGATGTAAGAGAAAACTTTTGTGCAATGAACAAATTATGTTTGTGTTCTTCAGGAATGGATTTATACTCTGTACAATTTCATATATGGAACCAGTTGTTGTTGAAAATATCAGGATTTCTTATTATCTGCAACTTGTGGCTGGGTGACATAGTTCTGGCCTCAATGAATTTATTTACTGTAATATTTCATCGTAAATATGTGGTGTTCTGACAAGTTAATCAAATGTATTCAGTCCTGTTTTGTTTCTGTAAATTTAATTTGAAAGAGCAAGTGTGCGTATTCTTGCCGTAGGCAAAATATTAATGATACAGTATGTGTCTTCCAAGTCAAAAGTAGCACAATGGGCTCTGTGGCTTTGTCTGCTTAATAACTAAGGGATATCACTGCATGTCAAAGGATCAAATCAACATAATATAGTTACAGAATTTCGAAATTGTACTTAATATTTTTTTCTCACAGTTTATTTGGCTAGTTGAAAATAAGTCCCAAATACAGTAGGCCATTCCCTTTAGTGTAAAAATGTGCATTATCAATGTGTAACAAGTTATCTATTGCTGCATTAATTTCTCAGGAGGTTACAATCAGTAGGTCAGATATGAATTTATCACATGTTAACAGCATGTATTTTAACCTTTTCTGGAACATTGGCTACACTTCGCCACTACCTCAATAGAACATTTACTATGTTTATTAATGTTTGGCTGACCACTAACAATGTATCATGTGTAATATAGTGCTTATTGATCATTTATTAAGCATTCACATCTCCTCTGCACTGTAAAACACCACAGAATGTGCGCTGAAGTACCTTTTATGGCTTTAATGAAGTGATCATCCGTACAAAGTGAGTGGCCCATTCAGAAAGTCAGCACGGGACGGGTCCCTCCTGGGCTAGAAATATTCGTCTCAGACAGCGCACAGCTGTTGGTTCCTAAAAACAAGATGCAGCTGCTCCACTGATAGGCCGCTCCCCCGGCACAAAACGCAGTGCCCTCGTCTGCACATCACCAAACCGTGGCGAATAGCGTTACCCATGTGCCTGCTCCATTTTAACATTATGTAACAGGAAACAATGCTACCTTCAACAGATGAGCTAACGTGGATCGTTAAAGGTTTCGTTTTTTAACTTAACAACGGGCTGTACAGAGTAGAAAATGGTGGGGCCTTGCAACATATACCAGACCCTGCATTGCATTGTATCTTTCCTCTTTCTGAAAAAATGTGTTATTGGCCACATGATGGAGTTCATTGAGTACATTTCTGTCAAGGTCAGAAGCTGCTCTTGCACTTACCGCCTCAACCATGTGCACTGCACGTTCCCCTGCAGGAGCCTCGTATTAGGCAACAGTGGGGTGACCACACATCCCGTTTTTTGCAGAGGCTGCCCCGAATTCCCGCCCTTTTTTTGTGTGTCCCAAATTCTTCTGGCAAAAAGTCAGTCGTACCTTATTTCAATGGGTTTTCTGACTGTAGTTGCCATTATTGCAGGTTTTCGTTGCATTGCATACACAGTCCTCCAGGGAATCTTGTCACCCTCGGCAACATAGCTGTTCTACTGTCTAGGCAGAGTTGTGCATTAAGCCTAAGACATATACAAGAATATGTTTCCCCGGAGAGTGAAATGGCACCAAATGTCTTGAACCTATGCTCTCATTTTCCAAAAATGACTTTGTGTGTCCTACTTTATTCACTTTGGAAAAATATCATCTAATGGTTCTTTTATAATGTCCCCTTTGGGAAAGAGGGTTATGCTGACTGAAGGCACATTTTAACATTATGCAACCAAATCACAAAAACGTAAAAGGACTGTGGGCGTCTCGAACCTACATGCGTTAATGAATCGACAGGCATGTAATACCTTTGAATGGGGAACTCCTAATTTGGGCATCAGTTTTTCTAGCAATTTCAGTCAATTACCTTGAGTTTTGAGGTATGGACATGGCTTATTGGTGCATAAAAGTCCTGATTGATTATAAATCTATTTAGGCACACCTATTTCTCACGCTTCCTTCTTTGTGGTATCCTGGGAAATAAGTTCCATGTGCCTTTAATCTATTTTATTTATTTTTTTTACAATTGTGGCAGAACAAATGATATATCACCAAAGGATAACAGCCAGAGGGGAATATACCCTTTAAGAGTGTATATGATTCTAGTTTAAAATGGCACAGATGCCTCCGGGAGTGTGATAGGCTTTTATAAAACCCTGCATCTTTTGGACTCCCGGCTTAGCATGGCGTTCTGCCAGTGTGGATGAATGATGCTGTGTCCTGCTCCACTCTGCAGTAGTGCCATTGTTTATCTCATGTGTACAGCCTGCAGGCTAGAGACCTCCAGGTAAGTCTGCAGAGAGAGAGAGAGAGAGAGAGAGAGAGAGAGAGAGAGAGAGAGAGAGAGAGAGAGAGAGAGAGAGAGAGAGAGAGAGACTCCAAAAACAAAGGGAAAGTCATGCTTTAAACTTTATCTTTTTTTTTGCCAGCTACCAATGCCGTTAATAGACCTTGCAGGCATTGGTTTTGGTGTCGGGTTTACCTGTCTCTTCCCTTTTTTTGGTACATGATTAGACTAATGCTGCAGCAGACACAAACAAGCAGTTTCCAAGAAAAAGTGAATAATCAGTATCAATTAAATTAATTATATACATGTGGGGAAAAAAGACAAAAACACAAAGAAATCACTTGATCCAAAGATTGATGAATTAACCTGCAGGGTGGAAATTACACTCTCATTTGAAGGACTTATGTAAGCCTCATTGGGTATGTTACGATCCCGGCTCAAAGGGCCGCAAGAAAGGATTTGAAACAAAGGGGAACGGCTACAAAATGATTTTATTAAAATCTCACAATAAACAGACATGAAAGAAGGGGAAAAGGGGTCTGATAGAAGTATGGGCAAACAAGAAACACGACAAACACAAGATCGGGACTCCAAAGAGCTTGGACAGCGGGGAGACTCGAGACGGCCGGCGGTTTCAAAACAGAACGACAAAACATTCTCAAAAACAAAACCCCGGTAAAATATGCCTCCACCGTCTTTACTCTGGACCTCCTCAGTTGACCCGCGCGAGTCTGAGTCTACACCACTTCCAGGTTCCACACGAGCACATCAAACAAAAGTAACTTAGGCTACTCCACAAAAACACAAGTAGCTAGATTACATAAAGGACAGACGAGCCTACAACACAACAAAGTAGCCACAAACCAAAAATGCAGCTTACTACCGAAATGTCCCTTCTTGGAAACAAGTGTTGTCAAACACTTTTCATAAAGTATAATTCACGAATATGCTCGCACAAAGGCACGTCAGACCAGCCTTTAAAACGTTGAATCACACAGAAATACAACAGGCAACTACGACAAACTACTAAATATAGCAGGAGCTGCATAGGCTACAACCTGAAACAAGCGCCGCAATGCTACTTTAAGATGCATTCAAGCACGGGAGCAAGCTGGCATGCAGCTAAGCAAAGGTAAAAATTAAAGAACCTCAAGCTAGAGAACACTGTGACTACATATGCTCTCAGGCAATTCCACAACAGGTGTCAGTAATTATCGATAAAGACTCAGGTGAGTCGAAGGAAACTCGTTAGCATACCAAAGAATTAAAGGGGCACACTCGTGAGGCAGCATGGGGACGTAACATGGGGGTATAATTGATTTAGTAAATCTTTCAAATATTCTGTCCGTGGAAACCTTTTGCATCGACTGATCTAAATGGCACTCTAGCATGCTTTGAATGTGATGCGTGTAATGTGAAGAGAAGAGTGATTTATTGTGACAGAGGCTATCGTTTACAGATTTTGGGATCCCTTCTTTCAAATTGGTTCTACACCAGATATTCTAAGGCTTTGATAAGATAATATCTCTCTGCAGCAGCACAGAATCAAACAGGTATTACCCATTACCATATTTTTACAAATTCAGCATTTTTAGCACTACCTTGCAAGGTGTTGTATCCGCGTGGAAACTGGGAGGTTATGGAAAACAGCTGACAGCTTTTGGGGTTTACTGTGCATGTTTTAGGTGATTCTTTCTGTGTGACAGCTGTTTATATGTTTTTTTGAATTTTGAATCCCAGGCAAACACATTTAGTCCTACACAGCAAAACCCTAGGGTGTTAAATGTACACCAACAGTGTTAGATTTACACCGGCATTTTTTCTGTGTATTCAAAGAGAGTCTTCTCATCTATGCTGCTCCATTGCATTTGCCTTTGTTAGAAATCCATAGGAATAACTGGATATGCTGAACGGAAGACCTTTTTACTTTGATTATAAGCATCTCACTGCATCCAGAACACAGGGGCAGAGACTGAAGGTTGAAAGGTCAAGCCAAGACCTTGAGTTCCATAAATGGTCGTCATCCGCTGGCTGACTAATCAAATCACCTGTATGAACTGAGCCAGGAAAGCTGAGGGAAAATGTTCCATAATTAACCCATGGATGATCATGTTTTCCTCTGTTTCATAAATTTTCAGAAATTAATATTCAGAGAAACTATTAATCATAAATAATGACTCCAGGTATATTAAAGCATTATCACTTTCTCAAGGTGAATCCTCCAGTGCAGGTTCGAGCTTGGAGGCCTGCGTGAATGTTTAGCAAAATTTGTATGGAAATTTTAGAGTAAAATTATTTGTGTACGGCCCTAATTGATTTTGCTTTGATTCGACTGATTGGGAGTGTAAAGAAGTTCCAGCCTTCGCGAAGAGCCCAGGCTTTTATAACTGGACTTGTGGAATGAGGAAAGGTGGGAGAGAATGGGTGTCACTGCCATCTTAATTTGGGGCGCTTGTTTTTGGGTTGCTTTAAGAATGCTGTTTTCATCAACTTGAATAGATTTTGCCCAATAAGCCCCTGCAGTTCCCAGCATGGGCAATCTTCTGAAGAGACCCCACTTGCAGGTGCTCTGAATGTGGTCTGGCCCCTGCAGAAGTGTTGCCTGATGGTTGAGAGTGTGGGCTCTCCAAGGGGATGTGGTGCCTCCAGTTTTTCGGCGATGGCTCAGGTAGAGGTATATGAACACCACTGCCTCGAATTTTGAATCACAAGGACACTTCAGTGTTTAGAATGCACCTATAGCCTTACTTACATTAAAAGGAAACCGTGAGGTGCGAGTTCGCCGGGACCTTTGGGGTTTTTGTGTCTGTCCCAACTGGTGATGGACGGGAAAGGACTTGCGTTCAGATTTTTAGCGTCCTGATAATTTGGCTCAGTGATTATGGCAGATGATATGAACATAATTGCCTGCATTATTCATAGCTGTCTGACTCTGTCATTCCGTGTTTGCTGCCGGTGGGGGCGGAGCTTGCCAGCGGATTTTAGGCACGGCGGATAATGTACCCGTCATCTGCAAATGCATCACCTCCCATCTCACCTCTTTCCCCTCTCCTTCGTCTGTAATGCTGATCACAGCCACTCTGAATTCAACGCTATCTGTGGCATGCATGCTAATTCGCTCATTAAAGTGTAGAGTGCGCTTTGCGAGTGATCTGCGCCGTGAGCCCTGGACATGTCAAGTCTATCCTTAGTGCTGCCTCATGTTGGCAAGCGTCCCTTTGTTCAGAATGATGGCTGCCCCCCTGTCCCCCCCCCCCCCCCCCCCCTCAATTTTCAAGAACGGTGCTGCGATTAGCAGGCATGGGTAGGCGTAACCTGACTGGTAAGCACGGCCTGTGATGTAAGCGTGCTGATCTCTTGCCATCTCATGCCATCTCTTCTGGCACGTCCTCAGCAGGCGGTATTCCGAGAACATGAGATAAGGCCACTCCATGAGGACGTAATTAGTTAGCGTTAATCGAGAACAGGTAGCGTAGTGTGCTACATAGTTAAAGTGATGTGATCGTTGGGATTAAGTCCTTAGTCTCTCTGTAGGTACAGTGCTGTGCATGTGTCCTGGACCAGACAAAGCTGTGCAGGAACTAATAAACTGGAGGGATTGCTACAATAGCTATTACTTCATATTTTTTACCTCAGACTACCATCTTGAATATTTCTGGCCCAGATCTTTGAGCAGCTTTGATGAGAGACCTGCAGGCCTGTTTACCTGAGATAGTTAGGTGAGAGCACTTGTGCATGGATGCATCTGTAACAGGCTGAGGCATGTGGTGCTGCATGCACATTGCTTGGATCATGAGAGGACAGGCAGGGAGAACTGGCAGTGTGATGGGTTAATATGCCAACCAATAAAATCCAAAGAGAGCAGTCTCCATTAGTGTGGTGCCTGTGTGGAGTAGTGGTAAGGTCTGGAGCTTGGCTTTTATCCAGAACGTAAAGGTTCAAATCCAGGGTGGGGCACTGTTGCGGTGCCCTTGAGTATTTAACCTAAATCCAGTTCAAATGAATATCCAACTACTGGAGAGAAGGCTATATGATTCACCGTGGGTGAGTGTATCTTCCTAATGCATTAGGAACAGGCAGACAGAAACATTCCTTACCTCACGATCACGGGCAGAACAACTCATTTACTGTAATTATCGTGAGCGGAAAGGACAACGGCCTGACTGTAAACAGGAGAGCACAGAGAGAGAATTAACAATGCTCCGATGCCCCAATACAGAGACGCGTTAGCCAAAGTACTTCAGGTGAAAAAGTATCTGGATCTGATGTAGATAAAGCACTGTAGGAATTTCATTATGAATACCCTTCAGTGTAAAGAGTTATTAATCTGGTCATTAAACAGAGGGAGAGAGATTCATTGCTTTGCCATAACTTCAAGGGTTTACTAAAAACTTCTCTAATTTCACATATGTTATATTCTCTGAAATAGCATCATGCGTACACATACAGTGTATATTTTTTAACTGTCAGTAGATGTCAGTAGATGTTGGACTGGGTAAAGTACATCTGACCAGTTCTAAATATTTAGGAAAGTTGGAAAGTTGAGACGAAGAAGTCTCTGAATTCTGTTGGTTTACAGGACATCAGATGGTACAGATGTTGATGTTTGTAAGAAGTGAGAGTATGAGGTCATTGGCCTTATCTTTGCTGTATAGATATAGGGTATGTGGCATACCTGCCATTCCAATTTATTGTCCTCTTTTAACACCTGGCTTGAAATGAAGGGTTCAAGACAGGTATTAAATGAAGGCAATATATTAGTATGGCAGGTATGCTGTATACCCTATATATATATACAGCATGAACAGTTTGGCACCCCCCCCCCCCCCCCATTCAAGCCATTTCACAAGATGTAGGTGGGGGTATACAATCTAAACACTGGTGAGACTTTATCTTGATTCAGAATCAGAATCATTCATTATTTCAGTGGCAAATCACCTACAATGATGTGTAAGGCATGGAAAAAACCAATAGCTGCTTAAAGGTGAGTTTACTCAAAGTCAAGGACAAAGGACCATAGAAGTTAAATTGAACGCTCCCCTTGTTTTCTTGATGAGCTTAAAGTTTCGCCTTAAAACTTGAATGCCTCTGTGAGGCACCACTGTCCCTTCCTGCGTTATTTCATGTTTGAGCAGCGGGATATTTTACCCAGAGGCACTTGGGTTTATGTCCATGGCAGAGTTCTCCTGTATGTATTTTTGTCAGACCCTGGACTCCGGCCTCCATGTCACTGCCGTGCTCTTCTTCTCTAAAATGTCTCATAAAGAAGCATTTGGGTTTTCAGCACCGGAAGCTAAGCTTCATGGTGAGGCCACTGTAAAGTTCAGAGGTTAAGTTCAGGGTTTGGGTCATGGTGCGTTCAAGGCAGCCCTTGTTCCCGCGGTGCACTGAATTTCTCCTCTGGCGTTTTTATTTTTCTCTCTCTTTGTCTTTGGTCCCCTACTATTTTGCTGACGTTCCTCTGTGACTTGTGTTCTATTTCAGAATCAGTGGCTGGTTGAATATGTGCATATTTTGACTTTTGTATTCATTTGTCTGTCTGACCCCCTTTTGGTATGGAAGGATTTTTACCCAAGCTATTTATGAATTTATATTTTATTTAAACATTAATTTGTGAGAATAAGATATTATTATGCCAATTTTTGTATTTTCCTTGACCCTATTACTAGTTTACCAGATACTTACTTGAAGGACACTTTTAGAAAGATTTAGTAGTACAGTCCAGTTATGACAATATCTCCGACAATATCTTCATGATAATTAATACATGTTAATACATGTTACTTCATCGACTGAATGTTATGCAACATTCGCTTAATTAGGATGTCAGGATTGCCAGTAATCCACAATATGTTAAAATGATCTCAGCTGACCTCCTGAGAGCAAGTGTTCAGTTAGTGGATACTCAGGTCAGTACCTTAACACTCTAGACAATAATAGAGCTAAATAACTTACCTAACCAACCAAAACAATTTTCTAAACATTTTTACTTTAGTGTTTCACAGAAGAATACTGTATGTCTATATTTTGACTAATGCAAAATTAATGGGATGTTATAAACATTTGCTATTATGCATTCAGAAAAAAAAAAAATGCAAGCACTATGTATTGAATTACTTTTATTTATTATGGATAACGCATGCAAGAGATCTCTATAATCCTGTAGTTGTAAATTGCATACATTTGTACTATAAGTCCTTAATCCCTAATGGACAACTATATTAGTGTTTCTGCAGTGAACAATGATTTTGTAATTGTTTTGAAACATCTATTTTTACTGCTGCAGAGCAGTGAAATAATTTGTTGAAATAGCTCACTGCAGTATGGCGGATTGGATCGGCCATATTGAAACCCCTGGCTCAAATGTGCTGTGAAATGTCCTTTTAATTAGCTCTTAATTAATTAAGCAGGCTCTTAATCCATACTTCAGTGCCTTTCAGATGAGCCACCTTTCAGAGCATGATTTGATTCCTTCTGACTGTCTGTCTAAACATCTATTAAAATGCCATAAGAGCATGTCAAAGTGTACTTAGATTTTTTCCTTGATGCTGTTTTTGTTGTTGTTTGTTTAGGGCTTGGCGATCCAATGACCAATACCTGTGCATTCTAATTTTACTGCGATCAGGTCACGGATTGGGGCCAAAATCGATTTAAGAATAATTTCCCATTATAATAATACACTACATAATACACAACATAATTAGATAATTACACCATTGTCATTTTGTCATAAACAAGCTTGCAATGTAATTTTGTAATTCAGTGAAAATTACATTGGTGTCTTAATCTTAGCCTCTTATAGATGAAAGTAGCTACAATTAACTTCATGGTACCAAAGGAGGGATTGCATTTTTCATTCGAATTTTGGCAGGGTTTTTCTGTGACCATTGCGGAAATGATAACATCTCTTAAAAACCAGGAAACTCTGATGATAACAACTATAGTAACATAATTTGTATTATAGTTCAGCAATACATGACTTGTTGGCACTGCACTGGAGTCATGTTTGCACTTTAGAAGGCAGTGGACCTTGTCTCAACTGAACATTCTAATGATACATTCTAATTACATATTTGTGATGGTACGCTCTTGGGCCATGTGATGTTGTGAACATTAAACCCGTTCCGGGTTTTTGGTTAAGCCACCCCTGTAAAGAAGTGTGCTCCAGTTCTGGAGCTCAACACAGACTAGCGTTCACATGTAAGAATAGCGACAGTTATTAAAGTATTTTATTAAGCTTTAAACTGTGTCCGTATATTCGTGCTTTCAGCGTAGCCCCTGAGATGGACATTACAGGCCAGTTCTGGAATGATCACATATTTGTGATGGTACATGCGAACGGGTTAAAAAGCAGGGGTCGCCATCGCTGAATTTCAAGTAATTACCGTGAAAAGGCGGCAGCAAAATAATCGTTCATTACAAATGACCAATCAGACCTAAACCAGCCTCATAAAAGACAACGTATGTAGGCTATTTGCGGGTGTCATAAGTTACTGTTGGAATTGATTTGTTCTGTCTGGATGCTGCGGTTCAGTAAACATTCTATTTTGGAGAGGAGTGCAGACAAGCAAACTCCAAGTATATCAGATGATATTGTTTTTGAGATATTGTTTTTGAGCAAATAAAAACCTTGTGAGAATGCTGTCAGTGTGTGCATTCTCTAAACTAATGTGGCATCTAAACAAAAAAAATGCGATGTCCATTTTTATCACAATATATAAACCGGAGCGAACTGGAGCTTGCGGAGTGGTAACGCTCATCACTCTAATTAAATTATGTCCGCTTTCCCTCCTCACTCGCTCCCGCACACATACTCTGACACACACACACCTTTGAGAATCAGATGCACTTCGTCACCCTGGTATGCAGGCCAACCAGCATGCTCCAGAACAATATCTGCTGTGTCTTGTCAAATGTTCCCCACTGGCTGCATACAAGACGTCCGGTCTGAGCTAGGCTTGCCTAGTCTTGTTTCATCTTGACACTATATAACTTTTCCACATTTTTTGGGATTAAATAGTAAACACGCAATAAACATAATGCTATTTTTTTCAAAAGTCCTGTACCAACTATGTATACAAAGGTGTTGTGTGGGGTTGCTGGATAAAATGTAAGAAATACACAACCTTTTTTAGTTTTTATCTCAAAATTTTTGTGGGTAATTCTGGTGGCACCTTTTCCCATACAGGTTTTAAACTTCACAAACTTTCACTTACGTCAGGCTCTCAAATGAGATGTTTCATATTTAAGGATAAAAGGCTAGTCAATAGGGAGACACAGAAATGCTGACACAAAGTGTCTATTACAATAGTTTTGTGTCCGTTTACCCCAAACATAAAAGGCGTCATAAAAGGGTTAAGTCTGTACGTACATGTGAACGGATGATGGTGTTCTTTTACTTGCGCTACTAATATTTGCTTTTGCATAAAATGTTGAATCCACTTAGTTGCAATTCGATATTATAGAGTTCAGTGCTTTGGCCACTCACATGCGGGTGCCTGCATCTGAGTGCCATTATAGTTTTTTATAAAGTATCCACTCTTTGACCTAGATTCAATCAACATTTAGCCAGAGTAAAGACCAGGCCCTCACACGCATTACCAATGGCTTATTCATTGGACTACATAATATTGTTGTGGTATAGCAGCCTCTTTCAGGTAATTATCTTTGGCTGATCTTCTCTAATGATCTTTGGAAGCACTGTAATTAGATCTGAATCATTCATGTAAAAACGTACAGTTAATGATGTTTTATTAAACCTGAACACTACTCGAACACGTCGTAGATCTTTGCTGCTAGCTCAAAGTGTGATTCAGAAGTATTGTAGCGAGCGTGCTAAAGGACCAGCCAGGCGGATCTTGCTTGTAAGTCATCTTCGTTTAGTAAACCAATCAATCTCCACAGCAGGAAGCAACTGAGAGAAACTGACCCTGAGCCTGGATGGACCGCCCCTTTTATACCACTCCCTGGCTGTGTCTGAATCAGAGCCCTATCTACTGCGCCCTGTCTCCTGCGTACAGTGCACTGGCAGAAGTGTGCTGTTTAATGTGCACTGTTTAGCAATCCGCGGAAAATATCCGCTATACTATTTTCGGAGAAACGTGTAAATGATGTTGTT
Source organism: Ilyophis sp. 1 JC-2022 (assembly GCA_022702515.1). Taxonomy (NCBI): domain Eukaryota; kingdom Metazoa; phylum Chordata; class Actinopteri; order Anguilliformes; family Synaphobranchidae; genus Ilyophis; species Ilyophis sp. 1 JC-2022. The sequence continues at coordinate 87,971,977 of CM040397.1, forward strand.
CAATTTTCATACTTTTCAGAGTAAAGTGCATTATGCGTAATACAGGGACTCATTTGCAGAACAGGCCCTGTGTTGCTCTAATAGCCACTGCACCGGAATAGCAGTTCTGCACTGACAACGGCACACAGTACACAGCATTCACACACAAAAAAAGGGGGGGTAGGCAAGGTCGTCATGAGTGGAGCCCACTCCTGCAAGCTCGGCTTACCCGTGGCTAATTAGCATCCGCTCTGGTTTATGGTGGACCGATGGCCTGCTTAAGTGAAAGGGATGAGTGAAGTGGCTTAGCGTGACCAGGTGAGCACAGGGGCGCACACGCTAGGCAACCTTGCGCCAAAAAGCCGGCGTGTGCGCCGGGACCATTTGTCATCGGCTTGCTGCAGTGGAGACTGCAGTGAGAGAACACTCGCGCTCCTGCACCAGCACTGTACCCCACAGAGTTAGAGCTACACTCCTTCCTGTGCATCACAGGAGCTGCTAACTCTCTCGGTTTGGTGGAAACCCCGGCAACTGTTTACAGCGCGCGGCTAACGAACACACAATTTCTTATTTCATTCATCAAACACGAACATTAGTCACAGCTTGATTTTCTTATTATCTAACGATAGAGCTGAAAACAGTGAACAAACAAAATTTGTGGAGATGTGATATTGTGAATTGCAGTATGGTAAGGATGTTATTGTTTATCACTGGGGTAGGAGACGGAGATTTCCCTTCATCGTGTCCGCAGTCCGAGGTGTGGTAATGCAGCCATTGTCTGCACGCTGTTTGCCTTTCCTGATGTTCTGTGTGATACGGCGGGCTACTTCGACCATGTGCTGCGACTCTGGAGTCTAGCCAGCTGACAGCTGTTTGGACTCTTTCCTGAACTGAGAAAGAGAGAGAGATATCCTCCTAAAACCCGGCAATTTCTTTTTGTCCCCTGTAGGGTCTTAATCTCAAGAACTATATAATCTACTATGCTGAAACCTACAGTACAAGGGACATTCAATTGAAACATGTTTTTATCATCCAAGACACTTGTATTATGTAAAAAATCTTAAATACTTAAATATTTATTCTGCTGGGTGTCAGGAGGATATATACGATTATAATATATTGATTGGGTGCACTCACAAACATACTCTTTATGTTTGGTTTTGGAAATATATTCAAATATGATATGCCTATGAAGAAACTTTCAGAACCAGAGACGAACAGAGAAAAAGGAAGAGAGTGTGTCTGTTATTCTGTCCACCCTCTCATTTTCTCCACTCTGCATGCAGTCACTGAAGCGCTGATCCGGTGACTCGTTGCTTGAGAACAGCATGCAGTCATCGGGAGAACAAAATGAATTGTGGCCAATGGTGGGTGTCTCACTTCAGAAGTCCTTTGTACCTGTCTGCTGATGCCCCTGGCGTGTTTCAGACCGCACACTTCTGTTCTGACATTTTCTGATGAAAAATTTGTGCACTTTCAAATACCACTGCAGACTTTCCACATTTTGGTTCAGTCAAAATCTTTTAAAATACATTGATTTAGATTCTAATGTGACCTTAAAGCACAACTTGTAAAAATAGCAACAATCTATTTGTAGTTCAAACAGAAAACTACAGATTGCACTCAAGTTGTCTTGACCAATTTAATTGGTGCTTTTGGGTAGTTGTGATGTCACACTGTGCAATTGAGTGCCAATCACTGATCAACAATGCAATTACGTTAGTTTGGCCAGTGGATGGGGGAAAATGCAGATTTCCCATGGGGTCTATAATGACCAGGGAGAAAATGCCTTGGTTAAATTCAGGATTGTTTGCTCTCAGAAGTATGACAAAACCTTTCTAGGAATGCTTGGAAAATATCCCGTTTTTGATGTAGGGTTGTACTAATCATTGGATAGATCTGGCAAATTAATACAAATCTTGAGAAATTTTTGATTAAATTAAAATCAAGCAGTTTTCTTGTGCTTATGTTTTCTTGTGCATATCATTGGCAAACGTACAGGGCAATAAAAATCGGTAAAAGTGTAAAACTTTTGTTTATTGGTATTGTGTAATTTATATTTCAGACTCTTGGTAATGACAGAATATATTATTGTTATTACTGTAATAAAGAATCGATAACTTAACTATGCTTAATCAAAAAATAAAATGAATTTCTGCATTGTTGACTTCAGTCCAACATTAATAGATGCCTATAAATTAATAGCATTATGAAGCAACCCAGGACTGCCAGAGTGAGCACAACCTTGAGCAACATAATGGGCCTAATTTTGGTGACAACAGAAGCACAAACACACCAAGGTATATGTGGAATAGCTAGTTGCGTCTTGCGCAAACTGAATATTTTTTACTTGCGCAAGGTTTGATAGTTCATTTGGTAGTTCTGCAGTAAACTAGGCCTACTTTGCGTCAACTTTGGTCGGGGTGTGTCAGTCAAACTATTTGCCGCTGTGTAAGCTTGGTGTCGAAAAATCTGTTTGCTTTTAAACGAACCCAGACCAGGTTTTAACTGAAATGCAGGCGCATTGTGTTATTTGGTGGCTTTATGAATGGAACACACACATAACAATGATGCAAAAAATATTTTGTCTGTTTTGATTTGATCATTTGAAATGCAGGCTGTGTTCAGTTATGCTGTCCAATGCTGGCTAGTTTGGCAATGCATCTCTGTGGATTGTGGAGCTCTGTGGAGCTACTTGAATGAGAAACACAAGGAAGGTGGGAGACCAGCTCTATCCATCCATTCATTATCTAACCTGCTTTTTCCTGGTCAGGGTCGTGGGGGGGCTGGGGCCTATCCCAGCATGCATTGGGCGGGAGGCAGGAATACACCCTGGACAGGTCGCCAATCCATCGCAGGGCACACACACCATTCACGCACACACTCATACCTATGGGCAATTTAGAGTCTCCAATTCACCTAACCTGCTTGTCTTTGGACTGTGGGAGGAAACCCACACGGACACGGGGAGAACATAAAAACTCAGAGAACGGCTCTACACCGATCCAATAGTCTAAGATACATAGTTGTTAAAATTGTGGCTACGTACTCCATATATTTAGCCCAGGACGTACAAACAACTTGTTTTTAGTCGTGCATTTGGCAATGATTAGGTCAATGATTGTGCAAACCTTTGGAATGTTAAAAATGCCTTTCAGCTGTATGGACCGGGTCTGGTGGTACATTACAGTCCAGCCCTCAGAAAGTCAGTGGATTTGTTGTGGCGTGCTGTGTTCTACACTACATAGCCAATCGCCTTGGATGTCAGACAGAATACACAAGGGACACATTACAGGACTTTCATATGGAGAAAGGCAGTCACATGTGACGATTACGATGGAGATTATAGAGTGCACGAGAGAGCTGGGACTGGTTGGCTGTGGATCTGTTTCCCTACTGAGTGTACATTCATCTCATCAATGTCTGAAATGAATGAAACTCAGTTGAAGTGGTTAACTAGTTTTGTTTATTTTAAATAGTGGTATTAAACAAATTGACAGCAAATAAACAAAAATACCTATAGTATAGTAATTTCTCGACCTCCGGTTTGCGAGCGTGATTACCGGCAAGTTGAAACAGCGGCAGTAGCGTGATGGAAAGGCCGGTTGGACGCTGTCTCCTGCTCCTGACCAATCTGGTAATATTCACCCTGAGGAGTTGTTCACATGAGCCATTTATTATAGTTTTTAGCACTGCCATATAACTAGGGTTGCCACCTATCCAGGATTCTACGGGCCTGTCCTGGATTTGTCTGCCGGGTTATCTGTCCTGGAAAAAATAATGACACGAAATGTCCCAGAATCTGAGTATTTTCGAGTGTTGCATACATTAGTATTGCTTTATGAAATGTAGACACTAGACAGCTTCCAGTGTTCGTTCATTGCAAAACATTTGCAACAGAATACATTTATTTCAGAATAGTCACATACAGTACATACATAATAACCATAACATAGGTAGCCTAATGTATTTAAATACGTTCTTAAAAAAACATAGAAAAGCGTGCATGTTTTTACACGACAACAGCAACATATTTCAGCCCTAAGAGCGATGGGTGGTCGCTGTGGAAATGTCGACTGTATGGGACTTTGGTAAAATGTAACAAGATAAACTCCTCAGGGTCAATCAGAAAACAGCTGTAGCTAAATATACTGGTAAGTACTTGGTTTCCTAAACATACTTGTACGAGAAATGTAAAAAAAAAAATTTGTGTCTTCTAAACCGAAAGTGCATCGGGTACTGTATATAGTAGGCTACAATAAGCAAGGGAAAACGGCGAATGTTCATTTGTACAACGTTTTAAAACGATATTTCTATATGTGAACATGATTTCTTTAGCGTGTATAAACGGTGCATTTTATGTATTTTACAGTCTGGCTGTGGCGAGAGGAGAGTCGTATAGGCTTTGGGCTATTAATAGCACCCTCCTAATTTATTGTACTGCAGCAGTGTAACTGGAGAAGCTGAGGTTTTCGCAAGCGGCTACCCTTTTAAATAATACTGCGTCAAACTTTTACGGGGTTTTCTTAAAGCTGTAGTTTATAATTTCAGACAAACATGAATACTGTAATTGAGACGGATACGTCTCAACCACTAGGGTTGAAGTTTATAGAGTTAATTTAGAAAGGAGCAGCAGCAGACAAAGGAGTTCAGAGTGAGTGCAACTGCGTCAGGGATTGCGAGTACGTCAGGACAAATATAGGTAAGAGAGGCATCAGAGAGTAGGCCTACAACTGTTAACAGTATATTTTCAAATATGGTTTCATACAACCCCCCAGCAAAATAAAATTCAGAGTGTCCCGGTTTTTCACAAATCAAAGGTGGCAACCCTACCTATAACTGGAATATTTTGTCTGAGGGGGAACATAAACATTAAAATGAAAACTATTCAGTCTCACCTTTCTTTTGATGAGCCTCTCGTAACACGCTTGGTCTTTGGCCATGATGAAATTAGCAGTTGGCTGTTGTACTTACACACTGTTTTTAATGAGAAAGAAAAGGGGTACTCTGATTGGACATAATAAGACCAAACCCCCCACTACACCCACAGTTAATATTTTCTTATCAAAGCAGCCATTTTTTACAACTATATAATGCCTGGCTTCACGAAATTACAAAAATTTAGTTGGAAAGCCTAATTCGCCAGCGCCTACAATTGCGCCTTCAAAAAAAAAAAAAAAAAAAAATGTCTTTTTTTTTTTCGTAAAAAGTCTTTTTTTTTTTTTTTTCCTTATAAAATATGCAGTCACTAATGTTTTTTTTTTTTTTTTTTTACTGTACTTAGCATCCCCCCCTTTTTTAAATAATTTCAAATCATCTTGCCTTTATCTAACAGTAGATGTTAGATACAGTGTGTGTGTATGTGTGTGTGTGCATATGCGCATCGCTCTGGCTCTTATCACAGTTCTGACCTGTTAGAAGGAAACAGGAACTGACCTGCATTAACCTCAGCACAGTCAGAGGGAGGAGCTTGCTGTATGTGTGACTGACAGATAGCAGTGGATGTGTAGGGCTTCTTGATCCCTAAAATGCAAGTCATCTGGAATTCAGAAATTGTGGAATTCACAAAGCCCTGCCACCACATCAGGACTGACACACACCCAAACGGCACCCTGACAAGTGTTCATAAGGGGAACGAGTCTGTATCTGTCTGCATGACACAGCGGCAATGGACGAGATGCTTTTTACTGTGAAGAAGCGGCCATCTTGCCTGGCAGAGAAGATTTCTATCTGATTCCGGGTGTTTTTTTCTGCAGGGTCAAAACAGAGGCGGCAGACTGCCCAAGTTGACTTTTCCATCACAGTCTTAAACTGGAAACTGAATGTGTTAAAGGGTCACATTGACACAATATCCTCCCATTTCTCTGCAATTTGTATGTATGTCATACAAAAGTCATCTTTTCATTATCAGTAATGCTGGATTGTATGCTTCATGAATTCTGTTTGTAATACATAGTCGCGTATAATTACGTACATTTTTCAAACGGCATATTATGTCCCGTCGTACGCCTTGCTTCACGTTCAGTCCGTTATTTTCTTTCTGGCTCTCAGCTATTTTTGCTACAGTTGTGTTTTTGTGGCCGCATATGCCTGCCGCTAGTCGCATTAATATCTTTTGTGTCTTCCTGACAACCCTCAGTGTTCGGTCTCTCCCGCTCTTCTTTTCATACATTCTCGATTGATACAGTTTATTGAATTTATCCTCGCTTGAGCATTTTAAAAATTGCCGCATAACCCTTGACCTTGGGTCGCTCGTAGCGGCGAACTCCCACAGAATCCCAGAGGGCATTGCAATCGATATTCAAAAGGCATGCCGGCAACTCAGGGGCTCGTTTACAGGACGGCACCCGAGGACAGCTGACAGCTTCCACCTTCAAGTTCAAGTTCAAGTTTATTTATAGTGTAACATCACCCTAAGCAGTCTCTTTGACCCTTCCTGATTTATACGCTCTTTGCGAGGAAAAAAAAAACAAGATTTTGTGGATGTTTGGTCAAGGTAAATTGTGGATTCTGTAACTCAACACCTGACAGACAGGGATTTTGAGTTTGTAGATTGGTTTGGTTTGCTTAGCCAGCATTCCAGACAAAAACAGTTTTAAGTGAGTGGCTTTGACCTATAGCATCACCTTGCTTTCCAACACACACACACACACACACACACACACACACACACACACACACACACACACACACATCTTTTTAATTTCAGACAAAATTGCATTGCTCACCCACTGGCAGGTCAGTGGTGTGGGCTGTTAAGGATTCCACCGTTCTCTGAAAAAGCTTTATCTCATATTCAGCAGTTGTTGCTTGTGTGTTTGTAGAACACGTTTCCTGGTTAGACAATTAATACATCGCCCTTTGCCTTGGTCTTTAATCCAGGACAGGGACTGCAGATCCTTTGCACATGTGGGCCTGCCTCAGAAGCAGAGGGCTGGAGATAATAACACGCTTATGAGGCAGGGAAAATGCACTGTCAATATTCAATTTGTGTGAGGTTGATTTTTAAGGAGACAAATCTACACAGACACGTCACCTGCATGGCTCTGCGGGCGGCTGAAAAAACTGTTTGCCACAGATGTACAGTATTTGCTTAGTGACGTTACATTAATTACATGACATTAGGCAATCCAAAAAGTAAGGCTGGAGAACACTGGAGATATCCGAAATAGGAAGTACCACATCAAAAGCAGGAAGTAATACATTAAAAGAAGGAACAAGTGAACAAAAACACAATAATAATAAAAGAGATAGAAAGACAAATTCAGAAATGATTTGATTCAGATAGATTGAACCATTTTCTATATTATATGTTTATATGAGCTTGTCAGCTGTCTAACTTTGAACTGATCCTGGTAACCTTATAGACGCTGAGACTACCATCCAGTCAATTAGACCATTTTTGGTGTACCAAGATGGAAAAACCTGAAAAGAGGTACATGTATCCATCCACTGTACATTTTCTGAATTTATGCATTTTTGCATTCGTACCAGGGTGTCATTTTTGACCAGCAAAATTACAGCAGTATACGTGCATCAGCGTCTTTTGTCAACACCCAAGAGCATTCATGCTTTACGCAGAATGTTATTCCTAGGATGCAATGGGGACATGAACCAGTCTGAATGAATCACAGGCGTGTTGCTGTGGATTGTGGGAAAAATGGGTAGGCCGATAGATATACTGTAACTGTGGGTGCAGTTAAGTTATCAGAAAGCTTACACCATTAGCGTCCCGTTTAGAGAGGGCATCCTCCCTGGCGTGGGATTTGTACCACGGCCTTCATAACCTCGCTAATGACATGCAGATGTGAGTAGTCGGAAAAAAAATGCTGATGTCTCACGGTTCCTCAGGAAGCTCTCTCTCTCTCTCGCTCTCTCTCGCTCTCTCTCTCTCTCTTGCTCTCTCTCTCTCTCCCTCTCATTTATCTCTGCCCCCCCTTTCTCTCTCTCATATGGTGTGTGGTGTGGTAATTCATCGTCCAATGATGGCAGAGAGTGATCTCTGTGTCCCCCCCCAGAGACGAGAGCTGTAAGTAGGACAAACTACAGCTCATACAAGCCATCGTGTCCATTACAGCTGCAAACTGCTGTTGCCAGCTGTCAGCCTTACTGACATTTCCAAAGTTATGATGCCGTTATTTTAATATTACGATAATGTATTTATGTATTAATTTGCACATTTGCCTTTATAGGAAAAAAAACTGTATTTGAATACAAATGCAAACAAAGAGAAAGTACAGGTGGGGTAAAAAAACAAAACAATGGGGCTAATAACATGACCTCATCATTCAAAAATATTCACAACATGGCAAGTAAAAAGATACGTGTCATTTTCCATTACAAGGGTAAAACAGGGTGCATCCAGTAACATTAAATGAGTACATCTGATCATCTCTTGATAGTGTCTGCATTTTGATAGTGTCTGCATCTTTATTGCATTATTACTTTTGGCAAAAGACAAAGTTTGTATTTGTCTGGTTGCGTAGATTGAAATGGCATCACGCAAATGCATTAATGAATAGAATCGCATGGCAAATGTACTGGAAAGGCACATAGCAGCTTCCCACTGATTTAAATGTTACACGATTTGTGCTCTCTCTGGTATTCTTTCTGTGAGAAAAAAATGTGTTTTTCTTTTTCCAGAAGGACTTTTGTCTGGTATCAGTCAATGTTTCAACTTTTACTCACAATCTAATGATAGCATTTTCTTTTTTCGCTTTTGGCAGTTAAAAGCTGAACTCATCAGCCTGTGCTTGTGAAGAAAAAAATTTCCACTTGAATTTAATTTTAAGTCAGAGTTAAGGACAGATGTGGATTGTTTTCCAGGCCTCGGACACGTCCGGGGTCACTTTATTGCAGGAAATAGGAAGTGTGCTGGCTCACTCAAATTGTCACTATGCCGATGCTTCTGTGTCCGACAAAATTTAAACACAAAAGGAAAAGAAGTGCAAAAATGCTTGTGTGTTGGTGGCACAGAAGATGTGCACTGATATACACGTGGGCAATTCTGCCTGGGCAACCACAAAAAACGGCATCAGCGCCATCTCCACAGGGACCGTATCAGGCAGTGATCACGGCTACTAAACAGGTTTGCCTTTGTTCCATACTGACAGGAGAGAAGGCCAGGTTTATTTATCAACGAGCACAACAGCGGTACCTGCCATGGTAACCTCTAGACTACTATCCGTGTGCCGATGAAGCCCCGATAATACACAAACAGGAAGTGACATGATGGAAACAGTCACCGTGTTGTCTTGACAAGCATCTGATATGCATTCATTACTTTTCTTCATGCGTTCTCCATGCCTTTGTGCCATTGCTGTCTCGTCTATCTGGTCTATGCTGGTCTTTGGGCCTACAAATATGTAAATCCATTTCACCTTGCAAAATTAATTTAGCAAATATGACAAGAAAAAACATAACTTTGTTTAATGGAGATTAAAATATTGATGGCGGTACGGATTAGAATCAGGTAAAGGAAAGGGGAAAAAAGGTGCGACATTCACAAATTGATTGCTTGTGTTTTCAGAGCAATTTGCCTTGAAAACAGAGGGCCAATCTGTATAGATCTGGAGGAATTATCTTTGTTCTGTGTCGGGAGCCAAGATGCTATTGCACTGTGCAGGAGCAAATGGCTTTTGGATTAATGTCACAATGTGCCAAATCAAATGCCACAGTGATGGTATAGTAATATCCTCGTGAAACGTTGCATACACAGACACACAAGCACAGGCAGACATAACCGCATGCACATGCATGCGTGCGCACACACAGACACTCACACACACAGGAGCACGCACACAAACACCTAAATCCATGGCTGTGATGACCTGGGCAGTTATTCAATGAACAGAGCTGTTTCTGATTTCATTTAGTTTTTTGGGGAAATTTGGCTGCTGATGAGAAGTCAGGCTAAAGAATGCAAGTGCCATTCCCAGCTTGTTTATGTCATCTTTTCTAAATGTTTCCCCGTCTTTGGTCATTTTATCTCTTCCACAGTCCTCTCCAGCTTAAAGTGAACTCCGATAACAAACATACATTAGGCTACACATCACAAATGAAATAGTGACCACACCAGGGGCTAAATCTCAACTCTGTACACAGAAATAACAAGCCTTTCTTCCCACATTTCTCAATGGTGTATCGTTTTTTTATTTCAAATAATATTGGAACTAACTCATTTTGCATTTTACTCTGAGAGAGTACATTTTGACCCCGCTGCACTTTAGTGTACATTTAGTGTTCCCTGTGTACATGGTCTACATTCTTACATATCATAAATCTACAGAGCCGCGTGTCTGATGAACACATGCCGGATACGTACCTGAGTAAAGGGTACAGAGACTGCCTGGGATGGGAAAATGCAACCCTCTGGCTACAAGCCCGGCACCCTACAGCGACCGTGCGGCACGTCAGGTGTTTCTGCTCCAGAACGAATACCAGCTTCATAAATGAAATCTGTGAGCTGACGCCCAGCTAAAGGCTTGGAGTTTTCCTAATGCTGCGTAAATATTTCAGACTGCGAGGAAAATGACATGATCTATGATTACGCACTCCCCAGTCAGTCACCACACCGGCTCGCTGAATGACCAGGGCTGTCAGAATTATTCAGTGTGCTTGTAATTATATTGTAACAAATGACGGGTTAGACTCACTGAGATGTGATATCTATGCGCCTAGCCAGGCCAAATTATACTTGTTAAAACGGGTACTGGGACCCAAGACTCCTGCTCATAAAATATCCGTAGGAGAGGTGGGTGGCACCCCTCCTTATTTGGGTCTGTTTAAATATAAATGCAAATGTGATTTATGCAAGTTAAGTAATGCAATCTGACATGCATGTAAATGAGTAGCGTCTTTGTAGAAGTGAAAGATGGACCGGTCACCCTAGTCATTAACGGTCTCTCTAAACATGGCCTGTAGCTCTACGTCTGGATTCTCACCGATTCATTTCCGGAAGTATGTGGAAGGGACATGAAGAAGTCAAATTAATGAACCCAAGGGATAATAATACAATAGGATTCGATAAATTGAAACATTGCATAAGGGATAATGTCACTTTATTAAAATAAATGTTATTTATTTTGGATGTATTTAATAGTGATAATGTGTGCACTGTGTTGGGGTCACATATTGGGGCTTTCAAAAAAATAATAATAATAATTTACTGGCTTGCTATATGTTATCCCTAATGAATGAAAGTGCTCCCATTTATGTCAATCTTGTCTCAAAAGTTTGTTGATAATGTATGGTTTATTTCTGTTTCAGCTCATCAGATTTAACCTCAAAGAATCTGGCTGAGCAGCAAATCATGCCAATTATTCCTGACAAAACTAATTAATTTTCACAAATTTAAGAGTGGAAATAAGAGTAACTTAAGTGTCTGACTGACTCACGGACTTAAGAAGAATCTGGCTTCTGCGTTTGGGAAAAGTTACTGGTCTGAGTTAAGCTGTATGCTTAATGCTCAGGGCCTTGCTCTGAACTGCTGTGACAGCATTGAAGATCAATACAAAATGAAGGCTGTCATCACACACAAAAAAAGATGCAGAGCTTTAACATGGAGCCTCAAATAATGGTCTATGTGTGTGTGACACGAAAACAGTTAAGTTAAGAGTAGCTAATTAGTTTACAATCAAACCAGCCAAGTCTGGTCATTTCCTCTGCTGCAGTGGTATGTTGGCGCACACTGCAACAAGGCCATAGAGTGCCCTCTAGTGGAAGAAAGACCAAACTCTTTTTTGACATTGAAATGCTTATCAGGCAGTTTGTTGTTTTGATGAATAAGCATTTGTCTGTTATTGCTTTGTATTGGTGCTGGCCTCTTTATTTTTCATTTGGTGCGCGCGACGTGCTTGAGTGGCGCAGGTGGCAGTAACCATGGCGATCTCCGCGAACTGGTGATGAAGACAGACGGCGCGATGATCTGTAATCGATGTGAATGGAATCCAAATTCTCACCTTGTCGATCTTGTCTCCCGCAGGTCGTGTACAAACCTTGGCTGTGCTCCCAGTACTTCCAGGTGACGCAGATGCATTGCAGCAACAAGATCTCGTGCAAGCAATACTGCCTGGAGGTCCAGCAGCGATGTCCGTTTATATTGCCGGACAATGACGACCTCATTCATGGAGGAAGTCCCAGTTTTATATGTACAGGTAGGTCCAGTCTTCTGATGTGCATGTATATTAGGTTGGGGGAGAGGGCGTGTTCATTCTACTGCAGTGCAGCCCGTCCCTAACTATTAAAAATATATTTAAGTACACATTATCATATTTTTTATACACTTACACATTGTGTTTGGTGTTTATGTTCCTGGAAGAAAGTGAGTGTAAGAATGAGTAATACTAAATGCTAAATATAAATGCTATATTTGCTCAAATCTATAAATGTAAAGACAATGTGCCATAGATTGCGGCAAGATTGATTCCCCTGCTTCGACGCATGCAGACACAGGAGCAATGAATGCAGGAGGATTCGCAAAGTCAACACACCAGGACAAAGTGAACAGAGGCGCTTGCTCCACGTGCCATCTAGTGGTCAGCTGTGGAATAACATGGCAGACATCACAAGCCTGGTTCACAGCGTTACATTTCCTTTACATTCCAGCATCTAAAAGATGCTCTTGTCCAAAGCGACTTACACACATTCGTTTTTTTTTTAAAACAATCAATTTATACATCTGGATATTTTACTGAGGCAATTCAGGTTAAGTGCCATGCTTTAGGGTACAACATCGGCGCCCCACCAAAATCGAACCCACAACCTTGAGTTACAAGCCAACTTTTGTAAACATTGTACTACACCGCCCTCTGGATCGGTCTCTGGATCACTGAATAATCCCTGGGACTGATGCTGATTAGTACAGAACAAATCACGTGTCTCCTTCATGACTGGACTCAATTAGCCATACTTGCATACATCAGCCATTAGAGGGCCAACTGTGCATTAAATCAAACCAATTAAAGAGATACACATGTGGGCTGTGTTGCTTAACTGCTTATGACATAAATTATTTATAAAGTCTCATTATATTCATGGAACAAGATTATGTCTTTGACAACTTGGTTTAACTGTGATGACGGCATACTTTTTTTGATGGGTTTTATATCGCAGGGCTTTTACAAAAACAGTCGACCAACACGGAGACAGAGTGCTGTGATGTCCGATGGGACTTCAAACCGGACAGCCAATCCAAAGGGACTTTAAAGAGGACTCACCCCTCTTGTCACCACCGGACGTCGGTGACGACCTCCGCGGCGGCCAGACTGTGCAACAGTAGGCTCAAGCTCTGCGTCTTGGTCCTGGTCCTCATACTGACCGCAGCACAGAACTCAACAGGGCTCGCCATTGGATCATTCTTCACAGTGGAGGAGAGCTCCACCAATGAGGAGTGAGGGGAACGCTCCCCTCTTGCCGGGATCAGAGGAATGTGTCAATCACCCCCCCCCCCCCCACACACACACACCCCGCGCGGGCTCCCCCAAATGCGCCACCCAGCCTCGAACTTGTGGGTAACATCTGCAAGGTCTTCTGGGTAATGGGAATGGGGGAAACAGAGTGTATAACTGGAAGCAAAAGACACACAAACTAAAATAAGTGACAATAACAAGAAAACACAGCCTTTGTTGAATACGAATGGCTACTTCAGAGCTGAGTTCTCTCACAACATTTTATACGTTGTGTTCTACTGTTTGAATTGTGTTTTGCACTAGATAACTACAGGATTTTATGTATGTGCTCACTTGTTTGGTTTGTTGATTTGTCATTGCGCATGAAGGGAGTGGCTTTTGGAAATGGCTATGTAATGAACAGGAAAGTGTATGAACGAGTCAGCTTGTGTGCGCGTGTGTGTGTGTGTGCGTGCGTGCGTGTGTTTGTGTGCATGTCCATCCAGCTGTTTCTTTTCTAAAGTTTTGTTAGCGTGCGAATGAAGATACATAGAAGCAAAAACACAGATGCTACTTAACCAAGATGTGGCAAATGAAGGTTCCTGTCACCAGTGAAATCATCCCGCAGAAAAGCACACAGAGACTGAGAACGCACAGCCTCACTTATGACAGTATTACTGGGCTGACCAGGTGCCACAGTGCTCTTTACAAAGCTATTAAACCGCGGGTCTCAAACACATCGTCCCGTCTTTGGGGGAGACTTAAAATTATGAAGACTATTGTTTCATACCATGTAAGACGAGAATAAAAACCTAAATTTTCTTAAAATTTACTTAAACTTAAAATTCTAATGTTGCTGCAGTATGTAATATAAGCTAAATACTAAATTTCTAAGAACAAACACCCCCCCCCCCCATTTTGTTGACTGTCTTAATAGCAAGCTATTATAAATAATGTAGCAATTATCTCAAAAAATGTAGCTGGGTATATAAACCTTTAATGCAATTTTATAATTTTTTCAGAGCACTTTTCCCCAAACTGTCTAACTGTGGATAGTTAGATAATAAATTAGTAGGAAATCCGGTCAGCCTATATAATCATGTTTAAAGTGAGTGTCAGTCAGCTTCCTGTGTCATGAAGATACAGAGCATGTGCATGCATGCAAGATCTTGTTATTTCACTTCCTGTCACACCAGCCAGGCCAGATACACACTGATACATGCTGCTGTAAAACTGGGCCTTGAAACAGGAAGTAATTAGTAAGCATGCCATGCCGTGACTCAGAGATGGGTCAATGAAGCCTCTTGGTAGCAGTCTGGGGCCTCCATTGTCGTCCCATTGAGCAGCTGACCAGCTCAGAAGCAGCTCCATGACCCCAGTTATGTTTACTGTACCAAAACCACTGTATTTGTCTGCTGTGTATATTAATGTCAAGGCCCACATATTACAGTGATCGATTTAATGATTTAAACTCAATTTTACCTCTGAATGGCCGAGGCTGTTTTTTTCTTTCTTTCTTTCTTTTTTTTTTGATCCAACAACATATACATTGTGTGACTCATAGCAACAAAGTAATGTCCCACTCCCTGCTACACAGTGAATGAAGAGCAAAAAGAGTGTTATAACTGTTCCCTCAGGGTAGGCAAGCAGTGTCAAGTGAAAGTGTTCAAAGAATATATCTATAAAAGAAAAAACACAAGAATGTCACATACGCATGTCCTTGTTTTTGCTGAAGTACGTTTAATTGCATCGAGTAAAGGGCTTACTAAATGTTTACCCACACACACACACACACGCACACCCGTAATCACACACTCGCTTGCTTATAGTACAGTATTTGCATTGCATATGAACATGCTTAAGGTCCGTTTAAAGCGCATGCTTGAAGAGTAAATCTCAAAGGGAACGCATGCTTTCTAGCCATTTCATTCCGCGCTTTGGAAAATAATAATAAAAAAAATTTAATTTCCATTTTTTTAAAGTACCAGCAGACGCAGAAGTCCAGAGAGGGGCTTTGTGCGGAAGGTTCTAGGTCTGCGATGCAGTGCTTTCAGTGAGAAGGAAGGAGTCATATTAAGGGCTGATATTAAACAAGGTTTCCTTTCATTGGTACTGCTCTGCAGTGGCTGGGTGTGCTGATGTGGAAATTGTGTCGGAGCACAGAGCACACACACACACACACACACACAGAGACAGACACACATACACACACTTATCATATTCACACCGTGTGGTGTGCCCGGCTTGTAGTTTGGATCACGCTGCCCCAGCAAGGTTTTTCCACAAACTTTTCAACAGCCACTTAAAGCCAGTATTCCTCCTTTCATCTGTTACTTTGAAATAGTCTAAAACGTAAAATTCTGCATCATATAAAATGAGGACAACCTACTTGATAAGATAGAGATTTTATCCACCCCGACTGACCATTCCCATGCCTCGTCTACAATTAAATCTAAGGCTTTACCTCAGCGCCAGCTAGCTTTACCATTCAAGCCAGCGCTCCACCACTCTACTAGTTTGATCTACCACTCAATGGCCACTGATAAACAAAATGGAGGAATAGAAAAATAGATTCACTTCATCTGTCTTTGTTAGGTCAGAATTAATTTGATGTTGACGGCTCGGAAAGACCGCAGGGCCAGCCATATCACTTAAGAGCCGACACAATTAAAGACCTATTCCACATCTGCGATTTCTGCTGAATGTGTACAGTGCCTCGACCGTCAGTCCCCGCCCATCAAAATCTGAAATGGCAGTCAGATTTTCGAATGTAGACAGGGTAAGAGAAACTGCGACAACACGACTTGAAAGTTACTCATCAGCAATGCGTTGTATTTCCAGACTTCTCATATTATTATGACCTTCTGCAAGTCAGTCATATGGTATAGCCTATATATTGTTGGGTTGTTGGAGAAAATATTTCATGCATGCCGTTTTGTTTCCGGTGAATTCTGGGTAGCGGTAGCCGGAGGTGCGTCCATGTTACAGTAAACAGATGGTCCTGTTTCACTCAGCTCTTTCCCGAAACTGCATTAATATACTTTTTTCTCTCTCTTTTTTTGTCATGCGAGAATCGTGTGTGAATTCAGACACCCTGTCTCTGTCAGCAGCTTACATTTACTTGGTTGTAACTGATTCTGTTTTGAGTTCAAGATTGAAGGGAAAAAATGTTACTGTGTTACACACCTCATCCCCTGTAAAGTCTAAGCCCCTCATATTCACTTGAATTGTTTTGTATCTTCATGCAACAGCAAATATACTTTGCTTCTTCATCGAATCTCCCAGAATAGTAAAACACACGTACACTTAGCTGCACTGTGTGTAAGCGCATGGAGTACTTCAGTCTAGGTGGAAGTTACCACAAGCCATTAAAGCAGGTAAATTTAGCATTACACTGGCATTATTGGATGGTTTTGTGTGAATGCAAGCTCTACATTTTCGATTCCCTCAAGAATATTATTGGATGCATAAAACAAACAGTCAATTCCCTGAAAAAGGTACTCTCTTCTCGAACCCACCATCTACTTATTAATTTTCAACATTTAATAGAATAAGGTAACTTTTATATAACCTGAAGATTAAAATAAATAGTGCATAGTGCAGTTTAAGAAACTATTTTTGGAGGGGGAAAAAAAAAAGTATTTTGATATTGTTACACAAATTTACAAACATTTTGTTTCAGCTGAGATTTCTGTATTTTATCTATCAGTGTACAACAGATGATAATGCGTTAAGTACAACAACAACAAAAAAAAACAGATTGTAAGATCACCTTTTTTAAAAGAAAATATTAAAGACCATTAATGCCAAACATATGAACACGTTAGAATGCATGATCGAGCCGGGAATGCTAAAGTTACAGTCAGAGTGCAAGAGCGAATGTTTAGAATAGGCTTGCCTGATAATATCATCATGTCACGTTATGGGTATGTCTCTTGTAGGCCGACTGCTGTACGAAAGCTACGACAAAAGCATGTGAAATCTCGAAAACTCTCCCATTGTTACGCACAGTTGGCTGTTTCGCTTATCCTGTATAGATGAATGAATTTGGGTCTACTGCTGCGCATGACGTCGCAATCACTCAACTGCATGTCTGAAACGGAAGCATCCAGGGTATCCTGAGGCCTAGTGCTTAAAACATGGCAAGCTTATAAATATCGCCATGGATCGCCACTATGAGTAGGTTCTGTGGAAGGAAGGACAAAGAAGATGTGGAGTACTTTATTACGCTTGTGATGGTATACCATCACTAGGTTGGTATAGATCTGTGTCATATACCTCCTCTCAAATTCTGGTTTTATGGTTGTATGTTTAAGCTGGAAGTATTTGAACTATCTCCCTGCAAATCCAGGAAGTCTGTGGATTCGTGACCTGTAAGAGGGACTGCAGTCCGTGGAGGTGCAATCATATAAAAAACGCTGTACCTGCAGGAAAGGCAAGAATGTTCAGTGACTCTTTCCCCTTTACTCTTGAGAAACATACAGGTGCCACATCATGTTTACCTCAGAAAACCAAAGTGAAGCAACAGATTCCAAACTAGCCTCTCAGTGTCACCTATAACATCGAATACAGTAAGACAACAGGAATCTGGGAAGAGCTCAATGTTCTCTATCCTGTATAATATCCACTAGAAACACAAAAATCATCAAATGCTATTAAATACTTGGCCTAGATTACACATAAATGCCGCTGTACACCTGAAATCGAGACACGAGAGGATGCAAAAGGCTTGCATAAAACCCTGCGGTCGCTACAAGCTTTGGTCCAGTGTGAAAGAGGAGAGAGAGAGAACGACATGAAAGGCTAGGTTTATAATGCACTTTTTTTAAATGGAGCGAACACAATTTACACATGACTATACTGTATGCCAGGGCCTGATTAACTGAAATAGAATATCTCTAAGCGTAAACTCATCTAATTTATGTTAATACATTTTCAGTGCTATTTCCACATTTTCTCTTAGATATCCAACTCATTTTCAACTGTTTGTGTATCACGGTTATTATACCATTCAATAGGTTGTTTATAAATGTCCATTTTCACACAAATCTATAAGCTGTAAAGCCAATATTTAATTCAAAACATTCCCCACACATATTAATGCACATGAAAGATAATTACTTTCTATTGTAATCTAAATACAAAACTATCATAAAAAGTGATGCAGAATAGATTAATCTGGCATTGTCGATGTCATGAACACACAATTGCAAGTTTTTTTTTCAAAAACATAATAATAAAAAATACTGACACACACACACACACACACACACACACACACACACACACACACAGTACCTTTTTAACTTGATTTGCATGTTAGTCCTGGCCATTCCTGTGTGTTTTAATGTTCTGTATTGTAGTAACTTAAAGCCATTACATTAGTCAAAGCAAAGAAGGAAATGTGTGAAATTATTTTTTCATTAAGCAGGCATTAGTTTCTAATATGTGAGTGAGCGTATGTGCTGTACATGAGAGTACAGACAAACTACACAAACGTGTGCACAAACTACATTTCCCAGCCACAATGATTTTTATTTCAAACGAATGTTACATTACAGCACTTTTATGTATCGCATTGAAACTTTGCCTGGAAGAACTGACACAACGTGAGGTTTTGCAGAAGTGAATGTCACTGAGCTAATGCCTACTTAATGCAGAATACGACCAAAAATACAATCAAATATATATTCTTTATTTATGCTATTTTTACCACCCGCCAAAATTAAGACTTTAGTAGATCCCCTGTGGCATTTTCAGTGGATGTACGGATTCTGGAAACTGTTTAACTGTTATTTTATAAATCCTGTGGATCTATGCAGTTGTAACCCTCGTCTTTTCTGTTGTAAATACGTCACGAGAACCCTGCAAGTTTGTCTTCTTTGATGTGTTTTTGTTTTTATTTTAAGAGGTACATTTTTTTTATTTTGAAAGTGCTGAAAATTAAGGCTGGGGTTTCTGCAGAACTATATGAACAGCGGTGTCATGTGACCAGTAAGAGTGTCCTCAGATTCTTCGTCCTTCAGAAGCGGCCGAGGGAACAATGATATTGAGGACCACACTGTATCTTAAAGGCCTGTTTATGTTGTTAACTAACTAGTGACAGATAGTCAGAAGTGACCTATTTATTAAAGAAGGAAAACGAATTGACAACTTTTTTCGTCTCAGTTCATGAAATTTGTCGCTGTGACCTGATGTTCATTCGAAAAGCAAACATGCCAAAGTGTCTCTTGTGACTTCTTATAAATTGGCCATTTGTGGTACGTAAAATTGATTTTAAAAAAAGTCTTAGCAAATGTATTTGCTGCTAAACAATATATGCAGTCCTTTAACAGAACAAGTGTGTCCTATAAAGTAAGAGACATATAGAGATTATTATTATTATTATGATAAGTATATTGTATTATGATAGATGCTTTAGTTGAGAAACTATCTTTATTTTTTTTTACAAACAACTTTGATGAAATTATTTATAAGCCAACTCACATGTCATGATCTTTTCAACAGTATGAACAACACAGCTACGATTATTATGTTCTGATAAAAATAAATACAAAGATGTTAAATAATTCTGCTGTCTCCTTTCTGTTTTTTGACATTTCCTGTCGAACACACAAGCAACGGAGAGATTCTGTCTCTGTCTCTACAATATATGAGAATACAGAATATACGCACATGCATTCACACACACACACACACACTACATGTTAAATCTAGCTTCCAGAGATGTTTTTTAAATAATAAAAAATGTATGTTTATAAGACTGATATTAAGTGGAAAAAAAACAAAAAACAAATCATAAATCTTGGTTTCAAAAGTAAATTCTTTCCAAATAACATAAAAATGTACAGTAACATACCTTAATGTTGTTGATGGCCCTGTTAAAAAAAACATTTTAGCAACCCCCAAACTCATAATTCTGGACCAGATCAATTTTCTAGCTGAGGAAACCTCACTGACAGAACTGGATCTGCTGCAATTTCTCTAAAACACCATCTGTGCCTCTTGCTGGCAGCATAATTTTTTCTGTCACTTTGACGTATGTCTTCTTTATTTTGAATTTCAACTCAGCATGAAGTGGGTAACAGCACTGTGGGTGGCGCTGTCGCTGCGCAGTTACGATGACTGAGATTTAAAAATGAGCCTTTTCTGTTTGTGAATACAGCCTGCGTGCATATCGGTCCATCCATGCTTGCCATTTTTGCTTACCTCCTGCGTATTCGGATGCGTTCATGAACTATAAAATTATATCACGCACATATTGCTTTGCGTTTAGTTTCCATGACCACAGTCTTTCACATTTGATTCCGTCTATTCTGTGTAAAAACCTGTCCTGTTGACAGTTTTGGTGCGTGTGCTCCTCATACTTACCAATAGAGGGCGCTGCCATCACGTAAATCTGATTTTGAGAATGCGTTGTGCGTGTATACATACATGTGCATATGTATATATGTACATTCGGTTCACTTTATTAGGTACACGTATCTTGTTCCAGGTACCCCTTTTTGCCCCCAGAACAGCTTGAATTTTTTACAGCATGGTTTCAAGAAGGTGCTGGAAACATTCTTTAGAGATTTTGGGCCATCCAGACACAATATCATCAGATTTTTTAACCACACTTGTATGCTGTGAATCCTCCGTTCCTGGTCATACCAAAGGCGCTCTATTGAATCTCTGGGCACTGTGTAGGCCGTTGGAGTATACTGAAGTCACTGTTATGTTCTTTGAACCAGTTTAAGATTATGCATGCTTTGTGACAATGGTGCATTATTCTGCTGGACATATCCATTTGAAAAAGTGGCCAAAAAGGGATGCACATGGTCAACAATGCTTTGGTATGTTTATGGAATTCTAATTATGCTCAATTGGTATTAAGGGGCCTGATGTGTGCCAAGAAAACATTCCCCACACAATTGAACGTTTTTCCAAAACGTTCAGAAAATTCTACTCATTACTGACACCGGTGGCCATAAGTGAACTGCAGCCAGTTATGTGCCTGCAGGCTGCAGAAACAGAGAGACGGAAGGCTCTCGGAAGCGCGCTTAGACACACATCCTTCATTCACAAAATTTTCCCGGCAAACCCGACCCAAATTCTATACGTAAAAATCAACCCATAGGCTCTTATACGCAATGGAGAAAGTCGGGGAAGGTCAAATTTTTGAAGTTATGTTACAATCTGTTCATACATTGGCAATTGAAAGCGATTAATGCATGTACAAAATCTTACACATAGCCCCTTTAACCAATTTTCAGAAAATCAACATTTTTTGTTTATTTTAAATTGGTGGAGTTTTTTTGCATAAAAAAATCACATTTTAAAACTTAAATCCCAAGTAATAATAATAATAATAATAATAATAATAATGTAAAAGTAAAACTGCATTTAACCATTTATCATACAAATTATACCGCAAAAAAAAACATGGTTGATAAAAACTGGAGTTAATGAGGTTTGGAAAAACACTCTTCAATTACACCACCACCACCAGCTTACTCCATTTTCACAAGCCAGGATCGATCCAAGCTGTTTACGCCAAATTCTGAAGCCTACCATCTGTACGTCACAGCAGGAATCGGCATTCAGACATACAGGCAATGTTTTTCCAATCATCCAGTTTTGGTGATCACATGCCCACTACATGCCTCGTTTTCTTGCGCTGCAGCTATAGCCCATCTGCTGCAAGGTTTGATGCACTCTTTGAGTGCAGGCCTTTCTGTTAAGTTAATGAATCTGCCCATTCTCCTCTGACCACTCCCATTAACGAGATGTTTTAGACCACAGAACCGCTGCTCGCTGTGACGCACCATTCTCCGTAAACTCTAGGAGGGGCTGCTGCTTCTGAGATGCTGGAACCGCCACACCTGGCACCAACAATCATACCGCCGTCACGCATCTTGCCCGTTTGAATGTTTGGTCGAATAACAACTAAACCTCTTCACCAGGTCAGCATGCTTTACATATTGAGTTTCAGCTACATGATTCGCTGTTTGGAGGAGCAAGCTATTTGCGCTAACGAGCAGGTATACCGAATAATGGCCACTTATATCATTCCGATTCCACGCACATTTCCGAGATTCTCCTAAAATAAAAATTAAATACACATGCAATATTATTTCAGGCAAAAGACTGGCGAGTTCTGCACAGTGCAGTGGTGTTTTCCCACCTCTGCCTGAACCAGAAAGATATTCGGCATTAGCTTAGCATACTGCTCTACTGTTTTGTATAGCAGCTGCCCAATCAAAGGTCTGTGAGCAAGGGAGAGGTGAACAGTGCAGTACACACACACACACACACAGAGCCAAAGCATGCCCTAAATATGACAGAGGGATCTATTGAGAGGTGTGAGACTTGAACTCGAACGCAAGTGAGTGGAATGCAGGCTTCACCTCTGAACCCGAAATGTTTACGACACAATCGGTGCTTCATAGCAGCTGTGCCATTGCAACTGTCGACCAAAGTGAGCAGAGACCGAGAACTCTCTCTCTCCCACCCCCGCTATCTCTCTCACTCTGTCTCAGACTCTGGCCACCACAGGGATTGGACACATCCCAGCCTTGGTTCATTTCTTGCAGAAGGCGCCACTTACAGCAGCCTGGAATTAATTAACATTTGTGCCCCAAATAAAACACATGAATTAAAAAAACAAAAAAAAAGGACATTTGCATTGAATTGCATATCAACGCTGAATGGATGCTATTCCACTTGTTGTTGATGTAGCTTGACCATCTTCTTCTTGTAAGGCAGCTTTATTTATAGAGCGCATTTCATACACATGTGCAATTCAATGTGCTTTACATATACAATAACAAGATTATTAAACGAGGAAATCATTAAAATTCATAAAATAAATAAAAAGATAAGGCAATAAAAGAATAAAGAATCTAAAAATAAATAAATAAATAAAAAGATAAGACAATAAGATTTGCAGCAGAAAACAGAAGTAACTGAATAAAAACAATAATGGATAAGACAATTAAAATTACACCTTTGTGGGGCTACTCTTAGTAAAGCAAGTCAGTGTTCATAAGCCCTACAAAACAAGAACGTTTTGAGCCTGGATTTAAAAGTTGCCACATTTGGGGCGTATCTAAGTGTTTCTGGGAGTTTGTTCCAGGTGTCGGAAGCATAATATTTGAATGATGCTTTACCGTGTTTTGTCTTAGGTCTATAAACAGTTAATAGTCCCTTTCCAGATGACCTAAGGGTTCTTGATGGTTCATAGGGTATAAGAAGATCTAGGAGATATTTTGGCCCCAAGCCATTTAGGGTTTTATAGACCAATAAAATAATTTTAAATTCAACTCTCTGGTACAATGGAAGCCAGTGTAAAGATCTGAGGACTGGTGTGATGTGGTCGTATCTTTTAGTTTTTGTGAGTACCCTTGCAGCTGCATTTTGAACACGCTGTAGTTTTTGGAGTTTTTTTTTAGGAAGGCCGGTATAAAGCCCATTGCAATAATCTAGCCTACTAGAGATGAAAGCATGGATAAGCTTTTCCAGGTCTGGTTTGGATAGTAGGCCTCTAATCCTTGCTATATTTTTAAGGTGGTAATATGCTGACTTGGTTAAGGAGTTAACCTGGTTTTCAAAGTGTAGATCAGCATCTAAAATAACACCCAAGTTTCTGGCCTGATTTGTAGTCTGTAGTGATAGAGATTTTAGATAGTCACTGACCTTAATTCTCTCATTTTTATTGGAACCAAAAACAACTACCTCTGTTTTGTCCTTGTTTAGCTGAAGAAAGTTCTGGCACATCCAGTCATTTATCAGTGAGACACAATGACATAGGGAATCAATTGGACTATAATCAGAGGGTGAGAGGGCAATATACATTTGTGTATCATCAGCGTAGTTATGGTAGGCAGTATTGTTGTCCCGCAAAAGTTTTCCTAAGGGTAGCATGTAAAGATTAAATAAGAGGGGGCCAAGGATTGATCCTTGAGGAACTCCACACATCATGTTAACCTTCTGAGAGACGAAGTTGCCAATGGAGACAAAGTAATCTCTATCTTGCAGGTATGACCTGAACCAGTGAAGGACCGTATCAGATAGTCCGACCCAGTTTTCTAGTCTATCTAATAATATAGAATGGTCAACGGTATCAAATGCAGCACTTAAATCCAATAAAACCAAAACTAATATATTACCAGAGTCAGAGTTAAGACGAATGTCATTAACCACCTTAATTAGCGCCATCTCAGTACTGTGGTTGGGGCGAAAACCAGACTGGAAGATGTCAAAACAATCATTAGTTTTAAGGAAACAACTAAGCTGGTGATAAACAACCTTCTCAATTACCTTACCTATAAATGGTAGGTTTGATATCGGTCTGTAGTTATTTAGAACAGACGAATCTAGAGTGCTCTTTTTTAGTAGGGGTTTAATAACTGCCGTTTTTAGACTCTGTGGGAAAAGGCCAGATGAAATCGAACAGTTAACAATTTGTAGCAGGTCTTTGGATAAATAATTGAAACACTTTTTGAGAAACACAGTAGGCAAAGGATCTAGACAGCAGGTAGATAAATTTAATTGCAAAACTATTTTTTCAAGGGTATGAGAGTCAATGGTTTTAAATTTAGACATTCTTATTGAGGTCATTCCAGCTGGATAAAAAGGTAATATGTTCTGTGCTGGCTGATTTATAGAACTTCTAATTGTTTTAATTTTATCTCTGAAAAAGTCAGCAAACTCATTACATTTACTGGCCGATAAATGGTCAGGGGAAGTTGACACTGGAAGACTAATCAGCCTGTCAACAACTGAAAATAGAACACGAGCATTGTTAGAGTTATTTTTTATCACGTCAGAGAAGTAGGATTGTCTTGCGATTTTTAACACAAGGTTGTAGTTATGCAGGTTTTCTTTATAAATGTCGTAGTGGATGTAGAGGCCTGATTTTCGCCATTTGCGTTCTGCTTTCCTACATTCTCTTTTCTGTGCTTTTACAGAAGCTGCCTTTCTCCATGGTGCTGCAAGCTTGGGGGAGATCAACTTTTCCTTTACTGGGGCAATTGTGTTAATGATATCTTCCATGTTTGAATTAAAATTATTTAAGAGTTGGTCCACAAAGGTTGACGTTGAGGGAGGGATCAGCGAAATAGCCTTAATAAACATTTCAGTAGTCTTCTCATTAAAATGCCGTTTTTTAACTGTTGCAGGTTTAGTAGGAGTCTGAAGAATAGTGGAGATATGAATGAACACAGAAAAATTATCAGAAAGTGCAACATCAACAACAGATACACTAGAAATATCAAGGCCCTTGGTGATAACTAAATCCAGAGTATGCCCTCGACTATGAGTTGGTCCTTGCACATGCTGTGATAAACCAAAAGTTTCCAGTATGATAGTGAGTTCTTTTGCGTATTTGTCCAGTGTGTTATCAATGTGGACATTAAAGTCGCCAGTAATAACTAGACAATCATATTCAGTTGAAGTGAGAGAAAGTAGCTCAGTGAAATCATCTAAGAAATTGCTGCAGTATTTTGGTGGCCTGTAAACTGTTAGAAATAAAATTTGTTGAGCATGCTTTAGAAGGAATGAAAGGTATTCAAAGGAGGCAAACTCTCCGAAATGTACCTGCTTGCACTGAAATATCTCTCTACAGAGAGCAGCTACTCCACCACCTTTTTTGCCATCACGGCTGACGTTGAAAGTATTAAAGTTAGGGGGGCAAGTCTCAATTAGAATAGCAGCAGTATTTTTTATATCTAACCAGGTTTCAGTTAAGAACATGAAATCAAGATTATGTGATGTGATAAAATCATTGATTAGAAATGATTTATTCCCTAGTGATCTTATATTAAGTAATGCTATTTTGATTGTTATAGAGCCAGGCTTCTGATTAGGTCTGGAGGTAATACTGACACGGATAAGATTACTTGAACGGGAGCTACTATTAAGATGTCTAAGTTGTCTTTGGCCATGCCGCTGACTATTTAAAATGACAGGTATTTGTGACACATGATTGCATGATTACAGTTATTGACATTGTTTACATCAGAAGGCAGATGACATATTTCTTGATAATTTTTAGATCTAGCGGCATCTACATCTTCTTGGTCAGGCTGCTGTTTAGACGTGTCCTTCGTGTTCTTAGAGGGAGGGGGGGTGGGGGGGGAGCGCGGGTCCATTGCTGGAGTTTTGAAGGTAGGGGCTGGTGGGAGTTGGGTGTGGGGGTCTGGGGGAAGGGGATGGGTGTTGTAGAGGCTCGCTCCGTCCTGCGGGGTGGGGGAGGGGGGGGAGGGCGGGTCCGTTGCTGGAGTTTTGAAGGTAGGGGCTGGGGGGTGTTGGGTGTGGGGGTCTGGGGGAAGGGGATGGGTGTTGTAGAGGCTCGCTCCGTCCTGCGGGGTGGGGAAGGGGGGGGAGGGCGGGTCCGTTGCTGGAGTTTTGAAGGTAGGGGCTGGTGGGAGTTGGGTGTGGGGGTCTGGGGGAAGGGGATGGGTGTTGTAGAGGCTCGCACCGTCCTGCGGGGTGGGGGAGGGGGGGAGGGCGGGTCCGTTGCTGGAGTTTTGAAGGTAGGGGCTGGTGGGAGTTGGGTGTGGGGGTCTGGGGGAAGGGGATGGGTGTTATAGAGGCTAGCGGCGTCCTGCAGGGTGGGGGAGGGGGGGGAGGGCGGGTCCGTTTCTGGGGTTTTGAAGGTAGGGGCTGGGGGGAGTTGGGTGTGGGGGTCTGGGGGAAGGGGATGGGTGTTATAGAGGCTCGCGCGAGGCCAGGTCTAGTTAGTATTGGAGTCCCTCTCTCCACCACTTTCTCCATCGCCTCTGAGAATGGCAGGAACTGGAGGGGGGAAGGAGGGGGGGAGGGGAGCTCAGAGGGGGAAAATGAGGTTGAGGAGGGGGAGAGCTATCAAGCCACCCAATACTAAAGAGACCTTTCTGTTTCAAGGTGATGTTTTACTTGCTTTGAGGAACAGGGCCTACAGCACAAATGCATTATAGAAATCAATACTCCATTTCAATAATTCCCATAAATGGTTGCTGACTAAGAAACGAACCTTTTAAATCTATAGGAAATGCTATGACGTATTATTCAGGCTACTGTAACCATTTTTGGTAGATATTGCCTCATTTTAACAACCTAGAACCTAATATATAGAGCTGTTACATAAGATTGCCCTGTTTTAACATGCATTGTTTGTCCTTCAAATTTAACCTATATGTTGTTTGATGCATGATGCAAATGAATGTTCTTACGCAACTAATACCGATTTAGTAATTACAGCTTATATTGTCCCAAAATATTGTGTAATACAAAAACCATTTGAAGCCATTTTTCTTTTGACAAAATCATTTTGAACCAAATTGTTCTTATCTAAAAAGTAATACTGCCTTGATCCAAGGAGCTATATTCCAGTATGGAATATATGTGTGTATATATGTATGTGTGTACGTATGTATATATGTCTGTGTGCCTGTCTGTTGAGTGTGCATGTTTGTGTTTGCATGTCTGTAAATGTTTGTGAGTGTGCGTCTGTGGATGTGTTTGTGTCTGTGAGTATGCTTGTGCATATGTGTGCCTGCATGTGTGTGTGTGCATGTGTATGCATGCGTGAGTGTGCATGTGGGTGTCTGCATGTCAGTGTGTGTGTGTGTGTATGCGTGTGTGAGTGTGCATGTGCATGTGTGTGTCTGCATGTCAGTGTGTGTGTGTGTTTGTGTATGCATGCGTGAGTGTGCATGTGTGTGTCTGCATGTCAGTGTGTGTGTGTGTGTGTGTATGCGTGCATGTGCATGTGTGTGTCTGCATGTCAGTGTGTGTGTGTGTGTGTGTGTATGCGTGCATGAGTGTGCATGTGCATGTGTGTGTCTGCATGTCAGTGTGTGTGTGTGTATGCGTGTGTGAGTGTGCATGTGTGTGTCTGCATGTCAGTGTGTGTGTGTGTATGTGTGTGTGAGTGTGCATGTGCATGTGTGTGTCTGCATGTCAGTGTGTGTGTGTGTGTGTGTATGCGTGCGTGAGTGTGCATGTGCATGTCAGCGTGTGAGTGTGTGTATGCGTGCATGAGTGTGCATGTCTGCATGTCTGTGTGTGTGTGTGTGTGTGTGTATGCGTGCATGAGTGTGCATGTGCATGTGTGTGTCTGCATGTCAGTGTGTGTGTGTGTATGTGTGTGTGAGTGTGCATGTGTGTGTCTGCATGTCAGTGTGTGTGTGTGTGTATGCGTGCGTGAGTGTGCATGTGCATGTCAGCGTGTGAGTGTGTGTATGTGTGCATGAGTGTGCATGTGCATGTGTGTGTCTGCATGTCTGTGTGTGTGTGTGTGTGTGTGTGTATGCGTGCATGTGTGTGTCTGCATGTCTGTGTCTGTGTGTGTGTATGCGTGCATGAGTGTGCATGTGCATGTGTGTGTCTGCATGTCTGTGTGTGTGTGTGTGTGTGTATGCGTGCATGAGTGTGCATGTGCATGTGTGTGTCTGCATGTCAGTGTGTGTGTGTGTATGCGTGCATGAGTGTGCATGTGCATGTGTGTGTCTGCATGTCTGTGTGTGTGTGTGTGTGTGTGTGTGTGTATGCGTGCATGAGTGTGCGTGTGCATGTGTGTGTCTGCATGTCTGTGTGTGTGTGTGTGTGTGTATGCGTGCATGAGTGTGCCTGCATGTCTGTGTGTGTGTGTGTGTGTGTGTGTGTGTGTGTATAAATTCTCAGCTCTCCCACTCTGGCTTTAAGACTTTTTTTAGGGTGCATTTCTATACTGTGGCCAAATTTACCTAGAGATTTTATTAATAGATTTCCTTTCATTGTCCTCTGGTTACGGTTGGGTTGCAAAGTAAAATCTCACCCCTTACTGAAAAACTTAGCCGTAAAACTACAATTGTTACGACTTTTAATGTAGAAGATAGCCGTCTGCAAGCACAAATGCTTGTGTGTTTTTTTATTTGTTTGTATTCTTTTTTTAACCCAGTGCATACATTTCCCATCAGCCTCTTGTCCTCTTAGATTATCACACTCTGCAGGATTTGCAAAATCCTCCTTCATTAGAAGTTCCCTTCATTTAAAGAGATATTACAGCTAAGGGCATCCCAACGTGATGTTTCATTACAGCAAATTTTTGGTAGAAATGTTCCTGAGTTTCCTTCAATTTGAAAATGTTGGCACATTTTTCTCCACAGAAAACCTGCAGATTCATTACAATTGTTTAGTATTCTTGTAATGGTGAAATACAAATAAATATAAATAATATAATACAAGTTTATTACAAACAAAGAATTTCATGAGAAAGACCAGGGCTGGGTGAGTGTAATAATTTTGGGTAGATAGAACAGCTGTTAAGTGCTTTCTGGGAGTGATAATCCCACAAGATTACAACCAAATTAGGTAGTTAAATCACATGATACGGGGCTGGCTCTAAAGTCACTGATTAGGCTTTTCAAGCACGCCCTTCCGTTCACCCATCCTACTCTTAGAAAACGTACAGGCGAGGTTTGGACCGGTCCTTTCCGATCTCTTACCAGAATTCCTCTCTGTCGTCAGCAGTGGAACTTTAAATATATCCCTCTGTGAGTCAGTGATATGGCCACATGGCCCATGCAATTGCAAAATTGCAAAAGTTGCAAAAATGTAACCATTTATTCCATCGCCTGTTCATTCCCTGCAATAATCCGATAACGGTGTGTGTTGCTTATCGTCCGCAGCTGTTTGATGTGAATATTTATTGATATATGGAGGGAAAAAGGAGAGGATCGCGTGAGTTGCATTATTGCCCCTTTTTAGATGAACTCTGGGCTGTTCATGCCTGTCAGCACGCTGTATAACAGAAAGATGAGAATGGATGGCCCGGTTTCTATAGAGGCAGATATTGCTGACAGCCTGCGTCCAATCAAAATACACCCGAAACTTTCAATCAAAATTAAATTCAAACAGTTTGAGGAGTTCAGAAATCAGCAAAATGAACAAAAACAGTTTGTGAAGACAGAAAGAGATACGAATGCCTACCTTAATTTGTAAGACAGAGTTAAGAGTGAAGTAATGATTGAATCCAGGCTTCCACGCAGGAAAGAGGGTCTCCATCAATCACAGCCTATGCATTACACTTTTGCATTAAAAAAAATAATGAACCCTCCTGTTGCCCTCATGGTCAAAAATGACCCGTTCTGAGTTGAACAGCAGTGAAAACCTCCTTAAATTTTAATATTTCAGCATGAAATTCGATGACTCTTCCTGGAGTGACCCTAACCTTTGCCCTTTTCTACATTTTTCTAAAAGGCGGTACACCACCAAGGCACACAGACTGTCTTATGAGTCTTTTTCAACCTTGAAATCAGATGTCATAATCAAAATGGAGTGCCATACATCTATTACAGCAAAAATAGAAAATCAAGTATGATGTGTATTTTGTAGTAAGAATCAGTGGCTGACTGATGAAAAGTAGGAAAGCGCAGTTACTCATCAATTCATTGATGAATGACAGGTTCTACATGAAAAATAGATTCAGGGTTTAAAATTCAATGAAGCTTTATCACAAGGGGTCCGGCAAGGTTGGGTAATTTTTGGCCCTGTGACCATGGGGTGCATACGTCGTATGAAGACAACACAAGGGTTAAGTGTGAGTTAGTGCCCGGATAAGTGTGACCCAGCTTGCGTGAAACGTTTTAGACGTTTTATTTTCGGACAGCTGACCAGCAGTAAGGTGTCTCTAGTCTTGTAATGCATAAAATAACTATGGCAGAAAACCTGGCACATCTCATTTCTCCAAAGTCCCAATAATAATACGTCATACCTGCCAGGGTGGGCATTAAGGAAGGAATCATTCTGTAAGTTGTGAAACAGCAGCGTGACTGTGTCCCAACCGCTCAACGTGAAGAATGATGCAGCGGTCTCGGAACAAAATCCCCACACAAGCGACGAATCGGAACTGACCAATCACGCGGGAGCTGTTCGGGTCAGTGTCAGCATCGGGGACATAGGCAGGAGAGGTGTCTGAGCGAGTCTGAAGATGGGTCACTGCACGGCTCCGTGTGAAAATCTCCTTATCCTAGGTTCAGTCTTTTCCCAATTTTTCTATTTCTTGTTTTTCTGTAAAGCCTCTTTCTGACTGTGTCCCTGCTAAATGTGCTACACAAATACAATTGAATGCATGCTGAATCATCCATGCTCCCTTCCCTTAAAGCTAAAGCGTTCTGAATGTGCTCCCTTCCCTTAAAGCTAAAGCGTTCTGAATGTGCTCCCTTCCCTTAAAGCTAAAGCGTTCTGAATGTGCTCCCTTCCCTTAAAGCTAAAGCGTTCTGAATGTGCTCCCTTCCCTTAAAGCTAAAGCGTTCTGAATGTGCTCCCTTCCCTTAAAGCTAAAGCGTTCTGAATGTGCTCCCTTCCCTTAAAGCTAAAGCGTTCTGAATGTGCTCCCTTCCCTTAAAGCTAAAGCGTTCTGAATGTGCTCCCTTCCCTTAAAGCTAAAGTGTTCTGAATGTGCTCCCTTCCCTTAAAGCTAAAACGTTCTGAATGTGCTCCCTTCCCTTAAAGCTAAAGCGTTCTGAATGTGCTCCCTTCCCTTAAAGCTAAAACGTTCTGAATGTGCTCCCTTCCCTTAAAGCTAAAGCATTCTAAATGTGTGTGCATGTTAAGAATATTCATGTAGGAGCGTAATCAAGGTCAATATTGTGGCAATGGTGTCAAAATGGTGTTATATAGGAAAGGAACACGTGTCCGCACTCTTCCACACTGTTGAGTAGCCTTGGTGATAGATAGGGTAAGAAAGTTGTAGAGTACGCGGAAACTTTTCAAATTGCAGTATACTTCAAACACCCGGATGACAGACTTACTTCCGGGATTTCGCTGAGTACATTCGGGAGCACACTTTTCAAGTAAGTACACGAACATTTTCACATAAATATAACGTGAGCTTCATTTTAAAAAATGAGGCGCAGCTTTGCTGATGTTTTCCTTTAAATACAATAAAAACAACACGTGACATGGCAGCGCAAGAGTGGGGCACACGGTTGCCAGATCTCGTAAAACTTTCCAGCCAAATGGCGACTCAAAACTATCCCAAATTATAGGCTATTTTTAACCGAAACCAACGTATTTTATCAAGTTTTTAATTTTTAAAATAAGTGCATGCATTGCGACTTTTCATTTTTACATGTGACTGCACTTGGAAAGTATCCCAATTTAGCTGTAAATCCGCGGACATAGCAACACTGGTGGGACGTTTTATGACCTTATGACACTTCCACAG
This sequence comes from Ilyophis sp. 1 JC-2022, assembly GCA_022702515.1. Taxonomy (NCBI): domain Eukaryota; kingdom Metazoa; phylum Chordata; class Actinopteri; order Anguilliformes; family Synaphobranchidae; genus Ilyophis; species Ilyophis sp. 1 JC-2022. Next base: position 88,004,518 of record CM040397.1, read on the forward strand.
TGCGGTTGGAAAATAATACGGCGGATATTTTTCGTGGACTGCTAAACAGTGCACATTAAACAGCACACTTCTGCCAGTGCACTATATGCAGGAGACAGGGCGCAGTAGATAGGGCTCTGATTCGGACACAGCCCTGCTCATGTGGTCTCTTGGGTCTCACCCTTAAGTAATGAAAGATGCCTGTCGTGCTCTGATTGGGCAATGCAGCAGGCAATTTTTGTCTTACTTTAGCACCAAAGGTGGAAATCCAGGGGACATAAGTAATTTGCTCTAATCACCTGGATTAGCTAATTAACATAATTCTTCAGCGAGGAGATAGAACTAATTAGTTAAATCAGCTGGCTGATTCTATGGGTGGAAGAAACACATGGTAGGACTTTTACTTTATGTCTCTTGGATTTCCACCTCTGTATTAGCACATGGTTTTCACCCAGATGTGTTGGCCGGATTGGTGCGTGCCTGACGAGCGGGCTGGGACTTTAGATGGGCGGAGAACTGGCCGCTACAGAGTGCAGGCTCAATCCTCTGTGATGAAACGCAACATCCAGAACATCTGCATATGCTCACAAAAAACTTACAACGGTTCGCCACGCCGTAAATGTAGGCTGACACTGGGGGTAATAAGGCTGTGAAAGAACATGCAGAAGGATGCCTGTACTGTCAGTGCAAAAATTAAACACAGGGAATTATAAAAAATAATAAAATAAATACATGAATGAAATACATTCAGTCAAGGAAAGTACAAACAATTGGAAATGTTTCCGTCCTTGTGAGACTACTGTCACTGTACATAGAAGCTCCGTAATTGCAATGAATTACTACATAATACTGTATAATGAGGATGGGGAATGTGTTGAATGGTGAGGTGGTGGCAGTTTAAATCTCACTACAGAAAAATCCTACTGCCAAAAGCGCAATGACAAAAAAGGCTTCTGGTTTTTCTGGCTCTGCCATGCTCATTACTGTGTCTGTATGCATTTGTTTATTTTACGTGCTGCAAACTATTTTCCCCTGGGGGTAATATATATATATATATTTTATTTTAAGATAAGCAGAAAAGCACCGCTGTGGTGCAGCGGCCGAAGAAGCAGACTGTCTGCGGTTGCGCCCCGAGGATCGGGGGTTCGATCCCCGGTCTTACTAGATCCGAGTATGGCCGGTGCCTTGAGGGAGTGGCAATTGGCAGCTACTCCCGGGGTGGGGGGGAGGAACTCGGAGAGAATTGTCGCACATAAGACAGCCCTGGGCGAGCTGGAGTCACGGTTAGAAGCTCGAGGGGTTGCCCCTTGAAGAGGACGTGGCGCCCTCTTTCCCGCTACTGGACAAAGGGGTTGTAGCGGCGATTCTCTAGCGGTTGCTACACGGGGGGAATTAAATTGACTCGGAAATAGGGTCCAATTGGCTACCAAATTGTGAAAAAAAGGGAAAAATATGAAAAAAAAGATAAGCAAAAAAAACTTTTGGCTGCACACACAAAAGTTTTTTGAGAAACTTCTATGGAAAACTGATTGGTGACTCACTTCCCAACCTTACCAGTAGAGGGCAGAGCAGCCCTTTTAATTATCAGCATTCTTGGGACTGTGAGCATCACAAAGCAGCAGTGCTTCATACATCCCAGCCTTCCCAAAGAAATCTGTCCGGAGACATTAGCTTAGCGTGTCCACTGCGCTCGCAATATCCCTGTCCTCCGCAGCCAGCATATATCATTTATTTTTATTAAACAACAGGAATAGTATTGTCTTCTGTTCAATTTCTGCAGAAGCGAGGGATGTTTATCTGTTTCAGTGGGACTCCTTTGCTGGACTTTATCTCACATGAATAAGCTAAGAGTGGCCAGCCTCAGTCCCAGAGTCACAAAGCAATCGCCCTCGTCCCTTACACACCGCTCATCTTTGTTTTCTCCGATCTCTACATTGGCACAGGCATAGCACAGTCATGGATATTTATTTTGGCTGAGTGTGGTGCGTTCTTTAACTTTCCACCACAATTTCCAGAAAGTGAGACTTCGAATTTTTAAATAAAATATTATTATATATCATCAGCGTCAGAGTTTTGAGTTTAAATCTTAGGGTGAGAGACGCCTTGCGTGTGTACCAGATGCTTTACCTCAAAACATCTCGTAAAAAAAGGATCTATATAAACCTTTCAGATTTCAAATTATAAGCATTGTGAATCACACTTGATACATGTGTACAAATAATGTCATGTATCCCCTTGGGTAAAAATTTTATAGGCTGTGAGGATATTCATTCTAAAAATACAGACTATCTGAACCTGTGCATTGTTTTAAAATGAAGAATGAATCATGCTGGTGCTTAGGCTAACCAGAGACTGACAAAGCTCACCACAGCTCTGGTTTAAAAGTAAAACATGTCTGGCAAAACTGCCTTTTTTTTAAATAGACAAAACTATTCTGTTAATTTTGAATATAGAACACAATATAGGCTACTGCCTATTATGAGCACACAGCAAGCAAGCGTACATCTGTTAAATAAACCATTTCCTCTCCTTCACGAAAAACATCCTTCTACCCATTCCTACAATGTGCAAGAATATTTCCTCCTCACTAAAATATTTCCTTTCTTCTAAAAACACTGCATTAATACCGACACCATTCCTGCACAGAAATTATAACAGCATAAACAACCTCTCTGTTCTGAAACATACGCCACAAAGTATCCCAATCATTGTGTAAACAGATCAAAATGATCTATGCTCTCTCCCTCTACAAGATTAATGAATGCCCATTCTGATGTCTGACAGGTCATGATGTCAGGAGGTAGGGGGCGGGGAGGAGTGGGTGTGGGGGCAGTGTGCTGAACTAGGAACCTCGGGGGACAAACGGGGCTGTCTCTATCGCCCCCTCTCAACACTTCAGCTGCCGTATAGATTTTAGCCTTCGGGAACTCCGTTGAGAACAGAGTGCCAACGTGGTAGCGGGATCTCCGTGCGGTGACCCGGGCTGTCCGTTTCCATCCGCTCAAATGGAGCAACGGCTGTCACGAGCAAATGAGCGGGGTCTCACTGAATGATATTGCCAGCGAGCAGTGCATTCTCCTATTCTCCTTTTTAACGATTCAAAACCGCTTCAGCTTAAATCATTCAATGAGTGCCCAGGAGGGTGGCGTGGGCTCTCATGGCAATTCTATTGTAATTCTACGCGTCTAAATCAGGTCTCGTTGAATCCACAATATACTTTGAAGGCCTCTGGCACGCGACGCACGTAACGGGTTCAATAACTCACTTTGATAACATCGCCTCTGTGCATCCGTGATCATCATCTCATTGCTTTTCACGTTTAAAGGAAGGAATCTGACAAATGAACGAGTTTTCACAGAGTTACGCCTTGACAAGGGACATCAGTGAGTACAAGGGAAAGCTCTGGGAGAGTTTGAACAGCTCAAATATGTCTGAGCTAACTTTTATATACGCTGATTTAGTGTTTCTCTCTGATGGTGCGCTGTTATGGCAGACAGCTTTTTTGCCACAATGGCAATAGACTAATTTAGACCTCTTTATTTAGCCCACAGAGGTGGTGTGGCGCATCACGGGTTTCTCGAGAGCTTCCTGCGGTTCTTTCTCCGAACTTCAGTCAGATAGAGCGGCTTTTGCTATGATAACGTTTCTATTCATACAGCTCCTTATCTGAGTCATGCTCACGATAGGCCTGACGAGGTTTCAGTCATTTGTCTGTCGGTATTCTGACTCTCTTATGTGCATTACACTACACGCCCGGTCATCTACCTAAGACATACACGTGGCCTGAATAAAAGACTACGCAATGGTGGTGAGACACAATCACAATCACTCACACATGTCATCAGTTACTCACAAAGAAGTATTATCGGAACCTTTCAAAAAGCAAATGCTAAATATAAATGCTCTTATGCATGATTTTAGATATTTTAAGAAGCTTTGAATTCTCTAAAAATGCATCTTTATTTCCTTCCTTTGCTGCCCCTTCATCTCCTTGTGAGCTGGAAGGGGCTAACAGGGTGCCGTAATAGGGAATATTTAATTTTTTCAAAAAAAGAAGGGAGGAAATGTCATCCGTCTTTATTTGACGCCTTTTTTGTGAACGATACAACAGTCCTTTGTGGGAGTGATTTGGGATTTGGGCTATAGATCACTGCATGTCCCACAATGCTTTGCTTCAAACACATAATCAAAAGGATAACAGAAAAGTTGATGAATAAATATAAAAATAAATGTTAATGTAGGATGCAATGACTACAGGTCATAAATAGTACGCATAAATACATCATAACCTGAAGCAATTTAACAACAACAACAAAAATTATTCAATACAATTTGATTTGTTAGAGCACTTTTGTAGATCATTTACACTATGTAATTGCTGCAAAGAAACATTTGTAATCAGAGTCATGTCAAAACACAAGGGTGGTGGTGGAGGCTTCTTCATCACTCAGGAGAAATGTTGCCTCAATGACACTATAGTTAATGAGGATGTCCAAATTCTTGATAGGTGCAGGAACAAAAAAAAACGTTCCCTAGAGAATAATTAATTTGGTGCAAGAAAAGTTTTGAATTTAAAAGAACTGTCCAAAAATATATAATTTTGTAGTTTTTAAATGGACTTCAATTGGGAAATTAGCTTTTTGACACCAGAGGCTGCAATACCACCGGTGACCACTGGAGTTTGCAAGCTTCGATGAGAAGTTTAATCCCTGGTCCTCTGGTTCAGACAGAATCAAAGAATGGAAACATGGTAAGGGAATACGAGAAATATTTGCCACAAGCATTATACAATGCCTTGGTCACATGACAGAGGTTGTTACTTCATTAAACCATGTAACAGTATGATACTGTATTTTTTGCAGTTCAGTCTTTGTTCAAAGCCTCTGCCAAATGAAGCAGTCTCCACATGAAGAGGTGATGGCTTCCGTTTCCACACACACGCACGCACGCACGCACGCACACACACACACACACACACACACACACACACACACACACACACAGATCCCCTATTTTCATATTTTTTGTTTCCCTACTGGGTTATTATGGTATTTACCTTATCTTCAACTGGCTTTGGCCAATTAAGGGGTAAAAGCCAATATGGCTGTGCACTGCAGTCCATTTGAAAGAGCTGGCCAGAGACCCTCTGCAAGAGGAAAAGGTTTTCAAGCGTTTCAAACATCTGATCAATCATCCTGAACAATCAACACCCAAAGTCCGTCTGACGGTTATCATCATAACAGCAAGAATATTCAGTGAGTAATTGCCACTACACCTGTCACCATGCATAACCTGCTTGTTTCACCCCTCAAACGTGCTTAAGCCCATCTAGGGAGCATCTATTCTGAAGTGTGCTTTTCTCTTTAACGATTAAATCCACCGCACACACGCGGGCGCACACACACACACAACCTGTTGGTACTGTGGGTTGTTTACTTGTTTGTTTGCTTGTTTGAAATGTGCATTTTCCCTTGACCCTGACAGTGGCTGAAGTGGGAGCTGACAGGCCTGAATAGGCCTGAATGTGCAATAATAAATACATGCTTTTACGGGTCATAATCTATAAACAAAAAGCAGTAGTTACACAACTCAAAATAATCTTTTCAGTAAAAGGCTGTTTACTCTTAAATGATCCCCTCCGACCACCCTCATCCCACAGCAAACATGCATGCACATGTCATGCACACACACATAATGTGCTTACACACACACTCATACACACAAACACACATAGTCACGCATGCACACATACAAACACGCGCATGCACACACTCACACACGTCCGCATTCTGTTCACAAATGTAAAAATAATGTATTGCACCCCGTATGAAGTGCACTACAAGCAACTTGAACAGTGCTAAATTTTACTGCCATGACGATGGATTAAACACTGACAGGCAGTTATTTTTTCATGCGCCTTTTTGCCAAAAGACACATGAAAAATGTATCCTGTCTCATGATCCACCTGCGGCTTCCAACTCACAGTTTTCTCATTTCCTCCCAGTCTGTGCCTCGATGAAGTTCTCTCATTATTCAAATTCTCGGAAAGAAAATTGAGATGGGTAACATTTCAGATAAATTCATATTTCTAACTTCGTATTTCCAACATATACTGTATCTCCATCTGTACTCAGAGCCACTTGGCGTGTGAAAGACATACAGTACGTTGTCACAAAAATCGATGACTTGTTTACAATTTCAGACAGATGTTAAAGTAAATCTATCACCCCCGCAGCACTTTCGCCACAAGTTCAAGCAACGTTCCTATCTGGCTATGATATGACGTTATGTTCATAAAATTCATGGGACATTTAGGGACGTTCCTGTGACGTCTGTTACTGGTCACAATATAACGTCATGTAAGTAATGTCTGGGGGACGTTGCTAGAACGTCCCAGGAATGTTCTCTGTGAAGTCCACATAACGTTTAGAAAACCCTACAAAAAGTCGTCAAGGCCTACACGTTTTAGAATTTTTTTATTTATTTGGTAAGCCTATTTAGATTAGTCTGTAGCAATTTGAGTACCTATAATATGCCCTGTTAAGATTATTTCCTGGATTCTATGACCTAGTGATGCTGGGGTGTCTTTCATGATATCAATTTATAGCTATCTAGGCTACTAACTACTTGCCCCTGGGTTCCATTTTACGTAAGCATAATGTTTCTTTCCATTGTTATGCTGATGATGTCCAAATCTACCTTCCTTTAAAAGTAAAGTGCAAGGACTCCCTCGAGCCTCTGCTAGCTGGTCTTAACGACATTAAGATTTGGATGGATAAAAATTTTCTCAATCTTAATGACGCTAAGACAGAGGTTATTGTGTTTGGTCATCTGGTTAGTTTAAATGACTCTGTTGGTGTTTTAGGGCCCCTCGCCGCCAAAAATCGCTCTTTTATCAAAAGCCTCGGTGTCACTTTTGATAGTGGTTTTAAATTTGACAGACAAATTGGCTCTGTGGTCAAAGGTTCCTTTTTTCAGTTGAGGCTCCTGGCCAAAGTAAAGCCCTACCTCTCTCCTAAGGACTTGGAGAGGGTTATCCATGCCTTCATCTCATCTAGGCTGGATTATTGTAATGCTTTGTATGTGGGTCTAGACCAGCTCTCCCTACGACGCCTGCAGTTAGTGCAAAACGATGCTGCGCGCCTTTTGACCGGCACAAAGAAGCGTGACCACATTACACCGGTGCTGGCTTCCCTGCACTGGCTTCCTGTTCGCTTCAGGATTGATTTTAAAATTGTGATGTTTGTGTTCAAGGCGTTGAATGGTCTGGCCCCTCAATACTTAGCTGAACTTCTCCATGTTCGCACCCCAGCTAGAGCACTGAGGTCATCAAATGAATTACTTTTAGATGTCCCAAGGTCTAGGCTAAAGACAAAAGGCGACCGAGCTTTTGCGGTGGCTGCCCCTAAGTTGTGGAACAGTCTGCCACTGCAAATTAGGTCTGCCCAGACCCTAGAGACTTTCAAGTCACAGTTGAAGACTCATTTATTTTCATTAGCTTTTAAAATTTTTGTATTGAATTTGTAATTTGTATTTTGTATTTCTTAAATTGTACTTGTATTTTTATATTTCTTATTGTATTTATTTATTTATTTATTTTTGACTGTGTACTTTATATTGTATTTTGTAATTCTGTTTTTATATTGTAAAGCACTTTGGTGCAACGGTGGTTGCTTTTAAATGTGCTATATAAATAAAGTTGACCTTGACCTTGACCTTGATAAAACAATAGGTTGAGGGAACAAGGTGGACCCTACAAAGGTTTATAAGTAGCCTATAGTATACATTTTTAAAACACGTGTAAAAGTTTTTCAGATTTATTTGACAGCCTCGAGTGAGAGGGAGTGAGTCATATGGCAAAAGGTCAGAATTAAGTTTTATGAACTAAAAAGTGGCCTGTTTAGTCCAGACAGCTAGGCTATGTGTAGCCTACGGTTTTTATTTAGTTTTTTTTAAAGGGTTTCCGCGCTGTTACGGTTTTGAAAGCTCCGCGCTATGATGGCTATGATGGCTATGATGCAGCTTTGGCAAAAACTGGTATGCAGTAACAGCATAGCCTTTAAAAAAATCGTTTTCAAAGAGGGCATTTCTCGATATAATTGCTGACTCGTGGCGGAAGGTGCTTACCATTGATTTTCATGGTAAGAAGACATTTTATGACAACGTAACCCAGAAGACAGCACTCAGGCAACAATGGCTTCGGCATGTGCTGGATCGTCCACTCAGTGTTGTACAGGGAGAGAGAGGCAGGTGTCTGGAGAATCTTTCAGGGTTTGTCTAATTGATTTTTGCCTCACACTTAAGCCTTGTTAAGATCTTTATATTCTCCCCACTGGCAGCAGAATCAATGGGGTAATTGATTTCAAATTTGGCCACAAGCAGAGACTCCGCAACAACAACCGCAGAGCTATGGAGCAAGCATTAGGACCATCTTGCCCACATGGATTTGGACTGTATATACACTATCACGGATATGGATTATTATTTTATAAGTAATGTACAATGCTATTTTAAGTTTTGGACCAAATTCAATGCAATACTCAGTCGTATTAAAATATAGTTAATGGAGTTAAAAATCATTTAAAAATTGCACACACATTGCAAACAAATGGCTTTATTTTTTTCCAAAACACAATGACACTCAAAGGTATGTGTGTGTGTGTGTGTCTGTGTGTGTGTGTGTGGGCATGTTTAGCCTACTTTATGGGGACTAAATGTCCCCATGAGGATAGAAAAGTTTGTCAAATGCTCCCTCGTGGGGACTCGAGAATGGTCCCCATGAGGGAAAAGTAAATTTTAGGGTTACGGGTTGGGTTTAGGGCTGACTGTTGTGCTTCCTGTTTGCATATTTTGGGGGCTTTGGCAACAGACAGCCTTTAATTTGTCCGCCGAGTCATCGGGACGAGGTGCACTCAGCCCTCCAGGTGCAGTTTTTATAATCCATTAACATGTGTTTAATGCATGCTGGCCTGGCACGCTGCCACTTTAGCACAACTTCTCGGGATGCTCCTGATTAAAAAGATGTGCCCTAGCGTCATCCACACAGGTGCCATGACTTAGGGGCTCAGCACTGCCGTATTGATCTAAGACTTCCAGATTGTAGAAGAGAGGCAGAGGGGGTTGTCACAGCATCACAATGAGAACCTCCTCCTCCATTATCGTTGGCAGGCGGAACACACCGGAAAGTTCCTGTACAAGTTAAACTGGCATCTGTCTATCACCTTTGCTTAGTGTCTGAAAGATCAAGTCTGAGTGAAGCTGTGGTTCCATCTACAAGAAACCAGATCCTGTGCTCCCCTGGGGTGATAATCCAGAATAGAATATTTGTCGCTCTCCATTCAACTCTAAATGACACTTCTAGCACGTATATGCACGCAAACGTATTATTTTGTTTTGAAGAGTAAGTACACCCACTGTCTCAACCTGTCTCCGCCTACTACACAATTTAGAAAAATACTTTGTGGGATGAGCGAGAAAGAGGGGTGGGGCTGAGGAGCTGTGTCCATCATCATTTGCATAAATTAACGTACATTGTACAAATTATTTCGTATAACTCAGATCAAACTGTCAAACTTGGCATTGCACATCAAATATTAATCGATATTCAGCAACTGTATAGCCTATTTGCCACCTCAAATATTTTCAGAAACATTTAGGACTATTTAGGTGAACTAAGAGAGTTGAACAGGACGCCACGTTGTTCCGGTTTAAAAATGTGGAGCCGATACGAAAGTAACATACTGGGTATAACCAATCTGGTGCCGGCTGTTTCCGTTGTGGGCGACAACAATTATCCATATGAAGTAGAGGTACCTCCAAAGAGGTACTCTGACATCACAATTGGGGCGGGGGCAGTGTGGGGAGCAGAAAGAAAATTAAAATTATTAGGGGCAGCACAAAGACGCTTTTCTATCAGTTTCTTATGATATACAATATTATTTCAGAATTGTTGTAATAACGGAACGCATGAATAAGTTTCATAATAGGGTAGGCATACAAACTTGTTTACAGCGGGAAGAAAAGTAATCTAGGGTGTACTTACCTTTAATTAAATGTTCCTTTCCTGGCTTTTTCGTATTTTATTTGGAACATAGATCCGATAGGTAATTCTTGCACCAGAGACAGCGTTAATGCGCATCAGAAACCACTCATTGGTACAAATTTCCACAGAAGCCAGCGTTCCTGGTATTATATATCTATGGTATACAAACCGACATGCCGACATTTTAGCTAGTCTATTCTGGTAGCTTGCTAACAACATTGAAGAAAATAATACTTTCATCATTTTAGAATGTTGCAGAGAGGAATTGCAGCGGCCTGCCCCGTCTCAGAACGTCCCATGTCAACGCTTGCCGTTGCAGCAGGCGATTCACCTTGTTTAATCACAGATGGCGAGTTTTAGAACACAATGTACATCGTTGCTAGGTTAGTTAGTTTTTTTCTAGCAAATCAGCGCATAGTCTTTCCCCAGAACTGATGCTGTCTCTGTAATTCGTATTTTGTCTCTGAATCAACGATGACATCAGCGACTTTCATATGTTTGAGGTTAATATCGCAACCAGAAAGTAACTATGCCAACTCACACACTGTACACGTGACTGGGTTACCCAGATCAAGCGTACTACAAAGCAACAGAAAAAACTTCAGACAGACGGACAGACAGACCGACCACAGAGTGACTTATACTAGCTGCTGGTCGCAGCTAAAAAACCCTGAACTTATTTAGTCAAATTTAAGGAAACATTTTGAGACTTGAGAGAATCCAAGCTAAAAATTTACTTCTCAAGAGCAATCAAGTTGGCCTATAAGGTAATTACCATATAAACCAGAAAGTGCCGTATTTCACCCAAGTAGGAATCTCTTCTGACAAAAGCCTTTCAAATAATGTGAAACATTTTAAATGATTTCTAATTAAAATAGGTATAATTGGGCATTATTTTAATTGGAATGCAGGTGGGCATTCTTTTCATTTATTCAATGAAATGCCAGGTAAAATACGACTAACTGTAAATCTGTAGCTGCTAAAAACAAACACCTATAATAATAGGTGCTATTATGAAATATTCAACAGTACCAACACCATCTCATAGAAAATCACTCATCAAAGTAATTCATTGTATGCCTAGTCTATACACACTTCTATACTTGCACTGACACGCACATAAATATCATTTGTGCTTTATTTATTCTCTATACTTGAACCACTGGCTATTATATATCACAGCAGCATTGAATTGTTGTTGTGTTGTATGTCAGAGTATATGAGAATGTAAATTATTTCTTCCATTGCTGTATGAATGGGAATTATTTGCTGATTTACATCTAAAATGGTCGAAAGAACTATAAACAGCATATCACTTTCTTTATGGTGCCGAATTGTTTATGTGCAATAGAGGGAGACTGATTAACGTGTAATCCTGAAACAGAGGAACTTATTTAGCTGTATACACTGAGAAACAGAGGACACTCCGGAAAAAAGCCGCATGTCAATAATTCCTACCGCCATGGGGCACGGCTGTCGACGGCAAATAGCACCTCCCTGAAGCCGTACGTCTTTTTTACGGAGCCGTCTCCCATTTTATAACACCTGAAAGCAGGTGATATTTCTAGCTTTTTAAGAGCAGAAACACCCGTGCTTATCTATTAGAATGCCATATGCCATTATTGACTGAGCAGAGGCAATTCAGCTCATCCTTTTTCAGAAACACATTACTTAAACACTAACACTGCGGAAAATTACTTAATGGGAGATGGGTATAAGGCGTTGTGAAGACATTCTTATAATTCTTTGTATGAAATCATACATTTGTATAATAGCTACTGAGAAACATTGGGAAGCTGCACTTATAATCAGTGAAATGTAAATGGTAAATGGTAAATGGACTGCACTTATATAGCGCCTTTATCCAAAGCGCTTTACAATGGCCTCTCACTCACCCATTCACACACCAATGGCGGCAGCTGCCATGCAAGGTGCTAGCCTGCTCATTGGGAGCAATTTGGGGTTCAGTGTCTAGCCCAAGGACACTTCGACATGTAGACAGGAGGAGCTGGGGATCGAACCGCCAACCCTGCAATCAGCGGACGACCCGCTCTACCTCCTGAGCCACAGCCGCCACGTTGGTTGCATGTTCTGTTGCATCTACAAATTCACAAACATCCCAGAGACGCAGTAGCAGAGTAGTAACTGCAGGCATGCTTTTGGTCTGTCTGTTTGTGTATGTGTGTGTGTGTGTGTGTGTGTGTATGTGTGTACTTGGCTGTGCATACACCTTTCCACTGATCTGGACTTGAGAGCAAAGATGTTGCGAACAGATACTGCAGAGTGTCAATAAAATTGCATTTGTGCCACAGGCATAATGGAAATTCTAACTGAACGTGGCTTGTAGATCACTGCTAATGACCTTGATTTGACAAGTTAACGAGAGCACAACTGGTCCTTACATGATGCGCTATTGTTTTTGTGAGCAATGGCCAAAAAGAAAGCACTCCTTTTCATTACCATTGGAACGGATACCAGAACCATTAGCCTACAATTACATCTGCAGTATTGCTGAACTGAAATATTCAGGTCCAGTTTTTTAGCACTGGCAACGAGATGTGTCTTTTTAGCCATCGGAATAACAAGCAGGCAAAAAGGGATACAATCGTCATTATCCCAAAACGATGCAAAATTAAGACAAAAATTATCCGCCACTCCATGTCCATACCTTTGCATGTGTCCGCAATATAAAATATTAAATAAAAAATAAAAAATAATAATTATGAATTGCCACAGCAAGCATTCAAAATTCGCTGTTTTTACTGCCCCAATTGTTAATTCGCTTATTTTCCTTTTACTGCATATGGGTCAACACCGTGCAGGTTTAAATGCAAAAGATGCCAGGTTCATCGACTGATCTTTTTTTTTTGTGGTGGAAGGTGCCATGGTGCATTTCTGAAACCGTCTCTTTAAAAAAGGCCACCTGCCAGCATCCGTTAGCTGAGATAAATGAGATGCAGGGAGCGCCACGACAAATGAAACGAAAGCTCGCCACACGAAACACTTCAAACACATCCCACAGCTGGGGCGCGGACCACGGCTAATCAACAGCTTCATCCTGGACAAATTCCACAGGTGATCATAAGATGACAATAGTATTTTTTTTTCATGGGAGAGAGAGAGAGAGAGCGAGAGAGAGAGAGAGAAACAATTATTTTTCAAATATTTAAGAAATTAGACAAGAAAGAAAGAAAATCAAAAAAAAATCAAAAAAAAATAAAGCACTGCCACCAGAAAATGAGAGTTAAAACTATAACACAAATAAAAACATTAAAAAACCACGACAGACTATAGAGAAACCACAGAGAGAGCGAGAGAGAGATTGAGAGAGATAGAGATCCCCCTATTTGTGTGGGTGTTCCTCTGCCTTTATGTGTTGGGGATGAAAGTATTAGGCCATTCATCTATCTCATAGCTGGTGGGGTTGCTGAACACATTGAAGGGAAATGGTTTCCTGGGGTCAATCCTTCATTCTGTCTCAATGAGGCAACAGAGACCCACACCTCTTAATCAAGCACACGCGCACATGCGCACACGCGCACACGCGCAAACACCCACACACACACACAACCTGTTGGCATTCTCTGTTGGCTCAAATGAACATTTCATGCTTACACAAGAGAGATTGGAATGCTTACAATCATTGTTATAGTGTAGGGCAATTTTCAGATTCCACCACCATAGCCTTGTTTGTTATTGGATTTATGCTGATGTATGTGCTTCTGCAGAATCCCCACTCCACTGACACTTGCTGAACCCCCAGAATCATGGTTTGTTTTGTCAGCATAATGAAGGATGGTGATACACTGACATCCCTGGCCAGTCAGCACTTATCCCGAGCATGAAGGATGCATGCGAGGTTGTAGATATACACTGGTGTGTGTCAAGAGTTATGGTTCTGCTTCTCAATGAATTTTCTATCTTTCTACAGACAAAAAAAAACGAAAATAAAACTAAGAATAATTTTGTCCAGAGAAACTGCTGGGTGTTACTGTTTCTGGATGAGATCACATGTCCTCACAGAAATCAGAGATATATAGAGGCTGGATGTTGGTTAAGGTTAAGGTAATCCCTCTTTATTGAGAGCATGTTCACTTGAGTTGACACACACTACATTTTACACACTTAGCTGCAATGTACTATAGAGGGGAGGGAAACATTGGTACAGTGATTATTGCTACTCAGGCTAGTCAAGCTACCTGTCCACAATGCTTAAACCATGGCTGGACATACTGGTTCCTCCATCTGTGACAGTCTGTAACACATTGGCCACCTGAGCAGAAGCCATTAACCCTGACAGAACCTGCAGATATTATGGTGGAGGTGGAGGCCTGTAGGGGAGGCTTGAGGGAAAGGAGTTGGGTGGGAGCAAGAACTGGAGGATTATTATTAGGGATGTGCGCGTTTAGTTGACTAGTCAATTAAACGATGCTACCCTCGCTAGTCGGCACCAGAAATACTAGTCGGTTAAACTTATTATTTTATTAATGTACACATTTAAATTACATATTGACATAATTTGCACTAAAATGTCATGTTTTCCCGGTCAAATGTTGCTTTATAAAAAACGCGCATCCGTTAATAATGTTAACAACGCCGGATTTTAAAAAAACAAACAAAAAAACGCATTAGCCTGTTCGCACTGCAAGTTAAACCAGCGAGGTGGAAAGAGTAAGTAGGCCTATCGCGTTGTTGAATAGCCCAATAAAACTAATCTAATGTCACGTCGATCAGTAGGCCTAATTGTTATTTTTTTGTGTGCCTATTATTGGTAGTTTTTCTGATGACCGATTATTATTTTTTACTGTATTTGCTATGCGATCGCGTTCACCCAATGAAAATGCCGTTGTAATAATCAGGCACGTTTCCTAAAAATGTTTTGTTACGTTGAATATTGTTTTCAATAAATGTTATTTGTTAACTTTTATTTAGTGAGTTGTTGTCATGTTTTGTAGGATAATGTGCAATGTTCATAATGCAAGGCGCAAAGTGCCACACATTTCAGCGGCATTTAAAATACGATTTGGTTATTGAAGAATGTGATTAACGGTTTCAAATGGCTCTTATAATATACGCAATATTTTTTTCGGACAATGTTTAACCTTATAGATTAAATTGTGCTCCGTTTAAATGTCAGGGAAATTAGTCGTTAGGAACATCCCTAATTATTATCCAGGGACACAACCTGTCTTCTTTTTAATCTGTCTGCGCATCCAGTGCTCCCTCGGTAGCTTGGGTTGAGAGCCTTTCTCTCTTGATATTCACTGTGTTGTCCCATGGGTTACCAGTTCACTCCGTGCACAGTTAGCCTAGGGTGTACATGCTATGGAGGGCTACCTGGTTCATGCAGAAATGTTGTGTTTCTAGTGGCTGTACACATGAGTAGATTTTCATTTGTATATTATTTATACATAGACCTACATGGTGAAAACTTTGTGAACTGCCATTTTTGCTCACTAGTGATGAATCGTAATGTGGGCGGAGCTATAATTTTAATCAGCGACTCATTGATTTGAACCAATCATAGTGTTTTGTTATGAATATAAAAGTCTTTTTGATTGGTTTACACAGTCAGTGACTGACAGCATATTGTAGCTCCAACCATTACGGGGTTCATGAAGGCTCACCGCCCCATCACTGTTAATTCTTATGGTTTGGAATTCGAGCGGTGGAAAAGAAGTGTATAAATTAATGATTGACTTTGAACAAATGTTTAAAAGCCAAATGCTTGAGGTGTAATCTGACCACATTGTTTTTTTCCCCACAGGCAATCAGTAGGAAGGAAGAAAGGGTCTTAGATTTAAAACAAGAAATTCCCTTGAGGCAGTACTGGCAGCTACAGCTCTCAAATTCACAAAAATAACTTATATACGATATGCTATTATTCAATAGTCCCTATTTGCACATAATGAAAATAAGTGTTGCTTAAATAAATAAAATAAATACAATCTGTGTTCACTGTTAGTTGTACAAACACAGATGAAATGTTGTTGTTGTGAGAGAGCATTAGTCACAGGCTGTGGGTTTGCCAAGCTGCAGCACAATAATCATGGCAACATATTGTTGAATTTTTGCATTCTCCCAGAGGACCATCAGCTTACACAGATTTTTCCACTGGCGGCTTTATCGTAAATGCATACGATCCACACAACGCGCTTCAACCCAGCTCAGTAGGTCCCATGTTCTGATAAAAAAATTATTAATTATAAATTGACGAATTAACCACTTTCGGCAAGTTTTACTGTGAACAGGAAACACAGAAACTCTCAACATTGTATTTTACAACACATTACATTGCATTACATTACACTGCTTCCCTGCAACGGCTTAATATTTTAACAAAGCTGGGAAGTTTTTGAACCTCTCAATGTTTTTTGGTGTTGTGTGAAAAAGATTTGCTTAAACAATATTATGCCCCCCCCCCCCCCCCCCCATGTTTTGTAGAAAGTGTCTCATCAGTTTTAGAAACCCATATCAAAAACAGATTAAATAAAAAAAATGTAAAGTCTCA
The DNA here is from genome assembly GCA_022702515.1 of Ilyophis sp. 1 JC-2022. Classification (NCBI taxonomy): domain Eukaryota; kingdom Metazoa; phylum Chordata; class Actinopteri; order Anguilliformes; family Synaphobranchidae; genus Ilyophis; species Ilyophis sp. 1 JC-2022. The sequence goes on from CM040397.1 coordinate 88,021,050, forward strand.
TACTGGCTTTGTATCTAGGACATGATTGGTCCATGCAACTCAAAGCTTCTCTGTTGCCTTAATCAATCTCTCTGATGATTACTATTAGCATAAGCTGCCATTAATCACCCATGTGCCATCATAAGAAGGAAGAAAGGGTCTTAGATTTAAAACGAGAAATTCCCTTGAGGCAGTACTGGCAGCTACAGCTCTCAAATTCACAAAAATAACTTATATATGATATGCTATTATTCAATAGTCCCTATTTGCACATAATGAAAATAAGTGTTGCTTAAATAAATAAAATAAATACAATCTGTGTTCACTGTTAGTTGTACAAACACAGATGAAATGTTGTTGTTGTGAGAGAGCATTAGTCACAGTCTGTGGGTTTGCCAAGCTGCAGCACAATAATCATGGCAACATATTGTTGAATTTTTGCATTCTCCCAGAGGACCATCAGCTTACACAGATTTTTCCACTGGCGGCTTTATCGTAAATGCATACGATCCACACAACGCGCTTCAACCCAGCTCAGTAGGTCCCATGTTCTGATAAAAAAATTATAAATTATAAATTGACAAATTAACCACTTTCGGTAAGTTTTACTGTGAACAGGAAACACAGAAACTCTCAACATTGTATTTTACAACACATTACATTGCATTACATTACATTACAGGCATTTAGCAGATTATCTTATACAGAGCAGCTTACATAGCTTGTTGCATTTTTACACAGTATCTATTTATATAGCTGCATATCTACAGAAGCAATTCAGGTTAAGCACTTTGTCCAAGGGTACAATGGCAGTGTCCTACCTGGAAATCGAACCTTAACGTTACAAGCCCTGTTTCCTAACCACTATACTACACTGCCGCCCAAGAACACCATGAACAGCCTGTACCCCATAAGATCAAGGTATTATTACTAAGAATAAAAACAGATCTGACTCTCACGTGTATTGGGAAGAAACAAATTGATGTAGCAGAAGACATACAAGAAAAAAGTAGAAAAGAAGTATCCTTCATGAAGTGTGAACTGTAGATATATAGAGCTCTTTCTCTGTGGGTGTGAGCATATTAGCAGTATATACATTGCAATTGTTATGGATTACTATAATATTGTATTATTAGTATTACAACTAAAGTGTCACTGAATTATATTTTGTAATAAAACTCAGTGACACTAAGATATTCATTGTGACATTGAAATTTGTGTCTGTGAAGGATTATGTTGACAGAAAATGGCAGCTCTAGTATTTCTGCAGTGGAAAGAGCCTGGTTTCCTGTATGGTAGTTCGGGAATGTCTGTATGGAGCCTGATCTCCTGTACTGTTCTGCGTTATACAGACCGTTGACAAATGAAAGTAAAAACCAACATAAAAGTGTCTTAGTAAGGTGTTGGGCCACCCCGAGCCACCAGAACAGCTTCAGTGCGCCTTGGCATAGATTCTACCTCTAGTCTAGCATAGATTCTAGTCTCTGGGACCATTTTTCCAAAATACATTTTCTCATTTGTTGTTTTGCTGATGGTGGTGGAGAGCGATGTCTAACACGTCGGCCAAAAATCTCCCATAGGTGTTCAATTGGGTTGAGATCTGGTGACTGCAAAGGCCATAGCATATGATTCACATAATTTTCATACTCATCAAACTATTCAGTGACCCCGCGTGCCCTGTGGATGGGGGCATTGTTATCCTGGAAGAGACCACTCCCATCAGGATAGAAATGTTTTATCATAGGATAAAGGTGATCACTTATAATGTGATCACAATATAACTTTGTATTGATTTGCAGTGACCTTTCCCTCTAAAGGGACAAGTGGACCCAAACCATGCCAGGAAAAAAAAACCCACAGCATAACAGAGCCACCGGACCCCCTCACTGTAGGGGTCTTTCTTTTGATTTGCCACCCGCCTGTACATTCCAGAACACAGTGTGATAACAAGTTAATTGAGGCTAGATGCAGAAAAGCATTCTTGTATGTGTGGTGTGTGTTTGTAGTTATTGTAATGATGACGGAGAAGCATAGAGAGCACTGAGCTGTTGTTGGGGAGGGACAAGAGCTTTCTCCACCCCTCCCTCAACTGAGGAATTCAATTTACGACGTGCTCAGGGCCACTTAAGTGCACGTGCCTAAAAAAAGGCAGGTTTGCCAGTTTACATCTAAGATGACAAACGCTAATGTGGAAGCCCTATTACCGAGAGACATGATGTAATTTCTGCACATGTAACACGTGATCAAAATAAGAATGAATACTTAAATACACCGATCGATCGTATTCTTTGCCATTAGTCAGTTCGATGTCACGGAGGGACTTGTTTAATCCATTCCTATTTATATAAGTGTATCTTCCAGATGTTACTGTTTATATGTTTGGGGGGGGGGGAAAGGGGCGATGAGTGTGACACTGAATGTCATTCTTCAGAGAGCTGAAATCTTATTTAATTTAATTTAGGATTTTCTGTGGGATCACAGCAGGGCCATAGTGTAGGGTAATGCTCAAATAACAGGACTACTATACAACGTGTGGTCTTGCCAGTCCACTCCTGAGTGGGTTGTTTAGCAAATTTGAATTTATTCAGTGCACACATAAGACAATATAAAATAAAATAAAAAAATAAAAAAGACAATATTAACCTTCTTTGGTTAAAGGTGTGTCCCATGCGTATACATAATGTAATAACAATAATAACAGGATGTTTTATGAGGTTAATGATAGGATGACATGGCCACCGAACCTGTTTATGCCTCTTTGAAAACATTTGCTCAGAAAAAAATATTTGCATGGCTCTGGAAGGGAGATAATAATGAACTGTTTGCCCAGGCCTTCAGCACATTGGTGTTAAAAACAGAACAGAAGGAGGAAATATATTATTTCCAGTTTACTTTCTCAAAGCTTAATGACCACTCTCACCAAATGTTGAAAATTGTCACAATGCATTTATTTTTATTAATGACATAAAAGTACACTTGAGGTTTTTTTTTGCACTCACATTATATTTTTCTAAACGTGTAACTTTTCTCATATTTTTTTTTCACTTCAAGAGTCAAACACAACGTTCCTTAGTACTGCAGTAATACATTTTACAAAAGGTACATTAATAAGTGCTTGGAGACGGTATGCTGACTGACAGCTCCTTGAGCTGTTTGAGTGGCAAGGAAAACATCCTTAGCCTATCAGACAAATTGCAGCTGACCTGGAACAACTCAAAAAATTGCTTTGCTGTCAGTCTCATTGCTGCCTACAATGTCCCGGCTCAAGAAGCCGGAGCTGAACTCCAGCCACGAGGGTACAGAAACTCAAAAACATTAGAGAAAGGATGACCTTTATTGATACCCAATTCTTCTAATAAAGAAGTCATATGTCATTTGACTGCCTCTTTTCCTTTGAAGAGTGTTTGCTGTCTGTCGATACATCATTGATTCTGATGTAGAGGCTTCAACCTCTGAACAGAGAGAGCTGCTGGGAAGAAAATCTTCAATATTTCAATCTAAAACCAAACCAAACAACTTCTAAGTTTGAACAAGAACCTCTTACTATCAAACATTATTCAGCAAGTTTATGAAATATTACACAAAGAATTTAGAAATAAAACTATATTAGGTGCACTATTTTTGAAATAACGCAAATTATTCTTTTTGTTCATTTTTTGTTTCTGTACAACACATATTCTATGCACATCTGTAATTGCATGCTGTCTAAAAATATATTGATACTGTCATGGGTGGTGGCTGCCTTTCTTTAGTTTTGCGGGCATTCATTAAGGCTGAGGAATTGTCTGGGGCCGTCCCTTAGAGGGAGGGTTTTGTTATGGGTGGTGCCTGTCTTTCCATAGTTCTGCGGGTGTTCGTTCCTTTTACCTGTATTAAACATCGGATTTTCCGTGTTCCACACCGGCTTTTCGTTTCACTCCAGCAATTAGTGATTTCACCTGTTCATTGTTTCCGCCGGCTATTTATACTTTGTGTCTTCCGTATCGGCGCTTCCATGTTAATTCGCTTAACATTCAGGCCGGTAAGGTATAGGACTCGTACTCTCTGTCGACCTCTTTGCTTCTGCTTTTGCTTAAACAACGCGGGACTTGATAGCTGTACGTTTAGAAAAGTTAGCTTCTATTTCCCTCTTGTTTAGTGAGAGCTTACAGTCTGTTTTCTGTTGTTCTATTTTTCTCTCTAGCCTACGAGCGTTTCACCCGATACTTCCGGGTTGTTTTCCTTATCGTTTGTTTCTGTTACCTCTTTAGATTCCTCTTTTATCTTGAGAGCAGAGTTTTTTTTCTGTGTATTTCCTCTTGCTGACATTTAGTCAGTTCGCCCAATTTGTTGGGTCATTTTTTTCCCTCCCTTTTTAAGTCTTCTTTCTCACTCCCTCTTACTGGGAGCTGGAGCCTTTCTGTTTTTCTTTTTTCTTTCTCCCTCCTACGGAGTTCGCTCCATTTTATTGGTGTCCTTCCATGGTCGCTTGTCTGAAATCTCTTCTGTCGCATCTGGTCCTCCAACCAACTCACTCCATTACAGAACATGGAAGCCAGTAGAAAGGCTCCAGCGACAGAGGTAGCTCAGCTCTTGACGATGCGACTGACCTGTCTCCGCCAGGGCACTGAGACGGTGGCAGCTGTTTCCATCGAGTTTCGAGCACTGGCAGGGCAGACTGGATGGCTTGAAGGGCCACTCAGTTCTATGTTTCTGAATGCCCTGTCCGATCCTGTAAAGGACGCTCTGTCGGTGCTCCTGCCATGTTCGGGGCTCTAGTTTCCACTGCCATCCGTGTGGATAACCGCATTCATGAGAGAAAATGTGAGAGGGCTAAAGGGAAAATAGATATCGCCCCAGATTAATCACATACCACCCTGGCTCCAAGAATGTGATGCCGGAGGCGCTGTCTAGCGTGTTCGACCGTACTGACAAAGATCCCATTCCTGAACCCGGTCGAACTCGCTCCTCGTTTTGTGGGACCCTTCACGATCCTTCAGAAAATAAACCCGGTCACCGCTCGGTTACAGCTCCCGTGCTCTATGCGCATCCACCCCACATTTTACGTCTCTCGGTTAAAGCCTGTGCTTGTTAGCGCCCTTGCCCCGGCAGACAAGCCTCCGCCCCCTCCCCGGTTCTTGGAGAGAGGTCTGGTTTATACGGTACGGCGCATTTTGGCCGAGAGATGCGTGGGCAGGGGTTTTCAATTTCTAGTGGATTGGCAGGGCTATGGCCCTGAGGAGCGCTGCTGGGTGACGTCCAGAAACATTTTGGTTCGCAACTTATCAGAGACTTCCGTAGAGATAAAGCAAATTATTTTCTGTTCGTACCTGAAAATCAGTGCAATCTGATTTTATAGAAAGGCAAAAAATGTATGCAATACATATGAAAAAACTCTCTCTTTCTCTTTTTGTATATATGATATGATATGTAATTACAACGTAATACTAAACATTTTTGCTGTCAAATAAAAAGTCTTAAATCATCTTTGAAGCTTTCTTACTGAAATGGAAACACTGACGTAGTTCGAGAGACAACTATTTATCTCACAATGTTAATCTAGTTTAAACACGGCACTTGTTACGCTCAGTGAAGTGCACTTGCCGTTTTAAAGAAGAAAAAAAAGAAGTTAAATTCCATATTTGAACATGTTAGGTTAAATTTTAATGAAGGGGTGGGTCTGAGATAATTTATTCTCACATTAAGTGGATCAAGGACTCTCTAAATTAACAGTTCTCTAGGGAAGTCTTGAATGTACCAAATTCGAAACCCAGGACTTTTAATCAGTCAGAACAGCAAATGTTTTAATTTGCCTCAATGCAGTACATGACAAATTATTCAATTATAGTCTGGCAGTTGAGATTTGTACAATCCTAATTGTTGAAAGTGAATGAATAGAAAACCTGCACACATATGCTGTTGTTTCCAACATGTATTGACAACATTTCGATCCGATGTGGACATAAATTTTGACCCGAGGAAGATCCACATCGGATTTAACGTTGTCAATACAAGGTGGAACATGGAAGCAGCGGTACAGTGTGTAAGTTTTCTAATCGTTCATTTGATCAAGAGCCTGTCCCACTGCTCCAGGGGTCTTGAGGACTGTGCTGTAGTGCTGTTGCATGCAGGTGGCTGCAGCGATACTCCGTGAGGTAATGCCGGGCTCGGTACCATCCATCTCGGCCCGTAATCATCACAGATTGGAAGCCATCGCCTTTCTTGCGGCGCATCTAATTGATGGTGATTGGACAGAAACTAAACATGTTGCAGCAAAAGCCTTTCTCACCTCGAGCCCCATGAATAACCAGTGGAACGTGCCGCGAGTGTGAGAGCCGCAGGGAAAACAGCGTTTATATGCCAGTCAAAAAGGAGGAAAGAAAAGCCTAACAAAGATAGAAAAGGCTGAACGTGCCCTACAAGGCGTAAAGGTTACACAGTGCAAACATACAGTGATTCCTTCCTTAATGTTCAAATGCCACCAGAGCACTCTGCTAAGCTGTATTTGCACATTACCCTATAGGTTTAATCAGAATAGAGAACGTGCATGTTCGGAAATCTATCGACTGTTTTAGTAGTGAAATTTGAATAGATGTATAGGTCCTCGTTACCTTCGTCGGAGAGGAAATTTCCATTTCTGAGTATAAAACATGGCTCTCAGTATCACTTGGTAGAAATTGTGTGTGAGTTCTGTGGGCAGTATAATACAATCTGTGCAATTATGAAGGACTGGCTTAGAGCGTGCATTTTCAATTCCTCTTTCCTGCTATTTTAATACCCCCTCCAGGCTGCCATTTGCAGGAGTCTGTTCGCTGCAAAGAATGCACAGTCTTCTAATGCTGAAAAGGTTTGGATGTCTTTTTGTTAGGGACTCATTTCTGGGAATGACGCAAATTCGTCCAGGCCGTTCGCACATCTGCGTCACTGTTGGAAGTTTCTGGCGTTCCAAAACATCCTCCTCACTGGCAGAGTCTGTGCATATACCTGTTTTTAGAATGACCTTTATTTCTGACTGGCAGTGACAAGGACCTGTGGAATGCAGTTTAGTAATGAAAGCAGGGACGATTAGCCAGCTGAGGATCTGATACTCCGGACTGGACCCTGCAGAGAAACGTGACTTCAGTGATGTTACATGTGAATGCTAAGGCTAATGTCTCATGAAGGATTTGAACATGCCCCCCCCGAGTGCTTGTTATAAGTATGTGGCACTGGGTACTGTGGGAACAAACTTTAAAAGATGCATGAGAGATTAACTGAACCGTCTCTCTCTGGGGCCGCTCAAATTCAGATGAAGGTACTTTTCCCACAAAGCACGGTCACAAACGTTTGTTTGTTTGTTTGTTTGCGCATGCATGAAAAAATAAAAGACCAACTATATTTTTACATCAATGAGTGAGTGCTCGCCCATCACTTAGTGAACCACATTTTTAAAAGGGCTCTCTGAATGGAAGGAAGCAATTTATATCGAGTTGTTTAAGAACTCAGTCTCTCATGACCGCATCAGTGATACTTTGCCTCTCGATCTATAGAACACAATGTTCTTCACGGGAGTAATTTAGAGTTTGTTGGTTAAAACAAATTTTTGCTGGCTCATCCTGTTAATGTTATGACCGGTGGAAATAGGGACCCAGTAGCAGGCAGGAGTACAAAAAACCGAAGTTTAATGTCAGGTAGCAGTACAAAAATCAAAATCCAAAGAAGAGTACAAAAACAGGCAGAGGTCGAAAACGGGAAGGCACGGCAGAGGTACAAAATCACAGTCCAGAAATCAGGGTCGTGAGAACACGGGCAGAAGTTAAAAAAAAAACGGGAAATGAACAAGGCACGAAAATAAACCAAAAAAAAAAACGGATAAAGAAACAAACACAAAAAACAAACAGAACTCGGAAAAACAAATACACGGGGGGTGAAAACGGATACTACTACAACAACAACAACAACTACTACTACTACTACAACTACAACAACAACAACAACAACTACTACTACTACTACTACTACTACTACTACTACTACAACTACAACTACAACAACAACAACGATATAAAGGTTGAGGAACTCGCAAAGAGGGACTAGGACAGGGGTGGCCAATTCCAGGCCTCGCGGGCCGGTGTGTATGCAGGTTTTTGCTGCCGCCAGTTAACAATTATTGAATTAGCCCAATCGTTTACACGATCTGATATTTTAATCTACATATCCGCGATATGAAAAGCAGCTGATGAATGTTCTTGTGCCGGTATGCGTCAATGCGTGTATTGTAGCATTTTATCGTTCTGTAATTTACAAGTGAATCGGTGATTGTGTGTATGACTAATTAGCTGATTGAACCGTGGTAACTGGTGGCAGTAAAAACATGCATACACACCGGCCCGCGAGGCCTGGAATTGGCCACCCCTGGACTAGGATGACTGGGTTAAATTCACAGAGGGAGACAAGAAACAATGAGGATCAGGTGTGAGGAAGCAGAGAGGGGAGATGGCTCACAGGTAAGAACAATGAGGGTAATAAAGACCAATAACACAATAAAGAGGGCAGACGTAAAACACGGACTGGATCTTCACGTAAACAATGACAACGACAGACCTGGAGTTAACAGGTAACAAGTGCACAGCTCGAAGGGGAGGAACGCGGAAGTGGACACATGTGCAGAGAATGCGAAATCATAGATAGATACAGGGATAGGATAACGAGAAAGAATGACAGCTGCAGGTTGAGATTCAAGATAAATTAGTAATTAGTAATGTAAGTAGAACATTCTAAATCCCTAATGTTAGTAAGTTAGTTGTTTAGTATTATATAAATTAGTCATTAGTAGATTAGTAGACCCTAATTCAAAGATGTTAGTGGTTGTTCGTTAATTAGTATTATTTACAATTAAATAATTTAGTAAGAAGTAAGGAATGAGAGGAAATACAGAGAAAACCGAAATCCCCAGACTCCCGAAAGGTGTGACGAAGACAGGGAGTGACAGAAATACTAAACACAGGACAGTGAAACCGCAAATAATCAGAAACATAAATACATGAATGAAAATGAAAATACAAAACAGACTGTTGTATGACTCAGAACTCAGAACATAACACTGTGGTACGCGGACAGTAGTGTTTAATATTTTCCCGAAAACTTGCTATTTTTAAACCCGGGATTATAACACCTCGCTTTCGGGTTTACCGGGAAATCCCGTCTAAAAAACCAGGGGCGTTCCAGCAGGCTATTATTAAATGTGCGACCCTACTTATTGGTTTACAGAATACCGGCATCCATATGCCATATAAAATCTTTCAGCACCATGACATTGTCCACTAGCCTACTATTGGGATTAATGGGGGATTGTCTGAAAGTCAATATCACATACAACACACTGACACGAGATTATCCGTTATGAAGATGTATTTTTTCAGAAATTCATTTAACTTTGAATATGTTTTCCCTGGTGGAAGAAGCCACCACTGCTGCTTCGGTTGACCCTTCATTCCGAAGGGATTCTTTCTGCTCATTACGTCTTCAAATAGATTCAAACAAAAATCTATGTGACCAAAAAAGGTTTTGTTGTAAAATTAATGCAGGTGTTAACAGAATAAATGCATCTATGTCCCTTCATCCCTCTCATGTCATTTGATAAACCGCCATACAAAAGAAAATCATCAAGGGCTGTCATAAATATTAATTTGGTTCAGACTTCCTCTCCCGTTTGACACATAATTGGATTAATTGGACCTTGCTATATATATATACATATACAATAAAACAGCTATTTAATTTTTTTAAAATCCCATGCAGCCACATACATAGCCATAATTGCAATTGGCGTCATACCTTTGATTGTTTCTCTCTTCAAGAAATTCACAACTTCTATTGCACTAAATCAATTGCGCTTTTATTGATGACAAAATAGCGCATTGGATTTGATATGGAAGAGTGAATATGATAATGTATAAGGTGCAGACTGTTAGCTTAAATTTGAAAGCATTTGCATCCATATTGGATGAACTGTGCAGGACTTACAGCCATTTCTATGCATAGTTCCCCATTTCCATCCTCGCTGCTCAATGAAGGATGAATTCATAAAATAAACACTTGGCAGATCCATGCAATCAAGTAATGGATCTGACCAAATGAGCTGTTGGGATAGAAAATAGTGGATGCGGCTATTTAAACAGAGAGCACAGTTTGCTCCTTCAGTTTCTTCCTTCAAATCATGATCCATCCAGCAGCATAACCTTGGAATCAAAAAAAATGACAAATAAGGAATATTTTGGTACTGTCACCGCTTATTTCCTTGTTCCAATGTACATTCTAAATTTCTATGTCTGAGAGCATCTGCCGCATGACTAAATCTAAATTAAATGCCTAATAAAATGAACGGTAGTGCAAAGTGCACGGCGCTCTGCGTTTATGTACGGATGTATCTAACTGTTGAGTGAAGCCCCAGTAGGGATAAAAGCGGTGTGTTCTAAACTTTGCCTGAATTTAAACTGTGGCTTAATCTGTAATTGAGCCTTAATCTGTCCTGGCAGCGTTTCTTCACATCTACACAACAGGGGGGCGTAATAATGATGACCAAACACGGAGTCTATGGACATGAATTATGCATGAACCCCCTGCACCTCATAATGATATGGGCATGCTCACCCCAATCGCCCCCTCGCCCCCCCCCCCCCCCCCCCCCCAATCTCAACATGGAAGGGCTTCATGTAAGGGTTCGAGGGAGCGTGCTCTGTACACGCATAGGGTGAGCTTAGCCAGTCACTGTGTGCACTTAGTTGCTATGGGAACTGTCACATCCTCATTAAAAACCAATCAGGAAGATGTAGAGGAACACTGGGTTATGAAGTGGGGAAATAAACTTTACTTGTTCTCCACACTAACACGGTTATCTTAAGCTCTTAAAACGAGATGACGTCGAGGCCGTTCTTGGACAGTCCGTGTCGGTTTTTTTTTTAGCTCTCAATTTACGTGCATTCCGTGCGAGCCAGATCCCAGAGGTATTCATCTGTAAACGTTTATTTCCTTTCTGATATGAATCAGGGTCAAAAAATGTACACATATGAAAACGGGAAATTCTTCATCTTAGCTATAAACGTCTCAATCTACAACCGAAAGGAAAGTGTCGTCAAACATTCATCAAATTTATCTTTAGATTAGAAAAATGGCCTTAAAATGGATAAATTCCATCTGTTTCTTGTTCGGTTTGTGACCCTCCAGTAGGAGTCTAGTTATGTCATGGCGAGCGTGGTCTGCTTTCTTTCCTCTCAAAGCCAAAGACATGCCTCCTATAGGCAATTCCCCATCAGTAAAAATGATGTATACTCAAACACCTCAACAGCAAGGACTTGAGCTTGCTCACCCCACTGGGATAGGGAACAGGTTATTTAAGAACTCTTCAATAGTATATTTGAAAATGTACCTTTCTGCAGATGGATTAAAACACAGTTAATAAATCACAGAGTGCTTTCTACTCGTATTGCTTAGAAACTGTTCAAAGCTCAGGGGAGTTTTGCGGGGCAGAGTGTCAACACTGCATCAGCAATTTGAGCCAGTGGGATTCCATATATTATGCCTCTCAAAATCATCTTTAGCATAAAAATCATCCGCAATAGTTTTCCTGGAGTCAGAGCTCCAGTACTGATATAATGCAGTAATCCAATCAGTGCTTTACGGGTGCAGCAGTGAATTACATTTCAGCTTGCATTTGCAGTATCGAAACTTGGACTTGCAGTTGCTTGGGGATGACTGTCGAAACATTGTCTTGATCATAATGACCAAGATGATGATTGTCACGTGTGAACAGATCCGTTCTTTCCACAGCATTTAATAAAAGGTGTGTTTGTTCTGCCTCAGACGTTATTTTCAATCTAAGAAACAAAAATGAAGCGGCAGTGTAGTATAATGGTAAGGAACTGGACTTGTAACCGAAAGGTTGCAGGTTCGATTCCCAGGTAGGACACTGCCGTTGTACCCTTGAGCAAGGTACTTAACCTGAATTGCTTCAGTATATATCCAGCTGTATGAATGGATACATGTAATAAGAAGTTGTGTAAGTCGCTCTGGATAAGAGCGTCTGCTAAATGCCTATAATGTAATGTAATGTAATGAAGCCCCCATTCCCCGGATGTTGAAATAAACTTTATTTATTTGACTCAAATATCGAATCCCAAAAAAAACATAACATGTTTAACAGCAAAGAAATCAGGCAGGTAATCTTTTGACGGATGGGTTTTCTAAATGAAATGGAAAACCAATTGGCTGAAGTTAAATATAGAATAGCTAAAATAATTACTGCAAGAAGGAGGAACATTTTTTTGATGGTATTAGCAGAAAGAGGTTTTCAAGACTGGGCATGCAGGGAGATGCAAGCTGGCACTTATGATATGATATTTTCCACCCTAATTTCCAATCGACTGCTTTCAAAAAACTTCTCCTGAGCATGTTCAAAAAAAATTATTTAAAAAAACTGAGCATATTTTGAAAAGTTAAAAATTTGTATGTATAAATCATGAGCAAGGTTATTATTCCTACACACACACACACACACACACACAAACACAATCACAAGCATGTGCACACACACACACACAGTAAGTATGGTTCATGTGATCATAAAAGCCAATGCCATCTATCAATAAATGGATTATCTAACAGACTATGATGGTGCACACAATCAAGTGGAATAATGGTATATAATAGTTATAAAGGGTATTAGTTAACACTGAGTCTTTTCAGAACTGAAAGGGGTTGACTGTGTAGTCACATTATGTGACCGATTGATGAAAATGTCATGCAAAAAAAGAATAGCCTTTGACCAGCATAAATTAATCATTCATAATTCATAGTTTGAAAGGAAATGAACGCTCTCAGACGTGTGTCATTGTCTGATCTCTGTGACGCGGACTGAATACCCTTTTCTTTGAGGAAAATATTCAGCGAAGACGCTGTCGGCTGAGTCTTATTCTTCCCGGCACGGGTGACGCTCTCATTGTCTAAAATGATTTTCTTCCTCCGACTCCACTTCCTGATATCAGTTCTGATAAGAGTCATTGCAAAGAACGCCTGCCCTCTTCGGCTCAGTAGGTTGATCAGCTCCACTTTTTAATTTCATCTGTGTCTGTCAGGCCATTCGACGCAAGCTGCCAGTGGCTGTATCTCTTCACACGGACGTTAATCTCGCAGGAAAGATAGGCCGTGGGCTGCTGCCAATAGCATCGCTTTTAAATCGTTTTTTAAATCAAGACCAGATGGCAGTGTGGGTTCGGATGAACTCAGGAGAGCACACCTGTTTAATCCAAGTGCTTTGGGTTAGTATTTGGGTTGTGCTGCATAAAACATTTTTTAAATTTTTTATTATTACGCATTCCAAACCACTGAGCTATCTGCCATGGTGTTTGAGGTACAAAAATAAGACCGTTTGTTTGAAGCTGTATTGGAAATAAACTTGAGCAAAGACAAACTTGAGCCAGAATTTACAAAAACAGCCCCATATAAGGGGCTGTCGAGTGTCTTGTAGGACAAAAGCAAAGGTTCTCAATCTTGTAATGCACCATAATGCATCAAAGCAATAACACGCCAAGGACTGGGCTCAGCAGTCCTGCAGATGATCAGTGGACAGTTGGCCATACCATTGTACCGTTTATTTAACATATATTTACTTAACAAATTGTGAGAATAAAATTCTTACACTTTAAGAATTTAGAATCAAAGCATTCTACAAATAGTAACTGAATCTTCAAGCAATACAAGTCCCACAACATAATATTGTTTTTATTACATGGATGTACATTGTATTGCTTACAGTTATACTGCAGGCCAAAGTGTTTCACATAATAAAACAAATACACAAACACAGATGAATAAAACACAATAAAATAACAAATTGTAAGGGGATCCTCTGAACTTGCTGGTTCCTCCATAATTGATGGGGGTGAAAGTCTATAGGTTTGAAGTGAATCGGACTGCTTTTCTGGCTGGATGACTTTACTCAAATTCTATACCTGACGTCTTCTTACAAGGATGTCTTCTTATAATTTTTGTTCCTTGTCATGATGATGGTATGAATCACATTGGATACGGCCATCTTCCAAAGGCATTCTACATTACATTACTAGCATTTAGCAGACGCTCTAATCCAGAGCAAACTTTTTGCATTTTTACATAGTAATCATTCATACAGCTGGATAATTTACTGAAGCACTTCAGGTTAAATACTTTGCTCAAAGGAGTACCTTGTTACTCCTTTGTAAAACCTGCAACCTTTTGGTTACAAGCCCTGTTCCCTAACCACTACCCTACACTGCCTCTCTTCGTGTAGTTCTAGGAAATTAAAAAGCATGTGTAATCCTGAGAGGGCATTTTAAAAATGAATAAAACAGGATCAATGGATTACAGTGTTTCTAATAAGCAAAGCCTCTCCTCTCTCAGCCTATACTACTCAAACATATGAGAACAGGAAGCAGTAACTGTGCTGTGGCCCTCGACTGATCTTTTTTTTTTTTTATGACAAAACTGCATTTCATTTCCTCTGAGATGACAACGGGTCCGTAATTGGGGGATTAACATTAGAGAGGCTGGATCAAAGGAATTTTAACATGAAGAACTGGTTTGACCCTCGGGTATTAAAAACAAAGTAGAGGAGAAGAGAGATGATGAGCCATGGAACAGGAAGTGTGGATGAATTTCAAGTTCCAAAAATAAAAATAATGAAACAAAACCGGCGTCTACACCAATCGCTCTCTGTCAGTCAAAACCAAAAAGTCAGGAAAATGTTAAGTAAAAAAGTGCACGCACAACAATCACAATTATTGCACAAGTACATGCATTAGCATTTCTGGAATCTTGTATAAGATTACACTCCAGGTGGCAGTAATAATGCCAGCTGCCAAGCAGTCTGGACTTCTTTTCTTTATTTACTTTCACTTTTAAACCCAAAATACAAAAAAAGCGACATAAAAACTCCAGACAGATGGAGAAAGGGGTTCAGAGGGCTCATGTGAGCCCCATAATAAACCTCCCTCAAACAGATCAATCAAATTTCCAACAAAAATAAAAAGTTACCTCGCCATTTACAATCTTCATAAGGGTGACACCCATCGCCCATCAAAGAAGTCCTGTGTCTGCCAATACAAGATACTTACTGGACTCCATGTAGGGCTGCACGATTATGGCAAAAAATTATAATCACGATTATTTTAGTCAATATTGAGATCACAACTATTTTGTGAACCCTCTACAGTGAGGGAGGTACAAATATGAACGCTTTATTTGATATAGAACACCAGAAAAAGTTCAGTAAAGTGAGTTTTCATTTGTAAACAGACTGCTCCTTCAAAATCGTAATTTTCAATTATTTTTGTTCAGTAATCGTGGAAAGGCAATCTTGATATTGCGATTAAAAATTGATTCATTGTGCAGCCCTAACTCCATGGTTCTGTGGGTGACTTATGTTTTACTGTTCCAGGAGTGACTGGCCTCTTCCTCTGAGCTATCCTAACATGAGCTATCCTTATTGCCTCCTTGTGCATCTGCTCAATTCATGTGTGCTGGTTCTGGGGCACAGTCAGGCATTCCACAGTCATGCCACCATAACATTTAAATGTCCCCAACATGACTATTCTTGCACTTGTAAACCAGTGCCGAAGCGCTTTCTGATGTCACAGATATGATGTCATTGCTCATAATCAGTTCAGTTCGCTGCTTCCCAAGATGCGTATTGACTGTACCTTTGGGAAGTTCTTTCGTTATTAAAGTACTGTGACAATAGCTGCAATGCTATTTATGAAACAGGAAAACACCTCAACTGAGCCAAATGTAGCAAGCTAATTAACCATCTGTGGAATACCAGATTTTTTAATTTAAAATGCATTCAAAACTGCACAGTGAGCACTTGGGGAAATACTACTGAAAAAATGAGCTTGTAAAAATAATACATGATAAAAACACAATTAGATATATGAGTAAACTAATGCACCCCTAATTTATGTTCATCTTTATCACCACGATATGCATACACTCCTTATTTTCTGTTATGAGTTAACTGCGATGATTACATTTTTTTTTTCATCATTTAACTATGAACTAATTTAGCCATAAACTCATAAAATGCATTGTGTTATTCTGCCCCAGTTGTCAATAAAACAATATTGCCATTCGCTGCTATATAAGACAGCCAGCCGTGGCATTTTAATAATGTGTGTTTAAATTGTGTAAATAGGGGAAATGCAGACATTATACCATGTAAGACAGGACTCTAAAAATGATATTATTTGTATTACTGCCACTGGTTTTACTTTAATCACATTGCTTTTTCTTTATTAAATCAAGATGTCATAAAGGCCTAAACAAGTATGGCTGTGCAACACAATTCTAGTATTCTGCACCAGTGTCCAATACAGACAATATGTAGAGCTCAAATGATTGTATCTTAGTTTATTTCCTACTGAATTTCTGCTGTGTATTCCTTCTTGCCAGGCACGTAGCCTGTTATATTATTGTCTATGGATTTGACCGTTCTCATCACTGAGAAAGTACCACAATTAGGAGGCCAATTAGGAGGCCTACCCTACAGGATTTATCTAAAAAACAAGTGTTTTGCTACAAAATAAATTTTTTTTGCTCAATGAATAGCCCTGTCTGAACTGGATATTGTATGACATATTTCATACTTATCCATATTTGAGAAATAGGTCCATTTAAAATAAGGAAAGTGCATGAGGTGGATTTTATTTAGAGCACAGAGTGATTTGTAATCTGTTTGGAACCTGCCGGAAAGTAAGATCAGCTGAAATTTAAAAGCGTTCTGCATTTGGCATTTGTTGAATTTTAATAAATGGACATGAATTGTTAAGACAAATGTGGCTATTATGTGGAAATGGTAGAAAGGCATGAGTTTCTTTCGGTGCTTGTCCAAGCTTTTTCCCCCCAAATAAGAAATCCCAAATCGTGTCATTCAGACCATATCAGGTGAGGATGTTTACTTATCCATGTCATTCTGACTTAACCTTACCCACCTGTACAGTATTAATGAGGATAAATCACTTATCCCAAACTTATCTGGGGATAAATCCCAAAGTACACAAGAGTGTTGGCTGTGTCGGAGCCTTGGATTTTCCTGAGTGCACACAAAGTCTCAGATAACAACAAACACAAGGCTTCTCCAAGGACCTGGTGTGTTTCCCGTACAAGTCAACCTCTCTCCATTGCCCTGCTTCAAAGAACAGTATGTTTAATCAAAGGGTAGGAAACAGAAGGAACTATACTCTTTGATATTTGCGATTTTGTAATCATCACACAGAGTACTAAAATGCCCCACACATTTTCTCCCTGTACATAAATTTTTAATAAATTTGTAATGGTCAGTTTAATGGGTCTTTGTGCATTGGTGTTTCATGTCTTCATTTTGAAATGGTAGCATTAGAAGATCAGCGATAAGCCATTTGTAAGATGCACTGCAGATGGATCATGCAATACAAATGAATAGTGATCAGAAGAGCCTATAAGGTATCTCAGATGGTTTGCGTTTTGTTTGTCCACATTTACTTCTAAAAACACACTCTTCCTCCGTCCAAGCACGACTCAGCTTCAGGTGTCCATGCATCCCATTTATGTGGCCTGCCATCTGTTCGCATGAAGCCAACTTTGTAAAAGTTGGTATGAACTCTGATTCAGAGAGAACACCAGACAAAGCAGAACGCTGGCACTGGGTCAGACTTGTGAGGCCACAGGAGATTCAAGAAGTGATGGACTACTATTACACAAAGACCAACATGAGACATTCCTTGGCAAATGGCAGACAGCAGATGGTCCGGTCAAAGTAGTTTCAGCAAAATAAATCTGATTGCTGATGGGGTTTTTTTTTTTTTTAAAGAAGCTTTTCTTATGCATGATTAAATGTTGAAGAGCCATTGAAAGCCACTGGAGCAAAACTAAGGTGAGACAAAAAAGCACCTCTTCAACACTTCATCCAATCATTAACACCTGATGCCTGTGAGTTTATTGATACGGTCCATATAGACCTGTATCTAATCGGACTGAGGGAAGGTAACAAGAGAACGGACAAATGGGTTTCCCCTTTGGATAAGATTTTTTTTTGGCTTCAGATTAGCCCTGGTAATTACTGTTATGAGTTGGCTATAATTATGCATTTGAGGACACATGAAACAAAATCATGCATCAGCTTACAAGGCCAGATTCTGCAGTATCTGGTACTTGTGAGATATGATAAATGTTCTCTTGCCAGTGTTTATGTGTTGCAAATGTCAAATGGAAAAACAAATATTAGACACCATCAAGATCAATGCACTGCAGTACGTAAATAACCATAGTCATACCTACAGACGGATAAGCAGACCGCAAGTTCTGGATTCTGAAAATCATGGGGAAACCCAAGCACTTCTTCCACTGTAGACATGTTAGAGTGTGACGAACACAAACTTGTTGTGCATGTATTCTCGTCTATACATTCTGTACAAAACTCACATTTACTAATAAACCACAAACTAAATTGCAATTAACACAGTTTTACATTAGCTGCGCTAACGAAGCATCACGCACATTTCAAGCAGGCCTATTGTAGTCTTAAAATGGCTGTAGCCGCTCAGTAAGCTAGCACGTAGGCTATTACTAGCATGAATTTTCCGGCTAAACACTCGGTGACAACTCTTACAATTTAATTCACCAACATCACGTGCCAACTCCGTTAGCAGTTCCCCATTCCCACCTTTATATGTTAACTCCATTGATAGTGAAACAAAAACATTATCCCTGAAAAAGGGGGAGAAAGATCTCAATCGTGATGTCGTTTTCTCATCGAGTGCTTTATCAGGAACGATGCTTACGGTTTGATCGACTTACTTGCTCATAAGAACAACTTGGAAGCGTCCACGCTTTGACCTCGGATTAACCTATTTAAATTCAAGATCACCAGAGACTTGGGGAGGGTCTCTGAGGTCACTGAAAAGATAGAGGTTTGCCGGAAACATTTGTTTTTGTAAACTATCGCCATTTTGCCAAACTCCTGCTGAACATTTAATTTGACTGTAGGTAGTTTATAAAGACTTTTTACATGTCCTTGGGTAATCTGTTAAATCCTATGAATAAGAGTCGGTCATTTTCCCAGATTATTTGTTGAAAATATGTTTTTTTCTTGCGTTTGACCACACAATTCTCCACCATGCTTGGTAGGCCGTCGTATGCTGCGTTGAGCGGTCACGTCGTATGGGAGAGATGGCAGGCCATTTCCGCACTGGTTATGTGAAGTGGGACAAATCAGAGTACAAAAAAAAATTCAGAGTTCACAAGTAGTAGCCTATGTACGACTTGAAAGCTAACCTGAACATTATTTACAAGTTGGATTTCCAAGGTTTTACCCGATTATAATTAACTTTTACCAGATACTCTTGTGAATTGTTTTATGAATTGTTTTTAGATTATGGTTTTAAATGTGCATTCACTTTATGAACTTATATACTCCTCAAAAAAAGTTTGGAAACGTTATTTCGGTCGATTATTCCTCCCCTTTAATAATACCAATTGGTATTGTATTTCATATCGTTGGAAAGCCTGATTAGTCACCTTTACAACGAGGTACAACTTGTAAGGATCATGCATTCGTGGAATGAGCAACACAGCTAACCGTGTGGGTAGCGGCCCAAAAAAATGTGCCAAAATCCCCTGCAATATTCTTCTGTTGGTATTCACTCTCGTTTTGAGCTTCAAGTGCTGGCAGGTGTATGCCAGTCACAGGTGTGTGACTGGCACCTGATTGGCACCGAGGAATGGGATGCCATCCCACAGCAGTGTGTGACCAGGCTGGTGACCAGCATGAGGAGGAGGTGCCAAGCTGTTGTGGCTGCGTATGGATCTTCCACACGCTACTGAGGTCCCTGACAGTGTAAAATGAATAAAGTGTAAAAATGGCCAATATGTGTTGTTTTTTCCTTATTACTGTGGGAGAGTGCAATCATCCAGTCCACCAAGCAACTCAAAACGAGAGTGAATACCAACAGAAGAATATTGCAGGGGATTTTGGCACATTTTTTTGGGCCGCTACCCACACGGTTAGCTGTGTTGCTCATTCCACGAATGCACGATCCTTACAAGTTGTACCTCGTTGTAAAGGTGACTAATCAGGCTTTCCAACGATATAAAATACAATACCAATTGGTATTATTAAAGGGGAGGAATAATCGACCGAAATAACGTTTCCGAACTTTTTTTGAGGAGTGTATATCCTTAGAACCGTTTTTCCCCCCCTTGGTTCAAATGAGAGCATTATTTTAACTTGTCACACATGCAGTCATTGTAAAACCCTTAGGAATGTAATAAAAGTGCATGTGTGTACCAGACTCCAACAAAAGCACAGCTGGGATATATAGTATTTTGTGTGCAAGTTTTTTTTGGAGACTTGGTTCTGGGGAACACGTTTATAATCCTCTCATTAACTGTCTCTGGAATTGTGTAAATATAATTTTCTGTCATGTGAAAGCTCTCCGTTTGGCTGAACTGAAAGGTCAAAGATGGAAGGTTTCAACATCCCATAATACCCAATAAATCAGATAAACTGTTGATGAGTTCTGAGTAGGGCTGGGTATCGAACCTCAATACTTTTTGAGCACCGACCGAATCATGTCCGTGGTACAGTCTCTACATTTTTTTAAAATGATCTGTTAAGTAGCACGTGTTTAGCCCCACCAGGGGGACTTTTTCTTGTTTTTATTCTTGGATCAGATTTTTCTTCATTTTACGCACTGTTACGTCCCTGTCTTCTGTGAGGCAGGGCGGGGCGGGGGCGAGGGCGGGGGGTGGAGTCGGGGGCCTGATTATTTTGTTGTTGATTTGGTGCTCGCACGTTGGGGTTAGTGGTTCCTGTGGAACTTCCCTAGTAAGAGTTGTTAATAAAAACACTTTGTGTGCAAACCAAGGCATTGGCTTTGTAAGTTTACGGTGGCTGTGGAACGGCCGTAACAACACTGTTTTTGAGTTTGACAACACTGAAGCCTTTGCTTTTTTTTTGGCTTTTTTTTTTTTTTTTTGTTAAAAAAATGTGTAAATTGCAGCAAAAAAAAAAGGTAAAAAAAGTATTGATTTGGCATCGGTATCGATCGGTATATAAAAAAAAAAAAAAAAGATGATACCCCCCCCAGAGAGAGCAGTGTGTGATGTGATTAGTATAGGTGAAATGAAACGTGGAGGTAGGAGGGGATCAGAACAGTCCACCCACGCAAAAAAAGACTAAGGGGGGGAGTACTAACTATAATACAAAAAAAAAAAAAAAAAATTGGAAAAATATATTTTGTAGCTAAACAAAAAAAAAAAAAAACCAAAATAAAATAGGGCGAACTGGAATATACGAGTGAGAACACAAAACTAAGTCTCCTGAGTTCAATGCTGGCGCTAAAACGGGAAACTAGAAAAGAAATGAACACCTTCGGCACGCAACACTAAGATGGCCGGAAAAAGGTGAAACAAAAACAAAACGACCAAAGAAAAACTGTCTCAGTGAGAACAGCAAAAGAAAAAATAGCGCAGTAACGCTAACAGGAAGAACAAATTCTATACCTGAAAATAACGATAGAAGCAAGACCCTCGTGAACATAAAACAAGCTTTTACCTGGCTACACCTGGTTCAATGTGATAAGGAATGACAAAAAAGCACCGGGGAAGCAGAAGTGAGGAACTTAAATACCCCGCAGGTAGTAGCACAGATTAAATTAATAATCAGCGAGGTGAAGCAAAACCCCGGAACGGAATGTGGAAAAAATCCAATAGATTCTCAATAGAAGAGAAATGACGAGAACCGCAGCAGAAAAGGAAACAATAACCCACGAACCATGACAAGCAGGGGGTCAGCTAACCATGATTAGCTGATACGTTTAATCAATTACTTTAGAACAAAAACTTTTAACTTCTTTTTGGATAAGTTTGGAAAACTTTGGTTTTAGACAGTTAAATCCCCATTACATTATGCAAGCTGAGGTATAGTCCCTCGCCAGATTGGTGAGAAGTATACTGTACATTATAAAATCAGTCAGCATACACATACATTAATACTGATTCATATTGAAATAACAGTATACTGGTATATTTTTTAAACGTACACATTGGAAATTCATCAGTTGAAATGTAATCTCTTTTTTTTATTCATGAACCTTGATATTTATGTATTTCCAAACCACTTCCAATGTATCATGGGATCAAAATGTCTAAAGTGTCACCAAATCATGACTTACTATACTGCCTTAGAAACTTATTTTTGTTGGCAACCTTAACCGGAGCCTATTTTTGCCAAGAGCTGCTGTTTCATAATAAATTAACTAACTAATAATAAGCTAGTCATCTGTGTGAATTAAGCATGACTATCTTCTGTTCCCTTTGAATATTTAGATATTATGCCAGTTTTCTTGTGTTTTGCATTGATGGACGGGCTGAAATTATAGCTCTAACACAATGTGCTCCAGTGCAATAGAAATGCAGTTATTAGGCAATATACATTTTTAATAGCTTCAAAGAACTCTGATGAAAATTGTGACAAATGGCACAGAATGACAATCTAATTGAGCATACAGCAGGTATTAACTAATTTTAAACTGATTTTGAAATATAATGAGCTCTCACGCCGTGATTAACCAGGCTACCTGGTGCATACATGCATTAGCATAATTACAGACGGGAGCCAAAGAGACTATGGGCACATTGTTATCTTGTAGGCTGTTCTATTGAAATGTTCTCAACCAGGTCCACACGGATATAATTGTAATTATCTCATTTTTTTTACTGTTTCGGTCATTTACAAAGGCATCAGTTTTCTGCTGATAAGCCCAGCATTTTTAGCATGTGATTTCACAGACTATATTTCACCATTAAAATTGGTTGAGCATCCTTTTACAAATTCACTCATTTGCATAAACGCAAATAAAGAAGCAACACAATAGATTCATATTTTGACCTAGCATAATGTATTTAACAAATTACAATATTATCCTAACATATCCTTTATCCAAGTCATGCATACAAATAAACACACGTACACACAAACAGCAATGAAAATGGCAGATTCTCACAATCAAGATAATGTTTCCTTAAACTATTCTGAATACAGTCAAGGTGGTTAGGATGCCCTTCAATTTAGCCATGAGCCATTATGTCAATATATCTGAGGACAGCACTGTAGTCATCTAATAAAACTGTTTTCAGATGTTTTTTTAAATAGATTTTTATGCCTTAAGAAAGCACAGAAAATCATAAACGACTACAGCCACCCAGGCTATGGACTGTTCTCGCTGCTGCCGTCTGGTAGACGTTACCGGAGCATTCGGGCACGGACTACCAGACTCACAAACAGTTTTTTCCCCCAGGCCATCAGGCTTCTCAACCAGCAGCATTAATCTCATTCATCGCACCTCATTGTATGCTCTAGGCACTTCTTATGTACATTCAATGTACATCACCTTAATTTAATTTATTGTACATGTCTATCGGCACCTCCACACTTTATATTTAATACTCCTACTCCTACTGTCCATATCTGGAACTGCTGCTAGTGTTTTACTGCTATGTATATTTATATTTATGTTATTCTTGCCCTTATTTGACTTTTTTTAAACAATTTAATAGATATATTTTTTTGTTTTTGTTTTTGTTTGTTTTTAATGCCTACTACATAGTTGTTGCTTGCCATGTCCTAAGAATTTCATTGTTCAGAATGACCTTGTGTTATACTGTGCACTTGATAAATAAAAACACTTTGACACTTTGACTTTGAAAGGGAAGTTTCTCCATATCAATTATTTTCACAGCTTTCATTTTGCGTCTTTATGGATGCCTGTAGGCACGATAGCTCGTCCAGCCGCTGAAATGCTAGCCAAAGTCTGGCATGTTGTTGACGATCGAGCTGGACCGTCAGTCTCACTGAATCAGGGGCGTCCAATCTCTTCCCAAAAGGGTCGATATGGGTGCAGGTTTTTGTTTTAGCCCAGCACTCCGACACCTGATTCAAGTTAATTAACTAATAAATGTATTCAATCAAGATCTTGCTAAGTAGAATCAGGTGTCTTAATGTTGGGCCAAAACAAAACCCTGCACCCACATCGACCCTTTTTGGATAAGATTGGACAACCCTGCTCTAAACGCATGACATGCCAAGCATTGTAAGCACTCAGCCATTTTAGCTTGTAAACGAATATAGAGGTCTGCATTGGTATGGTCGGCCTGCAGGTCCCCCCGCAGATGTTGGCAGCACGGGCAACATTTTTATAGTCACATTTTTTATAGGCATGTTTGAACCTCCGGGTATTAGTGAGCATGATGTATGAAGGCCCATGTTTTTTTAATGAATTTAGGAAATGTTAATTTAGCCTGGGTGTTTGTCACAGAAAACGTTGGCTAGATTCACAGAGCAGTCATGGCAGAAAGCAGGGAAAATTGAAAATAAAGTGGCAGAATAACATTTAATTATTTTATTAATAGATGTGGGGGACAATTTAAATAGGCTAAATGTGCAGCTACAGTAACAAGTGAGTTTAAAAAGTGTTTGAAGTTTAAAAAAAATCAACAGGCAGTTGCCGCTAAGGTCAAATACGATCCATCACAGAAAGAAAGAGCATGCTTTTTGACCTTTAATTTAACAGAACGTTGATATAAACAGAGCATGCTCAAATTGCATTACTAAAATAGTAAAACAGGGTTAGGACTACCGTGTGTCTTTTTTTATTTTGTAAGTTTGTTTTGGTACAACATGTTGTAGGCTAATAATAATAATGCCTTGCATTTATATAGTGCCTACAATAATGAGGCGGAAACTCGCCTCAACCACCACCAATGTGTAGCACCCACCTGGGTGATGCAACGGCAGCCATTTTGCACCAGAATGCTCACCACACATCAGCTGAGGCAGAGAGGGAAAGAATGATTTTAGCTAATTAAACTGGCTAGGCTACTTTACAAGGTTTTCCATCTGTTGTCAATGGCATTCTTACTACAAAGGGGAAGGCGCGTTCGACAGCAAGGACAGAAATCTTGATCGCAGTGCATTCCAGAATCTGTGTACATTGTCACACTTTGTTTCCCCCAGCAGTTGGCAATATGGTTAAAATGCTTAGACCTATACAAATCTCCCTGTGGTTTATATAGGATACGGTAAGGTTCAGAGTTAGCCTACCATCCAAAATTGCCAAAAAAGCACGGAAAGCAATACAAATGGGTAAATGGCAAACTAAATAAATAAATAAATAAATAAATTGGTGAAGTCATGGAACTTCCAAAAAATGTCAGAAATAACAGGAAACAAGATACCCACGGCTTCTGTGACAATCACCCAGCCATAATTATTGCATTTAATATAGCCTATTACCTATCAGGACACCAGCCATGCTACCTCACTCATCGTCCACATAGGCACCTATCAATTAACCAGTCATCACCAGTCTAGGCACACATCTTTATACACGTCTCTAGTTTGATTTGCTTGCTTGGGCGGGCGAAATAAGCCGTGGGGGTAGGCATGTTTGGGCTAAAAAATCAGGCCCACGCAGACCTCAAAATTACACTCCAGTGCCAGCTAACATTCCTGCCTAAATAGCCACTATTTTCTCAGTATGATTTAACTCTCAGAAATCGAAGGGCTTTTCTTTTTTACCTTCCTTATGTACTTCATAAAACAGATTATTTAACCCCAACTGGAACAAAGACTGCATTTGCAGAACTGTTGTACTGTTGAAGTGCAAGCGTTGTGTTAAACTGCTCCCCGACAGTCTGCAATGTATGAATGCTTATGTAAATAAGAAATGTCAGTTTTTGATTTTTAATAAATTTGCAAACATTTTTAAACATGTTTTCACTTTGTCATTATGAGTTATTGAATGTAGATTGATGGGCAAAAATGGCAATTTCATCCATTTAAAATTAAATCTACAAGGCAATAAAGTGTGCAAAAAGTGAAGGGGTATGAATACTTTTAAGCACCACTGTATGCCACCAGGAACACCGGTCGTCACTCTGACATCCCTAGTATGCACCACTGATAAAACTAACTAATCAGCAAGTATAGAGGAAAGGCAGGCTAATGTATAATTACTCCACTAATAGCAATACCCTCACAAATAACCTATAAAAAGTGTAATTAAAAGCATTTAAAGCAAAAATCACTACCACGACCTCGAAGCATTTGCACAACCAAGGTTTAGCGATGAAAAGGTGTAGTTTACCGATGAAAAATGCTGCACAATCCCCTACTTGCTGCCACTTCTATCATACTGGTTAGTGACTTGTATGCATACTTTATTTTTATGAGTAGGAGGCAGTAGATCCCGCTTTAATGCTCCGTGGCGCAGCTCCAAATACACCCGAGTTTTAAATAATCGACCAGGCTAGCCCCCCCCAAAAAAACCTCCATACACTGTGTCACCACAGCCTGATAAATATGGCTAATCAGGAAACACTGCAATGGCAAAACGCTTAACGTTAATTAAATTGACGAACCAATCATTCAGAAAGAAATAAATCATGTGGAAAGATGCAAGGGCATCTCTAGTCTTAGGACTTCCAGGCAGAAAAAGGTTCTAGCTAGCTAGCAAGCCAACACGCCTGACAGTTCTCTGCTTGCAAAACGTTAAGTTACCTAACCGCTACACCAAGATCGCTTTTTAATTTAGCTCGGATATCACTAGCTCACTAAGCTAACTCGTACCTCAAAATAAAAAATAATAAAATACCTTGTTCCAAAATATTATTCGTTCACTCATTCACTTTACGTTAATTGTTCCAACGTTACATGTTTGGAACAATTGCGAGGGAAACTTAGGACCATAGGATCAGAGAGGAATACATTAACAGATGAGGGGCGAAATGCACAGAATTAAACTGTTCTGAAAACATATCTTAAGGATGAATATTTCGCAATTAACGTTACCTAGCTAAGGACGTATGGTATTTATTTTGAAAGTATGAGAAATCACACTTAGCCTTGGTCTGCATAAGACCACACTCCGGCTACAAAGACTTAAAAATGAAAGCACAACTATTTCAGTTACAAGGTTAAAAAAATATATAGCCATAATGGGGAAGCCATTGTTAACATAAGTTATACATATATAAGTTAACAAAATTGAACACTGAATTAGGCTACTTAGGCCTAGCACTTACCATATCTGATCCAGTGTGGCGCTGAAAAAGGAGGTGATCCAATCAACTTCATGTGTTTCCGATGCTGTCCTATCCCACAATGCTGCGCGGTCCAGTTAAATTCAAATTTCACAGTAATTTGCTGTGTTATGGCATAGCCTGCATTGATTTCACAATAAAATTCTGAATACAGTATTTAACTGTGAAATATTACTGTTATATCTTGTGAAATCCTGGTAATATTTTACAGTGTGGCTGTCTGCGCTTCCACTGTGAGCTGGTAATTCCTGTGCATTAATAACAAATGTGTGAAAAAGAGCTAGTGTTATTGGACAGTCTAGCTGGAATACTACAAGAAAATTGTACTGTTAAATCATTTTTGCAGGTTCTAGAGAGTAAAATCTTCTTCTTCTTCTTCTTCTTCTTCTTCTTCTTTTTCTTTTTCTTCTTCTTCTTCTTCTTCTTATTATTATTATTAATACTATTGAAATAATTTGTACTTTGTTAACTTTCAGAAGCAACATTGTTGACCAAAAAGCTTTTTACAAGAATATTTGAGTTCAGAAAATGCAGACGGAAAAAAAAATAACAATCATAAGAAATTGCATTTTCTAAAATATTATACTTCACAAAGTAAACCTATTTTAAGAACTGAGCATGTATATACTCTACACTGTGTGAGTCAGCTAGGTACCCGAAATGTACTTTTTTATGAGTCCAGAAGGAACAATAATGTGTCCTTCCTTTCGTTTTCCATAAACACAGAACAAAAAGAATGAAAAAAAAAAAGGTCAGAACACTGTTACAGAAACATTTCATCTGAGCAGACTTGAACTCTTTTTCATGATCGTTTCATTTTCTCACTCTTTGGACGGAAACATTTGAGCACATATCATGCAGTGATAGATCACAAAGCCAATAACATAAGGCCTGTGCAAGCTATAAAAACAGGCTTGGACTGACAGGAGCTTGCAAAATAAACACCTAAATCAAAGGAAAAGGCAATCATTTCTTTATTCGCTGTAATAGAAATGAATGGAAAAAAAACAGCCAAGTGATACTTAAGTAAGGGTGTTAAATAATGCATGAAAATCCATCTTCCAAGCCTTGGTTATAAAAATCCATCTTCCGAGCCTTGGTTATAAAAATCTATCTTCAAAGCCTTAGTTAGAACTTGGTGATAATAGCCACTGAATGTTACATTTTTTTATACACAGTAACATGCTCTGTTTAAAAAAAAATTGAATTAACCAACAGTTGTCTTTAATGTCTGAGATGTCCTTCCTCTTTTGAAAATATTACATGACATGTTACCAAGGTGACATTATTCTCCCTGGAACTAGAAAAAAAACTGTTGGATTCAATCGACATTTTTTTCTTAGCTCTGGCTTGCGATTACATGACTGTTGATTTCATTTCATTTGGCAAATGTGTTAATCAACAACATGAATTCACCAAACTGTGTTTGTAAAAAAATGAATGAGTACTTGCACTCAAAAACCAAAGTTGGCTGACTCGAGGCCAAAGTCTTAACATAGAGAACAGATGGAAAATTGTTCTCAGTATATTTGACACAAGGGGCAAGAGCATTGGTTTAGAAGACTATTCCTGGAGGAGCTTTTGCTTAACCATACACTTAAAGTCTTGCCGTGGAAAGACTAGTAATACAATTTAGAAGGACCAAACCTCTTACACATTTAGGATGCTGTCATGTATTGAGACAAATGAATGTCTGTTTCTTTCTGTCCCAGACAAATGTTTTTGTTGCATGTGATGTTCTTCAAAATAATTTCATGGGAGCACAAAGATCAGTCATCAGGAACGTTTTATTTCTTACATTTATTTGGGTTTTATTATTCAATGCTTTGTCTTTCAGGGACAGCAGTGATACTAGCAAGAGATGTGAGAACCTCTCAAGTGGGAAGAAAGAAACAGTCAAACACTCAAACGGTGCAAGAAATCTCAGAAGGAACCCGGGTTAGAGGAGCAGCCCTTCCTCTGCTGGCCGGACCGGTATCAGTAGTTAAAGTTGGGTTACATTGTAATAGGAGGGAAATGGGGATGGGCACATGGACAAAATGGTTGAGCAGATAATAGGTATTAAAGTAACCTATAAAACACAGCTGACAAAAAGTCCTGTACATTAATATGCAGGTCAGAAGAACATTTCTAAAATATATCTAGGCCTCCTGTTTGTGTTATGGCAAGGGCTTTAACCAAGAGAGGTTCAGAGCTGGAGCAGTGCGTGAACTCAGGGTGGGGGAAAGGGGCAGAAGGCCCAGGAAGAGAATACAGTATGGATACCTTGGTGAAAGAAAAGGAGGACATAGTTACACCAAGGTAGGAGGCCAGAGGAGGTGAATAAATAATTTAAAAAAAATTGTTTTAATGAGATACAAGAATACCTAACAATTACTCAGATTTATGGAAATGTTTTTTAAAATAAATGGTGACACAGGCAGGTACACACACACACAGGTGACCTTGAATACCACAGCTCCTTTGCCATGATTGGTTAAAACACCTATGACATTTTCAGAGTTGCTCTGATGTTTAAAACACAGACACACAACCCTTGGTGCTGTCAAATCGTACATCGGCCCACTGTGACATAATCTTTATCCAGCTCCAGTTACATTCAGCTATCACAAATGGTATTGCTTCTCAGAGACGCCTAACCATGTGTTTCTCTAGCTCTCCAGTATAAAACAATAGTCTGTGAACATGCATTTAACAGTAATGATAACCAAGGGACTTCCCTGATCTAATTGTTCTGCTATTTGAGTCTGATATGACTGTTGCTTTGGGAGAGAATTGCGTAAGCTGTTTCAAGAAGCTGTGAAGTTGGAGCGAGTCTGAGAACTAAAATAATGAGCTGAATGGCAGCGGAATTGTCAGACATTGCAGCAAGATTGAAAAAGTACTGGCAGGATAACAGTGGTAGTTCACCTTCTAAAATATCAATGAATAATTTGCAGACTGAAGTCACTGAAAGCACAGCCAATTTTCGGAACTAAAACTCCCACACTTCGCAGGGAATTGCAGAAATAGAACATGTTTAATTAGTAAAAAATATTAATTAGAAATTGAGCATTTGGGTTTAACGTCCTTTCATATTTTTGTTTAATGAAACGGGTCAAGACAAATACAGATGTCTAGTTTAGCGCCCCAGTCAAGATAGAAATGGAGAGTGAAACGTCTGACTTTCACGTTTCATTTTCTGACTCATTATAAATGTATAGTGTTAGTTGAGGAAAAAGTAGCTGCCATGGTAGCTGCATCCAAATAGGAAGGACAATGCGTGTAGAAGCTAAATAATAACAGAATGTGTGCTTATCGTTCAGATCATTATGATCTTCTTTCTGTGCATTAATTTCTCCACGCTGGGACTATTGCCAAAAGCAGATCCTTAGAACATCCAAATCTCTGTACATCCCAAACATGTCATCCACCCCGCTTGACCTTACACTCACCTAGGATGACATTACAGTATGGCCCTCTTCCTCTGCAAGGTGGTACTGGACAACGAACTGCCCTTTATCCAAGTACGTTGCGGCCGTATGTCGGACGTGCAGATTCTGCCTGCGCAACATATGGAGAATCTGTCTTGCTCTCACCACCCGCTCACCCCTTAGTCCAGGCTCTGGTCAGTTTACATCTGGACTACTGCAACGCTCTCACGTGTGACTCATCTCTCCCTACTCGCTGGTTAGGTCAGTAGCATCGAATTTAGCATATCGGGCGGCTAATGGGAGCGCTCTGTTATATCTTTAAAAGCTCGTCAGACCCTGGGGAGACGTGTGGAGAAGCCCGTAGGACAGCAGACTCGTGGGCTGCATGCAATTCCCCCTGCACAGGCAGGCGGCGGTTTGATCCCCTGCGTGGTACATTCTCAGCAGTTGTCCCGTCTCTCCTTTCTACCTGTCTGAATAAATACAAATACTATGAAAGGTGAGCAGACTGCTTTTTTTTTTTTATCCCACCCTACGCACCAGGCAAACCTCTCCATTCTGGTACATTCTGTGCATCTTTTCATTGATTATAAACGGGCCTCCTGTGCCCTCTGGGTGATTCCACACTTGTGTTGCTTAGACTAACACTGATGATCTCCGCTTCTGCGTGTCACCCTGGGTAAGATTGTCTGCTAAGTGATTTTAATGCAATGAAATGCAACACAAAGTATCCCGAGCTGGAACACCACTGCAGCCAGAGCTGAGACTAACTGAAATCCGGTCCTGGCGTAGGAAGTCTGCCTAGGTTTACGCCATTAGCCCGCTGCTGGTTTGCACACATCGACAGCACCTTGGGCGCGAGGAAACGCTTAAGAGTCCCGTGACTGTAGCAGTGGAAACAAACACCTGAAACAGGAGCGGGAATAAACCGGTCCTTCATACGGCGGGCCGACCTACAGCGAGGGGGTGGGCACGCCTCCACATGCTGGAGAGGGTTACTGATTTCCCCCAGCGCCGCGCCGTACAGCCAAAGCTCTCTGATTAACGCCTCAGTATTCCTCCACCGCCACATCATTTATTAATGGAGAGCAGCCAGCTCGCACAGGAAACTGCGGGAACACAGGGAGGAGAGAGAGACGGCTGACCCTGGCTAATTCATTGGACATGGAGGGGGTGGGTGGTGGAAGTTGGGCAGTAGTTTTTTGGTCACAGGATGCATTCAAACTTCATTAACTTGTGTGTCAGTGTGGGAGTGAGCAAGGCTGGCATGCTGAGATGGTGGAATAGAGCTTAGGGACAGTGGAATGAAAAAGCTTAATTAAGGATGTCGACAGCAGTGTGCGCAGGTGAGCGAGATAGCACACCTCTTGCAAATCTTTTTAAATAATAATAATAATAATAATAATTCAGATTAAAAAAAGCTTATGTCACACCCTTGATAAACAGTTGCTATGTTAATCACGTCAGAAGTGTTCCTCTTCATCTACCTGATAACACGTTCCATGGTACATGCATTTATTGTTTGGCAAATTCTTATAAATATATGTTTTTGGAAACACATAAACGCGAGTACTTATTAGAGTATTGTGAGACTCATCTCTGCTCAATTGCTCATGCGGCAGTGTAGGCTACTGTGATACTTATCAAGATTCACCCCGTCTGCAAATTTACAATAGCAAAATACTTCTCATGTCCCTAATTAGTTAGTAATTAAAAACATACCGATATACACCACTGTATTGTTAAGATGTACCTTCCCATTTACTGAGTAAGTCAACTGAAACAGAACTGTAAAAGGAAGCTATGCTTAATCCCATGGATTTACTGAGTCCTTACCACATCCACCATAAGTCTGTCTATTTCCTTTCTAAACAATTAAGGCAAATCTTTAAGTACACAATTACACTCAAGCTATAGCAAATCTAAAACTTTGATAACTACAATGTAGTTTATTGTAATAGAAGAGGTGTTATGCATTTAAATTTTAGTTTTTTAGTACCTATTTTATACCAGTGGTAATTACCCAATTGTGTGTTATCTTTACCATGTATTTAACTGGCTGTAACAGGATGCATTACCAAGAAATGTACGGCCAGATAACTTGTATACAATTTGTGCTTGGGGAGAGTATTCCACTGTGCGCCTGGATCCTAACTGAAAAACACATTAGAGAGACGATGAACGACCTGTTTTTTTGGCACTTGGGGGAGGTGCAAGGCTATTAACATTTAAACTAAATAACATAGAAACCTCCGGAAGCTTACAGGCGCACCTGGTCACGGCAGCGAGCGTTTGATACTCGCAGTATATCCGAAGACCAGCTATTTGAAGACAGCAGTTGTCACAACATGAAAGACAGACCCCTAAATGAATACCCCGGGGTTGCCATGTCATATACACTTTCATCTTTCAATCTTCTCTTCCAAAGCAAACCCATATTCTTTTCATTTATTTTTACTTTCATTACAGTGTTCTTGTGTTTGACGTCATCAAGTAAATAGTCTCCTCACAGCACAGTTTGTCATCAAAGCAATTCATAATCAACTTCCCCCTATGTTCAATAGCTTTTTTCAGAAAAAATGAGGGAAATCGTAATTATAACACAAGATGTAGGAGCCAACATCAGCTGCCTCTTACTCAAACAACTATGTTTCAGTTCAGTCTTCATTTTAGAGGAGCCAAAGTTTTCCTTCCTACTAATTTGACCTTTCTCCCCATCTGTTTTAAAAAAAAAAGTGAAATGGCACTTAATTCATAACTGGCTTGTCTATTGAATCATCATATTGTAATGTGTAGTTTTGTGTGATGATTACAAGGTTGTTGTTTTTTTTTCCTATTTTTAAAAAATTGCTTTTCCTCTTCCCCTTTCCCATTTTCTCACTATATTCAGTCACTTTAAAATATATATATGCATTTTATTATGTTTTTTTATTTGTTTACAAATACACACAATGTCTGTCTAGTTAAGGGAGCCACTAGATATACCCCTTCTGGTTTCTTTGGTCTTTCCTGCGCAGCTTTTCATGACTATATATATATATATCATTTGTATTTTCCGCTATTCATATGTGCTAAATAAAAAAAATAAAAAGAAGGGAGTTCTAACGGCAATAATCGTAACAAAACAGAATAAACATGAACCGGTGAAATTTAAATCAAACATCCTTCTAAAGATGCCAGATGACACATTTTCTTTCCGGTTCTACAACTAATTGTTTTGGAGGTATAAAGAAGCCTTGTGCATTTTTACAAAGGCTGCATAATAAATAAATAAATACATAAAAGTCTGAACTATTACGGCAGGTACTAACTGCCAAGCCCCATGCCCATTATCAGGATTTATGAATTATCACTAAATCGATACAAAATGTCAGAGAGTACTCAGAATGCAGTAGCTATTAGCCATTTGAGTTGCTATTTTTATTTTTTGTCATTATACAATAATCTTTCCTGACTGTGAAGAATGCCTTTCTCTCAATGTTGCATACGAGAAGTAATGAGTGCAATGTGTGTACAGATTGTCAGATAATACATAATTAGAAAGAAGTGCATGAAAGTACTTGAACAATATATTAAGGGGACATTGTTTCTTAATATAAATTGTGTGTTGCATGCTACTGATTATTTATGAATAAAAGCACTACTGAAAACCAGAAAGAGCCGTGTTGTGCTCTTTGGATGATTACATGGTCCTTGCACTCAGTATCTCAGAAGTCACCTGAATTGAGTGAACTAGTGTTTGTTTTACCTCGTAGAAGAGATAAGCATTGCAGTGCATTCTGGACCTGAATGTGAGAGACTTCATGAGGGGAATTGAGCATGACCAGCAAAGGCCTGAGAAAGAGAGAAAAAAATAGAGAGAGAAAAAGAGAGCGAGAGAGAGAAAGAGAGAGAGAGAGAGAGAGAGAGCGAAAGGGGGGAAATAAATTAAAATACATTTTATTTGACCTTATAACTGTACACTTCAGAGAAAACTGAGGCAGAGAACATGTGAAATGGAGGGAGTCACAGAGAGAAAGGGGCAAGTGGAAGGGAAGTGTCGCTCTGACCTTGAGAAAACATCACATGAGTTAGGACTGGGTAAACCTGTCTGTAAAAAGACTGTGTAAAGTTGAGCGAGATTTGTCGCGTGTCATGTGATGCAAACAGTATTTCGATGAGTTTTCCGGAAAACTGCCATCGCCTTAATGTGCCCTATCTCATGTGCAGCCATATGTGAAAATCAAATATTACAAAAAAAATGAAAATATTGACATTTTGGGTGGGACATCTGCACAATTTGCGATGCCACGTTTCTGAGCTTTGTCCTGTCGTTGTTTTTCTCAGGTTCTTGTCCAGTGGAAAGGTTACAACATTACAAAATACAGACATTCTGTCTGCAATTTGTGTTCAGGAACAAGCCATGTGGCAAACTCACAGTAAAGGTGATATTCATTTTGTCATTACTGTTTGCCATTAATACCACCTAGCATGAAGCTATTAAGTGTTGTACTGTGAAGTTTAATATGGGTAGTTTGACCTCTATTTCCATAAGTCTAATGCTTCTATAATAATAATAATTATTATTATTATTATTATTATTATAGGTGCAACTGCCATCTTCAGCTTCATCATTATTACCATCATAATCATTGCTGTGGGTGTGTTTGTGTGTGTACACTATACACACACACATACACACAGTATACTGTATACACTATGAACATGGGTGCACATGTGTGTGATTAAGAGGTGTGGGCTTTAAGACGTCGCCTGGGGGAATTTACCTCAGTTCCTACATTGTGTACTTCCAGGTGTGACTGAGTTCATCTCATCAGAAGTAATGTCACCTGTCAGCTGTGTCGCACCACTCCCAGGGATCACCAAGCCATGGTCTGCACCTTTGAATTTCTTAAAAACACATGAAAACCCCCATACAGCACATCCTCCTGCAGAGCCTGTCATATACAATAGACACGTTCAACACAAAATGCAGACTGTGAATTGAAATGAGTTGCAGACATTTAAAATTCCCCATAGATGCCATCCATTGTGATAATAAAAATCCACGTGAACACAATGCTAAAAAGAGGAATTGAAGAGACCCATCCATGACTGTAAAGTGCTACAAATAAATGTGACTATTATATAGCTTTTTTTCTTTAATAATCTTGACTCACATTCTCATTGAATAATAGAGCCTCCAGGATGATCAGTTGTGTTCTTAGATGACATGGTAGTCGGGAAGCTACCAGCTATCGGCAGGGCCTCTCCTCTAAATGTTGACAATGCTCTTGTACTACTATGTGACCGGTACCCCAGAAAACATTTACAAACTTTCATAATTTTTTTAGATATACATATTTATGAGTGAATATCCAGCTAACTGTGCTCCTCATTGTAAATTATTATATACTATTGTAAAACTTAGAATATTTATGGCAGGTATATTTTCGATACTTGATGGAACCTCCAGTTGGTATTCAATGATATGATATTACATTACTGGCATTTAGCACAGAGCAACTTACACAACTTTTAGTATTTTTACACAGTATCCATTTATACAGTTTGATACCATATACACTGAGGCAATTCATGTTAGGTACCTTGCTCAAGGGTATAACGGCAGTGTCCTACCTGGGAATCGAACCTGCAACCTTTGGGTTACAAGCCAAGTTTGTTTACCGTGATACTACACTGCCACCTAGGTTTATAGCTGACAGGGCAAACAGTATACCGTTTTTCACAAAAAAATCATCCTTGCGGGATGATGCAGACTATGTCGCCCATATGAACTGTGTGCAGCACAACACAAACACAGAGATAAATCTTACAGCTTTGTCATTTCAGCCTTCACAATGATGCACCATGTGGGCTTAGTGAATCAAGAGGAAGATTTATAATCTTTTCAAACCAATATCTACATGAGAGATAATGGAGTAGCTATGAAACATTGTCAAAAAATTGAGCAACACATCGGAGAGGCATTGTCATGGTGTGTGTAGTGAGCTGTGAACTTTTCTCACTGTCTCACTTGAACTCATCCCCCCTGCTCAACGTGGGCCTTTGGGTCAAAGCCAATGAACTCTCCCACACTTTCTTTCCTCCGAAAAAATGGCAGCTACTAAAGTCTCCCAGTCCTGAAGGAATGCATCAGTTTGATTTAATTTCATAGACGGTGACCTTGGTGATAGTAATTCTTGTAAAATGTCACAGAAAAAAAATTATGTAAAAAGCTATTATAAAAAAACATTTTTTTTTTTCTTTATGAAAGTGTAGTTGATGAGAAACTACTTCCTCACTAGTTTGGTGGAGTTTTGCGGGATTTATTTTTCACACTGCTTGAAAAGTGAGGGGACAGGGCACATAGTAGACAGGGGTCTGAGTGGACAGGGGTCAGTGGACAGGGAACAGGGGTTGTATTCGGACACAGCCTATGTAAGCATGTTCATGAAACACAACGTCATCCATAGCGTCATCAACCCCACCCTTTCACTTAGCTTAAGATTTATCTCCATTTCTTAGTAAAAGTTGGTCTCAATAGCTTTGTGAATAGATTTTAAGATAAAACATTAGAGTGAACCTTAAATAGGAACCTTTTGTGCCACATAAGATAACTCGTAATGGAAAGATAAAATGTGTTGTGAATATGGCCCCTGAAGTTTTTTTTTTATAATTTTTTTTATCCACATTGCTACACGCCACTGTGGCGGGTAGGTTTGATACATTTACCCGAAAATTCTTAAATCTACGCACATTTGGCAGGTGGCGGGTGCTCATTTTCCACCCACCATATGACATATAATATTCATAAGAATCCAGTGTGACCCATTCATAGTGTAGGTGGTCCTGACCTCTGCTCGCAAGTCACCAATAATAAAGTAAACCGAGCCCACCGTTTGCAGTGCAATCTTACCGGCTATTTTTCTTAACCAATACATATCTTTCTGGCAACAGTCCCCACAGACCATACCTGGCATATAAACTTGAATAGTGTCACAGGCTCTGCAGATATTAGATTCCACCAAGATTGAAAAAAATTTATTTGGATAGTTTTTATTCATCCACAACTGACGGCAAGGCTCGTCTCAATGATCTGCAAAACTGCGAAGACAACTTTTGCGCTCAAGACGTGCATTGCTTCGGATTTTATACCTCGGCGTGTGTTTGAAACGGGAGGCGAGTTCAAACTTTCGCTTCTGTCCGCAGTCACAAAACAGAAGACGAGACCTTTCCAAAGTCTGATGTCCCCTTTGCTGATGACAAACCTTTTTATCTCTCCTCTATATTCTGAAGAACTCTCACCCCTTAGCGTGTCAACAGTGGCCGACGGCGAGAATGCTTGCTTAGGCCCAACATTCGTTCGGTTAGCTCAGTGCAAGCAAAAGAGACATGCAGTCGCCTTTTCAGATGGGAGAGCAATTGGTTAGTATCTCGCGGGCAGTCATGTTCATGGATGAGATTTGTGATTGTACTGTGCTGAGAGACCATCTGTCACATTTAAACAGCCAGGCGGCGTTCCCAGGCAGAAACCTTTTTAAACTGCCGCACAAAAAAACTATGGCAGCAAAAAGCTAAACACAAAATGTAATCAGCCTTTCATATTTTATTAAGTGATCTTATAATTAACTGCCTTTTCTGAGATGTGTGGTATTTCTGAAGATAAGGATGTAATTTCCTGTGTCAGTAAAATGGAATTTGTTCCGTACACTTCTTTTGCTTCACAAGTGATAATTCATGTGCATTCCCAAAAACGATAATTCCTTTGTTTTAAAGCTTTTTAATTTGTCATTCAGTGTTGGGACTGTTTCAGTAATAGAAGCCAGTATCAGTTAGGGACTATGATTGTTCAGAATTAATCATATGCAGAAAGTCAAGGGCACTGTGGTATCCGTTTCAATAGTTGCAGCATTAGTTAGGCCCTGTGAGTAAGTGCATTTGAAGATTACTTTTGAAATCTCAAGAAACAGCATTATTGTGTAACACAAAATTCTCAAATTTTCAATTATAAATACAGCATAAACTGTTCATTTAACTGTATGAGAGTTTATAGAAATCCAATAAAAATCGAATATAATCTGTACGACTAAAATATACTCTGTCAGGGTAGAGTTATCCTTAGCAATTTACTGTGCCCCATATAGAAATGCATGTATGAAAATGAATTCTGGATAAATGTGTTTATTTGTGGCATGTGATATCTGTACTTGTATTTAGATCTGTGCATGAAGATTGCATGGTGTACCCAGCACATTTCCCATAAAAAAAAAACAATTTTAAACAGAAGAAAATGCGCTTGAAAGCATCATAAGTGTACGGAAACAAGATGTACTGGGCGATAACTCACGTGGGCGAAGGATTACTTTTCACTCAAGGACAGAAGTTTCCCCTGTTATGTCATGACATATGAGGTCAAAAAGCAGGTGAGGCTTTCTCTAGTCCTCCAGTCTTCTCCAGCATGCTCATTGTCGTTCCCCACACCTTCCCGCCCAACCCCACCCCCATGCACCCAGGGGTTCCTCCATGAGCTACCAGAAAATGTTAACCAAGAATAAAACCTGTCTCATACCTAGACTATCACTGTTTGTCATGCATATCCATGGTGTGGTTTCCTACAGATTAATTAAACTTCATCTCTGCCAACAATTTTGGAGCAACGGTGCCAAACTTCGCAAAGCTATAGTTCCACATGGCACATAACTTGCTTTGTATGGGATTGCTGAAATGATCTACACTGTTCACTTCAGTTATTCATTACTATTCTTCAGTAATATTACAAAAAAAAAAAAACTTTCAGATGTAGGAGTTTTATCAAAATCGGACAAGGTCTGATGCTAATGCACAGACTACCATGGAATATAAACTGGCTTTTCTTTTTTTGGAAGGCACATATCGAGATAAGTTCCAGCGAGGACTGATCCACTCACCAGCTTACGAAATTGTTTTCCCATGCCCGCCACTCTAATTAGCATGATTTCTCAGAGAACTCCTCGTTAGCTTTGAAGGGTGGGCTTGATGTGGGAAATATGGGGGAGAAACGTACCCCAATTACCAGCACAGGACAAGATGAAAGGCACAAGTTGGAGGCTGCAAAATTGATCAATTAGAGTACATCTCTGCTTCCATCTAATGACAAATCCCCAAAACAAAGAAATAAACTCGGTTGTTCATTTTGCTTTTTTGGTTGCACAATAAGTAATTAACTCACCGCAAAGGGATACTTAATGGAAACTGAAAAAAACATTTAAATAATAGACTACATATCTAGATGCAGTGTAGAGGACGAGCCTGATAGCTGCACGGCTGAATTAAGCACTGTAATCATCATATCGGCAGCTCATGATAGTGTGCTTACTAGCACCTCATCATCAAAGACACAAGCCACTAATGGCACTCATAATGACATTAGCATTTCAGGGATTGGTGGCGCTGATTGGGTCCCTTCTAGAATTTTGTGCAATTGTTCCTGTCTAGGCAGCCAGAAAGAACAGCATCGGCGGTTCGGGATAGGCCAATGTTCTTTTCCGTTGAAGACTTTGTTTTTGAAAGTCAAAAGAGAAAGTGCTTACGTTGATGACCACACTACATAATTTAAAGGGCTTGCGTGTTTGGTTTCTCTAGGTACTGTGTGTTATTTTGTATGTCACTCTACCTTTGAACAAAAACATGTTTTTTTCCATAAAATGGAAATCTTTTTTTTTAGCTTTGCGCTCACCTTGTGTGTGTTATGTTCTGAGTGTCTGAGTTCTGTCTGATTTGTATTTTTATTTTCATTATTATTACTTTTCATTTCATCAGTACATTCCCCTCTGTTCGTGGGTTGTCCGAGTCGCATTCGTGTGTTTGTTTACCCTGTCTCGCGTATGCACTGTTTGGGTGACTTCGGGATTTTCCAAGGGTTCACGCTGTATTTCCGAAGTTTCGTTTTCTGTTTACTTCCTGCTTTACGTTTCCCGTGTTTATATTGTTTATATTACTAACTCGTGCTAACAATCACTCGGGTGTTTATTAGTTAGATGCACATTACTAAAACCATTAACTTAAATGTTTACTAACATACTAATTGTCTGTATTTAGTTAGAACTAACAATTAACAAGTTTCCTCACTGTATCTTTTCTATCTGCGATACTAAGCTGTCCTTGAGATACTGGTTAACTCGTTTCAGCTGTCTCTTCTTTGAGACCACGCCTCCTTAATTATAGTCACGTTCCGCTCCTACTTGAGCCCGTTGTTTGTAATGCTTGTTTCCGAGTCCCTTCCATGTGTTCGTGATTTTCTTGTTATTGAGTTATTGTCTCCTAATGTGTTCACCTTACGTTGTTTGTAACCCCTCCCACTTCCTTGTGTATTTAACCCAGTCGTCCTAGTCCCTCTTCGCGAGTTCCTCAATCTTGATAGCGGTCATAATAGTATGATTATATATACCATTTACAACCAGAATATGTGGCAGTAGGGTTGCTAAGAGACTTCTGAAATGGTTATGATGCAACACTGTGGACTCGTGCTTGATTTCTATAAATTATATGTGACAGTATATGTAATAATTAAAGGCAGTTCACAGTGTTAAAAAAAGTTATCTCAATTTAAATATACGACTACGACTCACTTCTTGTGAATGGTCTCAGACTCAGATTTCAGAAGATCTCAGATTGCTGGCGGTAAGTGACAGTGGCGGTATTGTAGAAGCACTGCTGTACATCACCATTAACCTATATTATCTCTGTATGTACCTAATACTAATCAGCCCTCCCACATAGACTGGGAGGATAATTTTCTCACTGTCTGTTAAACAGATGGTATATGCTGTCTCAGCTGTGTTTAATGAGGTCTCTTTTCTAAAGATAAGGGGAAAAGTGCCTTTAAACACATGGCTTAAAAAAGGAAATGAGTAACAGCTGGACTCATTATCAATCAAGCATGGCTGTGATGTGTGTGTGTGTGTGCGCGCGTGCGTTTGCGTATTTGTGTGTGTGTGTGTGTGCGCGCGTGTTTGTGTGTGTGTGCGTCATCCTGCATTTGACCTCTCTAATAGATACTATTCCATGGAGAATGAGTTCCACAGCCTTCCCAGAAGCTGAAAGAGTTGAATGAATTCCTCAAGTTCAGTTTAGAAAAATCATCATCGTTCCATCTTTTCTCGTTTTGTTTTTCTTTCAAGAGACAATATTTCAAGGGACACATTTGAGAGCTCATTACATTTTGAAAGGAAAAGACAGTGATAATTTTCAATAAATTGACATACAGGTCAAAACATGCCTGTAATGATTACGTTTTCATTTTACACTTAGAAATTAA
The DNA here is from genome assembly GCA_022702515.1 of Ilyophis sp. 1 JC-2022. Taxonomy (NCBI): domain Eukaryota; kingdom Metazoa; phylum Chordata; class Actinopteri; order Anguilliformes; family Synaphobranchidae; genus Ilyophis; species Ilyophis sp. 1 JC-2022. The sequence goes on from CM040397.1 coordinate 88,062,846, forward strand.
AGTAATATATAAGGTTTTCAGTTTCAATTAGCCTTGAAAAAGTAAGCAAGTTACACAGTTCTCTCTCAGCCAATATTTGAAGGCATAAGATGTTTATCAAAATGGAAATTTATACTGGAACTAGGCGAGCAATCTCAATTCTCCCTCCTGGTGTTTTATTTACTTATTTATTTATTTATTTGTGCTTTTGTGCTGCCCTTCAGCAGTGGTGCTCAACGCGTACGGAACAAATAACTCTAGGAGTGTTAGCTGATGGTATCACACAGCAGTGAATAGAAAGAGAAACACTAGTCCTGAGGGGTATTCCACACAGCAGGATTACCGAGTTAGCTGGATAACTGCACTGAGTAAAACCCGGAACAGCTCTTTTTACAGTCCATGTTCCAGGGTTCTGCGTTTTTCTCAGTGCAGTTATCCAGCTAACTCAGTAATCCTGCTTTGTGAAATACCCACCTGATTTAGCCCCGATCCTTAGTATTGAATGTCTTATGGAAGAAGACAAGAGGAAATCTGCCCAAATAAAGGCATAGCTGGTGTTTTAGAGGTTTACATTTGGGATACAGGATCCGGTGAGTTCAGGGGTCCTGCGGGTCCTGCCTAAACGTGCCACTCAGTTTTACGGCAAATAAAGGAGGTGATGCAGTTTTAATAGTGACTATAAAAGGTACTAACTCTACTATACTTAGTACTAACTGTACTAAGATATACTCTAAGAATATACTGTAGGTCAGGGACGTGCACAGACTTTTTGGGGGTCAGAGGTGCTGAAAAGGGGGCACCCCCCTGTGCACAAATTTGCACAAAATACTTTCTCTTCAAATTGCATTTCACCAGAGACCCCCTGTGCACGTACACTATAATTGAATTCGCAGACACCTTAGTGTTCAATATACAGTATTTGACCTTTAATCAGGGAATGGACATTAAATAAACATTAAACACATAAAATACACAGTAAATAATGACAAAGTACTAGACATGTGTTTTACATATCTCTGAAGATATGCATGACATCACTGGGGCAGACTGGAATGTCCTTTTCAATATCAGGAGAGGCCATGTGCTCATTATATGTGACTGCTAGCCTAAGACCAAACTGAGCAATGGCGGCTGCTGAGCTGAAAAATAACAGGTTGGAAAACGTTTAATTCACAAAATAATACTATCAGATATAGCGGTGGAATGGTCTCCAACCTCATCAAAAATGACAGGGGAAGACTCAGTGCTGTTATATTGGCAAAGGGAGGGAGCAGAAAGTATTAAATACAAGGATGCCTATAACTGTGACACACATCTTCTTCAAAATAAAAAAATTATATATATATATAATATGCAAAGTATAGTATAAGGTATAAAATATATAACGGTAATTAACTGTCAGCTGTATTAACTTTTCCTTTTTGAAATTAATCAATTAATTAATATAGCACTTTTCAAGCAAAAGGCAAGAGGTGCTTTACAAACAATTATTAAAACATCAAAATGTAACGTAAAACGTTGAGGCAGATATACAGAAAATAAAAGCAATTACAATATACAAATAGTTTTAAAGGAAACCAAAAAATTTTTTTTATTAAATGACATTACAAGGTAATCTATAAAAACGTGTCTTCAATTTAGTCTTAGACGATGACACTGATTTATATTTTCTGAGTTTCAGAGCCTAGGGGCTGTAACTGAAAAAGAACAGTCTCCCGTTGTCTTCAGCCTAGAATCTGGAACAGCAGAGCCTAGGGGCTTTAACTGAGAAAGCACAGTCTCCCGTTGTCTTCAGCCTAGAATCTGGAACAGCAGAGCCTAGGGCAGGCCTGGCCAACCCGCGGCTCCCGAGCCGCATGCGGCTCTTTGCCTGGTTTCATGCGGCTCTTACGTTCATATCGAAGTTTGTGCTTGTGTTTTTTTTTAATGTGCGTGAGTTCAATACGGTATTTTCGTCAAACGCGCATGTGCGTGAGATGAAAATACCGCAAAGTTTCCCAGTAGGGGCAAGATCATTTGAGTAAACAATTTGTGTCAAGTTCGCTCTCAAAATGGCAGGGAAAAAATGCACAGCAAAACGAAAATATGAAGATGAACACAGGACGTTTTTAACAGAGTGGGAGAGTTTATATTTTTTTGTTGAACGTAATGGCAAGCCATTCTGCCTTATATGTCAGGCGTCATTAGCGCATTTCAAAGCTTCAAATCTTCAGCGCCACTTCAGCTCACTCCATGCTAACATCGACCAGGAATTTCCAAAAGGGACTGAACTTCGCAAGCACAAGTTGGTCACTTTGAAAAGTCAGGCAGAAAAGCAGATACAGTTTTTCCAAAAATTTACGAAGCACTCAGAGACCGTAACGCTTGCATCGTATCAACTGGCTTGGAACATTGCACGGGCTAAAAAGCCATACAATGAAGGGGAGTTTGTTAAAAAATGCCTCAGTGACGTTGTTGAAATCTTGTCTCCTGAAAACGACAAACTAAAACGAATGGTATCAGACGTCGTGTGTGTGTGTGTGTGTGTGTGTGTGTGTGTGTGTGTGTGTGTGTGTGTGTGTGTGTGTGTGTGTGTGTGTGTGTGTGTGTGTGTGTGAGTGTGTGTGAGAGAGGAAGGGATGGGGTGATGTTCATGTGTGCCCATGTGTATGATGTGGCTCTTTGCGGTAACACAGTAAAAAATGTGGCTCTTGTCTCTGACTGGTTGGCCACCCCTGGCCTAGGGGCTTTAACTGAGAAAGCACAGTCTCCCATTGTCTTCAGCCTAGAATCTGGAACAGCAGAGCCTAGGGGCTTTAACTGAGAAAGCACAGTATCCCGTTGTCTTCAGCCTAGAATCTGGAACAGCAGAGCCTAGGGGCTTTAACTGAGAAAGAACAGTCTCCCGTTGTCTTCAGCCTAGAATCTGGAACAGCAGAGCCTAGGGGCTTTAACTGAGAAAGCACAGTCTCCCGTTGTCTTCAGCCTAGAATCTGGAACAGCAGAGCCTAGGGGCTTTAACTGAGAAAGCACAGTTTCTCATTATCTTCAGCCTAGAATCTGGAACAGCAGAGCCTAGGGGCTTTAACTGAGAAAGCACAGTTTATCATTGTCTTCAGCCTAGAATCTGGAACAGCAGAGCCTAGGGGCTTTAACTGAGAAAGCACAGTCTCCCGTTGTCTTCAGCCTAGAATCTGGAACAGCAGAGCCTAGGGGCTTTAACTGAGAAAGCATGCAGTCTCCCGTTGTCTTCAGCCTAGAATCTGGAACAGCAGAGCCTAGGGGCTTTAACTGAGAAAGCACAGTTTATCATTGTCTTCAGCCTAGAATCTGGAACAGCAGAGCCTAGGGGCTTTAACTGAGAAAGCACAGTCTCCCGTTGTCTTCAGCCTAGAATCTGGAACAGCAGAGCCTAGGGGCTTTAACTGAGAAAGCATGCAGTCTCCCGTTGTCTTCAGCCTAGAATCTGGAACAACAGAGCCTAGGGGCTTTAACTGAGAAAGCACAGTTTCTCATTGTCTTCAGCCTAGAATCTGGAACAGCAGAGCCTAGGGGCTTTAACTGAGAAAGCACAGTCTCCCATTGTCTTCAGCCTAGAATCTGGAACAGCAGAGCCTAGGGGCTTTAACTGAGAAAGCACAGTATCCCGTTGTCTTCAGCCTAGAATCTGGAACAGCAGAGCCTAGGGGCTTTAACTGAGAAAGAACAGTCTCCCGTTGTCTTCAGCCTAGAATCTGGAACAGCAGAGCCTAGGGGCTTTAACTGAGAAAGCACAGTCTCCCGTTGTCTTCAGCCTAGAATCTGGAACAGCAGAGCCTAGGGGCTTTAACTGAGAAAGCACAGTTTCTCATTGTCTTCAGCCTAGAATCTGGAACAGCAGAGCCTAGGGGCTTTAACTGAGAAAGCACAGTTTATCATTGTCTTCAGCCTAGAATCTGGAACAGCAGAGCCTAGGGGCTTTAACTGAGAAAGCACAGTCTCCCGTTGTCTTCAGCCTAGAATCTGGAACAGCAGAGCCTAGGGGCTTTAACTGAGAAAGCATGCAGTCTCCCGTTGTCTTCAGCCTAGAATCTGGAACAGCAGAGCCTAGGGGCTTTAACTGAGAAAGCACAGTTTATCATTGTCTTCAGCCTAGAATCTGGAACAGCAGAGCCTAGGGGCTTTAACTGAGAAAGCACAGTCTCCCGTTGTCTTCAGCCTAGAATCTGGAACAGCAGAGCCTAGGGGCTTTAACTGAGAAAGCATGCAGTCTCCCGTTGTCTTCAGCCTAGAATCTGGAACAGCAGAGCCTAGGGGCTTTAACTGAGAAAGCACAGTTTCTCATTGTCTTCAGCCTAGAATCTGGAACAGCAGAGCCTAGGGGCTTTAACTGAGAAAGCACAGTCTCCCGTTGTCTTCAGCCTAGAATCTGGAACAGCAGAGCCTAGGGGCTTTAACTGAGAAAGCATGCAGTCTCCCGTTGTCTTCAGCCTAGAATCTGGAACAGCAGAGCCTAGGGGCTTTAACTGAGAAAGCACAGTTTCTCATTGTCTTCAGCCTAGAATCTGGAACAGCAGAGCCTAGGGGCTTTAACTGAGAAAGCACAGTCTCCCGTTGTCTTCAGCCTAGAATCTGGAACAGCAGAGCCTAGGGGCTGTAACTGAGAAAGCACAGTTTCTCATTGTCTTCAGCCTAGAATCTGGAACAGCTAACAATGATTTGTCTGATGACCTAAGAGGGTGATTGGTTTGGTAAGGAGACAGGTATTGCGGTGCCAAACCATGCAAAGCTTTGCAGGTAATTAAAACCATTTCTACCTCACTGCCCATGTCCATGTCCTATTATAACAAAAATGATTAAATATAGTGCGTCGACCACTCGGTCACACAGTAGAGGCCTAGGCTAAACAAGAGGGCTGATGATGTTTAGCTAGCTAGCCTAGATAATTAACTTAAGTAAGCAAATTACAGCCACTAATGCATTATTTTATATGAAATAGTACTGAGGATGTTGCTTTTACTCGCGGTTTCATCGTGCATACCTTCTTCTCTGCTGGTCAGGAAAGACAAGGCAAAAACGAAACAAGGCAACGTTCACCGTGCAACACAGAGACAGGAGAGGAGAGTCTGCCTCAGAAAAAGAAGCAAAGTTTTTTGTCAGTGGAGTTCATTCTGAGGCGCGCGCTGAGCAGTGCTTCTCAAGGTGGAACCATTTAGGCATGGGAAGGGGTGCACTTCACAAAAAATAATAATAAATAGCTGGCCCTTTTTTTGAGGACAGACACTTTCCCTCGGATGAAAATACTTAAAAGATTTTTAAAAGGCAAAAAAATAAAAATCGCCAAGAGGACACTTAACTGAAGGCAAAATGAGCAGAGGCTCAAGCCTCACACTTTGTGCACATATAGCTCCCGCTGTAGCCCTACTGTTCATCGATATCAGCACAAAGCTGAGAAAGTCAGTTATGTTAATTTCATATGACAGGCTATCCACGAGCTCGAAGGAAACGCAAAAAGGTATTTTCCACGGCAGGTCATTCGGTATGATTGCATTTCTGATTGCGCTCCTCATTATTTGAGGTTCAAGTTTGTGCTACTTGCACGCGGGCAGCTTCAGTTCATGCCAATACATACAAGGCATACCGCGCGCGGTATTGAATGATCCCGTCTGCCTAAATGCAATCTAAACCAATATGAAGCTGATGCTGGTGAGCGACTTGGCCAGACTAATGATGTTTCCGCTGACGGGAAAAGAGATGGCGGCCGGGCCGCTGGGAGTTATGTCATTAGATGTGGATCTTATAAAAATGCTAATTTGCCTTCTATGTGTAGCGCCAATTGCAAAATGGCTACTGGAGAAGGGAACCAACAAGGTTACCGATGTCAGTGGGATAATAATGCAGACAGAGTTTGCAGTGAGGTACAATTTTATGGTAGGAAAATGTTGTTGTACCAAAGAAATTGTCTGGTATGACAGGCTGGTAAGCAGTTTCTGTCAACGACCTGTTCCATGACAAAGCATTAAGCAAAGTGCCTAATAATAATAATAATAGCAAATGTTGCCATAGATAGACAGTAATGACTTGTTAGTAGACAGAAAAGTGTTATGATTTGAATCATTTTCACTGTGTTTGTCTTTCAATCATGAATGCTCAGTCATTCATTTGATATGCCTGTTTAAAGTAGACCCCATTGACCTGCTTTGTAATTTTCTTATTTTTATAACAAAGGAAAGGAAGTTCACACACACACACACACACACATACACATGCACGCACACACACACACACACACACACACACACACACGCACACACACACACACACACACACGCACACACACTATACAATTTCGGAACCCCCTGTGAACCCCCTCTGGATCTGCCACAGATATACATCATTATAATCGGCTGTGTCTATTCTCCCTGACAACAATTTCCGTTGTACTTTATATAAAAGTTGTACTGTCTGCTGTTGAAATTGGGACATAAAGCTTTGGTAAACATTTCTAAACTCGCAACATGCACTGCATATACTTTACCACATTTCCTATTCTATTGCCAGTCAGGTCTCAATTATATCTAATTTCTTATTGCTATGAAACAGTGATCAATATAACATCATCATGTCTCCGTGTTCCTGAAGTCAGGGGGCTGTCTGGGTCATCGGACCTGACAGGTGGAAAGATGCGCTATGCTCAGTCTTAACGGGATCAGGGAGGCACATGCTGGCGGCGAGCTTGTGGCTCTCTCGCTTTTGGACATTTGCGTTTAGCATCTCCAGTTTCAATCCATCAGCCCTGTGCTGGGATCAATCACACACTTCCGGAAGTCTCCGGACTCAGCAGGTGTATTGACCCTGCCCTGTGAGGGAATCGATTCTCTAATGCTTTTCAGATTGCCTATCATGCACAATGTGTCACGCATTTACAATGGTGTGAATATGCTGTATGTACTGTAGCCTATAACCACAAACTTTCCAGTATTCGCTCCCACAAAACAGTAACATGAGCAGGGAGTGGCATTCTGTCTGAAGAGAAAGGAAACAGGATCGTCTGGTGGCTCAAAGGCACTTTTTTAGTGTGTGGATGGGGCCCACCTCCAGGTATCGAATTCAGACCGTGCCAGTGCTGACTGTGACGGACACCCCCTCAGGGTGGGTCTAGTGTTGCCCAAGAATGGGGGTGTTTCACTAGGCCTTATTTCATTCCTCCTCCCCCCTTACTGAACAATCATGGCAGTAAAAAGCCAGTGTCAAATGTGGCCTGCTAAATCACGGTGTTTTCATTTATGTGAGGAAGTTCTACGGGAAATGAATTGTGATTGCATTGTATGTTTAACAGAGGTTCCAACTGATCTTGTTGGCTTCTTCTTTACAAGCCTTCAATGAACCGTTCCTACATGACCCGTTGTGAGCACACGTCAATGCTGACTGACGTTAGCGCTGCTGTCGTTCCGGGAGAGCGCATGCTCTGCTCCAAAGCATGCCATTCGCTTCTTATCGCGCTGCAGCTTGCAAGTCGGGCTCGCGTAGCGGTGAGTCAGAGGAAGCCGCGCTTCACGTGCGACTCAACTGGCAGACGTGCAGGCGCCTGATCGACCAACGGGGGTCGCTAGAGAGCGGTGAGATGTGGATCCTTGTTGACCGAACTCTCCCTAACCCAGGTGACGTCACCGTCAATTGCGTACTCTTTGGGGCCACTGGACTCAGTCGCTTCTGGCACGGTTGGGATTGGATTTCAGACCGCGGGCCGCTTCCATGCACTAGAACAAGAACAGCACCTTTAACTGGATGAGCCACACCACCCTGCAGCCCTTTCTGTTGAATTTTTAAAAAGACTTATTTAAAGACTTACTGGCAACCTCATATCATATTACAGTGTTTCCATTTTAACATCACATACCTCTTCAAGTAGGCTATTTAATGGCATCATTAAACATTTACAGCAGATCCACTTGAGGCTAAATGTCCTGTAAGCACTGAAAAAAATCCATAGGATTGTATGGTCATAGCTAAGGATATTACAGAATGCAGCAAGACACCCCACTTAAGAATAATGTCCCCTTAGCTTACACATTCATTTGAAAATAAATATCTGAAAGCAATTTGAATACAAAGCGCATAGTCCAATGTCCTAATGCAATATTGGAAATATATAGCACATGTTTTTTTACGCCAAGGGAGTGTACACAATGCTCAGCAAGCTCTCACTTAATCTTCCCTGAGTACTGAGGTACCGATAATGAAAGAAAATGGACAGGAAACAGTGTCTCAGTAAGAGTACACCTGGTACATTTAGAAACCAAGATTGATGTCAACCAATGCCAATTATTACTTGATGGTGCTGAGTGACCATCCTGAGTCCATCGTATTTCCTGCAGAGAGAGGCTGTTTTTGAAAATGACAATGAAGCACATCAATAAAGCGCCATCCACAAAGCACACATACTTGTTCATTGGTTTAAATAACATTATACTGCCATTATCCATATATCAAGGCCTGCCCAGTCACCAGATCTACAGACAAGCATTTATGGGCGAGCATGAAATGACACGCGAGACAGAATTTTGTCACGTCCATCGGCTATATGTTACATTACTTTACAGGCATTTAGCGGACGCTCTTATCCAGAGCAACTTACACAACTTTTTAGCATTTTTGTACATATTATTAATTTATACAGCTGGATACTGGAGCGATTCAGGTTAAGTACCTTGTTCAAAGGTAAAACGGCAGTGTCCTACCTGGGAATCGAACCTGCAGCTCTTATATGTGTTGTGAGTTGATTGACTTTCTTGTGGAAGAGTGGTCTGACTTTCTTGTGGAAGAGTGGCGTTGTGTTCTACGGCTCAACACCCCTGTAGCTGACATTACATCGGTGTTTCCATTTTTCGTTCACTACCCGGATTTGTCAAAAACATACAGACGGTTGACGGATAGCGATGCTGTTTTCTTATGCAGGCTGACTGATATTGTGAATCACTTTGAGAACCCGGCACCGTCTACCTTCTCCCAAAATCAGCGGCAGCAGAGTTTTTGAGATTCTGCCTTCATCTTCACAAGCAGAAAGTACTGTGTCAGCTCATGTTTATTCGGATTCAGCTTCTCCGTTTTCCAGGCACTTGGTTTGCTGGTCCTGAGAAATTTTGATCTGCACCTCTTGACACTGAAGAATGAGCTCTGTCATCTTTTTCTTCCGTGTGCTTGGATGAAAGCATAAACACGCTGACGTACACACACACACACGTACGCACACATGCATACGCACGCACACACACAGACATCTAGTTTTATGATAGGTCATCTGCAGACTGGTAGAGAGACTGGATGCCATCAAGAGTGTCATCATTATTTAGTTCTGTAGTGTGGTAATATAATTACTTAGCTAAAAACATTGTTTTGGTACTTGAACATTACTGTGCACTTCATTTACAGCTGTTTGAAAAGAAAGCTTCCAAATTTGTAAACTATAAATGATCCTACGTCTTCTGTATTTAATGGGTGTACAAAAACACACAACTTAACAGGATAATTGCTCATATCACGATGACATGCTAGACTAGACACCATCAAATTACTTACAATTACCATTCAAAATAATTTCCATGTGGCTTTATCTAGTCTTGTCTAATGAGAATCTAAGTTAAAATGTGCCCCAGTGCATCCATAATGAACACAATGATTATTAGCTGTGACTGTGGCACAAGCATCCCTCAGTTTTCATTTGCCATATGAGGAGAGGAGTGACGCACCAGTGATATTTACCCTACAGGTTTAATTTTTCCTTTGGCCAAGACGAGAGAAAAACTATTATTGAGCACAATACGATCTTTATCTTTTATTTTGGTCATGAAAAATAGATCTAAACTTTGTGGAAAAATGAGTACACATGCTTCTCTGAATGCGAACGTGCCTGACGCCACAGTGGGCTGTCAAAGTCTTCATTCTGATGGGGGATGACGTGATGTGTGATTGGGTATCTGTCCGAGTCGCTGTAAAAGAGCATGCATGCTCAGTCAACCTACCCTGTACAAATAAAAGTTAAATAAAAAAATATAAAGTTTTACTATTGAGTACCTGTATCAGAGCCAGACCATGGCCTGCCTTGTATCCCAATTAAAATGAATGCATTTAAATGTAAACGCACATCGCGTTTCCCTTTCCATGTAAAGACACATAGCATGATTAATGTACCCTAGTGTACGTGCACAGCAAAGTGTTCAGTGTTAAATCAACTTGTAGAGTACATACGGTCCCTTGTGGTATGTACTCTGTTCCAGTTGAATTAACACTGTATATTTTACTGTGTGTTTTGAAGACTGCAAATGCCATGTGAATCATTTAATGAGTGAATTGGCGATTAAAGCCATGTAGGAATGCACGGACGTACATTGTTAAGAGTACCAACAAAGGATGGACACCACAGGAGTCACAGACAAAAAAAAGAGCTTTAATTTGTATTATTCTTACATTGCACAACGCAACTTCGACTACCACAGCTGATTTCTTTATCGTTATTTTTTTAAATATACAGACACGGAAACTGTGAAAGCAGTGACAATCTCTGGTTTTATGTGCGGTTTTTACAAGAAAATGGGAGGAGCATGCATTCTGTCATGTGACAGGCCTGCATGGGCCTGCTTAGGCATTGGTCTTTGTCACAGCCACCCGATGACACTTGTCAGATTTCTGCAGATATGGGACCACTGAGTTGAGTTTTGAACTCCTGTTGAGGTATTATATATGTCTCTCTCTCTCTCTCTCTCTCTCTCTCTCTCTCTGTTTCTCTCTCTCTCTCTCTCTCTCTCTCTCTCTCTCTCTCTCTCTCTCTCTCTCTCTCTCTCTCTCTCTCTCTCTCTCTCTCTCTCTCTCAGTTATAATGTGTGATGGGAGTGATGTCTGGGACCGATAATATATATCTTACATTTTGCAGACCAACAACTGTTTAAAAAAAATAAAAAAACAGACAAATAAAATAAATGGCTGTTCTCACCTCTCATTTCTGCACAGTCAATGAACAGCAAACAGTGACAGTAATAATAACAACAATAATAATATTAATACACAGATATCACATATATATATATTTCACAAAGTACTGTACCAAAAATTCCAAAAACACAAGCACACATCAAATGCGTTTCCACAGAAGACTGCAACAAGAACATGGTTCCAAGTGTCAGGTGACCTTTATGGTCAGAAATAGAGCTTCCCCCATGTGTACATGGTTCTGAGACCTGCTGTCTCTCTCCCTTCTTATGGCTCTCAACCAAAGCGAAAGTTCTCAGATACAAACTCACACACACATGTGCACACACACACAAAATTAAGGCATTGGTGGCCTAGAGGCTGCAACATTAGACAATAATTATAAAACCTTTGTCTTCTCATCCTCTTGTTTATATATATACTGTATATATATATACATATATATATAGTTTACATTGTTTTTCCTAACTTTAATGATGAATATAATATCTCAGCTCTGCTCACATCTCAATTATTGTCTTAATCATTTAACCTCAAAAAAGGTAAAAAATGAAAAAATGTTTGTACATATAATGTAATATAGTAATAAAAAAATCCACTGGCTATGAAGAACATTCTGTTATAGGATCACAGGCTATGCTAAAATGGGAATTTTTAGAGGTGGATGTAAGAAATCTGGCCAATACCAGCCTACACTACATTGCAACATATGGGTGCAAAACAGTGGTGCCCATTAGAAATTCACATATTGCTGGACTATAATCTCTTGAGTCTAAATGATTTAACTTGGCCCGCTAAGTGGATGAGTTACACTCATGGTGGTGTGTCACCCCCACAACACATTGCCAGGTGTAAAACATGTCTTTCGAAGCAGTAATCAGTCAGTGACAGGAACACTACGTTATGTCGGCTGTGTCTCTGGCCGCGGTGGATTTAACGACTGAAGAAAAACATCCCCTCACACACTCTGCCTTTTATGTTGTTTTTAAAAGGAGACAGAGTCTTTCACCACGTCCATTTTAAACAGGCAGAACGCTTTAACTCTGGAGTAATGCGATGGAGATAGCTAACTGGGTTAATCCATGTAAAAAATTCAAAACCACCTCTATTACAGAAGTAGAAATTAATCCTGCAGGACTGGTGAAAGTCCAGCTGGTAGTTCCGTAAATGTGCAGAAAATAGCAATTAGAAACTAAGAGTCACTACTGCATAAATCAAAATGCTGATGTACATTGTTTTCATTGTACGACAAACCATCAACATCCTTTGAGGTGAATGACATGATCACATTGGAACTGATAAAAAAATGTGTTAATTTCTTCTGACTGTGAGATTTTATTCTTTGAGTTCATCCAAGTCCCTTCACCGGTGGAGATGGTGTCAGATATGTATCCCAACAAGTGATGTGACTTAACATGGCAATCAAGTGAAGGGCCCGGAACCATAAGTCAGGTGTATGTTTTCTGCCAGACTTTTTTCAGTGGTACAATTAATAAACGGAATACCCTGTCTCACTATTGTGGTCCGGCTACTTCGTAAATACATTAAAATACATAGTGTGTAGAACAATATCCCATGGCACATGCAGTAAACACTAGGGATGGTCTCCAGTGTCCCGACAAGATTCAGAATCTGGCACCTGGTGTGGACACACACACACACACACACACACATGTTTAAATATAATCATACCCCAGGTTGAATGTTTTTATAAATCTTCACCACTTCACCAGCTCAAGTGGGTTTAGGACTATGGCCTAAAGAATGCTGCAGAAACTAGTTGAATGCTACACACTGCTTGTGAATGAGGTAAAGTCCTATGCATATTTACATAATCTATAAACACCTTTCCAACGGTGAACAGACACACACACGTATGCTTATATACATGTTTTAATTTTTTTTTAAAACTGACTTAAAATAAAACCTTTACGTACCAATTTAAAAACAACACAATTTACATAACAAATCCCGCTTTACCAAGATCAATAATACACAGCAAAGCTATGTGACAGCTACACATCCGCTAATGAAATTGTATGTATTTGTGCTTAGCGTTTCATGAACAATGAACAGTCACGTACTGTATGTGGTTCAAGCTTCCGTACCTCAGCAGCCTTTGGGTCGTTGGTGGAGAGCAATTTGACGCACTTCATTATAAATAGTTTACACTGAGTTGCTAAGATTAAGGCAGTTTCTGTGACGCTTTTCCTGAATGACAGGTCCATGGTGAGATGCAGTGCATCACAGTGACCTCGAGACACACCGCCTCGCAGTCGAGGACCTCAAACGCACGTAAACCGGATCGGCTGCGAGCCTGTACGGGAGACAACGCGCAATGAAACATCGCGGACCGCGGGCAATGTAAAAGCGGCTCATTTACGAAAGAGAATCGGAAAACAGAAAGCTTTAGAAAAGGCAGCAGCAGAGGCTGACTCCGACTGCGCATCGGAAGTCGAGCGCAACGCGTTGACCCGGAAGTCGAGCGCGATGCAGCGCTGAGTCTCGCCCCCTCTCTGCGCGCGCCGCGAGGAATGCTGGCGGAAAAAAGGCAGAGCAGCAAAGCATGAGGAACACCACTGACAGACACGACAGTTCCGTACCATTTGTAGCCAAAAAAACACAGAGGAACAAAGCGAGGTAAGGTAACTCTGGATAAGAGCGTCCGCTAAATGGCAGAAATTTTATACAACACAACTTCCAAAGCAATCCACTTCCTGACAGACTGAGACTACAACCAATCATGAAACACAAAACCAAACCTCTGCAGACAGGCACTTACAGTATGCTACACAGAATGGGCCCGAGCCAGGAGGAAACAGGACGAAACACAACCGAACCGCAGTAACGCTGAGGGACGAATAAATGACGTGCTGTCACTACCATCAGTTTTTTCGCCCGGCGAAGGGCCGCTCCTTCCCCCTGCCCCCCGTGGCGCGTGAGAGTCAGCAGGGCCCCATGGTGCTGACGGTGGTGTAGCTGAACTTGGAGAGTGAGGCGCCGGTGGCGGTGGTCTCTTCGTCTGCCTGACGGAGGCCCCGGCAGGGCCGCAGGCAGCAGCTGAAGGTGGCCAGCAGGGCCTTGCGGAAGCGCTTGTTCATGAAGCAGTAGATGATGGGGTTGACGCAGGCCGAGGTGTACGAGAGCAGGTGGATGAAGGATATGGGCGCCCCCGACAGGGCGCGCTGGGCGGAGCGCAGGTCGAAGGCCTTCCAGGTGTTGACGGAGTAGAGGGGCATCCAGCAGATGAAGAACATGGCCACGATGATGATGAGCATGCGGATCACGCGCTTCTTGGCCATCAGCTTGGCCTCGGAAGTGTTGCTCCGCGGACGCTCTACCCGAGCTGCTCCTGACGGCGTGAGCACCGACATCTCCACCGCATTCGGCCGCTTTGCCACCTGGACGTAGCAACCGTCGCTTTCGTCGTTGCCGGGAGAGACCGTGCCGTTTACGCCATTATTCATGGCTGCAGGGAGAGAAGGAAGAAGGGTTCTGAAAAAATAATATTACACTATGCTATACTACTATATATTACTAAACCCCATAATAGTTATAACTATTTTTGTTAAACCTTTACTTTTACGTTATGCTTCGGAAAAAATTTACCCATGCCAGTAAAGCATGTTGAATTGTATTGAAGGATACAGCAGGAGCTGAAAATGATGACACATGTGACTCTCTCTCTCTTCCTCTCTCTCTTTGTCACATAGGCATGCATGCACGCACGCGCACACACACACACACACACACACACGCATACACCCCCGGCAGCACACTTGATTGACCTGCCCTCACCGACCCATGTTTTAATTCCAGTTATTTCCGATTTACAGAGAACTCATCCATTAAGTGCCCGGCGCTGCTGCGATACATGCATCATACTGAGAAAAAAACCCAACTGACGTCAGACGAGAAACCGGCAGCATGAGAAACACAGAGCTGGGCGCTGCCGCTGAATCCGTGAGCGAGGTACTTAACCTACATTTCTTCAGCGCTCATCCACCAGTATAAACTGAGAATGTGTTCAGCACTTGCGGTACCTTATGCCTGCCATACACTACAATCGTTACTGCGATTATGCTGCTGCAATATCGGAGAGA
Source organism: Ilyophis sp. 1 JC-2022 (assembly GCA_022702515.1). NCBI lineage: Eukaryota > Metazoa > Chordata > Actinopteri > Anguilliformes > Synaphobranchidae > Ilyophis > Ilyophis sp. 1 JC-2022. The sequence continues at coordinate 88,077,872 of CM040397.1, forward strand.
AGTCATTAGGTTCAGGTTAATCAGGGCACTGAAAGACCATTGATTTAGAGAAGACCGTCAAATGTATCAGATTTTTCTCATCTGTAACTTCTGTAATGAATGAGAGGCATTAGATGGGCATTAGGCATTAGTCTGCCATGCAAACAAAACACAAACAGAAAAAAAAAAACTAAGATTTTAACTGAAATTTATGAACATCTTATTTAATACAGAACAAACTGAACTGAATTAATGGTCTAGTATTGGCATAATGTTGTTCAGAATCCATAAAACAGTTCAAATGGGACGTAATCCAACTGGTCCTTAAGCCATTGCAATGTCTTGGAAAAGCCCTGTGTTAGTGTACCTGTGAAATTCCATTGGCTGTCTATTTGAAAGGGAACAGGCTGCACTGAAACCCTGAGGCACTTGCAGTTTGTCCCTGCAGTCAGTGTTTGTTATCTGTCCATAACATGCCAGCAAACAGATGGGCATGCCTTTGGTCACATATGCCAGCTTACTCGATTCACAGCAGGAACATAAGCAAATACAGGTGCAGCTCAAAAAATTAGAATATCATGAAAAAGTTCAATATTTTTTGTCACTCATTTCAGAAAGTGAAACTCATATATTATATAGATTCATTACACATAGAGTGAAATATTTCAAGCCTTTATTTCTTGTACTTTTGATGATTATGGCTTACAGCTAATGAAACCCAAAATTCAGTGTCTCAGAAAATTAGAATATTTTGCTTTAACATATTTTTAAAGTATCATATTTAATATTTGGTCGCATATCCTTTGCATGCTGTTACTTCCTGAAGTCTGTGACCAATCAACATCAAAAGACTCTCGATATCTTATTTTCAGGTACTGTTACAAGCGATACTATAACCTCTCTGCATTTGAACTGATCTCTATGAGAATTGGGGGGTGAGACTAGATTCAGCTGTAAATTACGCTGGTACAGTATGGAACACATGACTGGCGAAATGGCTGTACGTCATCAAGGGTCTAAGGTATCAAACGAGCCCCAAACCATCACTCTGCGGCCAGATATGGAGTAGATGTGGATGGATCCCTTTAAGGGTTGTTTCTCCAGACTTTATAGGAAAATGAGTCAGGAGAAATAACCCTTGCAGTGATCCATCCACATCTACTCCATATCTGGCAACAGAGTGATGGTTTGGGGCTCGTTCGATAGCTCAGACCCTTGATGACTTACAGCCATTTAGTCAGCCATGTGTTCCATACTGTACCAGTGTAATGTACAGCTGAATCTAGTCTCACCCCCAAATTCCCATAGAGATCAGTTCAAATGCAGAGAGGTTATAGTATCGCTGGTAACAGTACCTGAAAATAAGATATCGAGAGTCTTTTGATGTTGATTGGTCACAGACTTCAGGAAGTAACAGCATGCAAAGGATATGCAACCAAATATTAAATATGATACTTTAAAAATATGTTAAAGCAAAATATTCTAATTTTCTGAGACACTGAATTTTGGGTTTCATTAGCTGTAAGCCATAATCATCAAAATTACAAGAAATAAAGGATTGAAATATTTCACTCTATGTGTAATGAATCTATATAATATATGAGTTTCACTTTCTGAAATGAGTGACAAAAAATATTGAACTTTTTCACGATATTCTAATTTTTTGAGCTGCACCTGTATATTTCAAGAGAGAGCAATAAAGTTAAGTAAAATATGGGGAGAACGTGCATATTATCACACGTGCAATTCCATCAGCAGCTAGTGTTGGTCCAGTAATGCCACACCATGTCAGTCAGTGCCTATCTTATACCATTCTGAAGATCTCAATCTGTTTCTCCCACCCGATCTCAATGTAAACAAAGTGATCCGTTGCTAATCTATGTCAAACGCTCTGGGTCAAACTACTACCTATGGGACAGATGAACTATCTGTCAGTGACCTACTTTGATGCAGATACTGACCTACAAGAATAGCCCACAAATGAGTCACAATTTGCTTGCTAAAGAGGAAACAAGACTAGGGACTAGCTTGGCTTTTTGTTAAACCACTGATGATGACCAATGTTACATTTTTGGATGCATTTCTGATGTGCAAATCTGATGCAGGTCCACTCATATAAATGGTGTAACACATTTCCTGGGTAGCCAAGAGTCATTCAACCTCCACCTCATTTCTCAGAACACCTTACAAAATGGAAATATGATGTGCTATTTAAAATACAGAAATAATTATGACTCAGCATGGTTGGCACAATAGGTACATCAAATAAATAATATTAGTATCAATAGCTAATGTACTCTAAACAACTAGGGCACAGTGTGACTACAGCAGATAATTGTGACAAATCAATATTCATTAAATGTGATAACCATGTTTTAATTTGAACATAATTCATTCCAATCCTACCACGGGCTTCTTTTTTTTGGTCGAGTTCAAACTGCATCCCCCGGTAGAGCTCCCTGGAGATGAGACCATAAGCGATGATCATCACCACGCCAGGAACGAAGAACAAGACAGACAACAGCAGGATGTACCTGGTGGAGAGAGGGAGAGAGAGAATTTGAATTTGGTAGAGTAACCTTTATTGAACGACTTCCATCGTCCAATAAACCACCACAGCCTTAACATTGACCTCCGGCATTAAGGTTCTCCATGTAGGCACTCATCAGTATGTGAGGTGTCACAGGGTGGGGGGGCACAGCCTCATATATCACCACATTTGTAACGTATTTAAACAATTAAAAAGTAACAGACAACACATTAACTTGGCTCGTAGACATCCCAATTCACACATTGTATATTCTTAAAATCGTCCATATTGTTTGTCTAATACACAAAGAGAAAGAGAATGAGAGATAGAGAGAAAGAGAGAGAGAGACATTTGTCAGAATGAAAGAGATAAATCTGCCAAGCAGCACAGAGCTCAGGAAGCCCATCAATGGAAAGTAAAACTGCACCTGTCTAAACAAATACAATTCCCCAGCATTTTATTAAATCTGACTAGCTGCACTCAACGCGAGCCCGGACTCTGTCATTTACTTGCTTGTTCCCGTTCCTTCAGAGCGATGCTTGATTGCCTTGAATCTGTTCTCCACAAGGGGTGTGGCTTGAAATATTTAAACAAAGGTTTGTCAGCAATATTCCACTGTATAATATTGTAACAGCGCTGGGCTCGAATACGGGTCTCCCGGGAGAGAGGTTGTTGCGCTCAACCACTGCGCTAAAGATTAGTTCACCGTGTTCGTGCCCAGCCAGGATCATGCTGTTACATCGGTGTTAGAAGTAAAAGTGGGGCCTCGATAGACGGGCGGTAGACGGGATAGATAGGCGGTGCTTCACGGCTGGCCTAACTGCTCCGCAAAAAAGTGAATTAATCTCTAGCGCAGCGGATAGCACAAAGAACTCTCCCCTGGGAAACCTGTGGGAGCCAAGCCAGAACCACGCTGTTTCAATATGTTGACATACATGCCCTGATCTTTGCAATGTAGTATTATTTGGGGGGAATTACATGAGGGAACATCATGGGTAGATAGTTACCATGAGTAGATAGTTACCATGAGTAGTCCACTGATGAGGAATACCTGCTTTATGCATTCTAAGAGCTATGGGCTTGATTCCTGGCGACACTTTCCTCCTGTGTTTCTTGTTCCTTTTCAATGTTTCAGTGCGAGTCTTTGGCGCAGCGGTCATGCTTACGGTCGTGTTCTCGCATATAAAAGCTAGAGAGCCGTTTGGAGGTCTTTTCATCAACCGGGTGTTTCACAAATTTTGAATCCATTACCTACGACACCAAAGGCCCAATGACGAATCAAAAAAACAACCGTGACTCACACAGGCCAGGAAGTAATGACTCAGTATACTCAGATGAAAGCAGAAGAGGAGAAAGACAAGAGAGAAACATGGAGTAAAGACAGAGGATGGTAGTCATGGTTTCATTCATGGTAACCTTTTTTTTTAAATCATTGTGTACTTCAAAGCTCTTTACATCATTCAATGAAAGAATAACAAATTCCTACTAAACCCAATATTTACAAAGTGAAGAAGTCAAAACACATAGTCAGAATTATGAGCACACTTACATGAAAATGAGCAAAAATGTCTGTAAATTTTTTTTAAAAGACATACAATGTCATATTTTGGGCTCAAGCATATGCCAGGGGTGGGGGTTGCATATATTTTTATTTGAACAAAACACAATCTTTCAAACACAAAACGTTTTATTGAGTCGTAAAAAAATTCTGCCAAACATTCAAATTCAAAATTATTGGCACCCCTACATTTTAATATTTGGTTAAGCCTCCCCTGGAGAGAATAAGAGTACTGAACCTCCTCCTGTAATGTCTGACCAGGTTGGAAAACTTATCGACTGTGCTTAGTTGTATGGGGGGCATTAGATCATTTCCAACAGTGTATACTTTTTTTATAACCTGATTTGTGTGGGTCAACAACCATCTGTCTCTTTTGAGTTGAACCATCTGTCTCCTTTTGTTTCCCCATGGTGATGGATGACAAAAAGTGTGCATGTGTGCAACATTATATTTAAAGCCCAGTGAAACAGGAAATTGTGAAAGACAGCAATACAGTTTCTGGAGACTGAGATCAATTTTAAAAAAATAATAATTTTATCACAGATGGCTTTTGGTTTGGTATTATTTTTTAGGGGTGCCAATAATGTTGACCCCTATCTTTTTGATAAAAATAGTATTACTCAACATTTGTTTGAAAAATATTTTTTTTAGAGTGAAAGTAAGTAGTTTCCCCAAATGTTTGAGTGCAAAATGTGACTCGGTATGTGTGTTTTTTTTAATTTTATACAATCATTCTGGTTCATTTTCATGAAGGGTGGCTGTAAATAAATAATAGCAGAAGCACAAGCTTGGTGACCGAGACCCGTGAATGAGACCTGTTCAAAGAAGATCATCGTCTGTCGGCTTATGAAGTTAAGCCACAGTCCACAGTTACATAGGCCAGAGTGCTGGACCTTGCAGTTTACCTCCCAAGTGCGAGAAAAACAAGCTGAATCTCTGGACCGGGCTAAACGGAGCCCCTGCAGACGCTGAGGAATCTCGTTCGTTTGATGATGTCTGCTCTCATCAGGAAGTGAGTCTTGCTTGACCGTGCAATTAAAGCCATGGGCAGACACATCCATCCCCCCTGGACTCACTTGACAGTTATCGGGAGGTGCCACGCAGCATTCTCTGAACTACTCGGTCATCTGCGGTCAATGGGTACCGCCCACACGGAGCACAGTGCTCAAAGCAGCCTGTTATTCTAAAAGAACAGTCTTCGCTCGCAAGGCGGCTTTAGACCCTGCGCCTCCAGAGTTTAATTTTCTTCCTTCGATGATGGTACCTTGCCGGTGCATGCATTTTGAATCTGACGGGAAGCCACGGGGGGATGTCACCGTTCAATAGATTAAGATGGACCTGCTGTATATGGTCTGTTATGCGCAGAAAATGTCTTTGCTGATGTCACAGAAAATGTGCTTCAAATTTTAATGAGACAATGTTATGACATGCATTCCAGCACTGAGACATTTTATAATGAAAGATAAAAAATGCACAATACATACAGAATACATTTACCACCTTACCCATAAATCTACATTATGAATAAATAAAAAGTACACATAAAAAGTAGCTGGTATGTCACAGATAAGATACTGTTTATTCTCACTTATTTTTACTGTCAGTGAATCAGTGATTGATTTGTTTATTTTTGTATGAGACCAATGCAATTTTACAGCAATTTAAAATGTGAAGCCCTCACTTAATTACAGCCGTAGATTTCTTTGAACCGTGTGTGGAGCTTGAATAAAATTTATTATCAAACTTTATTAGCCGTCTTTATTATCACTGCGTTTTCCTTGTCGTTGAATGCGTGACCTTCTTTAATCAAGGACTGCTGCTCAACAAGTGACACCAGTCCAGACAAAATCTAAACCAATCAGGTGCCAGTGAGGGGAAGCCCGCAGATTAGTGCTGACCTTCTGGGAAATTTAATTACAGCTGCCTTAGGTTCCAATAATAAAGGCAAATCTGTCCTTTTTCCTCCGTCGGTTCGGAAATTCGGGTCATTACCCTTTTAGAAACTTGTTCAAACTAAAATTGATATTCTGGGAAAAAGCATTCGTCCCCCACATTTGATGGCCGTTTCTGATTACAGGCGAGTCTGATCTCAGCCACGTCCTCGGCCTGTTCAGGAATGCAGATTAGCACACATGCTACAAAACGCAGACGGGCGCGCATGTGTTCAACCCAGCCTACAGAATGACTGTGCAGAACAGTGCTGGATGTGCAACCAGCACACAGAGAGTACTGCCGCTGCAGGTAGCATGTACTGCTATAGGGAACAACATTGGACAAAGAACAAATGTTTCAGCATCGCCACCCCACCCCTTCTCCCAAAAAAGCTATTGTCATTATCTTTTATCTGTACAATTGCAGGAGGAATAATTTGGGGGACTCACCATGACTGTTCCACTTGGCTGGAGGGCCAGACCAGGCGGCACATGTGTCCGGTGGATTTGTTAGGCTTGGGAAAAGTGACCAGGACGCTGAAGATTGGGTATGGAGTCATGATGATGAAGGAGAGGATCCACGTGGCTGCGATGACCCTGTAGGCATGGGAGCGAGTCTGCCAGGCCCGGGACTTGAGCGGGTTACAGATGGCGCTGTACCTCTCAATCGCTATGGCGACCAGGCTGAAGGTGGAGATGCTCACCGAGATTCCTGCAGGAAAATGGAGGGAGGGGGCGGGGGGTCAGTCACACGGGGTGACGTGTGAGGGCGGGGTCAGTCACATGGGGTGACGTGTGAGGGCAAAGTCAGTCACACGGGGTGACGTGTGAGAGCATTTACATGATGCACAGGTTAAACAGACAGGCTCGGCCACCGTCCCGTATATTTTTATTTTTGTTAAAAATGTATCAACATTAAGCTGCACCTTACATGACCCCCCCCCCCTCCACCCCAGGTGATTAGAAAACATTTCCGAATGGTTTTTCAAAAATACCCTGGAGCTGAAGAGCCCTTCTCCAGCTGCGTGTAGCCCGACGGTCCCCAAGCCTGCTGCTGGGCAAGGTTTCACAGTTTGAATATGTTAAGCATGTTTTTGGGGTTTTTACATTTATCTCTTAATGACACCTTAAAAATAAAAAAATGTACATGACTCAAAAAAAACAAGAACTACTTTTTGTCAATGACCAACTTTAATCTTACAACTTGTGTTCAGAAGGAATGAAACAGTCGGGTTTTAGCTGGAATTAAAGATTAAATGAAAAACCATTTTCATTAGTATGGGAACATTGGCTGCTTGATTACATTTCATCTAAAATGTGCTCACTTTGCTACATGGCCTCAGCTCTTCTGATTAGTTTCTAAAAATAAAAAATGTTGAATCTGAACAGCAGATATCATTGATGTAATACATACAGATATTATATCAATGCTAGTGCTTGCCATTAGAAAGGAATATTTTAGAAGAACTCAAATTGATCCAGTCCCCTAATACAGAGGTACGCATCCCTGGTCCTGGAAGGCCACAAGGTCTTCTGGTATTGGGTATTGGGTCTGATACTGTGCCCATGTACTCCACTCATACTCATAAAAATGTTCCGATACCCAGACCCGATACAGACAACGTCAAGCAGCATTGAGTTGAAGCCAAAACACGTGTGTGTATGTGTGTGTGTGTGTGTCTGTGTGTGTGACAGACTTTCGTAGCTAATACTTTTTTGATGAAAAAAAACCATGGTAAAAACAAATTAAATACCAAGTTGACTATAGGACTAGGCAACATTTTATTGAAAATGGACAGTTTGATTCATAGTTTATTCTACAGAAACTTGGTCACAGCTTCATATACTTCATTTGAACTGGAACTTGGTTACAAGTCCATGTTATGTTTTACTGGAACTGAGAGTTTTGTGGTATTTTTGATAAAAGAGTGAACACAAAAATCTATGAAAAATAATAAACACTCCAGGTTCTTCAAAACCAGCAGTCTCTGTTATGATTCTGCATTTGTCTGTCTTTGTTCCGTGTTTCCCTAGATTCCACTCCCTGTCTTTGTCATTGCGCTATTCTGGTGATTTTGGTACATTCGGGTTTCTTCTGTATTTCGTATCTCGTTTTCTTCCTTCTGACTTAATTAATATTTATATATTATACTAACGTATTACTCGTACTAACTGTTAGATTAGATTTAATACTAACCTACTCACAAACTAACGTGTACATAATACTAAACAACTAACTTACCAACATTATGGCTTTAGAATTTTCTACTAACATTACTAATTGCTAATTTATCTTGAGTTTCTAACTGCAGCTATCATTCTCCCTCTCGTTATCCTATCCCTGTATCTATCTGTGATTTCGCATTCTCTGCACGTGTGTCCTCCCCTCTGAGCTGTGCACGCGTTTACCTGTTAACTCCGGGTCGGTTGTTATCATTGTGTTTACGTGATATCCAGTCCATGTCTTACGTCTCTCCTTGTTATTGTATAATTAGTTCTAGTTAACCCTCATTGTTTTCACCTGTGTCCTCGCCCTCCTCTGCACACCTGATTATTTTTGTGCGATCTTCCCTAGTGTATTTAAGACTCCAGTTTGTATTAATTCACTGTCAGAATGTTGATCTACTTTCCCTGTGCCTTTGTAAGCCAGCTATTTGTTAGCGATTTCTGAGATGCCCTTCCATACGACTTTGAGTTTGCCTTTTCTTTTTTGGTTTGTTTATTGAGTTTATTTGGTTTTGATCTTTGTTTGTTTCTTGACTATGTCTCTGCCTCGCCCTCCTGTACCTCTGCCTGTGTTCTCCTGGTTTTTTTATTATTCTTTTGGCATTCTCTGATCTACTGGCTATTGACCTTGGACTGGAAATAAACGTTCCCCTTCTGATACATCCTGGTCTGCATTTGGGTCCCTGTCCCGATCCTCAGTCTCACTTTTTAGTCGGTACTCGTGCTCGTTCTGGAACAAAAAAATATGTTATCGGTGCGTCCCTAGTTTTATATTTAGGTTTATATTTAGGTTTATATTTTCATCCCATAATCACCAAACGGTTCACACCAAAGAAACCAAGAAAGTGGGGGAGCTACACCACCATCCAACTGTGTTCTTTCATTCACATCTTTTCATTCTGCGGTCGATCACATGATCACTGCAGCCACCGGAACTGCGCATCTTTTACAGCTGACACAGGCAGGCTTGCAGGCACACAATCGACCCCGGGAACCGAGCAGCGGCCCACTGCTGTGATGATTACCCTGAACGCTGAAAACTGCCCTCTTTGTGCAGAGCTAAATCAAAGTCTTAATGTTAGAATATCTTCTTGTGAGGGCAAGGTATTCTATCCCAACCCAATCTTAAATCTGGATTCACCATTTATAAATGTCGTGGTTTGTGGCTTTTTCCTTTCTTTTCTTTTGCGGTTCTCGTCCTGGTTTGTTTTGGTTTTGCACTCTTCCGGCCCTGAGCTTATGTAGCTGAAGGTGTTATTTTCTTTGCTAGATTTCCCATTCTAGCTCCAGCATTGAGCTCGGGAGATTTAGTTTGTATTACACTCGTTCTCGAGTTCGCCCTATTTTAGTGGGTTGATTTTGTTTTGGCTGTTTAGCCACAAATAATTAGTTTTCTGTTTTTTTTTTCTTTTCTTTTATTATTTTTCTCCCCTTTATTGGTCCTCACTGATGTGAGCAGACTTGTTCTGATTCCCCCACCTTCGCATTTGAATATCCGCCACATAAAAACCCATTACAATAAATGGTGAATTACAAAATAAAAATAAAATGGAAGCACTCAAAATCATAATTAATGCATGACAAATCCTTTGGGAATAATAGAATGCAGCAGGATAGCAGACAAATGAAGTTAGGGGAGGTATAGACAGGGAAACTCAACATAGGCTCTCTACTTAACATTACATTACATTACAATCACTTAGCAGATGCAATTATACCCCACCCCATCGGCAGTGGGGTATAACGGTTAAGGAGCTGGGCTTGTAACCGAAAGGTTGCAGGTTCGATTCCCAGGTAGGACACTGCCGTTGTACCCTTGAGCAAGGTACTTAACCTGAATTGCTTCAGCTTATATCCAGCTGTATGAATGGATAAATGTAATAAGAAGTTGTGTAAGTCGCTCTGGATAAGAGCATCTGCTAAATGCCTGAAATGTAATGTAATTATCCAGAGCGACGTACAAAAGTGGAGAGCATGAGAGCATGAGGTACTTCACAGAATCCAACAACTAATGACTAAATAACACATTTTCCCAAAACGCTTGTCCAAATGTACGATTTGGTCTTGGATCAGGGGCAGCAAGAAACTGTGAGGAAAATCATGAAAACCTTTCCAGAAGATGGAGAGCTCGCACAAAAGAACACACAGTTTCTACATCCATCATGAAACCAGCTGGCAGCATTCAGCTCATTCAATACGAATGTCTAGGAACTTATTCTCTAACTGGCAAAGTGGGATTATTCCCGTTTCAGCGCCAGGATGGATATAAGCACCGATCCTGAGTGACAGGACCGGCCAGAGGTGAGAGGCTGTCGTGTCACATACAATTATTCCAGTGAATGCTCTGCCAGGGAATGCTGAGTGCATGGGATTTCCAGGAACCTTGCGTTCACATTGCTCTTTAATTTTCTTTGTGCTTTTACAAGACATTTTAGTTACGTAATGATTCATCATTAATCTGTGCTCATTTCCATTTATTTAGTCATCTGGTTTAAGGTACATACTTGCTTCCTGCTTCCTGCTTCCGGTTTGGTGAGTGAGTTGAGCTGCGCTGTAGAAAGGTTTGTTTTTTTGCTCTGATATTTGCTCTGGCCCCATCCCTTCTAGGCGTGGTGATGAAACATATAGCAGACTAACGTCACTAAATCATTGGCTGTCTGAGTGGTGTCCCTCTAATAATGTTGGCTATATAGATCATTGGCACACTTTTTGGGGGAGGCTTAATCTTTTAAAAAGAGATGGTGTTCACCCCACGTGGGAGGGTTCAGATCTCTCTCAGATCTTATCTCTAATAATCTTGCCTATAGTCTTAGAAATGTAAATCCCTGACTAATTAGAGCCAAGGACAGGAAGCAGAACTACTTGTCTGCTTGTCCCCAAAAACGTCAACTAGGGTTCACCCTTTCGAAATTGAAACTGTGTGTGTCCCCGAATACAAAACCATGTCAAATCTAAAAACTGTGAAGTTTGTTTCAATAATCTGATTATTAAGATTAAGATTAAAACATGATGAGAACTTTGAGGATGAGAACTTTACATTAAATGAATCCTCTTCGCCTGGGTTCATATATAGCCATATTGTCAAAGAGGGGGTGGGGTTGCTGTTATTTATAAATCTCTCTTTCAGTCAATTCCAAAATTTGAGTATGTATTTGATTTATTTGAAGTGTTAGTTATGAACACTCAGCCAGCAGTTGTTAGTAGAAACCGCCCCTCTTCTCAGCCTATTGTACTTGTGACTGTCTATCGACCCCCTGGCCCATATTCTGGCTTTATTCATGAATTTGAAGATTTTCTTTTTCATATAGCTGTAAGTCATGACAAAGTGTTAATATTGGGTGATTTTAACCTGCATTTTGAAAATACAGATTATCCTTTTACCTCAGCATTTATGACCATTTTGGAATCAATTGGCTTCATTCTAAATGTTGTCAGCCCCACACATTATTGTAGTCCCATTATTATAAACCCATCTCAAACCTCCCATTTTTATCAAAGATTCTTGATAAATGTGTGGCGCAACAGCTTTCTTCATTTTTACACACTAATAACGTGTATGAGAGGTTTCAATCTGGGTTTAGGAAGCACCATAGCCCTGAGACTGCCCTTGCCCTAGTAATGAATGACTTGTTGACTAGTAATGAATGACCTCTCTCTGGATTGTGGCTGTATTTCTATTCTTGTTTTACTTGACCTGAGCGCTGCCTTTGATACTATAGATCATACTATAGATACTATAGATCATATTCTCCTCAGTAGGCTAGAAAATTTAGTTGGTCTCACCGGGCATGCTCTTATGTGGTTTAAATATTATCTCTATGATAGATCCCAGTTTGTTAGGGTAAACAATCAGTTCTAGGGTGAACTTTGAAGTACCACAAGGATAAGTTTTGGGTGCTTTGCTCTTTTCTCTGTACATGCTCCCTCTTGGGAACATTATTAACAGATGTGTTAACTACCACTGCTACACACAACTTTATATATCAGTTAAGCCAGGTGAAGCTGACCAGTTGTCTAACCTTGAGACCTGTCTTAAAGGCCCGGATGAACCAAAATGTCCTCTTATTGAACTCAGATAAGTGAACTCCTCAAATTTCTTAAATTTAGATTGCTTCTCTGCCTCCGCCAACAAGGTTGTTAAAAACCTTGGTGCAACTATTGATTCAGACCTCTCATTTAAGCCCCATATTAACAATATTACAAGAATGGCCTTCTTCCACCTGAGGAATATATCTAATTTAAGAAAAGTGTTGTCCTGAGAGGATGCTGGAAAAATGGTTCATGCTTTTGTAAGCTCTCGACTAGATTACTGTACTGCTTTACTGTCTGGTTGCACTGGTTCAGCCCTGAATCGTCTCCAACTTGTACAGAATGCTGCTGCTAGGGTTCTTACTAGAACCAAGAAATGGGAGCACATCAGCCCGATGCTCAAAACTCTTGATTGGATGCTTGTCAAAATCAGAATTGACTACAAGATTTTGCTTTTAGCGTTTAAAGCTTGAGTGTTGAGTGTTTTTTCTTCCCACTGGGGAGTTTTTTACCTCGTTTTGCTGGTTGGGGGTTAAGGCCTGTTTTTTTTTTTTGCTCAATTTTCCTTCTGTTTCTCTGTGCAGCGTTTTTGTGACAGTTCTTTGTAAACAGCGCTATACAAATAAAAAATTTATTAAATTGAATACTAGAGGCACAATGCTCATAGACCTTCTATCTAAGACAAAATAAATATATATAAACTAAATTCAAGAGGCATCTTGATCCATGTGCATTTTTATGGGTTAGCTGGCTGCAGTTAGAAGCCTCGTGAGTATTATGTTAAAGAGCTTTGGTCAAAACAAACAAAAAGAGTACTCTCTTGCCTAATTTGCGCTGGCTGTAATGCTGCTGCTGGGGGAGGGTGGGGGGGGGGGGGTGGAGGGGTGTGGGATCGATGGAACAAGAGAATCACAACCCAACTCGCACTAGCGTATCGATCACCCTGATTGGATGGAGCTCTGTTGATTCCAGTGTCCCAGTCAGACAAATGAAAGGGAGAAGGGCAGGGCTCGACGTAGCCACTGGCCTGATGGCCGGGCAGTGTCTTCCGACCCCTCAAAATATTCGATGGCCCGCTTGGGCTAGTGCATTTCAAAAAAAAATTACTACTAAATTCTTGTTTTACAGCCTTAATGTACGGTGTTTTGAGAAATTCTGTCTCTAACGTGAATCACTTCGTAAAATATGCTTGGGGTACTACTTCCGAACTTGAGGGGTCAAATGGAAGGTGCGGCAAGCCTCACTAGCAGGCTTGGCAAGGCAACAGAGCACGGAGGGAGTGTGAAATATGGCTCCGATGACTAGCTTAGCAGGGTTTTCGGAATAACTACACAGTAACATCAAAGTGCAAGAAATCATAGATTTTATATGAGTATAGCTACCTGTTTTACTTCATGCAAATTCAACAGCTGTGGTTATTATTGACATATCTAATGCACCGGCTTAAACCAACGTGTCAAATTGGTTAAAGTTAGCTATGAAGAAATCTCACAGCGCTTCTTCTTGTATTAATCTACCTGGCAGAACATCATCTGTTACAAACAGTAAACAAGTTATTTTCTACCCACTAAGAATTGTGTTTAAGATTGTGTCATTTAGTAGGCATTGGTCACAAATGTAACAAAAATATGGGTATGCGCATGCTATAGCCTACAGAGATGTTTTAACTTTTCAAAACGCTTTGCTTTAAAGTACCAGAGACCTAAATAGAGACAGCTATATGTCGTTGGTTAAAAGTTTGTTTTTGTGGCAGCATTAACATTATTGGCCATATAATATGCTGCTGCAAAAACAAGCTTTCCTATTGATGATCAAGTCAAGTCATATTTGTATTTTCGTTTGGTAAGGCTGTCATAAATACATTTTGTTCAAATTTGTAAACAACGCACACACCTCACATTTCATCCATTCATGGGGGAAAGGAGAATCATAATGATTTTGTCATATTCTCTAAAGGTATTTCTTTGCTATGATGTCCTATTTAAGCGGTAAAATTTTTTACTGAGAGGTTCCGGGCTGTGGATACAACAGGGGGCCAGTAACTTTGAAAAGCCAGTGACCAGTGGCTTTCACCTGGAGGTTCAATGTAGAGAAGAACAAGTGGTAAGAAACGGAGGCAGGCTTGAGCGAGGTGGCCGGGTCTTGTCATATGCACAGAAGTCAAGGAAGAACCTCGTCTGGTGTAAGGGCATTAGCTAAAGCCATGGCTCAAAAATAAATTTCTCAGCTTGTGATGGTGCAAGTACTGCAAATAACTAGGTTGCTCTGTATCTATCAAATGTCTTCTCATTCAAGAATCAAGTTTTATACACAGAGCTGCACTGCTGGCCTTGATCATACTTCGGTGGCTGGGCGGGCACAGACCTTACCTTACCAAGATATGTAGTCAAAAGGGGCACTTTCCCTTTCAAACAAACAGCCTCGGTCATATTGATATTACATACACAGAAAGCAATTAATTCATGGATGTAACCCACTCAAGTTGAACCTCTCCAGCATATTGCTAGATTAAAAGTTGGCATTCTATCATGTGCCTTTGCGTGAAGAGTCATGCACAAAACGTTACCCATGAAATAGGCGATGATCTTGCACATGGCGGCCCCAAAGATGAAGTCCTCCAGCAGGTTGGGTATGAGGGTGAAGGGCATGCAGAAGATAGCCATCATCAGGTCACTAACCGCCAAGGACAGCAGGAAGGAGTTGGTGACGGTGCGCATGCGCTTGTTCACCATCAGCACCACGATGATCAGCAAGTTACCAAAAACGCTGAGCAGAAAGATAAGGGCGTAAAGCAAGATCCTGACAGAATCCATCTCTGAGAGAAAGAGAGAGAGAGAGAGAGAGAGAGAGAGAGAGAGAGAGATACAGAGAGGGAGAGAGAGTTATTTGTATTATGACCTACAGATTAAATAACTGTATGTACCTTGAAAAAAAAAAACTTCAAGCATTGCCATTATTGAGGTAACACATACAGTAGGTAGTTTCACAGTTCTGTCTATGTTACCTGTCTGAGCTGGTTTTATGATCCATAAGCTCTCGTTATATCATGAACTTGCATACGATGTTCCTGATGCACACTATCCAGCTAACAAAACCTTATTGTAACTGATTGAGGTGATTACAGATTTAACAATGTTTTTATTTATTTTTTCAATCACTGAAATGCTATTTAATCAATGCTCTTACACTTTAGATACACTGTATGACTAAAGCCATTTCTCAAATTAATGCTGAGTATTGATTTTCTTCCCAGTGTTTGTACGTTAATGTGAGGTTCAATTAATGTCTCACGCCTCAATATGCCATCTTTTGGAAACTAATGACAAGGATGCGATTTTATTAACCTTGTGTAATAGAATTATGTTCCGAAAATGTTTTAACATGAAATACTGCAGCGTTCCTGAACAGGTAAAATGGTTGAAAAGGCAATCACGGAGGAACCCTTCCTGGTTCAGCTCTGTAGGAAACACAAAGATGAGTCTGAGCTGTGCGAGGAGGGTAGAAATGCACAGCTACATGACTATTATCCAGAGAACATCAAAAGAGCACATTCGCCAAGACTTTGAAATCGAAATCAAGAGAGCTCACACATCATCTCCACTGCACCTCTGTATTGTGTCGATATGGTACCGATAGCCAGCAGATGGATTCAACCATGAGCTACTGAAGCATGCAGATTAACTCTTAAATTACTTGAGGTGGAACCAAGTATTTGAGTCAGACACAAGGCACAACAGAAATTTGTGATCCATTTTAAATATGTATTTGTTTGCTCCTACCCACAATAATTTGTCAAATGTGAATTGTCACGTAGTTTTAAATCATCAAACTCTGCACGGCTTTAAATAAGCTTAATTATTGCAGCAGTGATATCACTGCCTGAGTGATGAGTTTACAACAAAGGTCGCGGCGTATTACATGTATGCCTGTTGACATAGGCTAACCTATGGCATAGGCTTGCTCCTTTGCTGCCATCACCCATTAACAGCTTGCAGTGAGATCAGTGTGTACTCAATGAGCAGCGATTAGCCTCTGACCCACTTCCCACGGTTTAAGTCCCTATTTGGGGATCACAATTAAAATCTTGTTAAAGCGAGAGCTATAATTATCCAACATTATTTAACATTATTTAATCTCTAAACATATGAAGCTGTTTCTGACTCTCAAGCTCAGCGTGACCATGGTCTTTTTCTCCGTTTCAGCAGGCAAAAATGGAAATATTGTATAAATCCGCACGCCATTATATCCACTGAAATACATGGAGCATAAAAACCAGAACGCTGAGAGCGGGCTTGCCAGGATCGTACAATTCATTGGAAAGCAACTGCCCTTTTCTGCAGTAGGCCTAGACCATGTTTCCACATCACAGACCAATTCATTCAAACGGGTCATCGCCCGTCGCCGAAAGAGAAATCTAAATTTGACTCCATTTGCACGCAATTAAAAAATGAAAAGATGATAAATTGTGCATCGAGCTGCATGTGCTCTTCGTAGAATTATTCTCAATATTTAATTAGATCCCGCAGCTCTGAGGCGGGCGATGATATGCTGGCATGATGCGCTCCGAGAGCCAGCAGCATCGCGCGTTGTGTTGGGAACCGTTATCGGGAAGTGCAGAGTTTAAAGACTGAGAAGGCCATGGCCAATGCACCCAAGCACATGGAGCTGCTTTGGGTGGCAGTGTAGTATAACCTAATGGATCGGGAGCTCGGCTCTGTTGCATCCTTGAGCAAGGTTGCTACGTACCTGAAGTGCTTCAGTCAAATATCCAGCTGTACAGTGGCCTATACATCGATTGTATGTAAAAACAACACAGTGTGGCAGTGTGGTATAATGGTTAAGGAATTAGGTTTGTAACCGAAAGGTTGCAGGTTCGATTCCCAGGTCGGACACTGCCGTTGTACCCTTGAGCAAGGTACTTCACCTGCATTGCTTCAGTATATATCCAGCTGTATTAATGGATACTATGTATAAATGCAAAAGAAATGCTGTGTAAGTCGCTCTGGATAAGAGCGTCTGCTAAATGCCTATAATGTAATGTAATGTAACACAAGTGGCTCTGAATAAGAGTGCCTGAATAAGAGTGCCTGCTAATTTAATGCATCCTGAACAGCTTCAGCTGTTCTCCAAGAGTCCAAATAGACACCATGGCACATGTGAGTTCAGACCGGGAGGACCACATCTGATCTGCAAACTAACAGAAAACCGTGAGATCGAGATCTGCATCGGACTAGAAATTATGTCCGAGCCCACCTAAGTCTGACGCCTTTATGGTCCGACAGCCCAACAAGCTCTAGCAAAATTTTAAGCTCAAACCCGATAGAGCCTGATCGTAACAAGTCAACAACACCATACAGTACAATAAAAAAAAGTGCTTCCCAAAGCAAAGCTGCTAGTGAAGGTGCTTGCGATTGTGGAATAGGCCGGGGGCAAGCTTCCACTTCCAACTTCCACCAGGTGTTAGCAATGATCGACAACAATGGCGCAAAGCAAAGCTTCTAGGTTTTGTAGTGTAGCGTAATGCTCAAGTTGCAAATTGCTAATTAAAACAGCTGTATTTGCTTATTTTTTAAACATGGTTTTCCTTCCGTTAAACATGACCTTAGTTTGCGCTTGCACAAGCAAACAGCACAGGAGCAACATCCTTCCATCTTTCAGTAGGTGTTTGCATAAAGTAATGTATGTTTGTAAAATAGAAGAATAATTAGTATTATATTGTCAGTAACGATCAACAGGCTAGCAAGCTAGCCTCAGTGCCGTTTTTCGTTCTGTTAAACGGAAACGTGATGGAACGTTCATATTATCAGAACAGGCTAGTGCGGTTTACTGCCGATTTTCATTCTGTTAAACATCACATTAACGAGTTTATCGCTCCTCTGCTGTCAAATACGGCTGGGTCATTCACACGAAACCACGATAAACCACAGATAAATGTCTGTGCTTAAATAAGTTGCAAAATCATAAATATCCTGCAAAGGTTTTATATCACTGTAAAGAGCATGATGCCTTGTTTCTTGTTCTTTCATGTTTTTTTAGATGTTAGACCAAATTGTTGTAGTTTTCACACATTTTACACCAGAAATCTCATTACTGTAATGCGTCGCAATAAGATTTCAGGTCCACTATGCAGGTATATATTCTTTTAACTTACATTATTTTACAAAAACAATTAAAAATATTGTTAAGAATATTAAATCCTATGTTTCAATAAAAATTACATTTTCACTCTTAATAATACATATATTTTAGGCAAAAAACATGGTGTCTGGATCCATGTTTCTCATTACCGTGATATTTGTTGTTGTCAAAATCAGAAGGAGCTTTTAAATAAAGTTTTATTCTCCCATGATGCTTCACTAAGAAGACATTAAGAATATGGATTCAGGGTGAGTTTGTGCTCTCTCTGTTTTACCTCAAAAAGTCTATAATTTCTTCTGTAACCCCTGTACACGACACTATAGGTTTTCATTACCGTAATGTTGATTTATTTAAAATCTGGAAAAAAGTGCTGTTATTTTAGGAAATATATGCGGTTTAATTTAGTTAAAAAGCACCTGCAACCGCTGAGAATAAGCTAACATAATAGGCTATGTTTTTACCGGTAGCTTAATGCTTTAAAACAAGTCAATTTCCCTGGGATTACAGGGACAACTTGCATCTATTGCGGGAGAGAACATTTTTACCCCTCATCTTAAGACCAACCCACCCAGTTCACTTGCTATGGGTGCAAGATCACTTGGTATTTAAACAACATGAGCGCTAGGCGCTATAATGACCCCTGCGCCGGGTGTAAGACAGGGCCCATGGTTTATTATGGAATAGCCCCCTTGGCCCACTGGGGGCAATACCAAATCCTTCTCCGTTTTGCTGGTGTTAGCCTACCTAAACTTGCTGATTATATAAGTGTAATGTGTCTAATGTGTTTAGAAGTGTATACAAAACAAAGAAATATAGATTTTGTAAGGTAATTTTAAGAGCATTTTTAAGAGCCCTGCATTTTTAAGTTCCTGGTAGCTTTATCTTATTGTCTAAGCACACATTCTATAGACGTACATGCTTTATGTTATAGAAGACATCCTATTAAAAAACTACATTGTTTAAATCATTTAAATAAAATAAAGGTTTTTCTTGTTGTTATGGATTGTAGCAGCAGATTAAATGATTGTATAAATCCGCACTGATGAAAACACCTATTTGTATTTAAATTATACAAAATGTAGGGTTACGCTTTACATTACACTGTGTTAATTACAATTAATTGCATATGTAATTACACTAATTACATTGTAACTAACTATGTATCTAAATGTAACAATGCATAATAATGCATGCTAAGCATGTAATTACAACTTGTAACAGATGGAAAGTTCAGCTGTTACAAGTTGTAATTACATGCTTAGCATTTTGCCAGAAATCATGGGAAAAACATTCAAATTACTTTTTAGTACTTTCACTTTATATCATTCCGTGATTTATTTGAACGACTCAACCTGTATCCTGAGTCTAAAGATAAGAGTAGGCATACTGAAGTGTGTAAACTAGTTAATGATTTTATTCAAAGTAAATTACCTGAATGCTGCTTATTGTTAATGCTCTCCATGTTGTGAAATTAATTGGTTCTCATTACCGAAATAGGCTTTCTCATTTTCCGTAATGACCTTATCATTACCATAATGCATCATTATTTTGTAAGTATTCTTTTTATGGTTATTATACACTGTGAATTAGTAAGCTCAAGTGAAAATATGACAAATTATATGAGTATACATGTAAATATTTCAAATGATAAATAATGTACAAATTATCACCTCAAAATGAACTACTCAAAACATGACTCATGTTCCGGTAATGAGAAGATTTGTTTAATTAATATATTTTAAAAATGTTAAAATTGAATATTTTTGGTACCATATTTGTCTTTTGACTTCTTAATAAGTAATCCAGTTTTAATATATTATGAAAAATGTATAATTGTTAGTTATTATGAACTTCTTACTGGTGTTACGGTAATGAGATTTTTTTTGCAGTTGCCATGTAAAATGCTTAAAAATACAAAATAAATTAATATTACAAAAGACCAAATTGTCATTACAAACAAAGTAAAACCCTAATCTCAGTGTTTCCAACAGAAAATGGCTTGTCAGTAGCTTTTGAAAATTTCAAAAAAGATTAATTTCCAGGGAAGGTTTCGTGAGAATGACCCGGCTGTTTTAATTTGTGAGTTGAGCATAAAAACCGGAAGCTTTGCACCATTGCTGTCAATCATTTTTAACAGCTGGCAGAAGTGTTGCTACGCTACTATTTCTAAACCTCTGGGTTGGCAGCGGGCCCGTACCCAATCTGACCCAATGTCACAAAGCTAAAAACAGTTCCATTTGCTGCTGGTGAAAATATGCAAATTTCTACATACAAATACGATGGCCTGGATTCAGACATTTGTCATTCACAGTGACTCACAAATAAATGCAGTTCTGTTTAATGTACAGACACCGTAGATAGCAGAAGATTTAGGCACTTAAGGGTCAGTTGGCAATGGCAAGTGTATTCTGGGCCAAAAGTGTCCCAAATGCATTTAACCACATTTAAAGTAGGTGCGGCATTTAAATTTTGGGCCAAAAGTGACCCAACTGTAACCAGCCACATTTAAATTTTATCAAGACATTTGGATTCTGTGCCAAACGTGGCCCAAATGCAACCAACCACATGAGGCATACTCTCATCAAGGTTGTGTGGCTGCATTGGCTGCGATATGTGGGCTGATTGAAAGTGAAAATGTTTCTTTAGAGACAAATTCATGCACAGGTGAATGCATAATTTTCCTTCAAATATATCATTCATATAATACAATACATCACATTTCTGCAAATATACAAATAATTTCCACTTTAAGATAATGCTTAAAATGTATATTCACC
This sequence comes from Ilyophis sp. 1 JC-2022, assembly GCA_022702515.1. NCBI lineage: Eukaryota > Metazoa > Chordata > Actinopteri > Anguilliformes > Synaphobranchidae > Ilyophis > Ilyophis sp. 1 JC-2022. Next base: position 88,099,040 of record CM040397.1, read on the forward strand.
ATTACATTTTACAAAAAGTTTACATATTAACAATATATTGCAGTATGTTTAAATTTCTATAAAGGTTGCTCTTGAAACACCTCCTTCTATTGCCAAAGGAAAACACCTTCAAGCCCTCTGTCTGACCCCCCCCTCCCTCCCTCCCTCCCTTTCCCCCTGTGCACATTGTAAATGTACTGTTCTTCTGAAGCTGAGAGCGAGGTTTAGAGAGAGTCAAGGATTAAAGGATCTGGACATGTACCGGATCGCACCCCTTATACGCCCTCTCAATCACACAATCCCACTCTTAATTGGTCCAGTCGTTCCTAGCATGCTTGCGGAACATGCCGGAGAGTTCCGCTGTTGCCAGCACTATGCAGAGTGGGAGGGGTCTGCTAACAGGCCTTCCGCAACTGCCTAAAACCACGGAAGGGTTCTGCCATACTGGTCCACCTCCCGCACAGTCAGCTCAGATTACACACACGATTATCCCCGCCTGGAAACCCCGGCTGGGTACCTGGTGTAACGATTCACAGCAGTCCGTCAGCTGAAAGTCAACCACACTAAGCTTACAGCCAGTGGCGCCGCCAAGGGGTGGCCAGGGGGGGCCACGGCCACCCTGATAAAATCGCTGGCCCCCCCACTGGCCCCCCCTCGCAGCTCGCGAGTCGCATATGCATAATATGCTTCTATCTGATATTTTACATTAGGTACTATTCATTTAAATCAATAATGTATATTTTTTTATATACGACAAAAACATAATAGAATTCCTGAAATTCAGTTATGGCTTTTGGTTTTGGTGTGTCACCCCAAGATTTTCAGTGGCCCCCCCTTGGCCCCCCCTATGAAAAATTTCTGGGGGCGCCACTGCTTACAGCACTCAAGACTCCCAGTTTTATGTCTGAGAGACTCGTGACTGTTTGTGTTTTAGTTAAAATACTGACGGTCAGGGAGGGTCAGTCCGCTTTATTGTGGTGGCTCGGTAAAGGCATGTTTTTGTTTTTTTGTAAAAGGTTTTGATGGCTACCGCAAATAAGATGCCACTGCAGATTGTGTTATTCTTGATGTGAGGGTGGCGTGGGTCACGGACTACAGTGGGGAAGTCATTTAGCAAACCCGAAATAGACAAAGCCATTTGCTTTCCCTCCATATTCCACTGCAGTTAGCTTCAATATAAAATACTGTTCCTAGAAGACACTTAACACTGCGTCCCCATTCCCTTGTTTGAAAAACTTATGATGAGACATATCCTAATTCATAATTAAAGCACCAAGTTTAAATTCACCAAGAACCTTATTCCAGCCAAATGGTTATTTGAAGCTTTGCCATTTCAAAGAGAACTAATCACCCTTCCGTACGCGTTTACTTTATATTCTTTACATTTCCTACGGCTATCATAGTGCAGTATGGTCCAACTGCAATAGATAATCTCACTAGGTCTGTAGTATTTCAGTGTTGCAGACTTTTGGGCAAAAACCTGGTAATTGTTTTGCTCATGTTTTTTTGTAAATTATACGGCAGGGAAAGACCTACGTGAGCAGGAACACTGCAGAAAAGGAAATCGCCGTAATTCCCCTGCCCTCATTTGAAGCGGGTGAAAAAATGGAGGCTTCTTCACTGTCAGGTTTTATTTACAGAATGTGCTTACACGGACTGAGTCTCCCCAGCTTAATGGCTCCCAATTTCATCTGTTCTATTTGGCTCCCTGCTGGAATAAGAACTGAATAAGCCTTTAGCGCTGCAGTGGATATCTCATCTCCATCCGTCATCCAGATCTCCGCCTGTTCCCCAGCACTCCAGACCAGGGTGTCGGCCCCAAATTGCTGAAATTACCAGTGATGAACCGTGTTAAAAAGTGAAACTTACTACATAAACCCCCACCTCCCCTCTTTGATTATCTCCAATTTTTTGTTTTTGCTTCATCACATATTGGCTTCATCACTAAAATGTTGTCATATGCTGATGGCAGACTTATATACCTAACTACAACATCACCACAGGTGTATAAGCTAATTAGAGATAAACTACCAGTCAGATGAGCCTCTATTTTCAGGTAGGCCATTAAAGAGTACTTAGCTCATGGCAACCAATCCATAAAGCAATATTAATTTTAAATAGAAATGGACTCATCTCATATTCCAGCCAATTTAGTCTAAAACACGCCTCTGCTATTAAGCCTAAAGGGTAAAATAAAAGCCATTTCCATTTCTTCTTATTATTTATTTATTTATTCTGTTGGCAGTGCAGCCTCAATCTTGAATTGAATTGTGGGAACAGAAGCATCTAAGAAAAACCTGCTCTGTGGAACCAAGGGCCCCCTTAAACTGTACAGAAACAAAATGATAATGGTGCAAGTGCCCTTTGGCCCAAAGACATTTGGAAAGTATGACGGATTTATGAATCAGCCATTTAGATTTACAAACAACTCCCTCTAGTTAAAAAGAAAGCGTAATGATGATCCTTCACAACCTCACAACAAACCATAGCCTGACTTCCTCTAGGGGCCATCGAAGCAAACTTAAGTGCAGGAAGTCTCCAAAATAACTCTCAGCTTGCCCTTAGAAAGACTTGGTTCCATTATCCTTCCTGAACAAGAACTTTACAAGTACTTCAGAAACCAAGAGGAGATGTAGTTTTACTGTACTTTGGATGTTTAATCACTATTCCACCTGCGTTACAGACAGAAGCTGATACTGATTAGCACCCGGCAGCAGAAAAGAGTTGGCAGCTGCCTTGTTCCCTTGAATGGTGAACCACCTTCAAGTTATAATTTAGTTCTAATGCACTGCAGATTACACAATACTCATTTCAACTAGGAGCATGTTCACAGTGCTGGGGGTTTTAAAGTGATGGTCAAGGAAAATCCATAATATGCTTATAACCACGTTATTTATGGCTATTAAGGTATGTATTGAGCACCAATAAAGAGCGAGGAATAAATTCCATTGCAAACTCGTTCAATTTCAGTCTATCTATATCTCGTTATTCTTGTGTGCTGAAAAAAAGAGTGGAGTCGAAATGGTCCATGGCTACGTAGACATAAAACTCAAACCAATACATATTTTGGTCTCATTACCAAAGTTTGAGGCAAATAAAAATGGCCTGTCCGGCTTAAACATCCTTTTTGATTCTGAGCCAGACACTCGTTTTTTTTCCCCTCAAGAATAGTCGTCTGCGTTTTTGAATAGTTAGTTAGCTAAAGTGTTTATTTTTCCCCGCTCTCCTTATCCCTATACTAATTGTATCCCTCTCCCAATCTCTTTCCCCACCTTTTTTTATCCATCCCTCCGTGGTACTAGCTAGTAAGCTCCTTGCACAGCTCAGCATGGAAACAAACTAATCACTCACGCGTCGTTTTTACTTAGTGCACTGCTCATTCGTCAGATAATAATCGAAAAGAATAGATAGTTAAGATATTGCCAAATAAACCATGCCTTGGAAATGGTTTAGTAATTGTTCAGTGGCTGGTTACAGTAACAAAAATAGACAAGAACCATTATCCACCGAAGTAGGCTACTTAGTTGCCATGCACGTAATTTTCATTCGATTAGCAACCGAAATTCATGAATGGGCCTTTAAATACATTTTTAAAACTCGACAAAACCTACCATTATTTAATAATTTGTGTGGAACATGCATTTGGTGAAACGTCGTCTAGCAATTTAGCTTGCTTTAAATAGACTACCGTTAGATCAAACGGCTGAGCGCTTAAGTTAACTTAACTTTGATTGCGAGCTTGCGTATGATATTTGGTGGGTGTGTAGTGGACACACCCCTCTGTGATATGTTGTGGTTATTAGGATTTTTTTGAATCCCTTGACCATCACTTTAAGAGTATGTTTTACCTCATCAATTCTTGTTAAAATTAATTGTTAAAATTAAATCTGATTAACAGATACATTTTCAATATATATATATATTATTTTTTTTGTGCTGTAAGATGTTCGGCAAAAGCTGACCTGTGAAGACTGCAAGTCAGTGTATGGGTTTAGAATGACTTGTGATTGTTACACTGCCAGGACAGTCTGACCTACAAACAAGTGCAGTCAGCAATGACTCACACATCACAAGGCAGTTCTCATCATTTGCATGTAAAACATTTGTCCTAACCTTTAAAATAAAAACGAAATAAATACGTAATTAGTATAATCATAACAAATTATTAATTTAATAATACTACTTGTCTACTACTACTACTAATAATAATAACACTAATAATTTATCCCGTTCACAGTCAAACACACATGCTAAAGGTTTGAAAGTTGATCACAAAACCTCTGCTCCACCTAGTGGCCGTGAGGGTAGTAATATACCTGTAATTATGGAAGCGTTTGTATCACGTCTAGGAAAAGCAAACCACATATCTCTAGTACTGTGGCCATTGTAATACAAGGAAAAGTTCTGGAATGGTCCCTGCTGCGATAATGTGGAGGTACTCCCCCACTCCCCTGACAAACGGTATGATGCTGAGCGCTGGCGGACATGCCCCATGGGGGCCACTGGCTTCCATATTACTCACCACATAAATAAATAAAAGGGTCCGTGCAGTGTTTGCAGAAAACGTGAACAGCCTAGACAAACACTTTAGGCTGCGGCCCTGTTCCGGGCATTACGTTACAAGCGCAAGAGAGACAGAGGTGTGAGGCTGAGAAACATAAATGTCAAACCCTGATAATTACACCACCCTAATTAAAAATTAAGACTGCTGATGCACCCTGCTTATGTGGCCTTGTTACTCGACAACCTATGCAACAGTGTTGGAAATAACATTTTAATTACATCACAAAGGCTAGTTTGGGACTGATGAGTTTGCAAAGAGTGCAGGGTGCAATATAAAGAAGTGTAGTGTGTTGTTTTCACACGGGGATATACTTGACCCGGCAATCAGAGAGGGTCATGCGTTCAAATCCTATGTGTATTATGGCAACCGAATCTTTGGGAAATGTACATGTTCTTGAACAGTCCCACGGTATGTAAATTAAAACTAAGCAGCAAAAAGCTCTCCATTAGACTTCCTCCAAGTAAGAGATATGCGGATTTCCCCTTCACAGTGTAGGATAAAGATTCTGCCAACGGGCTGTTTATAAAACAGAGCACTATTATATGTGAACAGTCCATGGTAAGTTACGAAGCTTAGCCTACATTTCATACCCGATCCATTCATAGGGATAGACAAAAAAAAGCCCATGAGTAAAACAGCAGTACCCCAACCGTGACTTGAATCCATAACCTTGTGGATGTAACCTAGCCCCTTACCAATGGCACCAGATTTCCATACAGTAACAAGCCCGTAGCTAATGGCCTCCATAGCTTCTCAGCATCAGCAGAATGTTCTCTTTGCTTTTAATCATCCGCTTCCTTTCACTCAAGGGATTTTATTTACAAAGGCTTTGTGACGAAGGATTAAAGATGAAATCGCTCCCAAGAGGCACAGAGAGACTTCCTCCATGTTTCTTTCACTGACCGGACCGATATGCTGAGCGCCACATGGGAGAGTTTTGCGTGTGAGACCACGTGGCCTCAGAACAGGCGAACACCTCCTCCCCACCTCGGCCACAGATGTTTGGCTGGAAGTCAGCTCACGGAGGGAATGAAATCTGCCCCCTGCTATTCGTCTGATCATTTTTATTTACATAATCAGAAAAAAGGCGTTTACAGGCATGGCTGCCCAAACTGTCTGAACACCATGTGGCAGAAATGCAATGAGAAAGCCCCCCAAAGCCATCTTCTAATAACGAACCACAAAATTGGTTTCCTGTTGTCTCATGGTCGAAGCTATGCAACGGGATCATTGCAATGCATATACGCGCCCCATGAATATTTTGCTCCCCAAGATCCACAAGGTTTAAACCGGCCAACCCCGTGAGACCATAGAAGGTTCTACATGGCCATTCATAGACAGAAAGGGAGATGGCTCAGAACACGCTCTCTGAAAATATAACCCACCGGATCGCCCTTCCGTTCAATCTGTGCCTATGGCGTTTGGGTGAGTGATTAAGGCAGTGGGTGGCAAGGAGTATTAGGGTCAGCGGCCTGCTCTCGGGGAGATGAATGTTCCAACAGTGCCAGCAATTCCTAAGGAGGGTGGGGGAGAAGGGGGGTGTTACTGCAATCTTTAGTCAGATAAGCAACTATATTTAGCAAACCCTTTGGTCCGTACTGAATGCAATGACAGAGCCCTGGTCACACAGTAAGAGACAGTGAAGGCTAACAGCACGACCTGAATGCAGACAGACAGGTGGCAAAGGCAGAGGTGTTCAGCATGCAGTGAACTGCACAGAGGGGCAGAAAAATCCACTGGGCTTAGATTGCGGGAATCACACTCCACACATGATAAAAACCAGATTAAAGCCTTGAATATGCAAAGAGGTCTCCAACAGATTAATGAGCTGGTGCGCCAGCGCTTCACAGCGGTTCCGGATGTGCACGTCTCGGTGACATCTGCAGACGAAAGTCTCCTACTTTCAAATCCACTATTCCCCAGTTAAACTGGGCGTAAACGTTCTGTTTTTGGAGCCATCTCTGTTTTATCAGTTTGATTGCGCTCTGCGCAAGCCAACTGATTTCTTGTGACAGTGGGATTGTACTTTGATTTGTGATTTGTGTACTGCACATGCTGTCTCTGGCCGTTTTTAATTAACAATATTTTTAAAGTTAATGTTTGTAAGAAATCAGCTAATTGGAGTGGAGATAGAAAATATATTTTCTGCATATTTTCAGCATGTAAGATATCTATGATTTGGAGGGGGCTGGGTGAAAGACAAACTGAAAATGCCTTTCCCCTTATTTGCCTATGTTGTTGATAATTCTTTCATAACCCCGAATGAAAGACATATGTCATTCTCTTTTCTAGACCTCTTTTCTCCATTCTAAATCGCATACAGATTGAGAATCTTTATAAGAGAAACTTGAATCTGCATAGAAAACACATTTCCATGTGTTCTGGAGGGGTACATTCTAAATACACTCAGTGCTTGTTATGCAATCAATAGTGGTTTGATGTGAGAGACTTCGGGGGATGGAGGGGGTATTTAGCTACAGGGCTGTTCTGCACTGAACTATTCCGAACACTTAAACAATTGTCCCAAATTAACATGGCCATGGCAAATGGATCCATTTGACTAACACACTTCACATTACTGTCACTGTCTCTTCTATTGAATTTGTATGACAAATTATTTGGCACGTACACCATTGACAGCTCAGTCACTTTGGTTTGTTTCTAGTTCCTTAAACAATTATTCAATACATTTCTTTGTAGCTCACCCACCCAAAAAGAAGCAAGCTATACGTGTTTTACGATGTGTTTTTCATTTTAATTTAGCAGATGCTATAGAGTGACTAACAAAATAGTGCATAAAATAGATCAACACCAGGATATATACAAAAATTGCACATAATTAGACCTAATTGTATGTAGCATATTATGTAGTAGTCAGCGTCGTCACGCGCTGAAGAAACTGACCTTTTTATTTTTAGCTTTTGTTCTTTTGTTCATCTCTGCGGACGACTTCACCCGTGTATGCCAGATCACTTGACGAGCTTAGTTTAGCCTTGGACATGACTGTGGGATTCATGTATTTGAATTGGCACGAACGGCATATTTCACGGCTCTGTGGCGCGTTCTCGGCTTTTTTCCGGGACACGGGAGCGGAAACAGTGCGCGCTCTCCAAGCTCGTGAGTTGAGATATAAACTTTAAATCCCAATTAGGTTTACTAACGGGCTGAGTGGCTTTATTCGATTTATTTAATGTCTCCAGCGGGCTACCTTCTAACAGTTGCCTGCTTGAACAGGAAATATTGCATGTGTTGTTGCTAGATAGCCTAAATAATGTAGGCTAATCTACACTTTAACTTAAAATGTGATTTTTCATAATAGGCATACAATATGCATGTTCATCAACTCGCATAATTGTATTGTCTCTGAAAACCGCAACAAAAATTACTAGCCTAAGCAAGAGGAATGCTCAGAGGGGAGTATACAATGCGATTGACAATGCAGCGAGCCAAAATAGAATCAATAATGATTGTTCAACTCTATCAAAAAAGAAAGAAAGATAGATTGTCTTCTTCTAATTGCGTAGCCTATAACATTTTTGCGGTGAAACGCCGTCTCGGCGTTCAAGCGAGAACCTGGCTGCATTTGGTTGAAAAGTGAAAGTTTTCTAGCCGACTAGGATGTAGCCAGGCTATATTCGGGTAAAACCTGAGCTATATCGGGGTTAACCTAGTCCGTTTATGTCAAAGCGTCTCTCAACCTAGACGTCTCAGAATCGGCTTTTGCTCACTGGGAATTATTTTTTTTAAGCACACTGTACTATTGTTTTTGAATTTTTCGGCTTGCTCGCATTGGAGAAAAACTCTCAGATATTGGTGCAGCACTGCGGTTAAATAATGCTTACTTTCCCAAGAGATAGGCGTATTTGTTTCAGCTTGTCATCCGATGTTGTTCAGCGCACGGACAACCTCACAGCATAAAATAAACCTGAAGAATTTGTTACAAATGCATCCATTCTCCTCACCTTTTTGCCGCGCGGGTTGCAGCTTGGGAGAGACGGAGGCATTTCCACAGGTGGTGATGTTGGTTACCTCCACGGTCATATTTTCAGTTCCGTTCAATGAGGAGTTGCTCTGCGCTCTCATACACTCCAGAAACGCGATGGAAGCTTCGTCCAACTTCTGCATATCCATTATGGTGGCCGTACTATGATTGTCTAACTGGCTCCCAGTGTGCACATAAATCTGGATTGCGCTAGCTACTTTGCAATTGGAAATAACTATTTAAAAGTTACTGTTCACAAAAAGTATAGCCACCGTTCTTATGTAATAACAAGCTGTTTTTTTAAATTTGTAATACGGGTTTAGTCTCTCGAGTTCATGTGTAGGAATTAACCTATGATATTTTCTTTTTAGTTTGAGTATAATTAAATTGAAGTGATTCAGCGATGAGCACGTCGTGACGAAGACATCCTGTTCTTGATAGTGAGTTCAGGGACAAAATAGATACCCGAGTTGTCTTGAGGAGGTAGGTAACGTAGGATCACTTGGACAGCATGCTATTTGGCGCTTCATCTATCGCTTGCTGGCAGGACAGTTGGATACTGAGGGATCTGTGTTGAGGGGTCGAGAGATGTATTTGAGCAGAAGGGGTGGAGGGTCCGTTAACAGTCATGGGAAGGTGGGGGCTGGGGGTGGTCGAGGCTGGTTTAGAGTGCAAGCTGACAGTTTGACGAAGAACGAGATGACGCCCTCTAGCGGGTAAGAGTGACTACAAAAACTAGTTCAAGCAGGGAAGCGTTGTTTGACGCACAAGTGTGACATATGAATTGTTCTTGCAAAACAGTGCTAGCCCAAATTTCCCCACATTTCCAAAACATATTTACAACAACGCGATGGCATGGTTATGGGTTAGTACACAGAAAACATTATTGTGATAATGGTTTACATTTAAACATTATTGTGATTCACTTCAAACTTCTGACACAAACAGACGAATCTCAGGTCTGTCCCATGTAATCAGTTAATCACAGTTTTCCTAAGCTGGCATTGGAGTCATGAAAGACAGAACCAGAGACAAACTCATGGAGTTAACTTCAGAGCCAGCCAGGGCTATGACAGACTGTGAATGGAGCATATTGGGAATGCACTTTACAGATCAATCATTGCCAATTTTTCAGGTACTTTTCAAAGCAGAGATGTTTAAATTCCTACTCGACAAATTGCACAGCTATTGAGTAAGAAAAAACAGGTAGGTGGTATTTATTTATTTATTTGAACATAGCTAATACAGAAAGAAATGCAGCATCTGAGAGCAAGCCAACTACAGTGGTATGCAAAACTTTGGGCACCCAGCCTTTTGTGAAATCATATGTTTTGTTAATTTTCTAAATTAAAATAAGTTATCACAACCTTTGCAAAGAATAACGTTTATAACACCTAATAACACAAAATATGTATAAATTGTAATTATTTTTATTTGCTTAAAGGCACAGTAAACTTTGTTAGAACATAATGTTGTATTGCTACCTGGCCTCGATATGAGTCGTAATATTCAAGCTCACCTTCATGACTTGCTCCAGTGGTCAGCAACTGGCCAACGAAGAATGACGTTTTTTCTCTCTCCATTCACTCCCATTGCATAGCGAAACAGGTCTCAAAAGCACACTTTTAGCACATAAATTAATACAAACAACGCGGATTATGATGATATACAAAATCACAACATCCGGAACCGAACGTTTGAAAAGATATAAAGCTCCTTTCATGATATTTGACACTTTTTCCAAACTAAGGTTTGGAAGAAGATCTGGTTGTTCACTTCTTAACTTCCTTGTTTTGTTTTTGCGCCGGTAACAGTCCCACACACTTTCTGAAGTGTCTGTTAGTAAACAAACCGAGCAGCAAAGAAGCTAGCAACAGTTGCTAGTTCTCCGAAAATAGTTCTTCAAAATTAAATCAATCAAAAATTGGTTCAAAAGTTTCAAACGTTCGGTTCCGGAAGTCGTGACTTTGCATATCGGCATAATCTGCATTGTTTGCATTCGTTTATGTGCTTTTGAGACTAAGTACAATACCCTGAGAGGTTAGAGGGGGCAGAGTATGTATTAAGCTCTGGAATTGTCTTCTGGCTTAATATAAGGCCTAACAAGCTTTGAGACCTTTTAAAAAGTATTTTTGACCAACTGGGAGGCTGTCTAAATTTCTACACATGCCACATTTATTGTTTTTCTTTTCTTTCAAACTGTTTAAACTTTTTAATACCTTATTTCAGTTATGTGGTTTTTGATAGTGAATATGATTTGCAACAAAGAGATCACAGCTTGCACAGTGCAAAGTGATATTCATTAATTGTGATGCTGTAAAACAGTCTAATACCCTTCAGTAATTAGACTTCTGATGAGATGCAGACAACTGGACCATGTTATTAGTTTGGAAACAAGAAGCGCAACAGCTTGCGCTGAAAAAGAAAACTGATTGTCACCTTATTTTTGTTACATTGAATTAAGAAAACATGATCTGCTTGCAAAACAAATGTTCAATCGCAATAGCCAAATGAACTATCAAACAGCATGACGACATTGGGAGAATCAATTTAAAACCTGGCTTGATTGCGATAGCCAGATGAGCAAACACACAAACCAACGTCAAGAAGAACAGTAGCGTCCGCAAAACCAAACCAGATAGTAAATCAAAGGAGATGAGATAAACCTAATGTCTACGCACAGCAAAACCGCCGGTGTAAATCTAACACCGCTAACACTAACACACCGTGTTTGCGGTGCGGCAACAATGAGGATATGACAGACAGCAATACAGAGTATAGAGATAATATAGAGACTGACCAGGAAGATCTGTTCCTCTGTTCTCCAACTGCTGAGGCCACCTCTTTACTATGCACCTCTCATGACCTAGTCTCTAAGTGTGCGCTTACACTACCACTCTGATGCCACATGAATACGTTTTTTCCCCCCACACATCTTACACAGATCGGATTTAATTGTTCAAAGTGTAAAGACTAGAAAAACAAGTGGTACCCAATTGTTTGGGGGTATTCAATTCCGATACTATTCTGATCGCCATCATCCGACCTGAATTTAAACACTCAGATCAGATAGGATTTTTTTGCCTTTCATTTGAATTGGGTAAACAATTAAGCATGCCTATTTTATTGTATCCTGCCCTAAATTATGGCTGATAAGTTTTTCATCTATGTTTTTTGTGTTACGTTTTATTTTCAAATAGTAATCAAACCCTCTGGAGCCTATATATTTATGAGTAATTTGATGCTCAGAAAACAGAAACGCACAAATATATCATATATTGGCCAAGGCCTATGTGGTCTCATCAGAATTTATGGTCCGCAACTGCTTGTAAGATCAGATTGCCAGCCATCAAGATGAAAATAATTGCTGTGATTTTCATTCGGGGTTATGATGGGGATATGGGACCCGCCAACCACTTCTGCACACTGCTGGAACTGTCACTTTGTTTTGAAGCCATTGATGATTTCCAGAAGTGGATCACCTTGGGTCAAGTACTGTGTACTGTGAAATATGTTACTGTGTAGGGTAGGGAAAACTGCACAAACTGTCAAACACACAGAAGATGTACTTATGTCAAAAAGGTGTGCAATAGTGCGATATCCAGCACCAGTAGTGGTAACCCGAGCGTACTCCTCCATGCTTTATGTCAGGAAGTAGCTGGAAAAGGCGATGGGATGGACAATGGCACAAATATTCCAAAGTTTTCCTTTTCATTCTAGAAAATGGTCCCAGCATTCCAGGCCCGTGTTGGGCATCCAAAGCCTTCTCTCAACAAGGTACTTGAACCTTACTCTGTAAGCATTTGCGTCATACGAGCTGCATGGACATGTAACCACACAGGCCACATACATGTTGTGTAATGTAAACACTAGACAAAAGATTTGGATTTCTACAAAAAAATCTGATTCAGGCATCAAGACCTGCTGTGTAAATGTAGCCTAAGAAACCACAGGAGTGGTTCTTATTTAACCAGCTTAGTCATGTCAACCGCAAAGTCTGTTCTCAATTCATAATGCGGACCAAGGGCCAAGACCGGGCTTTGTTTTCGAAGCTCACTTCCTGGTCTTGTTGAGAGCGTTGCACACTAGCGCCAGTGCGGTTTGGCCCCAAAAGTCTTTCAGCCCCCCTTTTCAATTTAAGTCAAGGGTACCAATGTGATCAAAATACAAAGTTAATAATTGCTTCCCACAATTTTTTTTCCCCACATCTGGAGTCATTCATTTAATCTCCTCTGTCGGATAAATGCATACCTATTCCAGCAGAAACCTAGATTTTCCACTAAGTATCCCATCCAAATCCTAACCAACCATACCCCAGATAATGAGCTATTTGTCTTTGGCTTGATCTTAAAAAAACTCGTAATCTCTTAATACCTTCCACATACTGACCACCGTCATCATGGCTTGTTTTAATCAGTTCCACCGCAAGGCATTTTGTCACCCGGCAACCCACCGCGATTCAGTTTCGTCCACTCCCCGTGCTCACTTTGGACTGCTGTGGAGCGTCCGTGAACGGAAATGCTCTTTACTCCGTCGACAGACACAGCTGGGCCAGCCGAGGGGGTCACGGGGAAACATGGAGATGAAAGGAAAAGGAGGTCGGCGTACCCCTTTCGTGGTCCAGTCTGACCTCCGGGACTCAGCGGAAGAGCCTGTTGTTGTACAGCAGATATGAAAGTGAATGGAACCGCATGAGATGAAGGCTACTTCTGTTCCATTTGTCGTGCGGCGTAGCATTTTGCCTTTTTCAGCGCACAAAATGCATGTGTGACTTAAGGGACAGGTCCCTGCTTTGATCTGTGTGTTTGAGGCTGGAAGCCAGACTCGGATGATATTACCGCCATTGTGATATTGTTATTAATATGACAGCCTAGTCCACGGTGTTCTCGGTAATAAATCTTCCCCGTCTGAAATCAATATTTCAGTTTCATAATGCTGCACTGATAAGGACTCAGCCTTGCAAACTTCCAAAGCAGTCAGAAATATTTATCATGTAGCCCACTCAGTTCATTATCTTCAGTGACCAAAACATGATCTTGCCTCAGTGTTGTTTACCCACAGACGCCAGTATCAGCGGGAAGGTATTAATATGCCTAATCAGAACATGGCATCGAGTCTGTATTATTTCATTTTTGGTCCAAAAACAGAGAAAATGAGAAGCTATTCAGATAAAATACTGGGTTTCAGTCAGAAATGCGCCCTGTCTGCAGGCCACCAAACACTGCAGCAAAGACACGGGCTACGAGTACCACTTAGTATTCCAAATTTTAAAAAAGTAAAAATAAAAAAATAAAAATTGAGGATCGGAATTGGTCTTAATTAAATGAATTGAAGAGGACTGACAAGTGACAAGTTTTAAGGTAATGGTTTCCTTCACCTGGAAATCTTTAGCTGTCCCTTAAAGGGTGTGAAAATATTTAAATAAAGCAAGATAAAAGCCAGCGAATGTTCAAATTGTCAGCCTCTCAGTCAGCTAACGGACGGGACTGGTTGTAATGAGAAAAAAATTAATTGGCAAAAAAAAAACGTATTCTGCCTTTAGGAATGAATTTTGCCTTTAGGAAGGAATCTGCAAACTCGATCAGGCCTATAAGTCACAACACAACTATACAAGATGCATATGTAAGCGGGAACTATCCGATAACTGCAGTGCAACAGGAGTCGGTCTATAGGGACTGGAAGAGGTTTGCTAAGAATTGGATGGATCTGATTATCAAGGTTCAGGTCTGTGGGTCTGACGAGGTCTGAAAAATTAATCAGGTCCTTATGAATTAAATGTTGTTGAGTTTTTTTTAGAATTTAGAATTACAGCAGTGTGCTGATGACTTCATGTTTCTGTTCTGCATCTACAAACACAAGAGCAGATGTGTGTGTGTGTGTGTGTGTGTGATTACCTCAAATGGTTGTCTCTGTGAGTTTACCTGGAAGCAACACTCCAGACAGAAGCTCAAGTTCTGAACAACCCCTGGGAAATATAGAATGGCTTGCGCATCGATTTTACAGCTTGCACGCCTGAACTGCGTCTTCAGGCATTACAGCGTCTTCAGCCGAGGCTGGAATCGTTAAAAAACTGTGAAATCTGGAGAGCAAAATATTGACTCCAAGTCAAATGAGGACATCTCTGAGCCAAGGCAAGACACTCTTCTCTAACCCGTGTGAAAGTACATTTTCATTACGCTTAAAAGGAGAGGGAAGGAGAGCTGAGAGAGAGAGAAAGAGATGGGACAGAGGGGAAAGAGAGATGCCACGATTGAACAATCCTTAGCAGTGTTGCCTTCTGGGTAAGAGGTGCAATTAAAAGAAGCAACAGCAGCGTTTCGGGTGTTTGCACAAGGTGGCGATGAAGATACAGGACACTCATCCTCTTCACCTGGCCTTGGGGCCTGACTGAGACTCCATTCCTCTGTTCAAACACTGGCCTCGGGCCCAGCCGGTAATGGAGCTCTTTGTTTGCGATAGCGGCCTCGTGCCTCAAGCCTCACGGGCAGCTAGCACGGTAGCGGCGACACCGTGTCGCTTAGCTTCCCTCTCCTGAATGCGTGTGCACTGTTCCCGGACAACCTCAGTCACATACAGGGTGAGCTTTTACAACTTCATAAAGCTTTATGCAAAAAATGAAAGAAAGGCTGAATGATTGTACAGAACAGACCAAAAGAAGGGCTTTCATAATGTCCTGAATTACCTCTGCAAGGTTCTCTTATGTAGCTACACAAATGACTATTGATTACTCTATTCCTTATAATTAAACCTAAAAGGTTGTTTTATTTAGACCGTGTTTCACAGCATGCCAAAGAGCCAGCTAACCGAAGACCTCCAAAACGATGCTTTGTGTGTATTATTCAGGTGAGCTGCTGTTTAAATCAGACTTTTTGTATAAAACAGTTTATACTTGAGGTATGCTCAAAGAATGGACTGTATAAAATTGTGATGATCACCCATTAACCCGTGAATTAGAAGTATAAATACCTCGTTCAGTTTGCAGATCGTGAAAGTTCAAAGAGGGGTGACGTAACTGAGAATGTTACACGTCCAGTCTCCAGCAGGGGGAAACATTTACTCATTTGATTGCGCAATCATTTTCAAGTGCAGGCTAAGCAATACTAATTGGACAAGAAATCTCTTGTGCAAGAACACCTTGTTCCGCTGTCTTAGGTACTACCGCGAATAGACAACTCCAGGTATGATTGATGACAACTCCAGGTATCCAGGTATGATTGATAACATATTTTTCAAGGGGTAGCTACCTGGCCAACACATTATAAAACATATAGACTACAAAACAAATAAGACTGTATTAATGGCTGTTAATGCCCATATGCAAAAGGTCTGTAAAGATGCTATAAACATTGCATATTCCATATACAAAGCAAACAAATATTGTTTGAAATTGTATAAGAATTGTATGTATCAAATATATAATATAATACGAATCAATATGTATAATTTTTATGAAACTTTGTAACATAACTTTGTATGATCATATATAATTTTTGGGTGGGACAGGCATATATAAAATAGATGGAGAGCGCCATTCACGTTGATCAAGGAGCAGGACATCTCACACATACCCTACTTTATTCTAACTCAGCATGCAGGGACTGCTTTGAGTACCCTACCTTATTCTAACTCAGCATGCAGGGACTGCTTTGAGTACCCTACCTTATTCTAACTCAGCATGCAGGGACTGCTTTGAGTACCCTACCTTATTCTAACTCAGCATGCAGGGACTGCTTTGAGTACCCTACCTTATTCTAACTCAGCATGCAGGGACTGCTTTGAGTACCCTACCTTATTCTAACTCGGCATGCAGGGACTGCTTTGAGTACCCTACCTTATTCTAACTCGGCATGCAGGGACTGCTTTGAGTACCCTACCTTATTCTAACTCGGCATGCAGGGACTGCTTTGAGTACCCTACCTTATTCTAACTCGGCATGCAGGGACTGCTTTGAGTACCCTACCTTATTCTAACTCGGCATGCAGGGACTGCTTTGAGTACCCTACCTTATTCTAACTCGGCATGCAGGGACTATGTTGAGTACCCTACCTTATTCTAACTCGGCATGCAGGGACTGCTTTGAGTACCCTACCTTATTCTAACTCGGCATGCAGGGACTGCTTTGAGTACCCTACCTTATTCTAACTCAGCACGCAGGGACTACTTTTATGTCTTCTTTCTTTGTTCCGCTGAAATGTCAGCAACTTCCCTATCACTGTTGCAGGTCTGTTGACCACACTGACTGCTTCACATTTATGATTTGCTTGATAACGGCGTGTCTGCTTCAGGCCTACTTATTTCAGATGGCATTGCGCTATACACCGCTCATATAGGCCTGATTTACTTTTTTTTCTTTTAGCACATGCAAAACTAATAACACAAGTTACACAACCAATGATTGGTACAAAACAAATACCATAACCAATCATTGGCCATGTTGTTAGTTTTGCATGCGCTTGTAGGCTTTGCACATGTTAAAGGTCTCTGTAAATCAGACCCACAGTGTGTTAATGGAAGGGAAATGTATGTATATAACTAAGTTATAATTTAGGCCCTAGTTCTGTGGTTAAGTGTCAGTGTGGCTTCCTGTCCTGTGTCCCTTGTAGGGTGTTTTTTTTTTCCGCTCACGCAAATTACACAGCATACTGTCCAGATAATGGCAGTTTTAACTTTCAGAAAAAACAGTTGCAACTATCTTCAGATAGGATTAATATTACAGGATGAAAGCAACCCGTGCTTTCATGCCGTAATATCCCATAAAAAATTTCAGTGAAAGCAACCACGCTCAGCATCTTAAGAGGCGTAGGCAAGCTGTTGTGCAATATACAACTTATGACTCAATGGTTTCACATTTTCTTCTACACAGACGCTAAGTTGTTGTTCAGTTTGAGCCTGAGCTAGCTGAAGCAGCTGCAAATTGTAACTTAATTTCAGGCTGCTTGCGATTCACCGTCGGTGTACCCACCACAGAACAGTTCTGTGTACTCTCACTCGAAACAACAGGGAAGAAAGCCCTCACGTCGAATGTAGGCCTATCCCTGCTGAAAAAAACATTGCAAACCATTAGAGCATTTCCAATGTTTTTTTTTATGGTGCTTAGCGGTCTCTACTGGTGATCTAATGGTGTGTATTGTGTTTTAATGAAAATCTAATGGGTATTGATTGTGATCCAATTTTATCCTACTGGTATCTAATGGTTTGTGATGGTATTTCATGGTAAACCTGATGGTATATGATGGAAACCATTAGATATATTTTTTAACGATTTCTATGTATTTTTTTCCCCACAGGGATACCTTACATCCCACTCTTCTTGAAAGTCTTCAAATAAACTGCTTGTGTTCACCATATATAAGTGGCAATGATATGCACAAACCGGCTAGTCAGGTAAAGCTGCCAGCAGTGATCACCATGTGATCTGCTCATGCTGAAGGGCTGAAGCTAAGCAGGTGTGGGCTTGGTTAATACTTGGATGGGAGACCTCCTGGGAGAACAAAGTTGCTTCTGGAAGTGGTGTTGGTGGGCCAGTAGGGGGCAGTATTTCCTGTAGTCAAATAAACCCCAATGCCCCAGTGTAGTGATGGAGATGCCATCTTTCAGATGAGATGTTAAACTGAGGTCCTGACTCACTGTGGTCATTAAAGATCCCTTGACATGTATCGGTGTCCTGGCTAAATTCCCAACCTGGCTCTTTCAATCTGCCACCTAATCATCCCCCAGTTTAATTGGCTAAAAATCCTTCTCTCCCTCTCCACCTCAACTGATGTGTGGTGAGCATTTTGGTGCAAGATGGCTGTCATCACTCAGGTGGGTGCTACACATTGGTGGTGTTTGAGGCGAGTTTTCCCCTCATCATTGTAAAGTGCTTTGAGTGTCGAGAAAGGCGCTATATAAATGCCAGGTATTACCATTATTATTAAAGTATGCTTATTTGCTTCCCTGTTTGTTATTATTATACTCAATATGTTTGCTGTCCTAGTGGTTATTTCTGTGGATGGGGAACAGGGGTAACTGTCTGAAAATTTTAGCGTTTTGGTGGATGTTCACACTGGCTTTTGGTGAGTTCATCATAAAAAAAGCTGTAATCTGACATATTTTCCAGATTTATAAACCGATACATCAAAAATGAGTACATTTAAAAATGTCATTTTTTAACAAATTAAATAGTTTATAAAATGATTTTAGGGTGAAGTTCCCATTTAAAAACCCATGTTACTAAACCATAATGTTGCATTGCTACATTTAAGGTTTTACTTTATTTCTCGTTCCAGAGAAATAGCTAGGCCTATAAAATAGCATATTTAATGGCATGGAGCTAAATATGCATTGGGTCCTGTCTGATGATTTGACCTTGCGTCACAAATTACATAAAAAAACCCCATGTTTTTGTTCCTTTCATTAAATGTCACTTCATAATGAGACTTACCAATACAACCACCAAATCATTAATCACTGTTTGCCTTTATACCATTCCGTCTTTCAGCTGAGGTGAGACAGCACAAAAGATTTCATGCTGTCATTCATTTGGCTGTCTGTTCCTATTCTAAAGCAAGCAAGCGGATTGAACCAGGAGTAGCGGTATGATAAGGTAATTTAAAATCACTGTAAAATCTATGAGGCACGAACGAGAAATGGAAATACATCAAACATGCGACTGCATTTAAGGAATGTCATTTATTTAAGAACAAATGTTAAATACCATCATTTTCTATGCAATCGATGTTCCAAGATCTCACTTTCTGTTGTAATCCTCAGTAAACGAGGTTACTTGTTGTGATCATTATGTTGCATTTGTTCTCCTTTTTATAATATTTAAAAAAGAGAGAGAACTGCATCATAGCCGCGTCTTCAGTTGGTGAAAATCCTGTAAAACAAGACATGTTGGAATTTATTTTCTGTATTTTACTATAGCCTATATCTAAATGATATCTCAAAACACGATCACATTTTTTAATTTAGTGTGGCTTATTCATGTCTCATGTGTGTGTGTGTGTGTGTGTGTGTGTGTGTGTGTGTGTGTGTGTGTGTGTGTGAATTGAAATTGTCATATATCATTACTATAAGGAAACGCATTACTTTATCTCAGTTTACCGTCCTATTTCCGAGAGGCACTGTATCAGCGTGATACAAGGCAGATAAGAGAAGTGCAGTAATCTCCTTCTTCATATACAGTTAAATCTCGCCTTTTTGTTCTTGGTGCTGATGAGAGGTTTACATGTGAAAGTGTAGCCTCTGAAATTGCCTCTCTCAGTCATCTGGGAACAGTGTCCTGCAATTACTCAAGCTCGCAATTTAGGATATTTTCCATAGCTCTCATAGATCTCTTTCTGTGATCACTCTCTGATGTCTTTCACGGACGGCCTGATCGTTGGTGGTCCTCCAGTAGTTATTTTCTTCTTTAGGGCATTCCATATTGTTAACTTTGGAATATACAAAGACAAAGATCTAAGTGATTTTTCTGTCGTTCTCGCAATAGCTTTCTTGGTTGTCACTACTCTGGCCCTCGTCTGCAGTTTTCTTGTCTTGTATTTTTTAGCTTGTAAAGTACACTCTACAAATGCTCCTAGAGGATAAAACCCATGCCCTGACCCTCACAACCTTAAAAATAATTACAGTAATAAACCTATGAAATTTGAAACAGTTGACAGTCATTTGTCCCAGTTATGCTGGGTTGGAACTTGGAATAGGGGGACATGATTAATTGGATGGCATTGCTGTAATATGTAATATAGTTAATATATATAATATGTCTGTTTAAGAAAACACATTAAATAAATGCAGACATCGTACATTTTGCCTCATAATCATTGTTTGATTTGAAAATACGAATTTGATTAGTACAGAGGAAAAACAAGCACATTGACACAACATTTAACGGTATCAGTGTGCCAAAATCATGCATAGTTTTAAGCCAGCTCACAATGGCCTATATAGAATTTAAAATCATGCATAGTTTTAAGCCAGCTCACAATGGCCTATATAGAATTTAAAATCATGCATAGTTTTAAGCCAGCTCACAATGGCCTATATAGAATTTAAAATCAGGCATAGTTTTAAGCCAGCTCACAATGGCCTATATAGAATTTAAAATCAGGCATAGTTTTAAGCCAGCTCACAATGGCCTATATATAATTTAAAATCAGGCATAGTTTTAAGCCAGCTCACAATGGCCTATATAGAATTTAAAAGCATGTTGTCACTCAGGCTTACATGTACATTGCAGTATTTATATTCATCATTGTCTTTACATCAGATATTTATACTAGACTATATTTAAATGAAACACAACAAACATATAGCAAAGAATGGAATGGCCAATTAAAAATAGACATATAATGTTATTATTCACAGTGTAACAGCTGTGTTTCTAACATAATTTCACGGACTTAACTGAAGTTCACCAGTGAATGCAGTCCTCTCACCTCTTAGCATAGACACAGTGCACTAGACACAAACAGGAAGAGGAAGTACAGTCTGATAGGAATGACGTCCACTCTGTGTAGACCACAGTTTTGCAGGGGTCTTCTTTTAGGATCAGCCTCTAAGCACAGAAAGCAAGCAAGAGGGAGGCATTACTTTCTCATTCATCACAAACATATTTTATTTATCATGCAAAAAATATTCTATTCCGTTTGTCCCAACCCATTTCTGTGTGATCTTTTTCTGAGGTAGTACATCATGTCCTGTAATATGCCTGCCATTGCAGTTGACAGGTCCATTGTGTTTTTGCACAGACATTTGTAATTGGTGCCACGAATATGAGGTATTTGCCATTTATACACCTGAAGCTGAACATGTGGCTGAATTTACTGCAGTGATAATATCAGTGTTACATGTCATGAAAAAATACATTAACACCGAAAAAGCAATGAAGTTCATTAGCTTGCGTACCCACGCGAGGACTAATCCACTGGTCAGATGCAGTACTTACTAAAGATGGCGAGATTTATGTAGTTGCCTCTGGCGCTCGGGCCATCGCCACCGCATTCGGCGTTGCACTGAAACCTCCCTCCGTCCCCGAGACTCAGGCGCTCGATCGACAGGGTGATCAGCCTGGATCTGGTCACCTGGTTTTCTAAGCTCATCTCGGACACCTGGATGAGTTGTCTCCTGGCGTCTGTGACCTCAGTGCAAATGCCATTGGGATTAAATTTGCACCAGTGCGCGTGGAAGTTCTCACACATGTTTTGAATGTATGTGCTGTTGCAGCTGAGATGCAGTGCTTCCCCCTCTTGCTTTCTGAGGTCAGCCTTAGCATATTTCACCAGTAGTATGTCTGTAATTCATGGAGGAAGAGGGGCATTCTTTAAATACCTTTTTAAAAGTTATACTTTGCATTTAGCTTTTATATTAAAATACACATTTATTAAATCCCCTCTGCAGATGATTATTTCAGACAGATCATGTTCACATCCCAGGGTTTTGTCTGACTGCATGATGTATTGATGATGTAACAATTTTTAATTAATAATCTAATAAAATATTTCTAATAATATTTTCACAAATAACAAGTACATGCACAAGTGAAGTAGAGATTAATTGATGTATTAAGAGATGTATTGATTTTAAAGAAAGAAAAAAACAAGTCACTTTCGTATAGTCACAATTAAAGAGGCAGCATTGCAGGCTCGTGAACTAGGCTTGTAACTCAAAGGTCGTGAGCTCAATTCAATGGTAATGCATGGCTAAATGTACGAATGTTGCAGCCCCGCCCTTAGCCATATATGTCATTCATGCAGAGTAAGTGTTCTATATACTTCCTTCCATTTTGAAAATAGTCCTAGTCCTACTAAAACTAGCGAGTTATTTCTGTGGGTTGAAAAAAGACTGAGCACACATTACCTGTAGTCAATGAAGAAGGCAGAATACTGAGGCAGAGAAGCAACCCTTTGAGAAGAGATTCTGCTCCAGTAAACATTGACGTCCTGACTGGTTTGTGACCCGGTAGAGAGCGCAGGAGAAAGGCCATTGTGCTAGCGGTTCGTCCCTAATGCCCACCAGACAGTGATTATCTGCACCGGCGTCACCGTGTGCCGTAAAAGCGTTCGCCACGTCCGTTTCCTCAGGCCCCTTCTGCAGATCACCCACAGCATGCACCTGCAAGCGTGTGCATGCCTGTTACGCGTGGGCTTGCATGCGCGTGTGGGGGGTCATCTCTTTGGCTGTTTGTCTTCCTTTGATCTAACAATGCTGAGACGGAACCCAGTTGGAAGGAAACAGATCGAGGTAAAGGTTAAAAGTGTTCACTGTTTCCGCCAGCATAAATGGGCTGCAGACATTTTTGATCTGTGGGGCAGATACTGTTTATGCTTTGAATGCAGATTATATATTTGGATTTTAGGTCTGATAAGAAGAAAAATGTCAATTCTAACAGCAGTACAAAGTGATCTTTTTTTTTTGTTGTAAATTCTATTTATGATTGTAACACAGTCTCAAAAGTGCATGCTAGAAATAGGTTTGCTGGATTCTTGCGCATTCCCCATTACACAAAGCAGTGCTTGTAATGAGACATAATACCACTGCGTCTAGTTTTTGAGAAGCATCAAATACGTCATAAGAAAGAATTCAATGAGCCACTTCAATTCAAGATGGCTGATTAGAGTTACCTGCCTGTCCACCAGCGCTTCTATGTAATGACACACCCATTGGGGCCAGTTTAATATCTCCACCTGCAAGCCAACCTTTGGTCTGCCACAGAGGGATAGATAACACTTGTAGACATGCAGGTGTATGCTTACTTTGGACCACAACTGCGAGGTGACAGGTGAGTCTATGTTGGGTCTGCTGCATTTCACATGGACTGTTTTAAATGCCCTGGTGATCAGCTGAAACTCAACAGGTGAATTTGTAATCCATCACTTTAGTTAAAAAGGGCAGCCTCGATAACAAAGCTATTGCATTATTTAACAATATATTGATCAAGGATACCCAGTTTCATTTGGGAGAGCAGATAAAAATGAGCTTTTTGCTAACTCCGGTAAAATACATCGACTGAGTTCCTGTGAGTGTATTTTCCTGAGTGGGTTACTGTGAGTTAATTTCCCTGAGCGGGTTACTGTGAGTTCATATTTCTGTGTGAGTTATTGTGAGTTTATTTTCCTGAGTGGTTTATTTTCCTGAGTGCTTTATTGTGATCTGTTTTGAATTTCTGCATGGCTCAGCCTAGTTCAGATTATTTCTGATAATTTAGCTATTCACATGTTATATGGCAATTATGTGTCAAAATAACAACATACTGCTATATACTTGTTGGAAAATGACTTTTTGAAGAATGTATGGTATTGCAAACTACCACACTTCAAGTTAATGGTTTATCCTGATCTTTGCTAATGCTGCTTGCATTGTGGTGGTTAGGATCAGGATGTCTATACAGCAAACGGCCAAAGTGCTTGTTATTTACAAAGTACTCAATGAAGATAATCTGAAAACTGGGTACGCACCATTTAAGTGTCCCTCAAAGACTGATGTCATTCCAAATGATGGGTGTGTTAGACCTGCATCTATGCTGAAATAATGGCCTGGACTTGATCTTAAATTTGTCCTTATATTCAATTTTGAAATAAACACATGTAATGAAGGAACTCACCAAACTGTGACAGAAATGAATAATTTCTTTGCCTAGCAAATTTTCTATATGTTTTTTGTCTGACTGCATATTCATTATAACTGGATTCAGTAAACATTCTTCTTTAAAATTGACTCACAATTGGATGCAAGTGTTCATCAAAATGAACATGAATTAAAAAAAGAGGATTTATGCGGGAGTCATAGCTAAGGAGCTATTTGATTGACAGTGTGGTTTTGTATGCACTTTAGGACAACCCCTACCACTGCGGGCTTATAGCTTTTTGCCAAAGACTCAAGCAGAGGTGGAAAGTCCAGGGGTCAGAAAGTAAAACTCCTCCCATGTGTTTCTTCCAGCCATGAACTCCGCCAGCTGGTTTCACTAATTAGTTCTACCTCCTGGCTGAAGAATTGTGCTAATTAGCAAATCCAGGTGATTGGAACTAAATACCAGGGAGGACTTTCTGAACCTGGATTTTCCACCTCTGGACTCAAGTCCGTAACGAGAGCAACCCTGCCAGTATCGATATCGTTTTTTTGTGGTAAGCTGCCCTTAAAAGCACATTGTGGCATTTACCAGTGTTGCAAAGCATTACTAGCCACCATAACTAACCTTTGGAATTGTCAGTAGAAGGACTGTATGGGTTATGTTGGGTGTCAGCACTTCTATAAAAAAGAATAGTCATTGCCCTGGCTTTACTGAAGTGTGGACTTTTATCCTACTCTGCGCTGTAATGTGAATTAGATCAAGTTTATCAGGGAGAGCAAGTGCCCTCCTCTCTGATTCTTTCAGTATAGGTTTCATTAATCTATATCTATATATATATATATATATATATATATATATATATAAACATTTTTGGAATCACACTTGAATTTTATTTATTCTCTTTGTAATTTAATGCTACTGTTTATGTGTGTTTAATCATATTCATAACCTGAATAATTTACTTGCTGCAATGATCGCATAGCAAAAGTTTTTTAATTTATAGTCCAGCACGAGGCCCCAACTGGGTTTTTTACGGATATCCCTATACAATAAAAATATTTTCGACAATTACAAATACATTTGTGACGTAATTATGAATATGATGTATTTGTTTTTACATTATCGTTGATGTTGGGAGCCCATAGTGTTGTGGGACCTATCAAGGGGCTTACATTTATCTGATGAAAGGTCGAAACATATTAAACAGTGAGTTATAAAAGATATATTGCAGGATTTGAAAGATATCAAGTGATTGATGGCTTGTTTACTACAGCTGAGTGATAAGATAATGGCTGTCACATGGAACACATCACTGATTAGAAGGAGCTGAGGTGTTTGGCCAAATGAACATTTTCAACGGAGACATAAATAATGTTGATCAACCTGAAAATGATTTGATAACCTGCAAAAAACACTGACCTGGAATACAGTACACAAGAAGGAGCCAGAAACATTCACTTCTGATTGGACATCCTGTTTACAGGGTGCCACAGTGTGCACTGTGATACAACCACAAAAAAAAAAACAAAAAAAAAACAAAAACATTGCGTTTGCACTTTCTGTTCTGGCCTGTGTGTGGTGAATCTCTTTACGGGGGAATGAGGCTACGTCTGCCTCAGACCGTGTTTAGTTTTGTTTTAAATATAGTTGAGTAATATAAGAGGCCTGTTCACTTTAAGATGCGTTACTAAAAGATTAATAGTAGTATGAGACAAAAGAGGAGGACATTGTGAAAATCAAAGGAAAGGTGTCAAAGTCAAAGGGAAGAAAAATCTAAATTAGAATTAGAAAAACCTTATCTCATGAAAACGGGTAGAAAATTGTCTTTGACATAGGCTCAAATATGACATAAAAACATACATGAGACAGTCACAATAAAAAAAAAATACATTCTAAAAAGCAAGTAGAGGCATGGTCAACTGATAGCTCTGTTGTTTATATTTATTGCTGAGGGGATGCATCATTTTTTTGTACTTACCTTTGATGGCGAGTGGTACAGCATAGTGCCATACAGATGAGGAGTTGGGAATGGTTGTGAAGGAGGTGTGTGGGGTCTTGGAGGTGTTATGGGATTGGACTTTCTTTGAAATGACTGGGTGTAGAGTTCTTGTAGTTGTGTCTGGGGGCTGTTTATTGTTTTACTTGTGTGGTTAATGATGCTAGAAAGTTTTGGTTTTACTTTCGACGGTGAAGATGAGTATGCATTCAATGAGAGATTTGTTAAAATTCTGCTACTTACCTCAAAACTTTTCAGCTTCTTTAACAGGTTCAGGCGCTGCTTGGCCTTTTTGTAGATGTTGTATACGTATTGAGAGAAAGTTAGCTGACAGCCTGTCTCAATGCCCAGATATTTAAAAAATACTACCTGCCCTTATAGGTCGAGGGGTTTCAAAAAAGGAAGTGGGGAGTCCACTGGTTTAGTTTAATTATTTTTAGGAACATAGACTGAACACTATAGTCCCAGTTTGTTGTTCTAGCCTTGGCTATGTAATCAACAGATTATGGCTGGGAATCTATAGCAGCTGCTGCTGGACAAAATTGCCCTTGTTCTGACAAAAGTAGGATGCTTCTGAATTAGCCTTAGTTCCTCAGGTAACCACCCTACTAGCTTTTCCCAAAGACATACTAGGAGGAAGCAGGTGGCACAGCGGTACAACTGAAAATTCAAGAATTGGAAAGTGGAAAAAAATGTCAAAAAAGAAGCACAAAAAAAAAGACACTCTAACGCATAGTTCTCCTGGCATTGTTACAGAGATGGCCACGTGCACACCCAGGGTGATCAACCTGACCAGAAGGGAAGGCCAGAGCTTCGGCTTCCTGCTGAGGTTGGAGTTGGGCGAGGAGGGTCACCTGATCCGGTGCCCTGACAGGGGTGGCCTGGCAGAGATGGCCGGCATTAAGGACGCTGACCGGATCCTGAGAGTCAACGGCATCTTCGTGGATGACGTGGAGCACGCGTTGGTAAACTCTGCCCAATGTGCTCTTCTGTGATTGTTGCTCTAAAAAGGACTACATTTTAACTTAAATACAAGTGCTCACTTAAAAAATATGTAGCGTGTACGTTCACAACGTGGTTTGGCTAGTTCAGCAATCCGAGACGTTAAATCGGTAAACTGAAAAAAAAAATTTCTACTAATTTTTAAGTCAAAGTTACAGAACAATATTGATTGAATCCTGACCTGCATTTCCAGTTTTAAGGTATCATACATGTTTTCTTTTGGTCTGTCCCTTGCCAGGTGGCAGGGATGGTGAGAAACAGCGGGTCTTCCGTCACTCTACACGTCCTGGATCAGCACTCCTACAAACAGGCTAAAGATAGTGGCATCAACCTGTCCGAACCTCAGACCCGCCCCACCATGAACGGAGCGGCCAGATCCGACCCCAAACCAAAACTCTGCTTCCTGGAGAAAGACAAAAACGTATATGGATTTTCCCTGAAGTCTAAGCAAGGTGAGGGTGCTCGTGGCAGAGTGGGTTCATCACAATCTTTCCCTAACTGGGAAAAATGTAAAACCTCTGGCCCCTCAAAGACCCATCTTAACAAAAGGTTTCAATTCACCAAGGTTAGTTCTGCCCTTCTAATCCATTACCAGAGCCAATCCTGACCTGTGGAGCTACCACAAGAGTAGTCCTACTGACAGGGTCGTGTCTATGAACCATCCCAAGTTTAGGAGTGAGTGGTAAAGAAAAAAAAAGAAAACTACAGACAAATCAATTGACAGAATGGCTGTTGCCCCCTACATCATCAACATGATTACACAATGGTGAGTGTATGCATTAAGGCATTTTTCTATGTTTTGGTGACCTAATAAAACCTGTCTGTCTGCCTGCTCTCAGGTGAGGAGGGTGTGTTCATTGTTAATGTGACGCCATCTGGGGTTGCCGAAAAGGCCGGAGCAAAATCATGTGACCACGTCCTGGAAGTCAATGGTGAAAATGTGGAGAACGCCACCCATGAGCAGATCGTAGAGAAGGTTAGGAGACAGACTACATCCCTCATGCGTTTACACGGTAGTCAGTCCCAGCTCCAGCATTCAAGTCTTTTTCCCCATGCAGAGCCATTACAACTTTTCACTTTTAAAGCTATTTTCTTTGGGTGCTAGACACTGTAGACAGATGATTAAGGAAAAAAAAGTCGGACAACCTCTGAAATTCAGAGGAATTTTACTTGCCTGTCAGCACTTTCTTTCACGTCATTATAGCCAGGTATAACTAATGGCTTGACATTTTGGCTGTGCCTGTTTTGAACAAATGTTTTTTTTTGTTTTTTTTTAACAGACTCAGGTTGCACAACATGTAATTCACCTAAAGTGTTCATCTGAAAAACCTTTGCTGAGATCAAAGCACATAATTAGCTCCCATTCATTTTTACAAGGCCTACAGTTGTTAAGTCTTTGTCTATTCCTAGAGACTGAGACCCGAAAAGGAATAACCTTCACTTGGGGTGCATCCAATGCAGCGTAGTGGACGATGAGAGTATATAGAGTTGAGGAAAAGTAGGCATTAAGTAAAAAATTTAACAAAGGTGATGTGTTGAACACATTAAATGTGCATTTTTTAACACGTTGACAGATTTAGATTAACAGTGCAAGAAAAACAGCCGCCTTTTGTTTAACAGGTATAGATACAGATATGGAAAGAGATAGTGATGGTCTCTCCACACCTTATCTGAAGCTGTGTCTTTCAACCAAATCATAAACATAGTTTCCTCCAAGGTTCAATGTAGAGGGAAAACGAAATCAATCACCACTTAACAAAAAGAAGAAAGAAATGTCAAGATTGTAAAAAAATAAAAATAAAAAACTACCAGTGATTTCTAGCAGGGTTGGCAAGCATTGAAAAAGACGTCCTCTTAGTACATTTGACAGTCAAGTTTCCAGATTTTGACCATTCACCTAAAATAATATCTCACCTTCAGATCAAGATTGCGGACAAGCGCGTCATGTTCTTGTTGGCGGACGAGGACACTGACAGACACTACAGGAGCAGAAAGATTAAGCTGGGGGCGGGGCTGGCCACCACCAAGCACCTCCCAAATAAGCCACGCATCGTCGACATGACCAAGGGCTCCGACGGCTACGGGTACTACCTGAGGTCCTACCCCAACGAACAGGGTGTGTGTAACAGGGGGATCCTCCAGTACACCAGCTAACACAGAGAGGCTCATATGGAAGTGTGTGGAAATGGTTACTGAGTCTTTACTGCAGTATTTGTGTTAGTGCCATTATTATTTTTTGAAAACTGTTGGAAAAGGTTGAAATTCTGAAATGAACGGTTTACCTTTATACATGTAGAGATACAGCATTACCTTTATCTCTCTCACACCTATATGGTATATAATATAATAATATATCTCACCTCTTCAAGCTGCACCTCTCTCCATCCCTCCCTACCTCCCTGTGACTATTGTTATTAATGTTGTATAATTACCCCCCCCAAAAAAAAATATAAAAAAATAAAAAAATAAAATAAATAAATAACCCCAATCATACTGACTGCGCCTAGTACTTAGATTCGTATTTGCCTTTTTAGGGTTGTTTTTAAACGTTCTTGTTCCTAGTTTGAAAATGCACTATGTACGTCGCTCTGGATAAGAGCGTCTGCTAAATGTCTATAATGTAATGTAATGTAATATCACTACAGATGTCAAAAAATAGATATACAGGGTATGTAGATGCAGAGAAATTTCCCAATAATTAGTCAGCCGATATGTGTGGGTGGCCCTTTCTCTCCAGGTCACTTCATAAAGGATATTGACAGGGGGAGCCCAGCGGAGAGGGTGGGTTTGAAGGACATGGATCGCCTGGTTGCCATAAACGGGGATGGGGTGGATGGCTTGAGCCACGAACAGGCGGTGGATCGGATCCATCGTAGCGGAGACAGGTGCTCCCTGCTGGTGGTCGACGCGGAAACCGACAACATGTACAAGCTCGTAAGTAACCGCGTTGAATAAATGTGCGCATTAATTTGGAGTAGTACAATATATATGGGAGTAGTGATGACATGCAATAAATTATGTGAAGCCTAAAATAAATCCAACAGCCTACCATTAACCAGATTTGTATTACAGAGAAGGATTGGTGTAATGGTTTGGTTATGGGTGTCCTGCCCAAGAGGACTACTTGTATAACTTTTAAAATGTGAAGACTATGACTTATCTAGTCTTGGATACAGCTTACAAAAATAGCCAGAGCTGGAGATACTCAATACTGTATTTTCTTGGGCTTTTATTCAGGCTAATGTACTTTACATTGGTGTCTCTGTCACATGTGGCCCAATTTGGTGCAATTATATTAGTTGCAAAATGAATTAATGCATTTGTAGATTATAATCTTTTAAAAATGCATAGATACAATTAACATGTGAATGAAACATTGTCGCACACTAAAAATAAAAATGAATACTAAACTAAAACTAGCAAACCCACTCATAAAACTAAAACTACAGTGGAATTGAAATCAAAATCAATTAATAGATTAATAAATAGCCTATTTATGCCTATAATTGTATTGATAAACATTTTTTTGTATGAGGTCAGTAACTACTTAAATTGACTTTGCATAAATAATAAAGCTTTCTAAATAGAAACCTCCTCTGTATAAACGCCTTCACGCTTATTTCCAAATATACGTAGATTTTGATTGTACCAAAGAACAAATTCAGATATTAAAACATTTTGAATGCCGAAATGTTCGTGGATACATTCTTACGCAGTTAGTATTTTGATTTCTCATACTATTTCTCAGAAATGGGTGGTTTCTGTGGGAAAGGGGTTTATTCAATGAATTGTTCTTCATTACAGTCCACATGACACATTTTGTTTGGGCCATGTGGACTATGTTGTCCCAAAGGGGGAGCACAACTGCTTTAGATAGCTGTCCTTCAACATACACGATAGCTTTGTATATTTCATTGAAGCAAGTGCATTGCTCAAGGGTAAACCAAAATTTAAAGATGAATGAATGAAATTGGTAAATTCAAGTGCTACTTTTTTTTCTGGGAATATTAGGTTCATTTATTAGTTAATTAAGAGCTCTCTGGACTGGTTTCATGTCATCCCACAGGGAGGTGCATCTCCCCTCCTGTACTGGGAGGAAATGAGAGGATCTCTTCCGCAGCAAACTCCTCCCGAGTCTCCCAAGGCAACGACTAAGCCAATCGCAGCCCTCCCAGCTAATGGGCACGCCCCTGCTCTTGCCCCTGCCCCATCCAAGCCCTCTGGGGTCAACTATAAACCCAAACTCTGCACGCTGCAGAAGAGCTCGAGTGGGTTCGGGTTTCACCTGAACGGCGTCGTAGGAGAAATCGGCCTCTACTTCATCAAAGAGGTAAGGACACAGAACTCCTATATCCTCTTTGCATCCGTATTCTGTGCCAAACCGCAAGTAAACAAACTAAGTAAAACAATGAGAATTGAGTTTTCAGTCGACCAACATATAGTAGATCAGTTGAGATATGTAAAGAGGTATAATAGAGGTCAAATAAAAATAATTGTCCCACTCCCATCCTTAGGTGGTGAAGGGTGGGGCAGCTGACAAGGCGGGGCTCGAGGACGACGACATCGTAATTGAGGTGGATGGCGTGAACGTGGAGGCCCGCTCCTACGATGAGGTGGTGGACATGATCAGAACCAGCGGAAGCAGCCTGGTCCTGCTGCTTGCGGAGAAACAGGCCTACGACTACTTCAAGGCCCAACAGATCCCGATCACCACCCTCCTGCTGTCCCAGGCCAGTTTCGACGTACCTCACACACCCACCAGCCTCGAGGAGGTGAAGGAGGAGGAAGAAGAAGATGAGGAAAGAGACAAAGAGGAAGAGAGAGATGATAAAAAGAAGAAAGACAAAGACGAGAAGAAAGACAAAGACAAGGAGAGAGATGAAGAGAAGAGAGACGAAGAGGAGAAAGATGAAGAGAAAAGGGATGAAGAGGAGAAGAAAGAACCAGCTACTTTTCCTGCCCCGACAGAGGCTCGTGAGAGGGTGAGCTCTTTTACTCATCTTTCTTACCACCAGTAGCACCACAACGGCTGTTCATTAAGTAGACCCGGGGTGGGGAATCTTATCCGAAAAGGTGTCTTAGTCCTGGGCTAAAAATAAAACCCGGCCTTTTTCGGATAAGATTCCCCACCCCTCAAATAGACCAACAGCAACACTGTATTGGCTGCTAATCACGTCACTTTCAGCACGATCGCTTTTAGATTTTGTTTTTCTATTCAAGCGTGCTGCTTTATTGCATTCCATCATCCCTCAGCTCCAAATTTGATGGACCTTTTGTTGTGGCTGTAACAAGCAGAGATAAATGATCGCTGCACACAGTTTTCTATATTTCATAACTGGATTTCACTTACAGGCTCTTTCTGTTGTCATTTTCACAGGCGGCATCCGCTTCATCTTCGTCATCTTCACCAAGTATAGATGAACAGTTCTGAAGAAGCAAGATTTGCTCACATCCTGAACACTATTACTTTGCACATTTACTTAATTGAGGGGAATGTGTGGAGGAAGACTTAAAGTGATGGTCAAGAGATTCTAAAAGCTTCAAATAACCACAACATATCACAGAGGGATGTATCCACTACACACCCACCAAATATCTTTTCAAGAAAATGTGATATATGTAATATACATCTCAAAGCAAATAAACTCAGTCTTTAAAGAACTCAGGATTGTAGGGGTGTGGTCTAAATCATGCCCTCAACCCGAGTGCCATCGACGTCTCCAGCCCTACATGTTTGAACCACAGAACTGTTCTTATACAGTTCTGTGGTTTGAACCGTAGGTTTGAACCCGGCGAGGAATTAATGCAATCAATTCAAAGTAAAATACAGTGTGGCTGCTCTCAAGAGATAAATATCACACGCAATCAAAGTTAAGTTAACTTAAACTCTAAGCAGAGTATTGCAACCATTTGATCTAATGTTCGTCTATTTAAAGCAAGCTAAATTGCAAGGCGACGTTTCACCACATGCATGTTCCACACAAATCATTAAATAATGGTAGGTTTTATAGAGTTTTAAAAATTAATTTAAAGGCCCATTCATTAATTTTGGTTGCTAATCAAACAAAAATGATGTGCACTTCGGTGGATAATGGTTCTTGTCGTATTTTTGTTACTGTAACCAGCCACTAAACAATACGACAAAACCATTTCCAAGGCATGGTTTATTTGGCGAAATCTTATCTATTATTTTCGATAGATTATCCGACGGATGAGCAGTGCACCAAGTAAAAACGACGTGTGAGTGATTAGTTCGTTTCCATGCTGAGCTGTGCAAGGAGCAAGCTAATGTTACTAGTTAGCACCACAGAGGGATGGATAAAAAGGTGAAAGATTGGGAGAGGGATAAAATTGGTATAGGTATAAGGAGAGCAGAAAAAAAAAAACACTTTAGCTAACTATTCCAAATCCAAATGCTGATAACGCGGACAACTATACTCAAGGGCAAACAAAACGGGCATTTGGTTCAGACTTCAGACAAAATTTTTCTAACAGGGCAGTTGTATTCGCCTCAAACTATGAGAGGAGTTATGCAATGAGATCAAAGTATGTATTGGTTGAGGTTTCACGTCTATGTCACCATGGACCCATTTCGACTCCACCCTTTTTTTCAGCATACAGGAATAAAGAGATAGACTGAAATTTAACGAGATTGCAATTGAATTTATTCCTCGCGCTTTATTGGTGCTCAATACATACCTTAATAGCCATAAATAACGTGGTTATAAGCATATTACGGATTTTCCTTGAACGTCACTTTAATGAACTGAAAGTAACAGACTGTGGCTCAGCAGAGAAATACATTTATAATAAACATTGCCGAGCTTACTTGCTATCAGCCTCTTTACCCCTGTTAAGTTTTTTGTCTTATTCTGTCATGCTTGTATTAATAGTTTTTCCATTATTTTATTATTTGGCATATGTAAACCTAGAACACTAGATCATTATGAGAAGAAACAAAGTGCCCCTTCCCACTTCAAACATGTTGCTTGTGTGCAGTTAAAATGTTGTTAATGCAGAGGTTACCAAAACTCTTGCTATATAGTAGTGTTTTATAAATGTTTAAACCATTGATTGCATGCCTGGCAGCTTCAAAACTTGTGCTTATCTCATTTCAGGTATAAAGTCTCTTCTTGGGGAATTCTGTCGTGGAAATTTTTTGTTGATGAACCAATTTACCCCTCGCATTAGGAACCAAGGGCAATTAAAAGCACTGCTATGCCAAGAAACACATAAAAAACATGGTTTACATGTGACACTGTTTGACAAATTGCATTACCTCTAGAAATGAAGTAGTTATTTTTAACACTGTACTGCTTGGTGCCAGTCTTATATTGACTGTGGGACAGGCCTTACGGTGTGCGAGTGATTCAGCTGAGCTGGGCTATGTGTATGATGTTGCCTCAATACAGACGGACAGCTGCCAATCATCATTTTGCACAAGGAGAAAGAGTAGATGAACAACAGCATAACTAATAACGTCGAGCAACTTCTAGCGACTGACACTTCTATTAGTTATTATTGCAAATCAGGTTGTAGGTTAGATTCCCAGGTGTGTCGCTGCTTCTGTATTGCTTTACATTTACATACAAGTTAACACGGATTGCTTTAGTACATATCCAGCTGTATAAATGGATTGTAAAGAATGTAAGCTGTGGAAATCACTCTGGAAAGGAGTGTGTTAAATGCATAAAATACAAGTGTAAAGTGAACACCCTGTTCAATGGCTGTTTCTCAACAGTTCCTCCCCCTAGTGGTGATCCGTCATTACTGTAATGCATTGCCGAGGGAGCGATTCAGCTTCCTCCAACTACAGCTGAGATTTTTTCCCCCCCTTTAGCTTTCAAGAGATATTCTAATCTGTAATATTATTCAGAAGACTGAAAACAAAAGATTTATTTTTTCATCAAAACAATTTTCATTTATTCGTGTGCCCTCTAGAATCTGTACAAGAATCAATGTCCAAGCATAAGACGTATATCATATCTGTGCAGAGCCCCAAGGCATGCAAATGCCTATCGCTGGGTTTGATCAGCAGCCGTCCTTCAGCTGATATCACCGCCTGCACTTCTTCCCAAGCAATAACTGACAATAATTAAACCATGTCCCATTGCTAACAGATCTCAGCATGAAATGAATGCCTTTATTGTACAGCAGGTTTTCGTTTCTTAATACTGAGTGAAAGGGTGTCAGCCAGTGATAATTAGCTGAAGCGTTAGAAGGCTCGGAATCATCATTTAACTTCAACAAAGATTTTCTTTAATGAAACAAGACTGCTCGCTCTGCTGTTTCTCAACTGCCCGAAGCACTACAATCTGTTGTGTAATGAACAGACAAGCTTGTCTATGACAACTGCTGAATAATCCAGGATGTCCTATATGCTCGGCCTTAAAAGCAAATAGGCTATATCTTTAACCCTTTTTTCCCCCCCATGTTGCTGAAAATTTAGACGAAAGTTACATTTGTTAGAAAAAGGTGGATAATGTGCTTTTGTGTTCTCTTGCCTTCAGCTAAAATAGATATCTAAAGAATTTTAACGTCACTATCCCAATAAACAAAAACCCAGCGAATGCTCAGCTGGTTGAGGGCTTTCAAACGTTGGAACATTGTATCAACATGCGCAAACAACAAGAAGAGACCAGACTTTTCAGACTGTGGCTAAAACAAAGACATATCCTCTAGTTTTGTAACTGGGCAGCGAAGCCTCCAGTGGAATGTCTGTAGCCTCCCCAGACGCGGGCGCTATAATGCCGCGAGAATACCTGCTGCGTAGAAGGCCCGTTACTGTCCAGAAGCCCACCGCCTCGCTGCTCGGGGCGGACGGACGCACGCGTGAGCAGGGATGAACAGGCCGTTCAGGGGAGACCCGTCGAGTACTGTACCAAATCCTACTACCGCAGAGCGTGCTGCGGAACACGCTGGAAAAGAAGAGCTTGACGGTGTCATTGGCGAAGTCAGGCGGTCAGGTCGGACCCAAGGCCAAAAGCGATCCGTTTGTCTTTCAATCCCTGTGTCAATCATTCAATTCAACAATTTAAAAAGTGACTTCCATATTCAAATCATCATATGGTGAGCCAAGTAAACCTCATGTGCCACGCACGCACTCACGCACACGGCTCCTGATTCAGGAACCGTGAGGTGTGGCACAGTCTTCATTAAACTCCAAAAATAAACTTCTCCAAAAATGTAAAAAAAA
This sequence comes from Ilyophis sp. 1 JC-2022, assembly GCA_022702515.1. Lineage (NCBI taxonomy): Eukaryota > Metazoa > Chordata > Actinopteri > Anguilliformes > Synaphobranchidae > Ilyophis > Ilyophis sp. 1 JC-2022. The sequence goes on from CM040397.1 coordinate 88,135,309, forward strand.
GAAAACAGAACATCGACCCCCTGCCGAGGTCACAAGTTCATGTGCTTCTCAGGAGCCTGCTTGTGCGCCAGGTACAGAAAGAGGATGCTGGACAGGGCGCTGACCAGGAAGATGACGTCGAACCAGCGGTGGTAGAAGTTAAACTGAAGCTCCCCCAGGACCTCGGTCACAATGGTGCGGTACTCTAGGGGCATGCTCATTCGCATAAGCAACACAGAGGAGACAAAATACATGCCCTGAGAGAGAGAGAGAGAGAGAGAGAGAGAGGGAGAGAGTACTGTATCAGACACACAGATGAGTATGTACGACGAGAGAGAGAGAGAGAAAATACTGTATCAGACAAACAGATGAGTATGTACTCAGAGAGTGTGAGAAAGCGATTGAGAGAGAGAGAGAGAGAGAGAGAGAGAGACTACCGTATCAGAGACACAGACAAGTACGTACTCAGAGAGACAAAGAGAGGCAGAGAGCAAGAGAGAGAGAGACTTAGCAATCAACAGAGAGCTCACCATAATCTGAGCCAGGACCAGTACTATGACATTGGAGGACTTGTTGCTGGAAATGGCATAGAAGAACTGCCGGGGAGAGAGGGACAGGGCATTGAAATACACACACTGTACAACGCTAATGAGGTAATATCTCGAAAAATAACAGAAGAAGAATCACTCACCTTGGTAAGCGTAATCAGCAGACCTCTGATAGACGTGACAATGATGATGCCAACCAGAATGAAGGCTATGTGCTGGGACCAAAATTTGACCTGGGGAAACGAGGTGAAAAAAGTGTGGAAATTTCAAGCGGTGCCTCAGAACAGCCAGGAACAAGCCTTAAGAGACTGTTGTGGTCCAGTGCCACTCCATCCCCCTCTTCACTCAACTCACGTCAAACTGGATGCCCAGGTAGTTGACCGTTATCTCAATCCCACGTGTTACCGGGTCTGTCTTGCCTACGCGGTCGAAGACGATGTTGATGGTGGCCTGGAAGGACACACAGTGTGTTACATGCTGTGACAAAAACGGTTCCACCACTTCTATTCACCGCTGTCTAACACTTATGTAACTAGCAATATGTATCTGAGGAAGAATCCATATCTGCTATTCTATTGATATGAGGCTACGGATTAATCTGCACTACTGATAAGACATGGCAAACATCACCAGTGTACTTTCAAAACAAATGTGTCTTTTGCTTATTAAAAATGTAATTCTATAACTATGTTATATATCTGCCATAGGAAAACTACTAGCCACTTCCAAGAGGTTGGGGCAGGCATGATGCTTACCATAAATATTTTCCAGACACAATAGATGGAGAAGAAGTATCCCAGGAAGTTGAAGTATTTTCCCTGAAACGTTTTGGAGTACTCTATCCTTTCCTGGAGCAAGAAGAGACAGAAGAAACAGAAATGGCTTCAGGGCATGCTGCCTCTACTGCATCACACTACCAATCACACCGCTGAAATCACACAGCAAAGGATTCTGGGAGAGCTGCAGCTCCCGGTAATCACTATATACAATGTGAATGAAGCTTGCTTTCACCAAAGTTTTTAAGACCAAAGATTTAAAAAAAATAATCCATAATTTTAAAGAAAAGGTACTTTGAAAAAGGTAAGCTTTTAAAGAGACTGGGTGGGACGGTGAATTTTGCATTTTTGGGCCTAAAGTGGGTCAGCGCTGAACACTACCTTGGTGGCCTGCAGGTCCACCGTCTCCAGGAAGAGCTGTCGGCTGAGCTCCTCCAAGGCGTCCACTTCCTGTTGGATCAGAGACAGATCTGCACGCGTGCAGTCAAGGATCTTTCTCAGGATCGTTCAGGAGTGGGGATACTAAGGATCAAAGTAGAGTTGTATGAATATTTCACCTTCCGCATGTCACTTACGGTACGTGCAACGTCATGCTTATTACAGCATTGTGTCTTCCAATGACACATTGCATCGATGGGGTTACAGTCTGTCGGCATCCACGCTGGCGTTTCTCTAATTTTATTTAATGTGCAATTTTGTAAGTCACTCTGGATAAGATAAGACAAATGATCTGCTAAACCAATCAATAGAAATGTATCAGGGATCGGCCTGGGAGGCTCACAAAAGGATACTTTCACTGCCCGGAGGAGAGGAAGTGACACTTTTAATCATCCCCCAGAATCCTGTCTGCTTGTTCTGGTCCTCCCCGCGCTGGTACATCTGTCTCCGGGTCATGGCGATCCTGCAGGACAGGGGAAATGCACAACAGAACTGAAGAGCGGCGCCAAACGGGCCGGCCACCAGCTAGCAGGATTCAAAGGGTTCACTCAGTTTAACATCAACGCCCCTCCCATATGAAAGAGAGAGAAGAGGGACATTATAGCTCACCCGACAACCCGGGTACTCATGTGTTTTTCAACACTTCACTGTCTTCGTGAACATTCTTTTTCTTTTTTTCTCCCTTTGGACTTTTTTTGCTGTTTCGTAAATAGTGTCAGTTATTGTGGTGTCGTCATTGTTTGAATGTATTTTAACTGGGGATAATAGAAATTCCCCCCTAAATTATGTGTTTTTAATGTAATATGAATGTGATGAAGTGTGTGGATGAAAATGTCTTTAAAAAATTAAAAAATTAAAAATGCTCTTATTGGAAATTATATTTTTTTAAAACAATAAAGACAAATGAACACAAACAGACAGGTCTCAAAATCTACCAAAAAGGGAGCAATTGTTATTTAGGAACAGTAAGAGATTGGGCATAAATGAAACATGAAAAGGTTAACTTTTGAATGTTCAGAAGATGTTCAATGAAGAGCGAGGGATAGAGAGAAAGAGAGACTACAACACGCTGAAACTGCAAAAGTACGACTGAGATATACGCCGAGAAATCACCGCTCGCAGCCCACCATGTAAACCACAGGAAGGTGGCCCATATCAGCTAAAGGTCACATATGTGACAGGTGCTGGTAAAACGGTACACAAGTAGCACGTGGTAATTCTTCCGTTTTTTTTTATAGTTTATGAAAGTACAAAACCTGAGTTTTCAAATGATGTCTCATACACAGCAATATGAGCACGCCGACTTGTGCTCGCTCATATTCTGCACGTTTGAGCACCACGGACTCTTCCAAGCCTGCAGTAGGGGGCATATGAGAGCATGCTTGTACATAGTAATTGGACATTCAAAACTCAGGTGGGGCTGGAGATGTCAAATTAAATCAGTAAAAAAATCAATAAAACTCTCGCAATACAGACCTTCCAAAGACTTGAAACTATTTGGGTTATTTACGTTATGATATCTATACTATTATTAAGAATATTCATTTACCTTCTGCTTTTAAACTACCCTGTGTCATGTCTTCCACAGGAACTAGGGGACACTCGAATGTATGCATCGAACGAATGCACCAACATGATCCGGAGAAATGTCAATCAATATTTTACTAAACTGTATTTATGGGAAATCACTCTCTTCACTACGCCCCAAGGGTTTCACGACTACTTCAAATCGGATTGGCTTCTTCTGTGTAGAAAGAACAAGTAATTTGGTCATTGATCACACTACAAGTACGCAAACGCATGCGCCTACGGTCTACTTTCAGGGTTGCTTTTGGCTTTCTTGCACTGACAGCGCAGAGAATTCACCAAAATGTCAGCAGAGTTCTCCTGTTAAAAGGGCAGAGACCACCGTTTGTAACTTCATTATCATTGGCTCCTTTCTTCTCTCACCTCTTCTTCTTGCTGACGATCATGTCCATAGTCTGGAGCAGTCTCCGTTCCAGGGCCAGGATATCGCTGTCCGTCACGTTCCTGTGGAAGCACGTGACGTTATCTCACCAGACATCATCACCACGATCAAAGTGCAGGGTTTTCACAAATACACACAAAAGCACAAAGCAGGATATTTCACGAACACGTACAAAAATATGATTGGAGTGCCCGTAAACAGGACTCAGACGTGTAAGCAGACGTGTAGGTGCAAGAAGCAGGGTTTGGGAATAAAGATGTGGCTCAGGAAGAGAGACTTTAAGTGAGGTTTAAGGGAAAGAGGATTATGGGTAAAGGCTCACCTCAGAAAGTAGGACATGTAGGTGTAAGGACAGTTGACTGCACCAAAGCCAGACAACAGGGCCATGAGTGTGACTCCAATGACCCCCACTCGACTGATCAGCTGTTCAATGGACAGGATCCCTAAGGAGAGGAGGTGGGCACCAAGGGAGAGGGGACACAATGCATGGTTGGAGATTTACTTTAGCAGCTACAGACTATATAACTGCAGCTAGGAAGAAAACACTCGAACATATTCAAATGAGAAAAAATCTAATCCCTCAAACACAGACCTACCAATACTCTGATAACTCCCAAGAACAAAAGGCATCCACACCCCTTGTGATGCACTCTACTGCCAGTAACTCGCAACTTTTACTGTTCTCTATTTATTTATTTTCCCCCTCCTTTGTCTCCCTAGTTTGGAATGAACACTTTTATTCATTAACACTCATTGCTGCAACATCCGCTACCGATTTGGGAGAGTGCAGTGCTCTTATCTGAGTGATTCGGTGGTGTTTCTCATCACACCGCAGTTTGCAAGACTGGCTCACATAGAGATGAGTCAGAGGAAACACTTCACATACAGCTCAACAGCTGGACTGCAAGCACCTAGCCAACCAGAAGGGGGGTACTTAGTAGTGTTTAATATTTTCCTGAAAAGGTGCTATTTTTACACCCGGGATTATAACACCTCGCTTCCAGGTTTCCCGGGAAATCCTGTCTAAAAAACCAGGGGCGTTCTAGTAGACTATTATTAAATGTGCAACCCTACTCATTGGTTTACAGGCTACTGGCATCCATATCCATATACTATTGGCTGAGATTCTTGAATATCAATAACAACAAACGGTTTTTCAAAGACGTTTTATTAATAAAAGCAACATATTTTCTGTACAAAAAAAATCTATGTTTTTGCTGCAAGAACTGAGAATGTGAGTAATAGGCCTACATTATATATAGCCTAAGTAAATGTTATGGCATAAATACAATAACTTAATATGATGGCATAAATACAATATCTCCATCAAGACACCTCAACAAATATACGCTAGCCTACCATTGTGAAACGAGTTCGTAAGAAAAGCGAAAGTATCTAATATACTTGCAACTTGCTCTAAGAATTCCAGCTTGTTTTGTAATTATAGCTGGGCTATATTGCTGCAGAATGCGATGTCCTGGAATAACTATGGGTTTACGTTCATTATTAGGCTACCCCTTGTCCCTATCCACGGTTGCCCCGTAGTGGTAGCCTAGTCATTGACGTCGCCATTGTAGTAGCCTATTATTTTCTCTGAAATTAATTTCACTTAAAACAAAACAGTCATTTTGCCTCATTAGTATTAAGTTTCTCCAAATTCTTCCACACGTTGTTTGACATCATTTTGCTCCCCACGTTTGGAGCAGGTATATTGAACTTCTATTTCCTGTGCGTGCACTAGCAAAGTTCACGTGCTCTAAAGTGCAATCAGTTACCGAGTTTTCGCTTAAGCAGTCATGAGTAGGCGTCAGTTTTTTTCAAATGGTGGATACTGCATTTTGGAAATAAACTTAATCGATTGATTATTTTATTGTACTTAATTAAGCCAAATATAATGCAAGAGTTATTTATCTGCAGTGCCCATGTTAAATTTCCCGGTTTCTCGATGTCACTCCCGGTTGGGAACGGGAAGGAATTGTGACGGGACGTACCGGGATTAATCACTAGTACTTAGTGAGTGATGAGATGCTGTCATCCTGGCTGACTAAGAACCCTCCCTCCCTGGCCGACGCCGATTGTGTGCCAACCTGTGGGGCTGCCAGCCAGCCACATTCAGCACTGGCATGGTCCAGATTAGGGTTGGGCGATGTCTACTCAAATGTGACATCACGATGTGCGCATCCAAACGTCGTGATGGACGATGACATCGTCCTATTGTGGGTTGCTTTAATTAATAAATTATTATAAAATACAAATTTTCATTATTTTATAGGCCTATTATTTATATCAGGTAGGCTATTCATCTAACTTGTGTTTTATCTATTCTAAACTAAATATGAATCATTATTTCATGGTAACGCAGTTTCAGAAAATTAATCAAAATGGAAGTCTGAAAAAAAAAAAAAAAAAAACTGGCAATACTTCTCCAATCTGATAATACTTCGGATTTAGGACTAATGCACAAAGAGACCCAAGTCATGTTTCCGTTTCCGTGACATGTTAGCCTAAGTTTATAAGTATAAAATTATGGAAGTAATTTTAAGTACTTCTAAGATTATTCAGTGAAAATATTTTCGATATTAGGCTTATTGACTCAATGTGGAAATTCAAACACGTCAATGCGCCGGAAGAGTTGGAGGAGGGTATTTGTGATGAAAAAAAGTTAAGAAATCGCACCTAATAATTGGGCTATATTATTGTAACAGTGTAGTAATTATTTTGCAGTAATCACAGTAAGTTTGATGAAATCGTTGAAGTCGAATCCGAACGCATAAGCAATGGCTGCTCCTATTGAATGCACAACACACGGGCTGTTGAACGTCATTCAAAAGAGATAATGTTCCCTTAGCTGTAGGTAAATTCTAATCTGTAGTTTTATGATGCATAGCCTGGCGACTCAAAATGTGTTAATCATTTACATAAGTGTTTAATTAAGCAATAACTTTTTTAGCTAATAGACGTCGGTTTTAGGGCGCATGCAGTTTATCTCGCTCCAGTTTGCCAACGTGAGTTCTTCACAAATCTTTTTATTTAATTTTTTTTTAACAAGGGACATAATATAGGAAACAACTGTGACAGGGACTAATTACATAATTTTACATACAAATATCATACCAACTGTTCATTTTGATAGCCTACATGTTTAAAAAGTGCAGTGTCCCAAACCACATACTTCCATGCTCCGAGCACGCATAGCGAGCATGCGCATCCGCTACGTACGCTAGTGCGGAGCATGGAAGTATGCGATTTGGGACACAGCCGACGTCTCAACCACGTCTCACCCATGGTCGATGACTATCAATCATCGTCGATGGACGATGACACCATCCATCGAGCCAACCCTAGTCCAGATTTGATACCGGACCGTGACCCACTCACTGAAACAGTGCCTTAACAGGATGAGCCACCAGCAACCTGCACTTTAGTTACAGTGCTTGAAAATAAAAGATACAAAAGAATATGTTTGTTGTACAAACCATGTTTGGGACTGAGGATGGGAAAGGGGTCACCCAACTTCCAGAAGAAATACATGAAGGTGAACCACACCACACAGGCAAAGAGCAGCTTCTGTCTCTGCACTGAAGGCATATACAACAGAGGCAGTTTGTCAAAAACACAACATTGCTGTATTTTTAAAAGTTAAACTGTGAGCTGTTCCGAATCTCAGCACTCTCTCTATCTCCACACACAAACCCGTCATATGTATTGCTCAGTGACACATAAATATAAGCAACACCTATATTTGCAGTATCAGAATATTTTTGAAAAGCTTAAAATACTGACATAAGCCATATGAATAGGTAAGACACACTTACGCAGCCGTATGTTGCTAACCACAAAGTAACCAATGTAGAAAGGCACCACAAATATGAGAACCAGCAGGATAACGTACAGGTTGAGTTTCCAGTGAAAATACCTGGAGCTGGAAACAGAAGATAACAAGCAACTTGAGAACACCAGAGAAGTGTGATCTTATAGCGTATCTCTTAGGAGATAACTAAAATGGGCACTGCTACTGCATCTCTCATGCCTTGGTGGGACATACAATTAACAAGACATTCACCAGAACTGTATCCCATGTGGCTTCATGAATAGCACATCACACGATTACAGCTGCACTAAGGTATAGGAAACAACGTACAAAGAATACTTACGTGCTGCTTAAGGCACCCAGTATCTCAAAGATAATGAGCTCAAACATTGTGCAAGAAAATGCAAAGGTGACAGAAAAGACAACTTGCACAATATACTGACGGACCTGTAAAGAAAGATAGAATTGTTGTGTCAGATCATTAGCAGTACCAGTCCCAGTTCCTACAGGTGACTACCCCTGTCTGCCTTCAATATATTCCTTTCACAACTGTATGTAACAAGAATAGAGCTGTAAAAGTATAGATTTTTGCAGTTCCAATCCATTTCATATCAAATCTATCACTATGTGCTACATATACTGGTCATATTTGATATTAGATTATACATAGTATGTATACCGTAATCTAATATAATGAAAATGAAAAATCCGAAGACAGATGTGGCAATGACCTCAGATGTAAGCCTAAATTAACAAAAACTGCAAACCGAGTGAAGAGATATTGCACCGTGGCGTGTTGACTTGCAATGCAGCTTTAAAACGACTGATCATTGCATTACATCGAGATTACGCACTTTGACAACGAGACGACAGTTTCACACGGCGCCGTGGTGATAGATTTACCTTAACATCTGTCCCAAATTGTAAACAGGTCGGCGATTTTCACGGTAAGAAGACATTTTATGACAACGTTGCCCCCCACCCCTCTTTAAATATTTAAAATGCATCCAAAAATGTTTTCCAGTTAGCAAACTAATAATACAATCTGTATTACCTCATAATCTTTGAACAGTTGTCTCATGAAGAAAAGCCACCCAAAGCCGAAAAACAGCACCTGCGAAGAATTGAAAAACTGAAGTGAACTGAAACTAAAATATGGTAAACCTTTAGTTTATTTACCGTAAACCATGTTTAAAACATACATTTAACGTTAGCTATCTTAATGACAATGACACCTTAGCTGCCACAGGCGGTGCAACAAACTCTGCTCACTAGTAAGCTAAATAATAATAACAATAATAATAACAATAATACTAATGGCGTTGCATGTATGTTAGCTTGCAAAATAGCAATCTAAGTTAATAAGCTAACGTTAACGTTAGCTAATATTACCTGAGAGGTGAACATGATAATTGAATCCACGAGAAATGACATATTGGCAGCTAAAAACCGTCGTCGGTGATACAAGAGGAATTTGTATATCTTTAATGGCAGATAACCATAACAAGGGTTGGATTTCTGTTTTGAAACAAGTTATTTAGCGTTGCCTAAGTTGTTAAAAGGTGAAAAGGATAAATACTAGTTCCGTCCATTGTTTACATGAAACGGACGAGCTACTGTGAAGTTGACCGAATGTGCTTTACGTCCTTATTTTGAACAGGATCCGTCAACAAAAGCTATTTCCGTCGCAACCATATGACGTCACATCAAGTTAACTCTTTGAGGTTCGGAAGACATTTTATGAAGAGTTTATGTGAGGTGAGTTTAACAGCCTATTCTGGACCAGTATAAAAATGCATAAACTAACATTAAGTTAAATGGTATTTTAGTGTTGAGTTGTATTTAACAGTTAGTTGGCCTTATAGCAGTTGCGGGAGTCTGAATTTGGTAGCTCGGTGACAAGCTGCCCCTGTTACTGATGTTACAATTGGGCTAAGGCTACACACATTGTAATTTGTAATTATTGCAGAAAGAAACAAGTAGTTAACAGGGTCCTAATTTCCCATCGTCCCATTTAAATTGTTAGCATAGCTGAGTTATTATCTAATTACAGTGGGCACGACTCCCTGCACTTAACATTGACTTGTCTAACATGGCATGATAGGTTCTGAATGAAAATTAAGCGGTACTGTGGTTGACTATACTTAACTGCAGGGGGCAATGCAACCACATACTGTAAGCGTGCAAATCTAGCTAATCTTGGCTGTCGTTTGAAGGCAGGGTTCAAATATTGATATGCATTCTATAATGTGGAGAAGCGTCCATTTTAAGAAAATGCCACGCACGTGAAATCGTTTAAAGTTAAGTTTGCATCCATGAAATTATAGCTTCCAGTATAGCTATTGCAGGTGAGGTTGCATTTCTGGAACAATGTCGTTTTATTATTTAGACTGATGAATTAAATTATTTATACTGTGCCTTCTTTCAGTTTTTGTACTGAAGTGTGGACTTGTGCTGCAGAGGTAGCCTACATGCAGTAGCCTAATAGAGCGACACCTGTTAATCTGTAGACGTTCTGTGAAAACATGGTGGGTAGTTGGAATGCTACTGTTTCTAATTGTGGGTGGGAAACAGCTTTTGCAACTTTGAGGTACTTACTTAGCCTGAGCATAATTGCTTCAATAAAGGGCCAGCTGCCTGAATGGGTAGTATAAAATGTTAGTTATGTATAGTTGTGGACGTATGTTTGGAAACAAGGAAGGTGTGGTGGGGATGTTGTTGAAAGCAAAAGAGGAAAATGTTCAGTGAATACATCTAATTGTATTTATGCACCATATGCTCATTGATTAAAAGAGGAAATAAGCCTACCACAGCCTTAAGCCTATCACACATGACTTAAGTTCAAGCAAGCAACAAACAAATGCTGTTTTGCAGCAAACGAAAAATTCAAAATTAATTGCATTAATTGTTTTTCCTTCAGGTATAGTGCAAATTTTGTTCTTGAAGTTCGGTGTGTGCGTTGGAACAGGTGAAAATGAGTTTGGTTTGAGAAGCCTTCTGTGGGCTGCCTGGAAAAAACCAGACAGTGCAGCCAAAGTGAATTGGCAAACCCTCTGGTTATTGACAAATGGTCACTAGAACATCCCATTAAAAAGACCTTATTTTGTCCCTTCCCATCTCCCCTGATGTTTATGTGAGTGTTTGTGAGGGAGCACAAGAGCGCCAACCTCCTCACAGGTATGTCCGCCAAACCACAAATCCCCGCCCACATGAGGAGTGCATGGGTTCATTCCAATCTCTTATTTTTACTCTTTGCATCCTTTCCTTGAGTCCTTTCTTCGCTCCTTAGCTCCGCCCAATGGAGGACGTGCTTAAATATGCTTACGTGCTCACGCGCTTAACTATAATGCTGTTTATCTTATTTTTCATGAATAAACTTATAATAAATGGAAAGGAAAACTAATATTACATTTGTGTATGGGATGTGCCTGCGACGTGGCAGATGTGGAGAGTGGTGGATAATTTATACACGTCGCACGTTCTTAGAGAAGGCTTCTGCAAAGGCTACACTTGTGTTTCCTCACTGAAGCATCCTCCGGATGAAGCATTTGGCAGTTTGGAATGTCCTTAAAGATGGCGAACCGCGATGGATTTTCTGGTCAGACGAGGACCGGGGAGAAGAGGACAGATAAAATAAGCAATTGAGATCCACCCCATGTGAGGGAGAGTGACAGAGCAGAGTCTGTGTGGAACAGCCTGACAATCTGCTGGATGGCGGCAGGACAATTTAACATGGCTGCTCCCCCCTGCACAGCAGTAGAATGTGAGAACGTCATGGGAATGCGCGAATGAGAATGTAGGCTACACCTAGACAGATAACATCCAGTGCCACATCCTGTGTTCAGTATCAGGTCTGCAGAAGGCATGCATTCATGTCTGGTCATCTTTTATACTGGCAATGACTTCTTTAATTTTAATGTGCAAGGGATATATATTGTACATGACGTATATTCTGCTAAACCATAAATAGTTGTGTTGTCTCATTGTCTTTTGACATTGACGCAAGTTTTCAATGGGCATTATCTGCTACATTTAAAAGGAAATACTGTATGTACTTTAAATAATTTATAGTGAAGGCTAAGCAGAAAAGGCTGAGCCTATATATCATGCGTAAATGTTTCATGGATTATTTAAGGTGGTTGTCTAATTGGTTCTAAGATGGAAAGATCCATTCATTTTTTATTGACGGCACGTGACACGGACTCTTATTTAGGCTATAGGAGAGGAAAAGATCCAAACATTACCAACTGGGGTAATTTGTGTGTATTTTGGCCAACCCAGTCACATTGCACCTGTTCCATGCACAGCTGCATGTCACAAAAACACAAGAATTTTGAAGAGGGGGGGGGGGGGGAAACTGCTCTCCCGACAAGTTTGTCTTTGAAAACAACCAAAGTAAAAAAAAATATCTCTCCTTCTGGTGTAATCTGAGAGCAGAAGCCGAAAAGGTGGAACAAGACCGTACTCGCAATGACCCAACTCGGCCTTGAGTAAAAGCACTTGTTTGTCACCGGTTGATCCTTGCAGGGATAGCAGTTCATCAACCTCACCCCCAGAAATGCTCTGATTTAACCCTTGCTGGAGGTAGGGCATTAAAAACATGAAGGTCGTGTTGCAAAGTAATGTAACCCTGTTTTTGTAACCCCCTTAAATTTTCATTTTGATTGTTATTTATTTATTTGAATACTTCTATTAGTCCTGGGCCTCAGTATCTCTAGAGACATCTCTGCCCTCTATTTATTTTTCTGAACATATACTGTATGTATTTTAATAGGAAAGTGTATCAACCCTATAGTGAAATTTAAACCGCATTGTAAAAAGTTCGTATTTTAAGGAATTGTGATATTGCATTGAAACCATTTATAATTGGCAAGCATTTATATTCTAGCCAATTTTGAATGTATACTATAGCATATTTGCATAGAATAAAATTAGCATGATCTTGGAGGAGTATTAAAGAGGCTGCTGGCTATGAGCAGTTGTATTCCCAAGCGCATAAAATTTCTTCTGTGTAGTTCTCTGAACCCAGGGGGAATTCCACAATAAAACTGAGAAACATCTTCAAGGCTGCATTTTAAAATATTCATTTTGCGTTGAATGTTTAAAAAAATAAATGTGAAAATATATGTGTCAAGTCCCGCTTCAGGTTTTTCTTCATAGTGCTCAAGTCACCTTGAACAGTGTGGCGCTCTAAAAACATGTCCATGCTTGCTTTCACAATGCTCTGCTGCCGTTGATCACCGCACACTGAAGTGGTGCTTGCCATCCAGACTGGAAACTACCTGTCTAAACTGTCAGGGAATAAGTAACATAATCCCCATGACAGCCTCACACATCAAAGAGAGTACAGTACGTTTCACAAGCTCCCCTGCGTCTTCAGCTATTTCCTAAATGCCTCTGGTTTTTGGCTTATACCCTGGCAAGGAGTTTCTAATCACTGAAATGAAAAACTTCACTCTGTAAAATCTTTTTAAAGATAATGTCCCTCCCTTCCTCGCTCCCTCCTTAACCCAAGATTCAAGGTCAGTAGCCAGTAACTTGACAACAATTGACTGGGTGAAAAATACTTAACCAAAGTCATTTAATGTGATACATTCCACACAAGACAGCAGTAGTGTCACACGGAATTGTCTCTTCTGCCCTTATAGGTCTAAATATATAACATGGAATCTGACTATAACAGTTAAAATGTAATAATGTGACATTGTTTTGTGCACCCTGTCTGAAGAATCATTTTTCATTGAAGGTTACAAATATTGACTTCCTGTCTAAATAAGTAGAGTAGATTTAGCGTTTTTTTAAACCATACATGCTACAGCAGCTCTAGGCTTTGTCATTACAGTATAATTTGATTTAAATTTCTGGCTAATGTTTTCCTGATTGGACCACTGACCAAGCAGATTGATAGCACAGCTATCATAACCACAATCCCACATTTTGTTGATCGTGCAAATCAATTGTCACATTTAAATAACGATAAAACGAGAAAAGAAAATGTAACAAACCTTTGTAAAAATGTAACAAGGTAATTCAAAACTAAAAAGACAAATATGTTTAGTTTACCTCTTTCTCGAAATACATGCCTGGATTCATCTGGATTTGCTTTCAAGATGCAACTGTTACTTTACATTAAGTTTAATTATATTAAATATACATTTTGTAGATATTACAGAAACAAAAGCTTACAAAATGTAATTTCTTCTAAAAAACTAAAACAATACTATTAGCAGTAGATCAAGGTCAGCAATCATCAAAATTATCTCACTTCGCTGTGAAAAAAGTATGTTTATATGTATAATGACAAATATTGTTTGAAACCATTCCAAAGTGTCAACACATCAATGCAATACCTCACATGTGAATAAAGAGAAGACATTCCATCAAATAGTGCAAAGGTAGGCAGGGGACTATAGCCTGAACAGTCCGTAGTTTCTAAGGGTTAAAACTAAAATAACCGAAAGACAGAACAGTTGGTACAAAAAACAGCCCCTTAGTGACTGAGGCTGACCTGCACTTCTTAATTTAGCTTGTAATGGATTATACAAAGAACACACACACACACACACACACACATACACCCCCGCAGGCGCACGCACACAGACAAAAGCACGCACATGTACACCCATCCACACATGAACAAGAACATGCACAAAGACAAACACATAAACATGAACATACACACAAACAGACACACTGCCATGCAAGCGAGCACGCACACACACACACACACACACACACACACACACACACACACACACACACACACACACACACACACACACACACACACACACACACACAGATTCAGGGATCAGGAGGAGAAACAAAAAGATGTACTTTTTGATTGCATAATGACTCAGTAAATTGCATAAGGCACACAGCAGAGCACTAAGTTTAGACCTCATTATCCTCTCTCTCTCTTAACGGTTTTATCTTTCATTTCACTCTGGAGAGTAAATGTGTGACCAAGTGACTTGAGAGCTTTAATGGAACCACGCTGAGAGCTCTTTCCAGTGTGCAGTTCATTGGTCGTTCCGCGTCCGTCCTTGATAAAAACTCCTTAAAAGACTCCAAGAGAAAAAAAACTTTTTACATATCCTTTGCATGCCATGACATTCTGATGTCTGACCCAACAACATCAAAAGACTCTTGATATCTTATTTTCTGGTACTCTTACAAGAGATACTATAATGTCTCTGCATTTGAATGGATCTCTATGGGAATTGGGGGGTGGGACTAGATTTAGCTGTAAATGATGCTGGAACAGTATGGACTACATGGTTGGTAAAATGGCTGTAAGTCATCAAGGGTCTGAGGTATCAAACAAGCCTCAAAACATCACTCTGCTGCCAGATATGCAGTAGATATGGATGGATCACTTTAAGGGTTGTTTCTCCTGACACATTTTCCTATTGAATCCTATGGAAAAATAAGTCAGGAGAAGAAACCCTTCAAGTATCCATCCATATCTACTGTATTTCTGGCAGCAGAGGGATGGTTTAAGGCTTGTTTGATACGTCAGACCCTTGATGACTTAGAGCCACTTAGCTAACCATGTGTTCCATACTGTTCCAGTGTAATTTACAGCTAAATCTAGTCCCACCACCCAATTCCCATAGAGATCCATTCAAATGCAGAGATGTTATAGTATCACTTGTAAAAGTACCAGAAAATAAGATATCAAGAGTCTTTTGATGTTGTTGGGTCACAGACATCAGGAAGTCATGGCATGCAAAGGATGTGCGACCAAATACACTGCTCAAAAAAATGAAGGGAACACTTAATCATCACAGTATAACACCAAGTCAATTAAACCAAACCGGTCATGCTGGATGATGTTGCAGGCAGCATAACATTTTCCACGGCGTCTCCAGACTCTTTCACGTCTGTCACATGTGCTCAGTGTGAATCTGCTCTCATCTGTGTAGAGAACGGGGCGCCAATGGCGAACCTGCCAATTCTGGTGTTCTCTGGCAAATGCCAATCGAGCTGCACAGTGCTGGGCTGTGAGCACAGGTCCCACTACAGGATGTCGGGCCCTCATGCCACCCTCATGGAGTTTGTTTCTAACACATTGGTCAGAAACATGCACACGAGTAGCCTGCTGGAGGTCATTTTGTAGGGCTCTGGCAGTGTTCCTCCTGTTTCTCCTCACACAAAGGAGCAGATGTGTGCAGTTCATCGGTCGTCTTGCCGCTGGGTTGTTGCCCTTCTACGGCCCTGTCCAGCTCTCCTTGTGTAATGGCCCGTCTCCCGGTATCTCCTTCACGCTCTTGAGACTGTGCTGGGAGACACAGCAAACCTTCTTGCGACGGCACACATGGATGTGCCATCCTGGAGGAGCTGGACTACCTGTGCAACCTGAATGGGCTGCAGGTACCGCCTCATGCTACCAGTCGTGACAAAGGCACTCGCAAAATGCAAAACTAGAGAAAAATCAGTCAGAAAGGATAAGGAGAGAAAAATGGTCTGTGGCCACCACCTGCAAAACCATTTACTTTTTGGGGGTTGCCTTGCTGTTGCCTCTCCTGTCCATCTGTTGTCACTTTCATTTGCACCAAAGCAGGTGAAATTTATTCACAATCGTTTACACTTTCTAACTGGACAGATCGATATTCCAGAAGTTTAATTGACTTGGTGTTATACTGTGTTGATTAAGTGTTCCCTTAATTTCTTTGAGCAGTGTATTCAAAATTTACTTCAATTAAAGGTTGTATTTTTTTTTTTTCAGTGTGAGATTAAGCTAATTCACCAAATGGTGAATTTCTTATTACCCTTTTTACTCATCTTTACCAGGGTTACCAATAATAGTGGAGGGCACTGTATTTTACTATTGGACCCAAAATATATAAGTCACCGGGCCCGCTTCATCCTGGTAAGGCAAGGCTGACAACCACATCATCAGAAATGAACATTACCGTGACGCCAACTCCCATCTCCGTCTCTCTCCCCGCCTGTTCCCCTGGGTTCCCAGCAACTCCCGAGCTTCCTGATCATCAACCTGTCCTGCTCCTTGACTAAATTGCTCCTTCACACACTCATACGCTCAATTACTCCAGCTGGCCTTGGGGGGTGGGAGGGTGGGGGGTGGGGGGTGGGGGGGGTGACTTTACTTTACCACTCTTCTGATTGCAAAATGTTTCACTATCCCACTTACACAGCCCGACAGCTTGAACTGTGGCTGAGGCATCGGGACCTGGGTACAATATCTAATCGCACAGAAAACCGCACTTCCTAACCTTTGAGTGCAAGAAATGCATATTTCGAGAAAATGTTAATTTGATTCAAAGAGATAAATGTGATTTTTTTCCCTCTGTATCTCAGAATATTGGATTTAATAAGCCTCATCTTTAGAATGCAATGTACAGTACTTATGATGTAATAAAGGCTAGATAAGGCTAATTTAATCATGTGAATTGAATGCTCCAGAGCATTGGGCTTTTTCTTCTTCTTCAAGAATACAGTGAAGTCCCTCTCCGTTTATGAAATGAACACATAGTTATGCACAGTCTAAGCTTGTGGCTCAGTGGGGAAATGTGCTTATTAGCATTGTCGTATTCTTTTCTCAGGAGATAAACTGGCTAAATCTTTAATGGATAATACAAGGATCCTCCGTCTGAAAGAATCTCTAAAGATCCACATAGGAATAATACCGGAAGAAAAAAAGAGAAAAATAAGGCTGCTATGAAACAGATGAAAATCAGACCACATGGAATCCCTTAGTTGTAATTGTTGCTTAAAATGCCTTGACATTATGTGTAATGTTGAGAAAATGGAAAGGGCCCAAAACACAAAGGCCAGGATAAGGAATTCAAATCAGGTCCCAGTTGTAGGTAAACAGCAAGAAAAACAGCCGCGAGTCAAGACCCCAGCAACGGACCTCCCTGATGTCTCGTGACCCTTTCATTTGTTTCGCAGCGATAGCGGGAAGCACTACCATGCTGTAATATGGCGGGAACACGGAGCTAAAGTACGGCAGGTCGGGTACTTCTCCGCAAACATGTCCTCATTGGACACACAGACAACTATTTCAGGTCAGGTCTCTGAGCTGGTTGCCATAACTCAGGCCTTGAAGGCGGGGCATGGTAGAAAGGTTAACATCTTCACAGACAGACACTACGCCTTTGGGGTATTTCATACAAGCATTATAAAGAAAGGTTTCATGGTCTCTTACAGGAACGGAACCAAGTGCATAGTTGAGAGGCAGCGGCCAGGGGTCTGGCACAGTAGGTCTTCCCATGGTGGGGAGTAACAGAACAAACTGACTCAGATAACGGGACACATTTCAAAGGCATGGTCATGAGATCAGTGTGTAAGATGCTCTAGGTCATACAAAGGTTTTGTGTTCACTACCAACCCTAGAGCTCAGCGATGGCAGAGAGAATGAGTAAAACAACCATGAGCAGTTTTAGCAAACGCACATTTCACCCCACGTTGAAGACCCAGCAGTCTCTCAGATACCCCTCCGGCTGGAGTTGGTCACTTTAGGGACCCAATCCGAGGGTATCTGATCACCATAGATGAATCGTTGAGGGAACTGAAATAACAAGCTTTTAAAGCACGGACAGCATTCGATGAGCACTTAAAAGAGACACGAGCTGACGCTAAAGTGACCATATAATTCCATATGTGGAGTCAAAGGCTATGGTGATGAGGTGGTCAGAGGTGGTCGCATGGACTTGGATGGAGTAAACAGTGCAGTTTAGTTGAAATTGTAAACAAGTTTGTTAGTTTTCAAATCCATCCAAAGATTTCTGTGGCTCTTTCGAGCTTGACATTCACTGCATGAAAATGTGTGTTTCCGGGGCAAAAAACACAGTGTACAAATCCAGAAATGGACTGTATGTGGCCATTTACAGATGTGTGTCTGCCAGCGGAAAGGGACATAATCACCTCGTGTTCAGAGGCTTTGCATAGAGTACCATACATGGCTGCACACCTCTCTTAATTGGGAATATCTGGGAATATCTGAATGCAGAAATCCCTAATCACAGATGGCAGTGGCTCGGGAGTTTCTGGAAATGTATCTGTCGACACGGGAAACTTCCACACAACTTATCTAACAGGTCAGATATCTTCCGGAAAGACCTCTTCATGCAGCGATTTTTACTGGAATTGTCGGTTTCACTTGAATTTCTCACTAAGTTATAACAGGTACGTCACAGTATAAAAGCGAATGCCAGTGACCACACAAAGCAAATACAGTATGTGATGTAACAGCTGGTTCAAAGAGTCACTGCTAACAGACATGGAAAATCACCAGCTCCACGACTCCATGGGTGAAGCCACACCATCCTAAATGGACATAACCAGACGTTCCACACAAATACCAGCTGTTTAAGCATTGTGACGCCAGTAGCATTCCTGCCAGTGGCCAGGCTGCTTCCAGAACAGCTGTGCTGGCAAATTTCCAGCCTCAGGGCAAGATAGACAAACAGGAAGTCAGCATTTTTTTTTTTGAGGAGCCACTTAAATGTTAGAACTGCTTGTAACCAGTATTGTCATTTGTGCCTCTCACCAGTTAAGCAATGCCATTGCCAAAGCATGGTATAAGTAATGTGAGCAAAGTAAAAAACGTAAATGAGCTTAGAGATAGCTGGATAAAGCAGGAGATCTCTCATTGGTGTGATTAGGTGTAAACAAGTAAACCAGGCCAAGACCGCACCACCACCCTGTTCCATTAAATACTATGCATAATATGCAGTGTGCCCATGTCCTAGTTCAGGGTCATTCCTGTTTTTGCGCAAACTTTGTGTGTACTTTTTTTAACAAACATTTTTCCTTATTTTAGAGCATAGTTGTTTACTCCAAGTTGTCAGCTAGGTCGAGGCTTGAGGGCGCTCTTTTATTTCAATAAGTGTGTATTTTACGGCAGAGCAATCCTATCTAACTAATCACCTCTGGGTACAGGGAGCAGCCAGATCTGGGAAAATGCTTGAGAAAGCAAGAACAGGCCAATGCCCGGGAATGTTTAATTATCTGAAGTTTGTGGAAGGACAGCATTGAGCCAAAACGCATCCGTGCAAATGCACCGTGCGGTGCTTTTGGAAAAACACAATGAAAGCCAAAATAAATAAATAAAATAAGTAATAATAATAATAATAATAATAATGTAACTCTTCTTTTTTGGAGTGCCAGCCTATTCTTATACTCTTCAGTCATATTCTTATTTTTCAGAAACTTTGCAATCCCTTTGATTCAGCTGAGCACGCTGCAACAGCTCAAGCTGATGAGCAGCCTATGAAAATGTCGCCGGCTCCGGCTCAGCACCATATTCCCAGTGATGCTTTCGTTTTTTTTCCTTCCAGAGGAAATCTTTCCCGGGAGGCATGAGACCGGAAGACTGGATCCCGCCCTCCTATCTACCTCCTGGACTGTACCTGCTGGGGCGAGGATGAGCAGTGGCCCTGTCCGCAGCGTGTCGGGGTGGTTTGGGTTGACGGGCGGCGGACAGATGGGAGGAGGGAAGAGGGAGAAGGGAGAAGAGACAGCGGGAGCGTGGATAAAAGGCTGGTGGAAATTGATGGCTGGTTGTACACGGCTGGGTTACGCCAGTTCTGATTCAGTCTGTGGCACGCTCTGAGAGACATTGGGCCTGACAGCGAGGAGCTCAGAGCCACTGCTGCACCAGGGATTCACAAGCTCCCCGTTCTCCAGAACTGTAGAATTGGCAACACAACAAGCAACTAAGGCTTTGACACCTCCATCGGGACATCCTCTATGCAGACGTGAAGGTCTGTCTTCCCCCTCCCCAGTCTGTTCTAGAGGTAGGGACGCTGTATAACATTCAGACTGAACAGCAAACAGACAAAAAAAGCTGGAGAGCTGAGAGAGATGTTCTGCACTGGCTTTGTCTCCTGACTGTCACTGCATGTGTCCTCCCTGTCACATTCCTAAATGAGACCAAAGTTCTGGCTGGAGGCGGGTCTGACCAGGCTGCTCCGCCTTCTTCTCTCTCTCGCTTTCTTTATCTTTCTCTGTCTTTTTCACACACACACACACACACACACACACACACAGACACAGACACAGACAGACAGACAGACAGACAGACACACACAGACACGGCATTTTCATTTTTTACACAGGGTTCTACCCCTGTGGTGTTCATTTATCTAACTCTTTTCCTTGCCTGTAATTACTGTCCACCATTCTCTCCCGTTTGTACGGAGCTCACGTGTTTCTGACCATTTGTGGCAGATGGGCAACAACCTTATCTTCCACGAAATTGTTTCCATTTTTGTAAATTGGCTCTTTTTCTCCCTCTTCCTGCTCTCTTTCTCTCTCCCATCCTCCTTCCCTGTAGGTGAACAGAAGGTCGCGAGAGATCAAACTCATCTTTGCACAGCCGCGTCCTGCCGCCGCCAAAACATCACACACCACATCCCACTTTTCCGCATGCGCTCCGCGAAACAAAACACCCTGGCGTGCCGTCTCTGGTGAGGTCTGTCTCGCCCCATTTGATGTTTTCAGCGCTGCTGTTCCTGTTTTTTTCGGCACTGCGTCCCGTAATGCGACTCCCAGAACATTTGTTATCGCCAGTTTATGTAATCCAGCATCACTGATTTCAATTCTGGGCACAGCTGTTTCTACCGTACATTTGTGTCATGCTGGTCCCACCAATCGCGCGATCCCAGTGATGCTGGAAATACGTGACAGATAGAGGGGAGCTTTGCCTGATCATTAAGAAGACAATCGATTTATGACTTATTAACTCATTTTGAATGATTCTTCCACGTGAGTGATAATCCCATCTGTGTGTCCCTGTGTGTTGAATTATTATGTACATCTTCATCACACTATACATTCCTTTGCACTTGAGTGCTATGCGTTTCAGGCGTTGTTAGCCTGTGTAGGCCTATGTGATATAAATCAGACCGGCAATGTGCGCTTATATTTTTACATTTTTAGCAGTATTTTTCTTTACTTGTGTTTCCTGAGTCTTGCCATCGTGGAAAGCGCAAAGAACAGAATTTTTATCCTGAATAAAAACCTTATTCTAATAATGAAAAAAATGTCTAACACCTGATCTCTGGTTCTCAGGCAGCAGAATGTAAGTTTTTTTTATGCTGATAACATACTAATTGGCCCAGCATTAAACAAAACTTATAGCATCAAATGCACTTGCTGAAAAAGTAGTCACATTGAAATCTATACTTAGATCACTTCAATCAGTTTAGAAGAAATTTTTTCCGTTTAATTTATTTTAGCAATTATTTGTCGGTTTTGTATGAATATTGAAATGGCCTTTTATGTTGTCCTTGTTTTTCTGTAGCCGGAGGCCATCTCGGCATGCTGTGAATATTTAAATTGAGATTAGATTTTTCTCTCAGATATGCAAAGACTGAAGTGATTAGGTAATCAGAAAACGAAAAAGGAAATCTGAGAGGCGAGTATGGCTTTTATTGCTTCAATCAGGGCGTTAGATCGCTCATCACTCAGCTGATTCAGGTTCTCAGCATTGAGAATTTGTTTTATTTTTTCCATTATTCGGGGCATCTGGAACACTGCTGATTGTGGCAACAATTTTCCTGGCTTGGTCTTTGAGTATCACCAGCACTTTGACAAGCCCATGCTGTGGCCCATGCACGCTGACATCCAATGTTGAGCAATCTCTAACAAAGAAAAAAAAAACTGGATGAATTGACAATGTAGGTGACAGAAATTTTGAAATAGGTAGAGAAGTGAGAGCGATAGAGAGAGAGTGGAGGGAGAGAGAAAAGTGGGAGATAGAGGGGGAAAGACAAAGGGGAGGGGTGAAGAGAAAGTGTGTGTGAGAGAGAGAGGCGGAGGGCGACTCTGCCACAGACTGCAAATCAATGTAAGGCCGTCTATAACCCCTGTGGCGTCCGATATATTGCTTTCATTTTGGGACGACAGATACCATCAGTCTCTCTTTTGCCTCTCTCACAAAGGAGCCGGAACGCACCAGAAAGGCTGGCTGTGCTGTCTCAGTGCGCCACACACACCGCCATCCCTCTTCATTTCACTGCGTTATTCCCTTAGATTTGCCAGGAAACAGACAGCTCTCATCATGGTCCCTTTCACTAATGCTGAAAGAGTGTGTGTGTGTGTGTGTCTGTGTGTGTGTGTGTGTGTGTGTGTGTGTGTGTATATGTATGTGTATGTGTGTGGGGGTGGGGGTGGTTAATAAGATGGCAGGGCCTTAAATGAAAATTAACCGCCACCCCCTGCTGATAATAAACCATTAACATTTGTTTTCACATTTCTGATTGATAAATCCAGAGAGAGAGAGAGAGAGAGAGAGAGAGAGAGCGAGGGTGGGGAAAAGAGAGAAAAATAAAGGAGGGGTTGGTTTCTACCCTAAATGTTTGTGCCCCAGGACTTCTTTGGCAGCATTGGTCAACTTCTGTCGTGCTAACAAAACAATTTGTTTTCATTAAAAAAAAGCATTCAAATAAATAAGATTCTATCAGACAATGCGACAACCAGGACCAAAGATGGAGGCTTAGCCTCCCTCCCCACACCGCCCTGGCTGATTAAATGAAGCACACCTGGTTGGGGGGATGGGGACTGGAGCAGCCCTGTCTTTACACTGCAGCCAACTGGAAAAAAAACAAAACGAGCGCGTCCTTGCTTGAACATCCTGGGATGTCTCCTCCGGCAAACCCGCCATGTGAATCCCACCCTCGCCCCTGCCACTCTGCATCCAGGGAGTTTGATGTGAGGAGCAGATGCAGCCTTCCCTCTTTGCTTCGTCCTGGTGGGAGCTGTCAGAGCATCCTGGAACCAGCCCCCCAGGAGACAGCTCAATCCCCCCCCCCCCCAACACCCTACGGTCCCAGCCCTGCCTGGGACGCGACGACTGATTTACCGCTATCTCTGTTCTTCCAGATGGACAGAAGTCACGCAGGAAGTGATCTTGCAGACGTAGCAAGTAGCACATGCTGTCGAATGGCCGGGAGCCAGGAGGAATAATATTTTCATTGGCACTGATTGTTTCTAGCACTCGCACTTCTGGTCTTGTCAAACCTCAGAGGGGATACAAACTTTGTATTAAACCTCATCAAGGGGCAGTAAAAATGTTTTTTTTATTTTATAAACCATGATACATTTCCTGCGTTCTAAAAAAAATTGATACAACAAAACATAAGGCCTGATATGTAATATTCTATATCCCGGCAAACACGGGGTGATCTGCAGTTTCCTCACAAATTTAATTTCATCACCTCATTAAATTCAGGTGCCAAAGGCAATCATCAGTGTGTTTGAATATTCTGGTAAGGTACCTTCCCCCCGCTGCGCTCCTGCCAGGATGAGAAATCTCAGCTCCAAAGGCTAACGTCCAGAGGCACTCCGCTCTGCTTGTCTACAAAGACCCACTTGGGACGCTGCGAAAACGGTGGTGGGGGCAGGAGGTGCCTTCTTCCCAATCCTGTTTTGTTGCTTTGAATACGGGAAGGAAAAAATAAGTAGCCTTAGAGGGGTCGGCAGCCACATGGGGAAGGCTGATTTCATATGCCCTGTTATTTCCATTCCATTACATTCAATTACAATCACTTGGCAAACCTTCTTATCCAGAGCGACTTACATTTACATACCAAAATGCGGTATCGATAATAGGGTAAAGGCGAACCCATGGCCAACATACGCCTTCCAAAATCACGTCTGTGAGCGGCAGTTCAGAACTCTACTGCATCAACTACCACAGCCCCTACTACATCACTACAGCAAATAATCCATCCAATGTCACCACTATCAGAAAGCTTTTGCAACCATGTGCTCAGAAGATATCCTGGCTCTGTTGGAGATGGGCATGTATGGGCCTCCAGCCATATATCCTGACTGTAGCTCCTGCCACATCCTGGCTCTGGTGGGGGTTGGGCATGTACGGGCCTCCAGCCATATATTCTGCACCTTAGCTGAAGCCCTTGAGCGGTTCTTATGCGCTTTCATATCTCCAGACACCTGTAGACGCAGCTGAGGTTAAAGGCCTTGCACTGCCACAGTACAGTATGACTACAATTCAAACAGAAAAACTCCCGGTTGTCAAGTTCTGTGATGTCAGTTACTGGATGTGGAATAACTAGCCGGGAAATGGAGAGACAAAGACCTTTTGAGCGTTCAGGTCTAGATAGTAGGTAGTAGGCAAATGAGGAGTCTAGATGATTTGAATTTCCTGCTCCTCTCATCAAATACTTTTCATGGTCGTATTAGTAATTGAGGGTAAAACTAGTGCATAGAGAATGTGCCATTGGAAGCAACTGAGGTTAAATGCGCTACACTGGTACAGTACGGGATGTGCAAGATTAAAGGACACCACCCCCCAGTAAAATCAGTCACTCCTGTGATGTCAAAGGTCAAATGTAGTAAAACATGCAAGGCCGTGTAGGTGAGGCAAAGATCCTTGGCGATTTCAAGTCCAAGCTTGTCACAGTGATGGTTACTCTTTAAACAGTAGGAAAATGAGCAGTCTGAGTGTACTCTAGTCATCATCCTATATTTGTGTTGTTATGATTTTTAGGCACTGAGACCCTGACTGAGTGATGGCAGAAGGAAGGCAGTCCATACAATTATTTTTTCACAGTATCACTGTGTGTACATGTTCCAATGGTTAATAGTTAAGAGTATTTTTTTGTATGTTGTTGTCAGGGGAAATATTTTTATTTCAAGGTAAGTTGCTTCCTCATGGACATGACCGTGATATCGGAATCTGTCCGCATGCTTTTTAAAAAAAAGTGAAGCTCAGGTCAAGCTCAACTTTTTTCAAGACTCAAGAGGAACGAGTCCGCCTTTCTAAAATGTCAGGAAAGATCAGTTCTGTTTGGATCAGGGACATGCCTGACATTTATCTGCAGGCTGCGACTCAAAGTGAGGTCAGCGGTTGTGTATTTATGATGAAAAAGCTCAACAAATATCTAAGAAAAGTTCCCCTTCTGTCAGCATCGATACAATCCCCTTCAAATAAAGGGAGAGAAACGAGTCCCACTAATTTACAGTGTGGTCAGTGAGATGTTTCATGTCATAGGGCTTGGGTTTACTGCAAAAATGTCTGTAGTAGTAGTGTTTTCTCAAAAGTGGAAAATATTCATTTGTTTTAAGTTAACTGGTTACTTTAAGTTTGCTTGACAAGTGCAATTATCTTACCCCACTGGGTAATCTTGAAATGAGTACCTCATCTCACCCCACTTGCAGATATGATTTGTCTTATTTAGCAAAAAAGTAACAGAAATACAATTTGAAAGTCTAAATATAAGATTCAAATGCTTGTTAAGATTTGGTTTTTGCAGTGTTGTGTTTTGCACTTTTCAGGCGTGAAGCACCAGGCAAAAAATTCCAAGCTCCATATTTCATCTTCTGAGTTTAGTGCCCTGTTAACCTTCAATGTAATCAAAATATATTTTAAATTGATAATTTGAATTTAGGTCACTGACAAATGGCTGAAACATTAAAACCGTTACGCACATTTATGTAGGTGTCTGTTTGTAAATGAAAGCACAGATAAGTTATAGTGCCCTCCACTATTATTGGCACCCCTGGTAAAGATGAGTAAAAGGGTTATAAAAAATTCACTGTTTGGTGAATTAGCTTATTCTCACACTGAAATCCTTCATCAAGAAATTATTATTTTTAACAAAACCACGTGTGCCACAATTATTGGCACCCCTGCATTTATATATAGAATAAAGTAATAATTTAAAATATTTGGTCGCGCTGCGGTAGTACAGCTGTCAGCGCAGTTGTACTCCGAGGATCGGGTTTCGCGCCCCGGTCCTGCCATTTTCCGAGCATGGCCAGCGCCCTGTGGGAGCAGCAATTGGCGGCTGCTTCCGGGTGGGGGGAGGGCTCGGATGAGAATCGCTGCGCAAAAATAAGGCCCCGGGCGGGTTGGAATCACGGTCAGGAGCTTGGGGAGTCGCGCCCTGTAGAGGACGTGGCGGCCTCTTTCCTACTACCGACTGGAGGGGTTGTATAGTGATGGTTCTCTAGCGGTTGCTACATGGGGGGAATTGAAGTAGAATAGGGGTTCAATTGGCTACTAAATTGGGAGAAAATGGGGAAAAAATCTGAAACAAATTTTAAAAAAATATATATATATATATTTGGTCGCAAATCCTTTGCATACCATGACTTCCTGATTTCTGTGACCCAACAACATTAAAAGACTCTTGATATCTTATTTTCTGGTACTCTTACAAGCAATACTATAACATATCTGCATTTGAATGGATCTCTATGGGAGTTGGGGGGTGGGACTAGATTTAGCTGTAAATTATGCTGGAACAGTATGCATACATGGTTGGTAAAATGGCCGTAAATCATCAAGGGTCTGAGGTATCAAACGAGCCTCAAACCATCCCTCTGCTGCCAGATATGCAGTAGATATGGATGGATAACTTTAAGGGTTGTTTCTCCAGACAAATT
The DNA here is from genome assembly GCA_022702515.1 of Ilyophis sp. 1 JC-2022. Taxonomy (NCBI): domain Eukaryota; kingdom Metazoa; phylum Chordata; class Actinopteri; order Anguilliformes; family Synaphobranchidae; genus Ilyophis; species Ilyophis sp. 1 JC-2022. The sequence goes on from CM040397.1 coordinate 88,162,216, forward strand.
GTCCTATTGAACTCTATGGAAAAATAAGTCAGGAAAAAAGTATAATCCACAATTGTATTTACCATCCACACACACACACACACCTCAATTTGTGTTTCGTAAAAATAATGCACAAGTATGTGTTTTCCATCCACACACAAACACCTCTCAACTTGTGTTTCGTAAATCATCATTTGGATGAATGCAAAAATTATATTCACAAATGCAAATAACATTTACAGATATGTTTCCAATGTACAAATCAAAAGCTTGGCTTGCGAACTGGCGAATCTACATTTGCCGATCGAAGGACACGCTTGATCTGCTTGGATTTACGGACAGAATTTTGAGACAAATATTCCGCTGTTTTTCACCATGTCGATTCACGCTCGCTTAACTTGCAATTCGTAAACTAAACTTCTTCTTCTTTGGTGCTACATAACACGGCGGTTTGTGTGTTCGGCTCATCAGCGCCACTTTTAGAACAAGTGGCCAAAATTGCACATTATCTTAATAGCATGGACAGACTGTCTTAATAACAAACCAACTTACCCATGACATAGTCTTCTTGGAAAGTATATACGCATCCCTACCTTAAAGCTGTAGGAGCTATGCAATGCAAGGGTACACAACCCTGGCCATGGAGTGGCAGAGATGCTATTGATTTTTGCTCCATCTAAATCCCCAAGTACATAATTACATTCATCATGTGGTTTAATGAATGCAGGTGTCCATATTCCAGGGGTAATCATCATTGCTCCATACTCTAAATATTCATCCTCCGGCTAATGGACTGCACAGTGCAATCAAGCTCAGATGGAATGCAAACCAATACCATCTGCCCCTTCAGGACCAGGGTTGCCTAGCTCTGATGTAATGGATGAATGCATCAGAAATAATTATGTACAGATCTACAGGAAGCAGCATTGCAAACTGAAACTGAAACCGCCGGAGCGTGCAGCCATGGGTCGCCAGGTTTGTAATGGCGGACTGTCTGCGTTTCGCAGAAAAATGAGGCCACTCTCATCCAAAGCCCATGAATTATCTATCGCAGGGCCGCGACCAAAGAACAAACCCCACAGTCGAGCTCACAAGTCATCATGCAAGGTGCCGAGTGGCATAATCTCTCAACCCTTCTGCCTTCAGTCAACACGTCGGAAATGTATATTTGTGTATGCGTGGGTTTCGGTTATTAGAAGCATTAAGACAAAAAGCGAACAAACAAGGGCTTCTCAAGGTGCGTGTATGTATCATGGGGACAGATGTTAGGCCGGGCAATGTTCTGCATTACTTGCATGGTCTGACATTAAGTTGAAGAAAGAAACAAAAAATAAATAAACAAAAACAAAATAACCTACATGTTTTATTCATGTAAGGCTGTCCTGGTTTTAGTAAATGGAAGTACACAGTGTGCCAGTGACAAGGACTTCTTAAAAAAGGTGCGGCACAGGACGGCAATTTGCATAATGGTGCGCTTAAAATAAATCCAACCGTGAAAGGAGAATGTGGAGCTCACCGACTGCTTCCCGGGAGCTGTAATTGGCCTATACGGGGTTGAAACAGAAAGCATTGCTCCAATTTTCATTGAAATAGTGTGCCCTGGTACAGCTCCATCAGAACTAAGTAACATTAGGGCGCAGGTAATAGTCGGGATGGACTGAAAGCACAGTATTGTGTGTACGCCAGGGGAATGATTTTCCTCTGAGTAATACACGTGCGTCATTCTGTTGTTTTACCTGCTAGATAAATAAAAAAAACAGATGTAAGGACTTTTTGAGTCATTTTGATGTGGTCAGAGATGGAACATTATGGGAAATGAAAGTACAGAGGGCTTCTGAATCGCAGCTGTGTTACAATAGGGCTCGTGGATGAGCGCAGAGATGGGTATTCTCTGTAGTTTTGAACACTGATACACAGACAATAATGTGTTTGTCAGACAGCCGATGGCAGAGCCAGACATTGCCAGTGCTCAGAAAATTGGCGCTCCTAATGAGACATAGATATTTCATGATCTATCTTGCTTTCTGGTTAATAATTGTCTTATATGTCTTAGCAAGATAAGCAGGGATATAAGCTTCACCTGAATCTTCATCATATCCAATTTTTCATTCTTTCGTCCTGTGTGAGACAATCCATTTCAAAGTTGTCCTGAATATGCAAGTGTCAGCAAGGTGCCTGTTTATTTATATGATTATAATATTACATATTGATGTGTTGCACTGTAATAATGTAATTGTGATTTATAATAGACAAATACAATATCAGTGTATTGATGGATACATATTGGAAGGGTGACTCATAGCTAACGTAAGGCAAGTGCTTCAATCTCATGATTGGATAGAAGTTGCAGCATCATTTATTTATTTACTGTTTTCTTAAGCAGAGCTATTTTCTGCCACATCACATAAGAAATTATTAAGTGTTCTTGAGTGCATGTATGTGTCTGTGCAGCTGAAATCATAGCAGCTGATGACTAATTAATAGGGCTGGAATCAGACAAAGGGGAGACTCCCAGTCAAGAATCGCTAAATGGAGGATGGTCAACAGCTGTACAGACCTCAGCTCACCAGAAAAGCACACTAAAGATCACTGTCAGGTCAAGTGTGTGGTTTTACAATTTTGCGTCACAAGCCCTGAACTTGGCTGTTTAAAGACAGGTTTTTATTTGTCTTTATGAGCCACCTAATGGCAGCTTAATTCACGTAAGAAGCTAGGCTGGGTAGCCACTTGTAAATGCCAAAGTGTACACATTTGCACACAAAAGACATTCCTATACTGGACCTCAAGGCTTTTATGATATGCAAGGGGTGGGAGCGGGGGATGGGTGAGTCATGTTTAATATGTCATCATAGGAGAAGACACAATGACAGACAAATACTTTGAAGTCACGTCCAGACAGCACTCTGTTGAGTAAATGTTATTCCAGGCAAATGTGAACCTTTTAGGCATGGTGCCAAGCCAGCATCTTACATTTGCCCAATCAATAGTGCAAGGTCGACTTCTCTATCACTTAACTCATAGACCGATGGGCAAATAGAATGCAACCCCCCTATCCCCAGCTCTCAGTGGTGAGGTTCTCTGCTCCAGGCCACAGGGGCAGAGTGCTCACGTGACTGACAGACGGAATGGGTGACATTGTCGTTGTCCTGGTGCGGTGTCCACAAAGAGACCTGCTGCATGTGGAGGAAGCGTTTGCTGGGGAAAGGGTTTTATGCGAGTTTTGAAAGGCCCAGAGATCTCTGAAATATCACCGTTAATGTATTTCTTTCTCGCTTGCTCTCTCTCTTCGTCATCATCATCATGAGATATTCAATGGACTCCCTGCTAGACCTACGAATGTGATCTGCATTCACTGATTGGCCCGTCATCACCTTGTCCCTGATGGTAATCCAATTGGATTTATCCTGATTTACAAATTTACAAAAATCTATTTAACAACCTGATCTGGCAGGAAGCAAGTGGGAGACAAACAACTGGCCACTGTACTATGTGGTCCGTCCCATTTGCTGCTGCAGCTGATGTTATTAGTGGAGACACAAGTGTACTGCTGTTTACAGACCAATGTCGCCCCTGTCAAACACTTTTAGGATGAATGACTCTCTCGTAAACATGCTGAGCAGCTGACGGATTCAAAGATTACTACTGTCTGCTGAACCACTGCCTAGATATGGGTGAGACTGAGAGAGAAGGAGAGAGAGAGAGAGAGAGAGAGAGAAGAGAAAGAGAAAGAGAAAGAGAGAGAGAGAGAGAGAGAGAGAGAGAGAGAGAGAGAGAAGAGAAAGAGAAAGAAAGAGAAAGAGAGAGAGAGAGAGAGAGAGATAGATAGATAGTAATAGCAATTTACAAAAATGCAAACAATTTATTTTAAAAACCAAAGCAAAGAGAGGGGCTTATACTAGCCTGAGGGAACCCATATTGGGGTCGCAGCTGTCAATCCAGATAATAGTACACTGGTCTATGTCAACCACAGGATTTGTGGTAGACAAGTGCAAAAGTGAGATGGAACAGCTGTCGAGGGAAGTCAAAAGGCTGGTTTCCAGTGCAGTGGTGTGCCCAGGGGTCTGGTATTCCCAACATGTCAGCACCGAGTGTAGTTGGCAGGCTGTAGAGTCACCTGGGGAGGGAGGGTGTTAGCCCTGTGGAGGAATGTTCTCAGCCCAGACAGGTGTGGAAGTCAAGGTCAGGTGAGATAAGGAGCAAAGGAGGGGCTACACACTCTCAGTAAAATAGAGAGGTCTGGCCATGAACAACCACATGGTAAAATGATCACTTTGTATTTAGAGCATAGGTAGGTTTATGAGTTTTCGTTCTATATTTCCTATTCCTAATGTGAGGTTTGGACACCTCATGCCAATATATATATACATTTTCTGTAAAAAAAAAAAAAAGATAAACATTATTCATCATTTGTGAATAATTTAAATTTGTGTGCAGGATTTCAATAATACAGCGGAATACTAAAATGGGAAATCCTACTTATTTTTTCCAAGTAAGTCTTGCTTTACGAATAGTTTGAGTGACATTGTGTGCGCATAAAGATGAGGCTGAGAAAAAGAAAAAAAAACTCCTCAACTGCTCCCCCCTCTCCCTCTCTGTTAAGCCTTTGAAGTGGAAAATAATGCACTCTATTTGCGCAGAATGTAAATGTTTTGTCATATGATGGCAATTCAAAGGACGAATTAAAGGGTGAATTAAGTGTGTTTTCCATTTCCAATTATCATACTTTAATGCTTCAAATAATTTGACACCAATTGATGAAGAAAATCTGGAAAACTTAAAGCATGACTGCTGTGGGAGGTCTATTAAAATGCAGTTTGTACGATGCTGGCAAATCCAGCTGGCAAATATGGCAGAATATTCTCCAGGGAACAGTTAAAAATAATTAAGAAATCAACAGAAGATTAAAGAAATTAAGCAAAGAAGAACTGAGAAATGGCGTTGTTTCTTCTTGTAGGTTTCCATTCAATATTAAATATCCCTTTGTCAGGCGACTGTCATCACCTGCATAGGTGAGACATTTTCCGTGCGGGTGAACAGATGGCGGTAGCTCTCCAAAGATCACATCTGACACAGCCAAACTAATTCACGCAGACGTGCCTGTCTCCCAGCGATGATGACCAATTTATGGTGAGAGTGTAAAGAGAGATGAACAGGTTGGGTTGGTGATTGGAGAGTGTTTTTAAGAAACCAGAAGTGGGCAGAGCCGCCATACTGTATGTTCTAAATACCAAATTGGTGGCTCGTTGATTTGAACAAATCGTGACATTTTCCTGTGGAGAGAAAAACCGTTTGATCAGTTCAGTTTAAAAAAAACTGGCTTTCTTCCAGGGAGACCACTAACTTCACACTATATGTAGGCAAAATACTGGAACTTTAATGCTGTTCTTGGTTACTTAAAGCCCACATAGCGCACCAAGTCCCTCCCATAATATGTCTGTCAGAAAACATCAAATAATTACAATGCCACTTTCTATTTTTGCAGGTCTGGATTTGATTGAACCCATCTTCATACAGGGACCCTGCTATTTTTTACTTCTCTGGGACCTAAAGAAAATGGACGTGGTTGCCCTGGACATAAGTTTACGCCTTTTCTTCATTGCAAGATTACATTTATTTTAAGTACACTATCATCTATCTTTCAGGAGAAGTTATTGAAATTGGTATTGTCAAAAATTCCAATATATTCTAGAATACTGTATTCTACTTAATTCCCACCAAATTATGTGTTTAATAGAAATTGTTCTGTGACACACATTTACAAAAAAGTGCAGAAAACCTGACACAAATGTGATTTTTCTGGTGCTATTTGTATAGATTTGTACAACTGTGCATGTTATCCCCAGCTGTAATGATTTTTTATGTTTTGTATAACTGTGGTGATGATGGGTTTGATGTTCCATTGATAGTAGCAACTGTGACCATTTGTTAAGTTCCTGTGTGTTTGTGTTTAAAGATTTTTTGTCCTTTTCCTTGTGTTATTTGTACATGTGCAGTACATTTGCAATTTTTTATTATTTAAAACATTATTCAGTATAACTATTGTGTGTGCACTGTACATGTTATGTCACGATGTAGATGCTAGTGGTGATACAAAACTAGATTGCAGAAACACGCAGAATGTCTGGTTACACGTTCCTTGCCAAGTCACCTCAGGTCAATCAGATATACACACATCACACCACAGAAGCCTTAAAGGCTCAAGAGTGAGATCAGCTTCGGCATAATCAGTCCAACAATCGATTTGAAGCATATTTACAGACTGACTCTGGATGTTCTGAATTGAACTATTCATAATTTGCATTTCAAAGAAAATTTGCTTTGCCTGGGCACATTTCTGTACACAGTTGCAGGTGTGAATTAAATTCTTGTCCTTAACTGCACTTAAAATGAACGTGAGTTTCACCTTGAACTACAAAATTCCCCTTTCAGTTATCCAATAAATATGCTATCATGTTTATATACCAAACACTCCAAATGACCAATCATGCTGTGTGTGTACTGTACACGTTGTGTCACTGTGTAGATGCTAGTGGTGATAAGAAACTAGATTGCAGAAACACGCAGAATGTCTGGTTACACGTTCCTTGCCTAGTCACCTCAGGTCAATCAGATATACACACAGCACACCACAGAATCCTTAAGGGCTCAAGAGTGAGATCAGCTTCGGCATAATCTGTCCAACAATCGATTTGAAGCATATTTACAGACTGACCCTGGATGTTCTGAATTGAATTATTCATAATTTGCATTTCAAAGACAAGAAAAGATACTAACTTTATATGTATTGTATAAATTTTATTCAGGGCAATCTTTTCATCACTGTGTGTTATATACAGGTGCAGCTCAGAAAATTAGAATATCGTGAAAAAGTTAAATATTTTTTGTCACTCATGTCAGAAAGTGAAACTCATATATTATATAGATTCATTACACATAGAGTGGAATATTTCAAAGCTTTATTTCTTGTAATTTGGATGATTATGGCTTACAGCTAATGAAAACCCAAATTCAGTGTCTCAGAAAATTAGAATATTGTGAAAAAGTTCAATATTGGAAACTCATGGTGTCACACTTTAATCAGCTAAATTAACTCAAAACACCTGCAAAGGTTTCCTGAGCCTTTAAATGGTCTCTCAGTCTGGTTCAGTAGGCTACACAATCATGGGGAAGACTGCTGACTTGACAGATGTCCAGAAGACAGTCATTGACACCCTCCACAAGGAGGGTAAGCCACAAAAGGTCATTGCTAAAGAAGCTGGTTGTTCACAGAGTGCTGTATCCAAGCATATTCATAGAAAGTTGAGTGGAAGGAAAAAGTGTGGTAGGAAAAGGTGCACAAGCAACAGGGATAACCGCAGTCTTGAGAGGATTGTCAAGCAAAATCCATTCAAGAATTTGGGGGAGCTTCACAAGAAGTGGGCTGAGGCTGGAGTCAGTGCATCAAGAGCCACCACGCACAGACAAATCCATGACATGGGCTACAAATTTCGCATTCCTCGTGTCAAGCCACTCCTGAACCAGAGACAATGTCAGAAGCGTCTTACCTGGGCTAAGGAGAAAAAGAACTGGACTTTTGCTCAGTGGTCCAAAGTCCTCTTTTCAGATGAAAGTAAATTTAACATTTCATTTTGAAATCAAGGTCCCAGAGTCTGGAGGAAGAGTGGAGAGGCACAGAATCCACGTTGCTTGAAGTCCAGTGTGAAGTTTCCACAGTCAGTGATGATTTGGGGTGCCATGTCCACTGTGTTTTCTGAAGTCCACAGTCAATGCAGCCATCTACCAGGAAATTTTAGAGCACTTCATGCTTCTTTCTGCTGACAAGCTTTATGGAGATGCTGATTTCATTTTCCAGCAGGACTTGGCACCTGCCCACACTGCCAAAAGCACCAAAAGCTGGTTCAATGACAATGGTATTACTGTGCTTGATTGGCCAGCAAACTCGTCTGACCTGAACCCCATAGAGAATCTATGGGGTATTGTCAAGAGGAAGATGAGAGACACCAGACCCAACAATGCAGACGACCTGAAGGCCGCTATCAAAGCAACCTGGGCTTCCATTACACCTCAGCAGTGCCACAGGCTGATCGCCTCCATGCCACGCCGCATTGATGCAGTAATTCATGCAAAAGGAGCCCCAACCAAGTATTGAGTGCATAGAAATGAACATACTTTTCAGAAGGCTGACATTTCTGTTTAAAATATCCTTTTTTATTGATCTTATGTAATATTCTAATTTTCTGAGACACTGAATTTGGGTTTTCATTAGCTGTAAGCCATAATCATCAAAATTACAAGAAATAAAAGCTTGAAATATTTCACTCTATGTGTAATGAATCTATATAATATATGCGTTTCACTTTCTGACATGAGTGACAAAAGATATTGAACTTTTTCACGATATTCTAATTGTTTGAGCTGCACCTGTATTCCTCATCTCAAAAAAATTGCATTACACTCAAAGTGACAAGGATTTAATTTCCCTGCAGCATCATCATAACTGAACTAGATGATGCCAGGCTAAATTCTCCCTCTGTACATATTTCCTTGCTTTGTTATCACCTCCAAGGCATCACCAGCACACACAGGGACAGAGTGGGATTGTAGTAACAGCTTAAAACATAAATGCACATCTTTATACATGCATAAAATTGCTGCCATCACACCCTGTTTTACCGCAGTTCTTATCTGTGAGACTAGTTCTGTTCATACACGTTGCACATGCTGCCAGGAAGAATGATCCCTGAACAAATAAAATGCAAATAATTCAATGCTTTAAGTCACAAAAATGAGTGATGTTTTAATCAACACCACTCAGTGCAGCATTATTCTTCTAGATGGAGATGTGTGGGTTCATATAAAAGGCAAATATACAAAAGCAAATAGAAATGTGAATGGCATACAAATTCCACTGCTCAATAAACATGACCAGTCCTGACTAGGAACAACCAACAAGAACATTTCAGGTTTCAGTGTTTTTCTTCTTCTTTTTTTTCTGTTAGAAGACTAGCACAATGTTCATTTGGCACAGTTGAGCTTCAGAGGAAGTGGGAAAAGATGTAAAAATAGGGGTATCATCTGTTGGGAAGAGCTGATAATTACAGCAAAGTTCATTTAGATTCCATACAAGACAGCCATCGTGTTGGACCAGTGCACAAACACTGGCACGTCCATCATGTCCACAGTCGCCATGGAAACAACCCAGTTGCAGCTTGTGAGCGGCTTGCCCGCTAGTACTTCACCGTTCTGCTCTGCCAGGAATTAAAGCACATTGCATATCGTCTCACTCCCCCGAGTTAAAGATGGTCACAAAAGCCTCATAACAAGAAATACACCCCTTGTGCCAAACTGTTAGCTACACGTTCTTCTTTCATACCAAGCGTGGTTTCACACGCACAACTCACCGACAGGCGCGCTAATTCACAGCACGATCTTTTCAGAACACAAACTAATTATGCAGTTAAACAATGTGATGTCTGCTTTGAGGGACAGTAAGTCAGAAATTAAACAAATAAATACAGATAGTGCAGTTAAGCGTCACTTGTGACTTAATTTATTGAACTGTATTGGTCAATTGAGTATCAACAATTGAACTGAGAATGCATAGTGTGTTGAGCAGATGGCATTTCTTTACTTTGAATTTAAGGTTTGTAGGGAGAACTGCCTTTTTATTCAGGTCATGTGTCTCGTCTGAAAAGTGTTATGCCAAGGAGGTATATTAATGTACGTGACATGTCGCACAAATTCAGTTAATTTCCTATAGTAAGTAGACGCAGAAACATTCTGTGATATACGATATATACATTGAGATATGGTATTCATCCATTCAGACCCAGCTAGGCTGGATACACTGAATTGCCCTATGAGAAGGGTGAGTCTTAACTGTGAGTCTTTAACTGTTTAACTGAGACTATTTGCAGCATATATATAGAGCAATTTATATATGAATACTTTAGACATATGCTGATATTTCACCCATTGCACCCATGGTAAAATGTCCAGTGTTAACTGAACTCTAACAGGGTACATATGAGTCCAATAGGGACCATACTCTGTAAGAGTTGATTTACTGTATCACTGAACATTTTACTGTGTACATTCGTGTCAGATACTGTCCACTGAGCACAAGGCCGACCTGCTTTTTCTCAGTATGGAGAGGAACCCATGAGCAAAGAAATCGCATGACGGAGACATCGCCGTAACTCCACGGGGCAGTGATATCGCATGTCAGGATGACATGTAGGGCTCCAGGAGTTCAGAAGGGTGGTTAAATGAACTGGGGGTAGCTGGAAAAAGGAGTGGGGGAGAGAGAGAGAGAGCCCTACAGAAAACGAGATAGATGGAGTACGAAAAAGAGGGTGGGTAGAGACACGGAGAGACTGAGAGAGTGGCAGGGAGCCAGAAACCCATTCATTCTGCTCTACCTTTCAGCAAAAAGCATTTTCCCACCAAGTGACTGAGAATGAAAATTCAAACAGTGCATAAATTTCACAGGCATTTTTTTCTGTCTTTTCCAGTGATTTTGTCCTAATTTCATGGCTTTTGTCGAATTAAAAAAGGTGAGAAAATGGAGCCATCTGATGGAAATGCAGATTTTCTGCTTTTCTTCAGTGTGAACAATTTAGGCTATCCACCTGTAGAAAAAGTATGGGGGATACCTGGGATAGTAATAAAAACGTGTGTGTGTGCGTGCGTGCGTGCGTGCGTGCGTGTGTGTGTGTGAATATGTATGTTTAACATAACTTTTATTAATTTTTCCTCAAAAAAACAGACCCACAGTGACTGAATTGCAGAAACCTGTTATAGCCTCACACATCTCTGCTCCATGGATATCATGCACTAATGTAGAGCTATCCACATAGGGAATTTCACTGGTGTCTGAACACATACAACTAATTCCTCTGGATATCTTAATTCACCATATTAAGCAAGCTTCTTTGTTGATATAATTATAAACATTAGTACAAAAAGCTGGGCTAAAAAAGGTACTGACTCTCCTTTGACCAATGTAGATTGTTTCCCTCTATATTTGTTTTGCTACCTTTTACTCATTAAGTAGACCATAATAATAAAAACTTTCGGTTCTCCTTATGATTTCTTCTTCTTATTTCACATCCCATTTCTGTATGCTACTCGTCCTACAGCTTTTCAGCCAGACCCACCAAATTTGGCCAGTAGCTTCACTTTGTATGGAATTGCATTTCTCACGCTTTTTACGCCGAAAGTCTAATATCCGTCGTTTTCCTCCAGTCCACGTTCCTTTCGTTCTCCCTGTTTTCCCCATTCCTCTTGTTTCATGTCATGTTTTTCCATTTACTTTGTCTGTCTCTTCCGTGTTGTGCAGGCTGGGCGTGGCTTCCCCGTTTAGTTTCTCCTTTTCTCCCCATTATCACTCAGCCTATCACTCACCTCATTATCTTGTTAGCTCTCGCATACATCCCTCACTCCCTGTTCATTACCCTTATCTCCCTTTCACCTGTTTCTTCCCCTATTTATGTCGACCTCTTTGTTTGTCTCATTGCCAGTTCGTTCCGTCTGCTTCTAGTTTCGCCTGTCCAGCCTGCTCCCTTTTTCAGTTCACTCCTGCCCCATCATCTGTCCTGCCCACTTGTAATTCGCCAACCCTGTATCCAGCCCTTCACCTAGCCCACCTGCCTGCTTCCCTGTTCCTGCTCGCTCCTGCCCTGTCATCTGTCCTGCCCACTTGTAGTTCACCAACCTTGTATCCAGACCGTCACCTAGCTCCCCTGTCTGTTTGCTTGTTGTCATTTAATACATTTTCACTCCTTACAGAGTTTGTTCCTGAGTTTGCCTCCGAGTCCTGCATTTGGGTCCTTTTCAGTGTCTGTACCACAACAAAAAGTGCACATATTTGACAGCAACATCAGTGTACATTAAACCAGTTTTCTGTTAGTTATCATTCTTGAGAGCTATCATGCATATTTCAACATTGGCTTTGAAAGCTCAGGAAGGGAAGGTCGGATGATTGGTACCCATGGCACTGCTTGGTCCTCTTTCTGGAAGAGTGGGACACAGAGCCCAAATGTGACACCTTGCTCAAAAGGTTTGTTGAAAAACATCTCTACTTGTTCCTAATCAAAAGGGTCCTCTATACTCCTGTAAGAACAAAGCAAACACATTCCCACCAGTGAAAATGGCAGGATAGGATTTGTCCTGAACAGCAACAGGTCTGGCAGTTTTATCCCAAGGGTCCCATTGGGTGTAAAACAAATAGCAGTCTTTGCGGGAAAGGTGCGCCACAAAAGACTGGAGGAATCCCGTTTGTGTTGTGAAATGAAAAGCACTGGAGAAATAGGACTCACACAGATTCAGTTATTCCAAAATCAATGCAATCTGATTATGCTACTCAGTGAGAAAAAATCCATGCCATGATAAGACAAATTGATATTGGGAAATTAAAATGAAAAAGGGTGCACAATCACGGTCCTAAAACTGTGAATAAACACTTTAGAAAAACTGTCTGTGGGCTTCGCAAAGGTTTGTTCACTGCACTCTTTTGCATTGCTTTTATGCATCTATATAATTTCAGTATGTTTTATTTAATCATGTTTTAAATCCCACCACATGCTATTTCATAAGTCATTTAGTAGTAGTCTAACTTCATAAGACTACAGTGCAAATTTGTGATGTATTTTCCTGGGACTTTCTGTCAATGATAATTTGTTGATTCAAGATATGAGAGACCAAGCTTTTACTTACCCAACATTAAATAAATAATTCAAACCTAATTTTCTTTGGTAAAGAGTGAATATCCTTCCACATTGAATATGATTGGAAGCCAACATTGATAAAAACTAAGCAATAGTATGTGGTGACAGACAATCATACCTCATTCTGCAGCCGGTGTGAGACTTTGATTCAGACCTTGAAAAACTCCTTTTTGGAGCGTGCAATACAACAATTGATATAAAAATCTGATGCAAACTGCTGCAAAATTCAGCATGTTTTAATAGGCATGCGAGTCCATCCAAAGACTCACGAGCACAGTGCAGAATTGTTTTTATATAAAATGACCCAGCACTGTCGTACTAGAAAGCTAGATGCTAAGCAGTGATATCACTGTCCCTGGGTTTTACACTGTAGACACTGCATTGTATAGGCTACCATTATACCACTGACATTTAGTTAATCTATGAGCCAATTTCAAGCCACATTGAAACACACACATTCAGGGTCACACTTACTGAAATAAATGGATATGGTCACATGGACATGCTCTACAATCATGCAATTAAAATATGAGTTGCTGACAATTAAAATTGGCTCCATATTACTTGGACACTCTGGACTTTCTTCTGTTTGTGTGCTATGGGTGGTGGCGTGGTGTAACGCTGAGGACAGGCAATCCATGGGCAAAGAAACCTAACCTCTGTAAATATCCACCTGAATAAAAGCAACATTTCTATTTCATTACTTGAAACGAGAGCTGAAGGGAGCTATAATTTGAATACACACCTACAGGTCCTTGAGAATCTTCCGAAAATCTTCTTACGAAAAGAAAGTTGTCCTCAATATTGCTGAAAAGTATTTGAAATCATGAAATATATTACATGGGTGTGTGTGTGTGTGTGTGTGTGCATACTGTTTTCATGGAAGAACAAAGAGCATAGTGTATAACACTGATGACAGACATACCTGGACTCTGACATTCTTTAATAATAGGGCAAGTTCTGATTTTGCTGAAAGACAGGTGTTCCACTATCATATAAATACTGTGGGCTTTTTTGTTTTGTTTTTTTGAACACATACTTTTTGGGATTCTTTAATCTGGGGTAATACGCTCATACTTCTTAGTTTTCTAGTCAAAATGCGAGCGGCTGCATTCTGCACAAGCTGGAGATTATTTAACAAGAATTTAGGGCAGCCAGATAGCAAGGCATTACTAAATGCCCGCTAAAGGTTAGATCTGGATCTATAGAAACACCTAGGTCTTTCATAGCTGAATTATGTACACAATTTCTCCCTTCGTTTTTTTGGACCTAAAACCAGCATTTCAGTCTTCTCTGAGTTTATGAGCAGGACATTAGAAAGCATCCAAGCTTTAATATCAGTAATACAAACCTCTAATCGAGAAAGTGGTAGTGCCTCACCGGGTTTCATGGAAATGTACTGTATATCTGCGCCAGGAGTGTTATTGGTTGTTATGGTAACCGTGTGCCCCGGAAGTACTGGGTTCTTCCTGTCTGCATTGTTCCAAGCTGGTTTTCCATTATAAACAGTTACTGCTACACATCCTCTCGTGTTTGTGATTCATTGATAACATCAACCTAAACTGGCGTGGTGGCAGCGTTTACCGGACTTACGTCTCGCCCCGAAGACGAAGTATATCCTATTCCAAGTTCGTTGCGGTATTCCGTCGAGAGAATCGCACTGTGGAGCTAATTCTACCGTCAAAACGCGACCGGTTAAGTGAGCAGTATGGCGAGTTCACACAGAGCCCCGAAACAGTGGTGCCTAACTAAAATTGAGACTGTGAACTCCTTCGAGAACTGGCGTCAGAATCTTTTATATACACTGTCGCTTGACCACGAGTTTGCTCCCTTCCTAGTCGACGGTGTGTATTGGGAGAAAAGGTCTAAAACATCCCCATGCAGAGGTTTCACGGACGACGGCGAGAACGTTCCCGCTGCACAACGTCGCACAAAGGAACGGAAAGTAAGCATGTTGGAGCTAATGTTGGGACAAATAGCCAATTATTGCCCTGTAATTTCTCGTCACAGTATAGTCAAAAACTCCACATCCAGTGATAATATATGGCAATCTATTCGCCTACACTATGGTTTTCAGTGCACTGGTGCCCATTTTATTGACTTTGCTGCTATTAAACTGGAGCCTAATGAAAGACCAGAGGATTTGTTTCAGCGTCTAATGGCTTTTATGGAGGACAATTTACTGCGCAAAGACTCTGGCATCAGCCACCTGGGGGATACTGTGACTGAGGATGAGGAGTTAACACCCTCCCTTGAGAACTTTGTTGTGCTCACATGGCTTCACCTCATACATGCTGATTTACCTAAACTTGTAAAACAACGGTACGGCACAGAGTTGCGGTCCCGCACATTAGCGTCCATTAAGCCAGAAATTTCACAAGCCATTGAGTCATTATTAGATGAACTGCAGGCCTCTGAGGACGCTAGGGCTATGCGTACGGCTGTGTCTGAGCTCCCTAAGTCGAAACAGACCTACCCCGTCCGGACGAGGAAGTCATGCGCTCTCTGTAAAGGGGCCGGGAGGCCTGATAACCATTTCCTAAGCAAATTCTCATTCCTACCCCTCCAAGATAGAATGTATATGGCAAAGACACGCCAGGTGGTGGGTGAGAAGGGTGAGGCTGACGACGAGTCTGATGGTTTTACTGGTGACGAAGCAATGGCATCCAGTGTTATGCAACGTGTGCTTATTAAACAGTCCCCTTACCTTGACGCCTTCCATGAGCATCTCCCTGTGCGGCTCACCATTGACAGCGGTGCAACGGGGAACATGATGAAGGCCTCATGCGCAACGAGGCTAAGTGTCACCGTTACAGGGAGTACACAGTCAGCTCACCAGGCGGATGGCTCATCCCCTTCGAAAGTATTGGGAGAGACACGAACGTACTTCCAAAGAGATGGCCACAACCTCTACTTTGAAGGTCTCGTCATAGAGAATCTTGATTCTGACATTCTTGCTGGAATTCCTTTCATGGAAAAGAATGACATCTCCATCAGGCCAGCCAAACACCAGGTCTGCGCAGGCGACGATGTCTACCGCTACGGCACCTTCCACACAACTATGGACAGACATGCGGTACGACGTGCGCATGTGCTCCGCGCACCAGCTAAGTCTACTGTGTGGCCGGGAGAATACATAGAGCTCGATTTACCACCGGAGCTTTGTGACGTGGAAGGTGAGCTGGCTGTTGAACCACATATTGATGTCTTGTGTGACAAGGCGAGCACTTACCAGTGGCCTGCCCCAGCCTTACTATGGGGGGTGTCAGGGAAGATCCGTGTCCCTAATCTCACTGGTGAGCTGCAGCTGGTTCAGAGAAGTAACCATTTGTGCCGTGTCCGTGCCACATATGCCCCCTCACTCAGTGATGCTACATTGTCAGCTAATCCTCCCAAGCCTGCCTCTACAACCAGTTCTGCCCTGCCCTCTGACCTGGTGGCCTTGGATCCAGATAACATTATGCCCTCTGATGTCAGAGATAGGTTCCGTGCACTGCACAGGGAATTTGACGTGGTGTTTGATCCCCAATTTAAGGGTTATAATGGCGCTGTGGGCCCCTTTCAGGCTAAGGTGAACATGGGGCCTGTCCAACCCCCACAACGCAAGGGTAGGGTCCCGCAGTACTCCAGGGGTCAGCTACAAGAACTCCAGGCACAGTTTGACATATTGGAGGGAATGGGCGTCTTCAGGAGGCCTGAGGATGTTGACATATCAGTGGAATATGTTAATCCTTCATTCCTCATTAAGAAACCTGGAGGTGGCTTCCGTCTTGTCACGGCATTTGCAGACGTTGGTCGATACAGTAAACCTCAACCATCCCTGATGCCTGACGTCGACTTCACCTTGCGCTTAATAGCTCAGTGGAAGTATATTATCGCTACAGACCTCACCAAAGCGTTTTACCAAATTCCCCTGTCTAGAGACTCATGGAAGTACTGTGGAGTCGTCACGCCATTTAAGGGTATTCGTGTGTATGTGCGGAGCGCTATGGGCATGCCGGGGTCTGAAACAGCACTGGAGGAGTTGACATGCAGGGTGTTTGGGGAGCTTCTTGAGCAGGGCCACATAGCTAAAGTAGCAGATGACTTGTATTGCGGAGCAAACACTCTTGAGGGCCTATTAGTTGTCTGGAGAAGGGTTCTCTCTTCCCTACAGCATTGTGGGCTGAACCTGTCTGCCACTAAAACCACCATAGCGCCTGTACAGGCCTCCATCCTGGGCTGGGTGTGGCGTCAAGGAACCATCCAGGCCAGCCCTCATCGTGTGTCTGCTCTGGCCACGTGCCCCCTTCCAAAGACTGTGACTGGACTGCGTTCATTCATTGGTGCATACAAGGTGCTGGCTCGTGTACTTAAAAATTGCGCTACCATGCTTGCCCCACTTGACGATGTGGTTGCTGGACGGAACTCAAAGGAGGTGATCCTGTGGTCTGACGAGCTACTGTGTGCTTTCAAGAACGCTCAAAAGGCCTTGTCCTCAACTCATGCCATTACATTACCACAGCCCACCGATCAGCTGTGGATTGTTACTGATGGTGCTGTCAGGGAGCCAGGCCTGGGGGCTACATTGTACATCACCTGTAAGGACACAGTGAAAGTTGCAGGCTACTTTAGCGCAAAGCTGCGCAAGAACCAGACTTCTTGGCTGCCCTGTGAGATTGAGGCCTTGTCCATAGCGGCGGCAGTGAAACACTTTGCTCCCTATATAATCCAGTCGTCTCAAAGGACTTGTGCTTTGACAGACAGCAAGCCATGTGTCCAGGCCTTTGAGAAGCTGTGCAGGGGAGAATTTTCAGCAAGCCCTCGTGTCACCTCTTTCCTGTCTACGGCTAGCCGGTTTCAGGTGCTGATTCGGCATGTGGCGGGGGCAGCTATCCTGCCATCTGATTTTGCCAGCCGCAATGCACCGGAGTGTGAGAACCCTACCTGCCAGATATGTACCTTCATCCGCACTACTGCCGACTCAGTTGTGCGCCAGATTACTGCTAAAGACATTATGTGTGGGTCCCAGAAGTTGCCCTTTACTAACAGGTCGGCATGGTTAGCCTTACAGTCGGAGTGCTCTGATCTTAGACGGACCTGTGCTCATCTGCGTCAGGGTACACGCCCATCCAAAAAACTGACTAACATTCGTGATGTAAAGCGCTACCTGAATGTCACCACTGTGTCTAGGGATGGCCTCCTGGTTGTTCGTCGACACACCCCTCTTGCGGCCTCAACTGACTGTATTGTGGTGCCTAGGTCCGTCCTTGATGGTCTGCTTACCTCCCTCCACATCAAACTTGACCATCCCACTACCACCCAGCTGAAAACAGTTGTGCAACGCTACTTTTATGCACTGGATATGGAATCTGCTGTTCAACGGGTCACCAATGGCTGCCATCAGTGTGCAGCTTTGAGGAAAGCCCCTGTGTTTGTGTGTGAACAGTCTACGAGCGATCCACCTGAGGTTGTTGGATCCACTTTTGCAGCTGATGTATTCAGGCGTGACCGCCAGTTCATTCTGGTTGTCCGTGAGTGTGTCACATCATTTACGCTGTCTTCTCTCATCGATGATGAGCGCCGAGAGACACTCAGAGACGCTTTGCTCCGTCTATGCCTGGGCTTCTGCCCCCTTGATGGCCCGTTTGCAGTGATCAGGACTGACCCAGCCCCTGGGTTTGCAGCATTGGCAGGGGATGAGGCCCTCGCTAGGCACAGGTTGGTAGTGGAAGTGGGCAATGCTAAAAATGTCAACAAGAACCCGATTGCTGAGAGGGCTGTACAAGAGCTCCAAGGTGAAATTCTGCGTCTTGAGCCAAATTGTAGAGCTATTACCCCTTTACTACTCTCCGTCGCCACGGCCCGCTTGAACAGCCGCGTTAGGTCACGTGGGTTGTCTGCCCGTGAAATGCTGCTTCAGCGTGACCAGTTTTCCCATAGGCAGTTACCAGTTGACGACCAAGATATCATTATGAAACAACACTCGCAGCGTGTCATTAATCATCCATACAGCATGAAGTCAAAGACGCCCTCGGGTCATGCAGCCGTGCCACCCACCATCCGACCTGGTGAACTCGTATACCTTTATGGTGACCGGAACAAGTCAAAAGCCTGTGACAGATACCTGGTCACACGCGTTGATGGGGCGTGGTGCAATATCCAGAAGTTCACGGGTACTCAGCTCCGTCGTACTTCCTACAGGGTCAGGTTGGGTGATTGCTACAAGGTGGAAGGTGCCCCTGCAGCCTCACATCTACTAAATGATTGCCTTGCGTCTGATGAGGATCTGGACGACGAATCTCTTCCGCATGGCCCGGACATACCACCGGCTATATCTGAGCCCCCTCCAGCGTCCTGCCTGCCTTGTGATGACATGGACCAGGGGGATGTGGCTGTGTCTCCTTCTGGGTCAGGAGATGGCCCTGTTGGCTCACTTGAGCCTGTTCCGGGTGCTATGCCTCGACGCTCAGGGCGTCTCCGGCAGTTGCCGCAGAGACTGGAAGACTTTGAACTTTACTAGGCCAGTTGTGTTTGACTGTTATTGGTGTTTCACTTGCCTTGCCATAGCATTCTGTTCATGTGTGCCTGATAGTCTGTCTTATGTCATGTATTTTGTGCCCTTTGCTGTGCTGACAGGGGATGGAGCTTTGTTTTGAAGAAAAAAGGGTGGCGCCAGGAGTGTTATTGGTTGTTATGGTAACCGTGTGCCCCGGAAGTACTGGGTTCTTCCTGTCTGCATTGTTCCAAGCTGGTTTTCCATTATAAACAGTTACTGCTACACATCCTCTCGTGTTTGTGATTCATTGATAACATCAACCTAAACTGGCGCTGTGTATAATAAGGGGTAGCATATACTGTATAATTAAAATAGTACTGGACCTAGCACTGATCCTTGTGGAATACCATATTTCATTACTGAGTAACTGGATACTTCTTCGTTTAATTTAACAAACTGCTTCTTATTGTATAAGTATGATCTGAACCATGCAAGTGCTTTACCATTTCATCCAACACAGCCCTGGAGTCTGTTCAGTAGAATCTCATGATCTATTGAATCAAAAAAACTGCACTTAGGTCAAGGAGTACAAGAACAGACACAGAGTTTCGATAGGCTGATAATAGTAAATCATTAATAACTTTAACAAGTGCTGTTTCAGTGCTGTGATAGGGTCTAAATCCTGACTGGAATATTAATATTATTAATATTAATGGATATGGTTTGAGCTAAGGTATGCACCAAGTTGCTTCGCAACAGTTTTCTCTAGTATTTTTGATAAAAATGGAAGATTTGAAATGGTCTATAGTTTTCCAGTTTGTCAGGTTCGAGGTTTGGTGTCTTCAGTAATGGCTTAATAACCGCCATTTTAGTGACTCTGGTACATATCCTGCTACTAAGGATGTGTTAATGATTTTTAACATATGCTGGCTTAGTACGGGAAAAGTTATTTAACCAATTTTGTAGGGATTGGGTCGAGTAGACAAGTAGCCAGTTTTGAGGACATAACCAGTTTAGACAGCTCCCCCATGTCAATTGACGTAAAAAACAGTTTAGTGCCACTGTTGATACATCTTCCTGTGTTGACCAAGATCTGGACTGTTCATTGATTCTGGGTGGAGTGATGCCTAGAGGAAGAGGCAATTTGGAGATCTGGTCTCTAATAGCTTCAATCTTCTGACTGAAAAAATTCATAAAATCATTACTGTTGTAAACTAAGGGGTAAGTTGAAATTTTTTTTGTAAATGTGTCCATAGTGCTAAACAAAAATTTTGTGTTGCATTTGTTTTGTTCAATTAATTTAGAGAAAAAGGCAGATCTAGCAGATGCAAGCGCTTGCTTGTACTGGAGGAGGCTATCTTTCCATGCAAGACTAAATACCTCTAGTTTAACTGACTGCCATTTTCGCTCATTTTCTTGTGGAAAACCTACTCAATATCACAATTCATCAGAAGTAATTGACCTTTGGTTTATTGACAAAGCACATCCCTGGAATTTGGTTGGACTTCTACATCATAAAGGCTCAAAAAGTCAGAGTATATCAAAAAGCCACGTTTGCATCCATGTACATATTTTATATATTTTACTATAAAACAATTGTTCACAAAAAAATAACCTTAAAAAAAAAAAGATTCTAGCCTGAAAATTCCAACTTAGACCAGCTTAAACTGGTCATGGTTTAAGACCAGTTAGAAGTGTCGAAAACAGTTTAAATCAAAGCTGGTTTTAGCCTATTTGGAATTTTCAGCAAGGGAGGTAGCCTACCCTATATCGCTTGTGCACACTATTCCAATGTTGAAACCAGTCTAATTATTCAGCAGAATACATTTTATGTAAATTAGTTACTATAACCTCAGGTAGTAGCCTACTTATCGGGTCTGTTGTTTCACACCAGCTAGTTAGGTAATGGACATGTACACGCAAGAGCTAGTTCACTAGCAGCGTTGGCGAACACATGAAAGAGAAACAACTAATTTATATGACAGATAGCTTACGGTTTTCGACATAAATATAAAAACGCAGTGTTTCATTGAGTAGCCTACTTCTTTCTTCCCTTACTATAGCGCGACTTTCGTGACTAAGAGAAAAATATAAATGTCATAATAACTCATTCAAGATATGAGTCTTTTGAAGATGTAGGCTAGCTACAAAAGAACATCTTATCATGTTGGCTTCTGTTGCCCCGCCTACAGCTTACACGCGCACCTCCTTGCAGGGAAACACACACACACAAACTCATAGGGAATGGCAGTGAAAAGGGCTATCAATGACGGGCAGTGCTGAAACCTCGCTAAGCACTGTCGCTGTCGTTTCATCTGTAGAGGTGGAATAAAGACATTAATTCATTACGCCTGCCATCTCTAGAGCTGGACGAAAATCTACGATTACATCTGTGCATCAAAAATCATGAAGGTGGACGAATTTTGCAGGTAAGTCATTGTTTGGTTCCTGCAGAACTTGCACGCTGATCGCTTTAGAAACTATTGTGATGCCGCTTAGATAGCACCAGTTAGCTACTTAGCTAACTAGATAGCACATTTCGGACAGTAGAGTCCTCGGGAGTGTTGCCCTGATGTTGATGTGTAACCTAATGTTGCAATTAACGCCACTGATGTGTGCGTGTGCTTGTGTGGGAACAGATTAGCCACCTCAGGTTGAAAACGTTAAGCGCTGTTATTTTAAACGGCTTTAGACGTGCCCCAGAACACATGATGAAGGAAATCTTCAAAATAAATGAAAGACAAAGGTCAGTAGCTTACTAGCTTGCATGTATAAATTGCTGATATGAGCATAATTTTAGAGAAATACAGTAATCGTTGCTGTGATAAAAAAAAGGGAAGCTTGATTGTAGCTTATAGGTTTAGAAATTAACAAAGTGACAACACGTAGCCTAGCATATATGCAGGAAAATTTACAATTAGCTATCCTATTTCACGAGCATCCCTGAGTTCCTCTGTGTCATAAAAAAAGGAAACCAGCCTTCTTTAAATGGGGTAGTTAAAGGAGTAACTCTACCGCTATGGATAATGGTGTCCAGACCAGTTCTGGAGCTCTACGGGTGGCCTCACAAGCTAAATGCAGGAGAGGATGAAAATGAACAGGATAAATATTTTTTTTAGGTACAAAGAAAAGAAAGAAAAAAAGTTGACTGTGCTATCTAATTTTAATGAAACATTTTCCAACACCCCAGGGCCTCCCAATTCCTTTGTGAATTTAGTGTAATTTACAGCAAAACACATTAGACCATGATAAGGGCAATTTCTTTGATGCATAAGACATAATTGCCTTTTACAAGTGTTCAATTGACGTTTGATGAATTGTAATATAAAATGAATTATGGGAAATTATATAATTCTAATAAATATTTTGAGGGAGAACCCCAGGTAACATGTATTTGTCCATGCAAAGCAACCACCAAATCACTGGCACCTTTCATGGCTGGTTTACAACTGATTTACATGGCTGTAGTCTTGGTTAATTTGTCACATTCTATATCTCAATCATTTCATTTGAGGTCCTTAATTTTTTCAATGTTTTATAGAGGGCTATAAATTGGTTGACGTATCTTTTCATGTATTTTGGATTCATTATGTAATGTGTACTTGTAATGTTTATTATGTCGGCTATGATGTTATGATCTGCATTTCTGGTGCATCTTTCATGCAATTGTTTTACTTCACTAATTCAAAATCACGAGTTTTTCTCTTTGGAATGGCCAGATGTTCCTTGATCAAGCATAACTGGAATTTTCCCTTTCAGACATTATTGCAGCCTTTGGTTTAACCAATACCAAAAGTGAGGTTGTTTTCAGAATCCAGGTGCTGAAAAAGCTCCTCCTATTTTAGGTCTGTGTTTATTGTGACTGATTTTAAATCCTGCAAATCTCATTTTACCTTTGACAATCCCGTGTGATTAGCATTGCGGATCATTTGAGAACAGCAGTGGAAAGCTAAACCACATATCACTTTTATGGCTCATTACTTAATATCTCCATACACAGTATTCATATATGTGACATGGGTGGCAGCATGTGGAATAATATTAATCTTACATAGATGTGGAAATACAGCTGTTTTTCATACTATGCAGAAAGACACTCTGAAATATTAAGGAGCTTGTTGCGAGTCTGCAAGTAATTAGTTGGCCTGTTTGTTAGTTTGAAATGTTCAGAGCAGCTGAGACATCCTCGCCAGGAGGGGCGAAGAACAGGAGCAGATGGGAAAAAAATGGGTGAATTAGGATGGAACATCTGGAACCAAAGTATCACATCAGAAGGAGGAACCCAGCATGACTTACACAAACTGGAATCCCGTGTGAGGATAGCTTTTTTTCCCCAGCCAAAGCCAACACAACCAATGACAGAGAATTTACGATACTGATTTTGGTGCTTAATATGATTGGTCGAGGAGTGAAACTAAATGACTGCTCACTGACTCACTGTCAGAACCTTTTCCTTATAGTGCGGGAAGATGTGTCAGCTAAATTAGAAGGCCCATGAATTGAAAAAAATAAATAGCTGGGAAAATATTGACTTTATTAACGCTGGTTATTAGTGAATGGGTGTTAAGCGTGTGTACACCTTGCCATAACTTTAACCTTTCCCAGCATGCTTTTCATATCGAGCTGCACTATATTCTTTTTACCTCTATTGGGTATTTTGGTGGTCAGCACAGACGATTTCAAATGTTAAGTAAAAAAAGTATTCAGAGAAAGTAAATAATCATGAATCTGCTTCCCATGGTACAAATAGAGATGGAATGGAATGTTTGTAGGACTAAGAGTAAAATCTTTCCTCGTCTGTAGCTGTCTTGCAATATGTAGGAAGAACGGAAACAAGTAGTTGAGGATGACCTGCACTGGCATTTCCCTTTATCTTACTCAATTGCTCTGTGTTGACAGAGAGGCAAGAGTAACTACAGAACGTTACACACCATAACATTATGTTGAATGTGTTTTTGGTTTAAATATTTCTTGAGACGGATGTGCACTTTAGACGACTGTGGACATCTGCAGCTAAACTTTAAAAGAGAGAGATTATACAATACAACTGTTATGTGAAGTAACAGATCATTCATATTGATGTGGCATGACAGAGGAAAAATATGACAACAATGACAGAATATAAAAACTTTCAAGAAATGTGAACATAGGTGGGTATGTGTTCTTCAATTAATCTAGTTTTCACCATTTGCTTTGAAACCCTCAGACCGCGTCTGTTGTTTCACATTCTCTGATATCAAGGCCTAAAGAAAATGTTTGCTTGTTATTATTGAATGGCTTTTGACCATGTCGAGGTCTGGCTTCTGACCATGTCAAGGTCTGGCTTCTGACCATGTCGAGGTCTGGCTTCTTGTCTAACTTGCTGTACTTGAAAAGGTGGATTTCCCAAGCTGGAAGCAAGATGAAGCTGGATGGGGGAAAAAAATAATAAAAAAATACAGATGCTTTCTTCTTCAATTAATGGCTGATAGTAAATCAGAGAAACCACATGACACCCATTACACAAAAAATATAAATTTTTCCCCTATATTTACATCAAATATCGTGCCCTCCACAATTATTGGCACTCTTGGTAAAGATGAGTAAAAGGAGAAAAAATTCACCTTTCACACTGAAAAAATGAGAAAAATCCTACTTTTAATTGAAGTAAATTTATCCTGAGAAAGAAAAATCCCTTATCAAGAAATAATTATTTTGAACAAAACCACATGTGCCACAATTATTGGCACCCCTAGAAATTCTTGTGAACAAAATGTAACAAGCATTTTTTTAATTTATATTTTACTTTTTAAAGTTGATCAGGGTGTTTAGGAACTTTCAAGCAGTAATCCATGACTTCCTGTTTCACTGGGCTATAAATACGAGGTGACACAGAGGGCATATTTTTTTATTCATACATCAACATGTGAAAGACAAGAGAACACACAAATCAAATGAGGGAAAAGTGTGTTGAGCTTCATAAGTAAGGAAATGGCTATAATAACATAGCTACTCACCTGCAAATGCCCATATCTACCATTAGGGCAATACTTAAAAAGTTCAAAGCAACTGGAACTGTTATAAACCCAAGTATATTTTGCCCCCACGCACAGTGAGGAGGATGGTACGAGGGGCAAAAAAAGTCCCCAAAGATCACTGTTGGAGAATTACAGAGGAAAGTAGCATCATCAAGTCTCCAAAACTACCATTAGACGTCACCTCCATGCCAACAAATTATTTGGAAGGCATGACAGAAAAAAGCCTTTCTTGTCATTTCACCACAAACGTAAGTGCCCGGAGTTTGCTAAATGCTACTGGAACTTTGACTGGAACTGTGTTCTATGGTCAGATGAAACAAAAATGGAGCTTTTCGGCAACCAACACTCAAGGTGGGTTTGGCATAAAAAGAAGGATGGCTATACTGAAAATAACCTGATCCCCACTGTTAAGTATGGTTGATGATCCGTGATGTTGTGGGGCTGTTTTTTTTCCAAAGGCCCTGGGAACCTTGTTAGGGTACATGGCATCATGAACTCCATGAAATACCAGGAAATTTTTAATTTGAATCTGGCGGCCTCTGCCAGGAAACTAAAACTGGGTCGTCGTTGGATCTTCCAGCAGGACAATGATTCAAAACATACGTCCAAATCAACACAAAAATAGTTAACTGACCACAAAATCAAGCTTCTGCCATGACCATCTCAGTCCCCTGACTTAAACCCCATTGAAAACCAGTGGGCTGAGCTGAAGAGGAGAGTGCACAAGAGAGGACCTAGGACTCTGGATGGTCTTGGAGAGATTCTGTAAAGAGGAATGGTCACAGATTCTTTGCTCTGTATTCTCCAACCGTATTAGATGTTACGGGAAAATACTCAGTGCTGTTTAGGGAGGTTGTACAAAGTATTAAATGCAGGGGTGCCAATCATATTGGCACACATAGTTTTGTTAAAAATAATGATTTCTTGATGAGGGATTTTTTTTCTCAGAATAAATTTGCTTCAATTAAAGGTTGGATTTTTTCCATTTTTTTAGTGCGAGATTAAGCTAATTCACCCAGCGGTACATTTTTTATAACCCTTTTTACTCATCTTTACCAGGGATGCCAATCATTGTGGAGGGCACTGTATATTGGCATTCTTGATTGATACTTTTTGTGAAAATGGAAGGCTGTTCTGATAGTATATTTAAAGTGTAACCACGTGTTAAAATGATGTTACACTACTTCATCTAGAGACTACAACCCAGCATTGTTTGTTAAATTTGACTAACAAATATATGAAAGTGAAACTTTAAAAAAAAAAAGTTTCAGGAGCTAATGTTGGTGCTCACTGAACTAAAAAAAATTATAAAAAGAAAATATGTTTATATATAAAATGGTTATGTTTAAATTGAATTTAATCATGTTAAATTGACATGTGATTGTACATCAAGCGAGCATCAAATCAATGTAATACAATATAAATGTACAATTTTTGTACAAAGACTGTAAACTTTTTTTCCCCCTACTAAACCGAACATAACCCACTTTTTGTCTGTTGAGTCCTCTAATCTTGGCTTTGTGCTGCTGGACACCTGTGCAACACAAACACATGCACACACAATCGCACACACCCGCATACACAAACACTTCAGGCCTGTCTTTTTCAAAGGCTAGAACTGTAAAAAAAGCAAAAAAAAAGCAAATAGTGTGTGTCCAGCTGCTGGGATACACTGGTGTCAGTGGCGTGCAGCAGCGTCCATTTCCAGGAGTCTGAGACAAGAGATTGTTTACTTTGATGAGGGCCACATGTTAAAGAGCCACACTAAAACATGCCTCAAAAAGGCCGGACACACACAGCAAATGTCCAGCTAATTAGCTGAAATCCTGTTAGCCACTTGATGTGACAGAAGGTTTGCGGTAATTAGGTCACCGCTTCAACAGTGTTCTGTGTGCCACCGTGAACCAGAAAAAATAAATAAATAAATAAAAAACATTCTCTGATTATGACATTTTAAACAGTGAGTTCCTTTTCCTGTGGCTAAAGAATGCAATGTACAATTTCTGCATGCCAAAGGGGCCCCCTGCTTTCAGCAGTAATGGTAGTACTAACTCAGGGGGAGGTGGGAAGCAAGAAGGACCGTGTTTCCGTCGGCGTCTACGCTTGCAGCCCAACGTTAAGTTTTTCAAGCACAGTGATCTAACCCTCGTTGAATGTGTTCACAATCCGTCAGTGCCGTTTGACCGTTAGTTTTATCGTCGTCGTTGTGCGCATTGACTTAAGTGCCCTTATAGTGCTAGAAGGTTTCACGCTTGCCAGATTTGGTAAGACAGCCTGTGTCCTCATTCTGTATGCTACTGAAGTGTTGCATTTTTTGAAAGACCTTGCTCTTGGGAGGGATCCATTTAAGGCGTTCAGCACTCTATTATCCTGAGTTAAAAAGGATGTCATTGAAATGGGGGTCCGCGTTGTTATTTACTGGAGAAAGATTTGCCATGAAGGTCAAACTGGTGCTTTGCCAGCTATTTCCCATAGAGAATTCCCATAGAGCTTTTTATTTATTAAATGGAGGGAGCAGTATTACTTCATATAAAATAAATATATTGTGACCCTCTTAGCCTTTTAAAAGTTAGTTTCATTTGGAATTTTTTTTTTGTCTTTTGAAGGGATTAAGAAAGGCTTATCAGTTTAACTGAACTTAAAAAATGTGGACACGTAGACTGCCCTGTTGTTGCACTAGGTCCTTTACAAAAAGAGTCTGCTGCCCTTAAGGAAAGAAGCAACCGGAATGTATAAAAACCGTTTTATGTCTATAATTGTGAATAGACCATACAATCTTCGAGCTTCTGTGAACTTGCTTTACTTTTTCCTGCTTTTAAAACAAACCCCCCGATGCCCTATGCTTGCCATTGTAAGAAACTGAAGAGTTTCACTCAGGTGAGTGGCACTGAGTGATCGTCTTCATCCTGCAGTGAGGCATTTTATTTCTTGTGGTGAGTAGTGTCTTTCAAGATTACAATGCGCTCATCCATAGAACATGAGCAGCTGCTCAATTCTGACATTATCCATTTGGCTTTCTCAGTCACCAGATATGAACCCTGTTGAGCATTTACGGGATATTTAGGCTTGGTACGGCGCTTTTCACTTCCATCAGCGGACACCAGTTGATTGACGTTCTTGTAGAAGAGCGGTATCATATTCCACATGCTGGTGTGCTTCTAACAGCCACACGTTTAGGCCCAACGTGCTACTATGTAACTTTACATCGGTATGTCCCGTGTTTAAATGCTCCAAGTGTTTATAGTACTTTTTATTTTATGCAGTATACTTGTTGACTTCTATACCACCCTGTGGACTTCTATACCACTATCTGCTGTCACCTTGGAATAGTTTTCCCTTTCACACAACTGGCTAACATGTCACAATCTTTGACCCCTTTTTGCTTAGAGCTTTTACTCTTTTCAGTGCATGTGCGCCATTGGAAATTCTCAGGCTGACCACTGTGCCTCTGGGGAGTGAGAGGGTCAGGGAAATAATGTGGGCAGATCTGTATGAAACCACAGGTGTGGATCTGAGTCTCTGCCGGCATTGTGTCCAAGGACGGGGAAACAGGGTTTTTTCGAAGATCCGTGTTGAAAGTGCTTTCTTTCAATTCGGAAAGCCGAGATCTGGCTATCACCGAGCGAGTCTACTGAGGGAAACGCCTTCTGCAGTACATACTAGAGAAATAGCGCTGGGGCAGACAGCCTTGTGAAGTAGGGCTTTGTGATGCCGTAGCAGCTGGTTATCCTGTGAGAGAGGAGATTGAGCGGTTGTAGCCTCACTCATTACTGTTGGATGACTCATTAGCCACTCTAGCTGAGGATTCTTTAGCGAGAAGTTGTCCTTTCTGGAGACTCTCCCCCTGCCTATGAGAGCAGATTAACGCAGGCTTCTGTGGTTGAACGTACAGCATGCTGTGCTCTTTCACATTGGCATATCACTACACAGAGAAGTGTAGCTTATGAGATAAAGAGGTGGAGCAGGACTGTTATATGAGGCTAGGAGATTATGAAATCTGTGGTGTGACCAGAAGGTCAGGGGTTCATTCCAATTGCTTATTTTAACTTCTTGCATCCTTTCCCCGTTCCTTAGCTCCGCCCAATGGAGGACACGAGGAAAGGTTGCAAGGATCAGGTATGCGGACAAAGGAATCGAGGCAACATGCATTAGGCAAATGGAATGTTCTTGCTCAATCAAGCGTTGGCGTTATATTATGCTTACGCGCTTAACTATGATGTTTTTAGGCTTATTTTTTTATGAATAAACGTAGCGTTTGTTAGTTATAAATAATGATTTATGGATTAGCGCTTTATAATAAATGGAAAGGAACTGTAAAATTGTATTTGTGTAGGGGTCTACCTGCGCCGTGGCAGATGTGGAGAATGGTGGATAATGTATTCACGTCACGCATTCCGATAAGGCTACACTTGTGTTTCCTCACTGAAGCATCCTCCGGGAGCCTCCTCATTTCCCACTCCTTGCTCCTCCGAGTAGCATTTAGCGAGAAGAGGACGGATAAAATAAGCGAATGGAATCCACTCCAGGAGAGGCTGCATGCAGGTGGGCACAGTCATGCATTGGGTTTTGCAATCCACCCATGTGTGACCGGTAAGGCCTCGTACACACTAGCAGGTTCGGTTTGGTTTTAGTTTTGAAACGTTTCAGGAAGGTTTTAGCCGAGAGGTTTTCGCAACCTTTTTCTGTTCATTATTTGATTTCCAACTCGTTTTCAGAGGAGATGCCTGAGTGTGAATGACAGAGATGGGAAGGGATTTGATTGGAGTATTTGTTGACTCCAATCAATCTGGATTGAGGGGTGTTTTTATTCACGCTTGGGAGGATGACGTTTAGCTGTTAGCATATATAGTGGTGCATCCTTAGTGAGCAGTTCTTCTTCCTGTCACCTCCCTGGTCTCCTTGCGTCACCCCTGATCTCTTGAACCACGGTGAGTCCACGTGGCACTGCCACCATAATTTGAGTGCCGCCGTGGTTTCCGCAGGCAGAGTCCTGGCACAGGCTTGGCTTGGCTTGACCACGCAGACGGGTTGATCCTGGTTAGACGTTGGGGGAATTACATCATCATCAACTCCCCAAACCTCCATGGAGTCACTCAGCAGCTCATTGGATAGGCAACATCCCCCTCAGCCTGCAGGCCATGGCATCTCTGTTTCCCATTCAATCGTGACTGTCTGCTTTCTATCAGCCCTTATTTATTTGATTGGTTGCGTTATATTTTTGATTTGCCCTTGAATGACTATTCTGCATGTTCTCTAAAGCGACTGTCTGCTTTGCATCAAGCTCTGTAGAGCACCAACTGTCCCACTCGGCTGGGGTCACAAGGCCATGAACAAAGCTTTGGTTGACGTGTCCCCGCCTATGACAGTTCGTTAGCGAGAGCCATGATTATTACCTTTACTTAACCATGTAATTCTGCTGAGTACAGCTGTCAGGTCTACATGTAAGATAGTAATTAAGGGCACAGCAGGTCAGACAGTGAATCCCTTTATAACACTATCAAGCGGTGGCGCAGTTAAAATCGGTGATGGTAAAACTGATTATTGTGTCTTTTGGCCCATACCAGAACATCCATCCATCAACTATCTAACCCGCTTATTCCTGGTCAGGGTCACCGGGGGGGGGGGGCGTGATGCAGGAATACACAAAGGACAGGTCGCCAATCTATCGCAGGGCACACCATTCACTCACACACTCATGGGCAATTTAGAGTCGCCAATGAACCTAACCTGCATGTCTTTGGACTGTGGGAGAAAACCGTACCCGGAAGAAACCCATGTAGACACGGGGAGAACATGCAAACATGCAAAAGAAAGTACCTTCTTGCTGTGAGGCGACAGTGCTAACCACTGCACCACCGTACCACCCAATACCTGAACAGTCATTTTTCAAGTGGCTTTGGGTGCATATGTGTTGAATCGGGGGTGAATGGAAGACTGTATTGACTTTCGGTAGAACACCACATTTTTGATTAAAAAAAAATCATATCCTATCTTGTGGATGTACTTCAGTGGCCAATCTTTGTCTTGTGTCACATACTTTTGTTTCTACATGTGTGAGATTTTTCATAGTTTTTTTATGATTTGGATTTTGTATGCTGCAACGGTGCCTTCATTGTGGGCTGGTAATATAATCTGTTATCAGATGGATTATTAATGCTTTATGAAAATGAATGAAAGACATTTTTTTTTCCTCCCTAGACTGGATGCCTGCCCACAAACGTGCTCTTGCCATTGACCTTTAAAGGCAAGAAAAAATGCAAAGCTGTATTCTGTACTGTAATGGAGTGATTTGTAGAGATAGAAATAGACACAGCGGGTCATTGTTAATTTATTTGCCGCTAATATTTTTCTATCGATTTCCCCTCTTGGCAGTGTAAATGGAGATCATATCTAAGATGATGAGTTTTAGCTTTCTAATTTCGAATTGGCTCATATCTTTTCCCCTCTTATTAACCGTGAAGGGTTCACACTGGCTGTAATGCCCTTGCTCTCCAGGAAGCAGATTGTATTGGAGCCTGAACAAAATATTGTTACGAAATAATTTTGCCGCAGTCGTTTCAAAAAGGTGTACTTACACATAACTCACCACAATAGAAAATGTTGTTATTAAAACCAAGACAGGCAAAATGGTGAATAAATGTAAGCATTAAGGATTTTTTCAGTGCTAAAGAAAATCTTGCGACCCTGTGTAGAAGCCTCAGTCTCAAATCCATTCCACACATTGCTCACTAAAAAGCCTTCATTGAGAATAACATTTAGAATGCTTTTGACTTTTGGAATTGGCTTTCAACCTCAGATTTTTACTGTTATACAAACCGAGCCATGATTTACTTAATGGTGGTACACACTGAGCCTTGGACCATTAGGACACCACATTAGTCTATGTTTATACCATGCACTTCACTGATGGCTCTGGTTTTCTGTTTCATAGCCAAACTTGTCAGGCTCATAAAGGCACGATACTCTGAGCCTCACCAGGTTGACATTGATGTGTGGAAATCCACCTTGCTTCTGGGGATAAACCACCCAGCTTTACCTAGCAAATCAATGGTATGTTATGTTCCTGTACCTCTGATGAAACAAGACATTGTATAGTTGTGACACTAATTGGAGGCAGCCATTAAAACCAGAAGATGTTGTTGTGATGCATCAATAAATGAGTCAAATGCTGAATTATGAACACTGCTTAAAACTAGTCATATTGATACAAACTGCAGGATTTTTATTGGAAACAAATCTCACAAATTGTAACTTTCCAAACCAGACAGGGGTGGGGATTTATATTCCCAGGGGACTGGTGTATTTCCAAGTTAATTTTTTATTTTTTTGCCAATTACCCTGGCTAGTTACTGAACTAATTGACTCTAAATACAAATGCTGAATTACTAAATGATTACCCTACAGTAAAGTACTGTGAAATTCAGACAGACACCTTCTTGCAGAGTATGAATATTATGGAATTATTTTTGCAAACCGCAATGTCGGGTACATTGTATACTTTACATGCAAATACTTGTATTAGAAACCTTCAGGCAGTTTTGCATACTTGCAGGTAGGAGAGGAGTGGTAGTGGGGGAGTGAAAAATATTGGGACGCACCCCGGATTTTTCCTGTTTGTTTTGTGTGGAGGTTAAAATGCTTTTAATGCATGTTCGTAATGAAATTTCAGCTCAGATTTCAGCTGTTCAATAAACCAGGACTTTAAAAAAAAAAAAATCTTCTTCAACCTCTTTCTCGACCACACTTCCACTTTGCAACCATATAAACAGTCTTTACTAAAAATATCTTAACACTGATGGGTAATTATTCTCTCATTACTGTGCACACCTGCAGTTTCATTAGAGCTTGTTATGCAAAGGCTTCTCACAGAATTAAAACCACATTTAAAGGACATAAAAACCATTAGATCTTATCCACATCTTCACAAAGAACTTGAGTAGACTTGTTTGAACTTGTAATGCTGTGTTAAATTGTGCACACAAACAGAGTGTTGAGTCAGGCTACAGTGAATGCCGGTTAGGGAACCCTTCAGATTTTCATTCCCTTTTGTTCTTAGGGCAGGGTGAGGAAAACTCCAGGTCCCGTTCTCTTCTCCCCTGTCTTTACAAATTTTTCTTTCCTGGAGAGCTGAGCCCCCCCCACACCCCCTTGTGTAGGGAGATTTTGGGCACAGCGCAGATGTGCTGAGACAGCTATCTGTGTGAGATGACATCAGGTCAGAGCTATCACTTCCTGAACCTCCTTGACCCCTCCAGGCATTCAAAAACACTGAGGCCATCTCCTCAGCTCAATCTGCAATGTGCACATTGTACGTAGGGTATTTTATGAGGTCTGAGAATGGACATTTTTTATTATTTTGTTTTACTTGTCTTTTTATTTTGCTTTTTTGACTTTTTGACAGATTTTGAAGAAGACTGGGAACATCTCTTTAAATCTCTTTCTTATTTTTCTAAACGTAAAAACATTCTCGTCGAGGCAGAGGGATTGCATGAATTATTTGTGGCTTCCTCCTCAGACATTCACAGACGCGGTTGCGTCCGTGCTCGGAGGAAAAGCTCCCTTTAATGTCCCCCCTGGTTAGAGTGCTTTTCAGATCACGCCCATGTCTGTGCCCTCCTGTCCGCTCACTCTCACTTTCCATCTGCAGTTTTGCTCGGGATGCCTTTTTTAAACATTGTCTTTTAAGTTAGCATTTCGGCAACCACGCGCCTGTCTTTCTCCCTGCACTAGCAGTTTGAAGGATGTTTCTGGGTCATGTGACTGGTGCAGATATAGCTGTTCGAAATCTGCACCTGGAAGGTTGAGGAGGAGGTCGGACGTTGGTGGGCGGCCGACCGAGAGAGTTCGGGGAATACCCTTCTCTCCTCGCCGTGTAATAACTGCCGCACCTCTCAAATGGCTCTCTCTGTCTCCCCTTGTGTCTGTTTGCATTTTCTTCTGGGATTTGGTCATTTTTTTTCTGTGTAAAGTTGCTTTCTGTTATATTCAGTAGCCTGTGTGTGCCAGAGCACATATTTCTCTGATCGTTCAGCAAAGTTTGACGCTGTGTTTTGCTTTGTTTGGTGATTTCTCTCCCAATTCAGTGCTTGTGAGCCTGCAGCAAACGCACCCCCAAATTGGCTTCAGCTCGGCGGACGCATGATGCGCCGGTCATAAACGACCGATCGCAAGAGAAAGCAGTCCCTTTTGTTAGCGCCGCATTCAAGTTTGATCTCATCCTTTGGGGAGAAGAAAAAAACAAGAAAAAACTCACTTTTCCATTTTTAGAGCAGTGCTAAAGGAGGTGACAAACAACACCTTTTTTCCCGAACAAAGTATTTCCCCTCAGTTAATTAAAATTGCCCAACTCCATCTGGATTGACTTTTGTTCTGTTCAGCGAGGGATTGTGAATTGTCCTCTGAGAAGATTGCTATTTTCTTTTAATTGTGGCTGAAATTACTGCCAGGAAGGATGTAGCAGTGAACATTATGCTGTCCTGCGGTGTTGAGTCGCTTGCAGCAGTGAGGAGACAGTAGTAGTGAACATTAGCCTGTCCTGCGGTGTTGAGTCATTTGCAGCAGTGAGGAGACAGTAGTAGTGAAGATTAGCCTGTCCTGCGGTGTTGAGTCACTTGCAGCAGTGAGGAGACAGTAGTAGTGAACATTATGCTGTCCTGCAGTGTTGAGTCGCTTGCAGCAGTGAGGAGACAGTAGTAGTGAACATTATGCTGTCCTGCGGTGTTGAGTCGCTTGCAGCAGTGAGGAGACAGTAGTAGTGAAGATTAGCCTGTCCTGCGGTGTTGAGTCACTTGCAGCAGTGAGGAGACAGTAGTAGTGAACATTATGCTGTCCTGCAGTGTTGAGTCGCTTGCAGCAGTGAGGAGACAGTAGTAGTGAACATTATGCTGTCCTGCAGTGTTGAGTCGCTTGCAGCAGTGAGGTGACAGTAGTAGTGAACATTAGCCTGTCCTGCGGTGTTGAGTCACTTGCAGCAGTGAGGAGACAGTAGTAGTGAACATTATGCTGTCCTGCGGTGTTGAGTCGCTTGCAGCAGTGAGGAGACAGTAGTAGTGAGGATTAGCCTGTCCTGCGGTGTTGAGTCACTTGCAGCAGTGAGGAGACAGTAGTAGTGAACATTAACCTGTCCTGCGGTGTTGAGTCACTTGCAGCAGTGAGGTGACAGTAGTAGTGAGGATTAGCCTGTCCTGCGGTGTTGAGTCGCTTGCAGCAGTGAGGAGACAGTAGTAGTGAACATTAGCCTGTCCTGCGGTGTTGAGTCACTTGCAGCAGTGAGGTGACAGTAGTAGTGAACATTAGCCTGTCCTGCGGTGTTGAGTCACTTGCAGCAGTGAGGTGACAGTAGTAGTGAGGATTAGCCTGTCCTGCGGTGTTGAGTCACTTGCAGCAGTGAGGAGACAGTAGTAGTGAACATTAACCTGTCCTGCGGTGTTGAGTCACTTGCAGCAGTGAGGTGACAGTAGTAGTGAGGATTAGCCTGTCCTGCGGTGTTGAGTCGCTTGCAGCAGTGAGGAGACAGTAGTAGTGAACATTAGCCTGTCCTGCGGTGTTGAGTCACTTGCAGCAGTGAGGAGACAGTAGTAGTGAACATTAGCCTGTCCTGCGGTGTTGAGTCACTTGCAGCAGTGAGGAGACAGTAGTAGTGAACATTAGTGCGGTGTTGAGTCACTTGCAGCAGTGCATTAGCCTGTCCTGTGGTGTTGAGTCGCTTGCAGCAGTGAGGAGACAGTAGTAGTGAACATTAGCCTGTCCTGCGGTGTTGAGTCGCTTGCAGCAGTGAGGAGACAGTAGTAGTGAGGATTAGCCTGTCCTGTGGTGTTGAGTCGCTTGCAGCAGTGAGGAGACAGTAGTAGTGAGGATTAGCCTGTCCTGCGGTGTTGAGTCACTTGCAGCAGTGAGGAGACGGTAGTAGTGAAGATTAGCCTGTCCTGCAGTGTTGAGTCTCTTGCAGCAGTGAGGAGACAGTAGTAGTGAAGATTAGCCTGTCCTGCGGTGTTGAGTCGCTTGCAGCATTGAGGAGACACAAGTGCTCGGTTGAAAGGACTTTTAATTGTTTTATCAGTTTTCGTCCACATGGAAAAAACAAAACAAAAAAACAATGTGACTCCCAGGAGAGAAAATTCAGTCCAGGTCAGGTGCCTGATTTGTGGTTTGTGACCTTTGACCTTAGCGGGCATCACAAAGTCAGCAGTCCACTTCCCAGTGAACAAAACTGTGCAGCTTTAACCTGTGTAATCCACTTAAGGGGGTGTAGGCTGGGTCAAACAGTGGTTCAGCTACTGAGGGTCGGGGAAACTACTGTAAAATCGTAAAATTATATTAGACGGAAGATTCTGGATCTGATGAGCCTATGGATAATTAAGTGTGGAGTCTATTGTTTTTCCTTGTGCATCACCATGAGTGCTTTCATTCTGTCTCTTGGCCTCTTTTTCTGTCACTGCTTTTGTTCTCTCTGTCATTCTCCTTTTGTCTCTTAGGGAGTTGAAACGGTGAAGTGTGTTCGCAAAGTTCCTTCCCTCTCCCTGCACCATACACTCAGACACAGGCAAACATACACGGGGAAAAAAACTGTTTTTAACTGTTTTGTGCTCTGTTTGTTGGGCTACATTAATTTATTTTTATTTTAAGCAAGCAATAAGAAAGCACCACCTCCATCACAGGTCCAATGGGGGGTGCAAAAAAAGGCAAAAAAAAAAAAAAAAAAAATAAGAAATGATGCCTGCTGATAGGGGATAGAGGACAGGCCTTTGCAAAAAACACACAAACAGACACACTGACTTACTTCTTCTCATCTTCATCTTAACTTTACTCTGCACGACACGT
Source organism: Ilyophis sp. 1 JC-2022 (assembly GCA_022702515.1). Taxonomy (NCBI): domain Eukaryota; kingdom Metazoa; phylum Chordata; class Actinopteri; order Anguilliformes; family Synaphobranchidae; genus Ilyophis; species Ilyophis sp. 1 JC-2022. The sequence continues at coordinate 88,199,238 of CM040397.1, forward strand.
TTCGCGCTTCGTCAACTGCACTGACGAAGAAGCAAAGCGAAACGTTGTTGTGCAAAAAAAAAACTACTGGGATATCGATCTGTCCAGTTCGGAAGCGTAAACTATTGTGAATCAATTTCACCTGCTTTGGTGCAAATGAAAGTGACAACAGATGGACAGGAGAGGCAACAGCAAGACAACCCCCAAAAAGTAAATGGTTTTGCAGGTGGTGGCCACAGACCATATCTCTCTCTTTATCTTTCCTGACTGATTTTTCTCTAGTTTTTCATTTTGCTAGTGCCCTTGTCACTACTGGTAGCATGAGGCGGTGCCTGCAGCCCATTCAGGTTGCACAGGTAGTCCAACTCCTCCAGGATGGCACATATACATGCCATCTCAAGAAGGTTTGCTGTGTCTCCCAGCACAGTCTAACGAGCGTGGAGGAGATACCGGGAGACGGGCCATTTCACGAGGAGAGCTGGACAGGGCCATAGAAGGGCAAGAACCCAACGGCAGGACCGGTATCTGCTCTTTTGTGCAAGGAGGAACAGGAGGAGCACTGCCAGAGCCCTACAAAATGACCTAAACGGGCTACTTGTGTGCATGTTTCTGACCAAACTTTCAGAAACAGACTCCATGAGGGTGGCATGAGGGCCCGGCATCATGTAGTGGGACCTGTGCTCACAGCCCAGCACCGTGCAGCTCAATTGGCATTTGCCTGAGAACACTAGAATTGGCAGGTTCGCCATTGGCACCTTGTTCTCTTCACAGATGAGAGCAGGTTCACACTGAGCACATGTGACAGACGTGAAAGAGTCTGGAGACGCTGTGGCGAATGTTATGCTGCTTGCAACATCATCCAGCATGACCGGTTTGGTTTAATTGACTTGGTGTTATACTGTGATGATTAAGTGTGTGTGTATATATATATATATATATATATATATATATACACACACAGGGGAAACGCCCTTGAAAAACAGCTTTAACTTTGAAGCATTTAACCACAATTACAAAAGCATCTACACAGGTGATTCGTGCTCATTTGAATGCTAATTAGCAGCATGTGTCTGCATAAGAGGTCTAACCAGCAGCACTTTGCGGGGTAAGTCTCCAAAGCAACATGAGGATTCTAATGTTCTAAAGGGGCCAAGTAGTTGGTGCCCGAATTGCAGGTGCGTCAGTCAGAATGCAAAAAATGCATAACATGGTGTAAGGAACACAAAACCTGACCCCTGAGCAATGGAGAAAAGTGATATGGTCTGATGAGTCATCTTTTATTCTTTAACCAATATGGACAGCCATTTTTTGGGACTCATTGGGTCCAATGATTGCTCTCTATGTTTAACGGGCAAACAATATGAAACCATTTTACAAGACCAGGTGCACCCTATGGTGCAAACACTGTTCCCTCATGATGTCCCCATATGCCAACATGATAATGCCCCCATACACACTGCTAAACACGTAAAATAATGGTTCCAAGAACACGAGGATGACGTCAAATGCCTTCCATGGCCTGCACAATCATCAGATCTAAACATAATTTAACCTTTATGGGAAGTTGTGGAGCGCAAACTACATTTCCACCTCTTTCATCTCTCAAAGAAGTGGAGACTGTCCTTCTTGAACAATGGGCTAATATCCCACTACACACAGTTCAGAAATTGTATGACAGCATTCCGAGAAGGATTGAAACTGTTTTGAAGGCAAAGGGTGGGCATACTCGGTATTAGTTACTAGATATTCAGTTTTTTTATTTATAATTTTATTTATAATTTTTCTTAATGCGAAAAAGAGACATGTAAGTGAAATTCAGGGATCTGTCAGTTCCCTAAAGCAGGGTGAGCTGCTGAGAAAAGATGCTCCCAAGCTTCCACTGGGTGCTGTGTTTTCTGAGTGCACATGTCAAGTGTTAATTCAACTCTAACGGAGTACATATGAGTCTAATAGGGTCAACATGTACTCTGTAAAAGTTGAGTTACTGTAACACTGAACATTTTACTTTGTAAAATAGCGTCAGACACTGGTCACTGTTCATATATGTATATATTATCTCTTTTCCACTGGTCAAGTGTACCGTACTGGGCCACATTAAACAGCCGCGGTACAGAATCAGTACCCTTTCATTTTACACTTAAAAGGTCAGTAGCTGTAGTCTCCTTTGCGTAAGAGAGCAACGCTTGGATGTAGCTATAGCAACAATGTTACTACCATGGTCACCAGTGATCATTAACAGCAACAACAAACATGACAGACTCGGAGTTAGTGTCTTTTTTTCCTGTTGTGTCTTAGCTTATATTTTTTTTGTTGAATGATTTGCAGTTAACTAGTAAGTATACAGTGAGGTGCAGTAAAGCTAAGGCCTTGTAGCAGGTAACTGACTCTAACTGGTTCTCTGGCGACATTCAAAATAACGACGTTGCCCTTAGCTAGGGGTGATTTTACCTTTCGCGAACACATAACTTTGGACGAGTGAGAGGTAAAGGTTGAAATCTCACCTTGGGTGAGTACTTCTCAATCTCTATACATGCTCATCGTTTCTGCATGAGATAAGATAGCTTATCTCCTGTCATCCTCCATTTTGGCTCATTCCCACAGAGTGCAGAGGACATCAGTATTGCAGGGGCTCGTTGCTTCTCTGCCAGACTGGGCTTTTGAACAGCTGGGACTTTGAACAGCTGTGGGCCACAAGTCTGCGGAACCTTTTGTCCGGTCAGTCGGCACAATGTGCCGTTATGACCCAAGTGTGTCCAGGGCCTAGCCACAGCCATTTTGTGTAATCCCACTGTATCCTGAATAGGATGTGTGTTTCTTTTTTTGTTTCATGTGTAATTCTGCTGTCGCTCAGTGTACGTCGCCATTTTCCAGCCGTTCCAGCCGTTTGAGGAGTCATTTTCCAGTTTTACCCCCCAAAATGAGTTAAAAAAATATATATTTTTAATTCCCTCTGGAAAATGTCCACTGGGAAGTGGCAGTGCAACATCCTGGTTGTATTTGGCGCTGTAGAAAATAGAAATCGACTGATCGCTTAATTGATTCCACGACGCAGTTGGAGAAATGAGTCGGCCCCGGTAGAGTGCCTCAGCACGGCGTGCTAAGCTATCGGACCTATGTCATTGGACTCAGTGGTCTCAATTCCTCCCTCCTGCTAATTATGGCTCGTTTTGCCATCTTGATTGGGGGGGTGGCTGTTCTGCGTTCTGAGTGCAAATGGGAGGTCTTGAGCTCTGGGCCTGGTTAACGAGGGGATCCAATACCAGGACCCCCTAACTCACCCCCCCCTCCATACTCTACTCTTCACCGCATGACACATCCTCTGACTCACTGGAACACGCTGCATTAATTAGTAGTTTAAATGCATAAGGGCTGTTTCTGCGGCGTACTGGCTTGCCTTTCTTCGCATAGTGTCTGGAGCTTTGATATAAAAACCATGCCTGTAGGGGGTGCCATTCGCAGATGCAGAGTATTGAAAAATATATGTTGGTTATAAAATGAAAGCGATACAGTGTATTGACTGCTTGGTTATGCAGGATTATGATTGGCTAGTAACCAGTGGCCATTTGGTTATGCTAGAGAAAAGACTGATGGGAGCCCATTCATCAATGAACACGTTGTTCTCATGCAGACAAGTTATAACCTGTACTGATTTATCAAAAATGTGTGACTCATGTGTAATGTTTCTGTATCATGTTTCGATTTGATTTAGGTATTGTAACACGTTCAACTATATGATGTGCATTTGTGTTCTTTGAGGTTTAACATACAACAACTTTCAACTAGTTGTATTCAGTTGAAACAAGAATCTCTTCAAGATCGAAATAGACATAATTGTTTCAGAGGAGAGGCTAAAATTATTACTGACAGCAATATACTAAACAGGAAACTCTTTGTCTAATATCCAAAACTCATATCTAATAAAGTAGTCCAATTATAACCGTTTCCAGCAAAAGAACAAGAGCATTGACTTCAACCACAGTAATTTGAAAACAAGGAGTTGCTAATTATTTCTTCTTATTTGTGAAGACGAGACAAACTGTGTTGTTTGGCTTGCTTTTATTTAGATATTATGATGTGAAATTTAAGGCACAAATGATTGTTTTCATTCATTGAAATATCACAAGGCAAAAAGTTGTCTCTGGTTTAGAAAAAACTGGTAAAACACTGCTCCATGTCCTTGTGCATCTAATTAACATTTTAGGATTTTGAGAGGCGTCGAAACCTGGTTTGACCTTCATATGGCAAATACATGTTCCTGTTCATAAAGGAAAATGAAAGGCCTCTGTGACCTGTGACCTCATTGCCTCATTCTCTGAGAGTAGGATGCAGTGATCCTTAATGTTAATGCTGTAGACTAATTACATGGTACAGGTTGAGGTAGATGTTGTGTCCTTTTTTGTCTGAAGCTGTGTGTGTGTGTGTGTGTGTGTGTGTGTGTGCGCCTGCGCACATGTGTGTGTCTCTTTCTGGCTGTCTGTGTGCGCTTTATCTGTTAATTAAGTTTTATTTTATTTTATAGGACCATGCCGATGTTTGTTAACCCAATGGATTCCGAAAATTAGGGGTCTCAGCTGTGGTAAGTATAGTGGTCATTCAACACTCGCTGACATTCACACACGCGCACGCACACACGCACACACGTGCATACTCCAGAGATGCCCTACACACATCATGGCTGGAGATCGCATTGCAAATCTGCCTATTCTATGGAAAATTAGCCTGTGGACATTCTGCGCACCAAGGGAAAGCGAAAATACACTTGTGTCAGATGATGACATGCTACCAGAGAAGAGGAAATAGTTTCTCATAGAAAATCGAGAGAGAGAGGGGGAGAAGTGGGGGGAGAAGGGGGGAGAGAACCATCTTGCCTGCATCATACACTGACACTAGAAGCAGATGTGACAGTACAATCACTGAGGGCCCCTCTGCCTGCATGTTACCCCTTCACAAGACTGGATCAGAGTAGACACGATGAATAGAGCGAGAGAAAGGGACAAAAAGAGAGAGAGGAAGGGAGAAGCGGAATAAAGAAAAAGGGAAAGAGGTTAGAGGGCAATAGAGAGATAGGGAGAGAGAGAGAAAGAACGAGAGGGAAGGAAGGGAAGGAGAGAGGGTTAACAAGGGGGAGGGAGAGGGAGAGAGATAGAGATAGAGAGAGAGAAGGAGAGAGAGAGAGATAGAAGGAGGGAGGGGGAGAGAGAGAGAGGGGGAGAGAGAGAGAGAGGAGGGAGGGAGGGAGGGAGGGAGAGAGAAGGAGGGAGGGAGGGAAAGAGAGAAAGAGAGAAGGAGGGAGGGAGGGAGATAATCATATAGAACCTTAAAATGAAAGCTTAGTGAGCTGGCACACAGGGAGATGCGGATAAGAGGGATGGTTTTTGGGCTGAGTTACATGCTTGTTTGGGGTGCTGTGTGTTCCCAGGGCCTGCCCTGCCCCCCGCCCCTGCTCCTCCTGGGCCGGCCCAGGTTCTGAGGCGGGGGGGAAACCCGCTATGAAGTCAAGCATGAAGCAGTGGAAGCAGCTGGGTCTGGTGGCCATGGTGGCTTGGGCACTGCTGTGTCTGGCGCTGTTCACCTACTGCATGGACGCCCGCACCGACGAGCCTCGCTCGTCCGTCTCGCTGTCCCACGCCGACACCCGCCGCCTCACCTCCATCCAAGCCGACAACCGGGCCACCGCAGGGTCGCGTCCAGAGGCCACCGGCCCCGCCCCTGACCCGGACTCGCCCCGCCCGCGGAACGGAGACGGGATCCAGGGGGAGGCGGCAGGGCCCCTGACTGCGGCGGTCTTGTCCACCTTAAGGAACGAGGCTGGGGGCACGGGGTTGGCGAGGGCGAGGGCGACGCGCGGGGGCGGAGACGGGGCGGTCCGGAACACGGCGAGCCAGCGGCGCCAAGGGAAGGAGGCGGAAGAGGGGGAGGCGGGGCGCCGGAGCAGGAGGCGCTGGGAGGACCTGGAGGACCTGGAGGAGTACTACTTCTCCAAGACCAAGACAGTGATCCACAAACTGTGGAAGGGCGAGGTGTCGGCCCGCATGCTCAGCCCTCGCCTGCAGAAGGCCATGAAAGAGTACCTGAACATCAACAAGCACCGCGCGTTCTACGGGGGGCGCCGCAGGACCCCGCTGAGCGGCCGGGAGGCGCTGTGCGAGATGAAGAGGCAGGTGCGAGTTCGGGCCCTGGACGGGACCGAGCAGCCCTTTTCCGGGCTGGGCTGGGAGCGGCTGGTGCCCCCCCGACCCCTGGAGCAGCTCTACGCGTCCCGATTCAGCACCTGCGCGGTGGTCACCTCCGCAGGGGCCATCCTCAACTCCTCCCTGGGCAAGGAGATCGGTGAGTTTTTCAAGGGATTGTGGGATTGCTGGAGGGTCTCTTGTATAGTCCATGATTCGGGAGTCACCTGATTTGTTTTGTGAAGCCCCTTTTCCACCGGGTTGTAGGAACGAACTATCCACAACGGGGACTAAAACGGTTCCTGGAGCGCGTTCGTGTTTGCTTTCCCACCTCACCTCGAGAACCGTGAAGATTAGGCAAAAGGAGGAAGTCACAGGAAAAAAAACACGGTTACATTTAAGAATTATTGTGGTCTTTATTTATTTTTTATTTTTTTTTGCAGTCCAACTTCATTTGTCTTTATTTTTCCCGGCACTGTTTATCTGAGTGACCTATACCCAGTTCAGCTAATTATGATAGAACTTTCCGTTTAGTTTGCTACGCGTTCCTTATAATACGGAATCGCCCCGTTTCACATCAAATGGGCTAGGCACTGCTCTGCTTGTCACTGCATGTCAGATGCTCAAATGTTATCAACTGTTAACTGCTGTTAAACGTTTTTCTGTTGCCGGTATTGGAAAAATGGCACTTGTGGTCTGCTTGGATTGCATTTGACCACTCAGCGGTGTTCAGTACTGCAAGCACCACCCCAACAGTTCCAAACCATCGAAAAGGTACAACCTCACGAGCAGGGATTAAAAAGGGGAACAGGAACCATAACAAGAGCCATAACCCAGGAACCCAAATCAGCCCTAGTTTCTCCGGTAGAAAAGGGGCTTTAGTTTCATCCAAGCTCTATATTATGGGATGAATTTCTTTAATTCCCTGTGCGTGCTACTTGCAGAAATGCAGAGTATCCTTGTAGTAGTGGAATAGGTGGACGGCAATGGCAACATAAACCAATTTACTGGTGCGCAATTTAGGAGTGGAGGGATTTCTGTTCTGCGCGCTTCCACAGAGAGGCAAACCGGTTGAATCCTCAGGGTGCGACAGCAATCTGTCAGCAGGGATGGGGGGAGGCGGAGGGAAGGTGGGGGGGGTTCCAGACGAACCAACAGCCAGACGCCGCAGGTTGTAGGGACGGCCAATCTGGACTCTCCTCCCTCGCCACCTGTCCGGTAGGCGAGTGCCCAGTTCCTCCTGCTCGGGGCGTGTAGCGCTCTCCCCAGTGTGCAGACACGGCCTCGGCCGCTGAAACGTGGAGGGGGGTGCAGCGGGGGGGTGGTTTGTGTCCGACGGTGTTCTATCCGCTTGAGCCACGTCGATTTAGAGGTGAGGCCCTCGTGAGGCCCTCACAGAGACCCGCTGTAGGTTCCGCCGCACTTTCACCGCCATGCCAGGGCGGAGAAAGGAGCTGGCAGGGCTTCTGGATCTTTCCGGGTGCTTTTACGCTTCGCCCATTTCAAAGGCCCGGCTTGGGGAGTGTGTGAACGAGCCCGTTTAAAGAGATGAAGGACGTCCGCGTCCTGGCGCTTACTGGGACGAGTCCCGCCCACCAGCTTTGCCTGCTGCGCTGAATGTCTTCTGCCTCGCTGGAGCGTGAATGACACGGCATCATTTTCAGCCACTCGTTATAAAAGCTAAAAAAACTCCATGAGCTGTAAGATGCAAACTGAAGCCGAATCAGACTCAGATTTTTCTGCCTGTCTGCCTACCTGTCTGTCTGTCTGTCTGTCTATCTATCTATCTATCTGTCTGTCTGTCTGTTCATTAAGTTGGTTCTCTTGGTACCAAATTAATTTTGTTCTGTGTATACGAGGTGAGGTTCACCTCCCCCGCTGTTCTGAATCTTCTACCCTGAATAAGACGGAGGGTGTGTGACTATCGCAGCCTGGTTGTAAAGGATCTAATCCGTCCATCGGTCTGGTCACACAGTTGAGCATTGTCTTTCTAGAGCTGTGGAGAGGCACATTTTCCACATAGGTATAGGATGGTACTGCTGAGCTGGTTACTGTGGGAATGGGGCTTTTTTCCCCATTTCTTTTGCAGTTTATAGTTTCTAAGGAACAGGGGGCAGAGCCAGACGAAAGAGGCCACTGGGCTTATTTTTAAAAGCCATGCATGCTTTTATTACCTATCTTATTACCTACACCTCAGGTTTCACAATTACAAATACACACACGCACACACTCTCGTACACACATTCACTCACACAGATGCAGAAAGGCATAGTTATATGGTCCCATTCCTTACGCACGTCCTGGATGCAGTCTTATGATTGCCATTGTAGAAGAATGGCTGTAATTGTCAGACGTTTTGCAGCAGAACCACTTGTTCGCACAGCCAATGATGGATCTGTGTTAGGAATTCTGGGAATAGATGCGAGAAAGCAGAGGGAATAATATTAGGTAAAGCAGGGCCGGCCTGCCGTTACGGCGGGGTGACATAAGGGTTTTCCCTTACAGTGGATTCTGTTAAGGGAACACATATTGGCATGCCAGGTTTTTGGGCTGCACTACATTTTACTTACATGACCTCAGAAGATGGGAATAATGGCTGTGCCAAGGGAAATTATCTCTTTGTCAAGGACAAACAAGGTTATCTGGAACAGTTCTGATGAATGATCTCAATTCTTAGTTGTTGAGCGTCATTGAGAAAATGATTTCACAGTTGAACACCTGAAAAAATGATTATTTGTTGCCCAGGAGTGGAAAATCTTATGGGGAAAGGAAGGAAATTGTACATTTCCGCATATCTACACTGCTTAAAAATGTGAAACCTCAATTAATTAAACACATTATTTGGCAGTGACTCAGGCTAAATGAATCATGCTACTTCAAAACTTTAATGAACAAATTTACAAATGTTGGCTGCGTCCTTTGCATTCTCTGAATGTATTAAAGCAATTGGCGCAGTTTACTTTACATCAAATTTCTTCTCTTGAACGACTTCCTAAATGAGAAGTTTTTATTGGCTTAGCTTGAGCATTTTATCTTCGTCAGTCCTGCAGTTCTCCGAGATCTTTTGTACATTTGCTTATTTGTGCATTGAAATCTTCCAGCGTCCATTTACAATGGTTCTTTTATTCTTATTTTGCTAAGTTGCACTATAACCATGCATGGATAAATGATTAAATAGGTACCAGCTGTGAGGCTCTCTCTGATTGCTGACTGTTGAAAGATTCTTGGGGAAAAGTCTTTGGGTTAGTCTTTGCTTACCTCTAGTGGAGCGTGTTATAAATTGCACCCATTAATCTAAGAACGTACAGCAGTTTCCAATATGTTGGTGGGAACAGGAAGGATAGCTATGTTAGGCTTTTAATGCATTTTGAAGTTCCCTTTAATTAATACTCATACGTTTATAACTTTACGTTATACGTGGACTGATTATTATTATTATTATTATTAATATTATTAATATTAAATTTGGATTCAAACAGGCATGACATTATTGAGGTTTCTGAAAGCAAGATAAAGGCATGCAAGGAAAACAAGGTTACCACTCCTTATATTTAGGAAAATTATCAACCTCCCGGAACTAATCGAGTGCATGTATACAAGCACTAGAAATCCTGCGTTTGTTGTGGCAACTGCTGCTACCAAATGATCTTTAAAGAACCTGAGCACGACAAATGCTCTTCGCACATCCCGTGTGGTCAAATTCATTCAATGTAATAACGAACCAGCGGAGTGGATGTCGTCTGCAGGAGGTTCACAAGAAAAGCGGTGGGCCTGCTCGCTGGGTGTTATGTTTTCTGCATGCACGCAGCGCTGCACCGCTATCAGCTGGCTCCCTTTCCCGATAACAGAACGGCGGTTCTGTGCTGCCGAACCTTGGAAACCGCCGTGGGTAACCACGCCTCATATGAGCCGCAATCGTTTCGAGGATTAAGAGGACGAGCGGGAGGATGAGGAGGACGAGTGGGAGGATGAGGAGGATGATTTTATGGATGAGGGGTACGAGTTTGGGGATGCCTCCTATAGCAAAACGCGGTGTGGCTATTTGGGTGTGTGCCGAGGAGCAATTTCACAACTGCCGTAAAGAACTTGAATTCAATACAAACTGATAAAAGGCTCTCAACCGTCCAATGGAGCCAGGTGTGGAAACCACTTGTGAGAGTGAGAGTCTGTACTGTGGTGTAAAGTGCTCTGCTGGTGTTGGTGTTAAAAAAAGATAGCTGTCAGTCAGTTAAGGTCCAGCCCTCCCCCACCACCCACCACCACCACCCTACCTCCTGCTCTTTACTCCCTCCTGTTCATTTACCAAAAACAAAATATGGGATATGACCAGGAAATCGTCTTCACGAAGCATCTCGGAGCAGGAGTGCTGATCTAAAGTCAGGTTACCCCTGTCCATATCCTCCATGCTCTGAGACGCTTTATGAATAAAGGTCCAGATTTAGGCTCACCTCTCAAACCGTGAAGACTCTTACCTTGGAAAGACTCCAAAGCATATTGGTGATGATTTAAACTTATCAGAATCTGAATAGTGGATGAACGCTGTCTGTCTAATTGATGTCTCCCAGAAACTGGCAAGGGCCTGCCGTATGTTACATTATTTTTTTTTAAGATATATATATTTTTTCTATTCTCATAGCCATGTTCAATCAATAAAGGTCAGCAAATGTGTCTGTCAGATGGCAGAGTAATGGATGAGGGCGTGCACGTCATGTTTGAAATCCATCCATGCACACAACATGCATCCAGAGGAGAAAATGTGTGTATTGATTTTTGTGTGTGGTTACACACGTGCGACTGTCAGAGATTGTGCCCATCACCCTGACCATATAGCATATGCAAGTGTGTGCTTGTGTTTGTGTATCTGTGTGTGTGTGTGTGTGTGTTCATACACGTATTTGTGTGTCTGTGCATTCTGTAAACCTAGTAGAAATCCCCAGAAATCTCCTTACCCCCAAATACAGCGAACAGTTAGTGTTCACCTCTGTATTGTGAGAGGGTGTGATGATGTGTGGAGGAGCGTGTGTAATGGTTTAGCTTTTGGGTCGTTAGGCTCAAACTTTTACTGTTAAACCAATAAACAGACTGTCAGGTAGGATTGGGGTATGACTGTGATGTCACTGCCTCAGACAGGGCCTGACCACTAGGTGGAGCCATTGTTGTAGACAAAGAAATGAACACTGAATCACTTCACAACTGGTGTTAGACTAGATTTAGGTTGATTTTTGTTATGATGAAACATTCGCTTGTTTCATATTGTTGTATTTATCATGAATATATATATATATATTTTAAACTATTTTAATAATGATCATTTCCCTTTTGTTCTCTGTGTGTGTTGCTGCATTAAGTTATTTGGCAGAGAGTATGTTGACTGGGACTTTTTCAAGCACACAGCGAATGCCATATTTTAATGATATAATACATATTGTGGATATTTTCTTTGACGTCTTTACATTTGAGTACTTGGTGTTTGTTTTGAAGGCAATGTATGACAGCTTATAGTGTAGGTTACCTTTAAGGGTGCAAGAAAGCACCATTAATGGAGAAAAACAGAATATGATCCACAGAGGAAAAAGGCTCTTTTTAACTTTCTAGAACTCGCACTGCTAATAAGTCTTAACAAGTGTTTTAGTCTTGTAACAAGACTTAAAAATTTTTTTTCCTCTCTCAAGTAGAAAATATAAGCTTGTTGTAAAGTTACTTTTTGCTTAACAAGTGAAATTTTCTTACCTCGTTGGCAATAGTTGTGTCTTATTTAGCATAAAACGTCATAAAAAGACGTTTTAAGATTTTAAATCTAAATATAAGACTAAAATACTTGCTGAGATTGACTTATTTTTAGTTTTTTACAGTGCAGCAGTTTTCCCCTTACCTCTGCCTTGCTTATGTAACTGCACATTGACTACGTTGATATGGCAGCATTATTTCATTGTGATTGACACTGCCAGCAGATTGGCTGACATATCACTCAAGTCCTAAATCGTCATGTATTCAGCTGTCTGATGAAGATTACGCATGTGGCTTGACTTGTTACATTACATTACTGGCATTTAGCATTATCCACAGTCACTTACACAACTATTAGCATTTTTACAAATCCGCAGCTATACATTTACGCATCCATTAATACAGCTGGATATAAACTGAAGCAAGTCAGGTTAAATACCTTTCTCAAGGGTACAATGGCAGTGTCCTACCTGGGATTGAACCTCTAACCCTTTGGGTTACAAGCCGAGTTCCCTAGCCATTGTAGTACACTGCCAAATCGGTAACAAGTAGTCTAAAGTATCAAGTACATTAGATACTTGTTACTGTAGATTAAAAACATTGGTGGGACTTGATTTCCTTCAGTAAATATCCAGCTGTATAAATGGATGGGCTAAAGTATATGTACGTACAGTATATGCCAATGTAATTTTCTTTGGATAAAAGCATCTCCTAATCAAAAGTATAGTAACGCTATGCAATATAATTGTGAGAGGGCTCATGAATGGGCTTTCACTACAGAAGGAGCTACTCTCTGCTCTGCAGCTTTGGAATCATGACCTTTTGACACCTGTTCTTTCTCAGATTCCCATGAGGCTGTTCTCCGATTCAACGCCGCGCCAACGGAGGGCTACGAGAAAGACGTCGGTAACAAGACCACCGTGCGCGTCATCAACTCTCAGGTGAGAGCTATCACGTGCACGCACTCATGAACACAAACGCATAGACCCACGTACACACACACACACACACACACACACACACACACACAAACAAACACAATACACACAGACACACAGTTGCACACACACACAGACCCACATAGACACACACATACACACACACAAACATGCACAAAATGTATTATATTGATAAGTTTAGTGCCTCCGGGCAGAAGGATCTGCGCCACTCTCTGAAGGGGCTTCTAATCCCCTGCCCATCCTCCCAATCCCTTTCAGATCCTGGCTAAGCCCAAGCATCGCTTCAACACCAGCTCCCTGTATAAGGATGTGGTCCTGGTGGCCTGGGACCCAGCACCGTACACTGTAAACCTGCACAAGGTGGGTCTCCCTCAACGCTCAGCTCTCTACTACCTCTATGCTACTATCAACACTGAGCTCTCTAATACGCTGTACCAGTATACTCTGTGATCCTCCAGAACGTGGACCTCCCAACACTCAGCTCTCTAATACACTGTACGACTATACTCTGTGATCCTCCAGAACGTGGATCTCCCAACACTCAGCTCTCTAATACACTGTATCAGTATACTCTGTAATCCTCCAGAACGTGGATCTCTCAACACTGAGCTCTCTAATACACTGTATCAGTATACTCTGTGATCCTCCAGAACGTGGATCTCCCAACACTCAGCTCTCTAATACACTGTACGACTATACCCTGTGATCCTCCAGAACGTGGATCTCCCAACACTCAGCTCTCTAATACACTGTACGACTATACTCTGTGATCCTCCAGAACGTGGATCTCCCAACACTCAGCTCTCTAATACACTGTACGACTATACTCTGTGATCCTGCAGAACGTGGATCTCTCAGCACTGAGCTCTCTAATACACTGTATCACTATACTCTGTTGGTATGCAGTGGGCCAGTCTTTCTGCATTGACACCTATACTCTACTACTGTGCTCTGTGGGTATACAGAATGTGGATTTATTCTGCAAGCTATACTTTAAAAAAGCACAGATTTGTCTCTCCTCTCCTGTTGCCAAAGCGCTGTGTACCTGAAATAAAGAACCACTTTTTGCTTTAAAACAAGACATCGATTGCTGTGTGACAAGAAGCAGTGACCTCACGTGCTTCGGAGGAGAGCCGTGGATGTTTACACTCTCCCGAATCAGCGGTAGGGTTCATGAGAAATGTGTTTACATTGTGCTGTGTCTGCTATTTTACAGCGTCGTGGTATCAATCTGCGTCATGATCAGCGTATGGTGAAACATGCCTGCTGTTCCATACAGTAAAGTATTGGCTCATTCGAACATATCTCATCTGGGTACACGCGTGCAGCTCCTGATGCCAGAGTCGGTGAAACTTGCACACGCATCATTGGGTCAGGTGTCAAACACGCCTCTGTCTGTCCTCGCACGTATGCATTTCGTCACGGGTGCGCCATCTCGTGCCGGAGGCGTGTGCAGGTGACAGGGCCGTCAGTCGTAGATTTGTTGAGATGGGATTTAAGCCTGTGCAGATGTTTTTTTTCTCACGACGCCGACGCGGAGGACCATAAATCGCCACAGCTCGAGCTGTCGGGCGGCTCTCACGCGGCCTGAAAATGAATCTGAACACTGGCCGACGCGGAGAGGCTAATCTGCAATCACGTCTCTCAGGGGACTGTGGCTGTTTTCCCTGTAGCTGCAGTGCACTGTATGTGAATGTGCTGGTAATTCTCATTACTAGATATTTTTTTATTGTAGTTTTTAAGATTGTTATTACTAGGCTTTAACAAACATTATGCATATTACATGAAGTGGATTTTTGGGATTCTGAAACTTCCTAGACCCTTGCCCTAAAGAGCACACTTTTTTTGATACACATTTTTACATCTTTATGTTTTAAAAAGCAAAGAAGCATTCTTACGTTTTTATTTTCTTCTCACAAATGAAAAACAATGCAATGAAATTGCACAAGGTTGTAAAGGTTGCACAAGGCAGCACTGGTTTTGTTACACTATAGCAGTACAACACACTAATGAAACATTGCTTTGAAAGGTAAGAATCTTTTTGTAATTACTTGCCGTTGCAATGGTAGTAGTCTTTTCAGTGGTCTGGCCAGGCAATAACAGTCTCTATCCAGTCATGTTTTTGTTGAGGGAAGTTTATCAGGTCTTATAGAGAGCTGAGGTTCTGTAGAGAGCTGTGTCAGAGCAGAGTTGTGTTCAGACAGCTGTAAAATACAAATCTCTGAGCAGCTGCTGTACAAGTAGTGTTAACGTGACATATTCATTCATCGGCACCCTTCCATTTACATTACATTACAGGCATTTAGCAGACGCTCTTATCCAGAGCGACTTACACAACTTTTTTTATTTTTTTTACATATTATCTATTTATACAGCTGGATATATACTGTAGCAATTCAGGTTAAGTACCTTGCTCAAGGGTACAACGGCAGTGTCCTACCTGGGAATCGAACCTGCAACCTTTGGGTTACAAGGCCAGTTCCTTAACCATTATACTACACTGTCGCCCAGCTGAAAGTGGATACTGTTGGTATTGGTCACGTTGGCAGGAGCGTGTGTAGAGGAAAACTTTTTCTCTCCTTCAGTTGTGACCTCAGGTCGGTTCGGTCGGGTATCGAGAATTCTAGATATCCTAAACTAAAACAGATTCAAGACTGACACCAAAGAAACTTCAACTTTGCGCTTTCATTAACAGAGTCTGTTGAGGTCAACTACAACATGTAAGGAAAAGCAAGTTTACCCAGATCATGCAGCAATGGACTCTGGGGTGTGGTGGGACAGAACAGCTTTATATCTGTACCATGTCACCCCCTCTTTATGCAAATTTCCCTTCTCTTGGCATTACGTCACTCAAACGCAAACATCTCAATTTAATCTCAAACCCAAGGCCCACCTCAGAACAGCAATGGCTACTTTTGCCTGACAACAGCATAGCAACAGGTTTTATGGCTGCATTCTTGCTGCTGCTGTGAGGCCCTCTTCTCCAGAGAGAGAGAAGTAAGACTCTTCCAATTGACCATTTGAATGTTAACTCATAACACATAGGAAAAGAGTAAACATAATGCATTGAGATAAGTATTCAATAAACTTGTGTCAAATATACACACACACACATATTAGTATTTTGTGCTGTCAATCAAGTGTTTGTTAGTATGTAAACGTACCATTAGATTATGTATTGAATAATAATATAAAGATAAAGATATCCTTCATCCAGGAACTGGGCCTCTGACTCCTGAGTTAGCTTTGACCTTTAACATTTATGCATAGCACTGTGTTTCTTTAAACTAGCTCATCTACTTGCAGTTACTTTTAAAGCTCATTGTTATTATAGAATACATTTCTTATTCAAGTATAAATGTATGAATATAATGTTTAAAACATTGGGTTAAAAAACATTTCCTTCAACACGTAAGGGTCGGTTCTGAAGTTCACTTGGGTCCTGAGAGAGCTTGCTTTACCTCCTCCGTCTCTGCAGTGGTACCGGAGCCCAGATTATGACCTGTTCGGCCCCTACGTGGAGCACAGACAGCACCGCCCCACCCAGCCCTTCTACATCCTCCACCCCACCTTCATCTGGCAGCTGTGGGACTTCATTCAGGGACACACCCAGGAGAACATCCAACCCAACCCGCCCTCCTCCGGCTTCATCGGCAAGTGTTGTCTATCTGTCTGTCTATGTCTGCCTGACTCTTGTCCGTTTGCATGTTCTTCCTGTGGCCTGCATATCCATCTGTCTGTGGGATTGTGTCCATTGCCTGACTGTTGTTGTTGAGTATTCCTTAAAAACATCCCCAGGAAACAATAGCCACACCATCCTGAAGCTCGTCTTTCAATTTGGCCTTTCGGTCAGATGTCATTGAGGTGATTGTTTAGCCTTCTGCTGTCTCCCTGTTTGAAATCAGACCGCATTAAGAGGGGCCAAACCTGGCTTTCAGGTACCTCACCCTCATTCAGAGGGGCCAAACCATGTTCCTCACAGAAATTGGGGGCCCTGATACTTCTGGATATCTCATTTCAGGACTGGTGTCTGTTTTAATGTGCAGTGCGCTGTAGAGTCTTTGTCTTTCAAACCAGTGTGTTGCCGCAAAACACAAAACAAATTTTGTGACAGAGCTCTGTCATATTTCCAGTGATCTCAGATCTCATGGCTCATGTGTATAGCTCACACAGAATAGGCTTGGGTTGACTGGGCTGGCGTGGCTGTTTGAAAAAAATTTCCGCAGCGACAACGATGCGTGTTGCGAACACGTGTGCGCAAACTAAACTAGCAGTGCTTCCCCCCCTGCGCGTGTGCGAGGTGTCGGAACTGATGAAAGCTGATTAAGTGTATTGATCTGGCTCCTCCTCACAGCTGGAAGCAAGCAGCCAGGCCCTGGGGCCAGGGGCATCAGGATTGATGTGTATAAACTAGCACAGCAGCAAATGAGAAAATCACATCAGGTTAAGACTCAAAACCGCAGGACTCTCAGTGCGGTAAATTAAATGGGCAGGCATCTGAATGCCAGAAAGCAGTTTGAAAATGAAGCTGTAAGACATAAAAACATAAGACATTTTTGGCTTTGACTGGATGTAATTTACTGCAGCATAAATGCACTTTGGGAGAAGAATAGCAACAAGTTACAACCAGTCCGAAGTCCTTGTTGTCATCCTTTGCTAAGCCTCTTTTGATTTAGAAAGGTTTAAGGTCTCCCATGAGTAAAATACTGATCATTTATATTCAAAGCAGAAGCACACTTGGTTTTGATTAGTAAGTTGATCATTTCTAATTAAGCACAGAACAGAACTTCCAAAGGAGGACTTTAAAAAAATAAAATAAAATAATAATAATATTTTAAACAGACTTGTGTGGACTGCTTCATGCAATTGCAAACATAAATATTAGGGCCTGATATAAAATTACAGTCTAATATGTTCAGAATTTGTTCAGTTCTAAGCATGTTTACATTTAATACATTTAGCAAATGCTCCTATCCAGAAGAACTTACAAAGCTTTTTAATTTTTTATTTTTACATAAAATTTCCATAAACAGATAGCCTAGTATTTATGTTCATAACGCCCGTCTACCCCTGCCCCCTCTTTGAAATCCAGTAATGTTATGGTCACCCTAACGTTACCTAGCTAGCTAAGTATTCAATAGCTCATCCTGGGATCTTAACATGACCGCTTCAGTTCACTGGCTTTGGGGGGCTTTATATTCATAATGTGAATGATAACTAGGTTAGTTTATTAATCTTACCTGTAGTGCAGGAACAACACTGTTCCTCGATGCCGTTGTTTATCAGCAACATCGGTAATCAGCTGGTGCAGTTTCTCCAGTGGTAACTTAACGTAGACTTTAATTGACCTCAATTCTAATCACAATTTAATTTCTACACACTTTTACTTCTACGCACATACCACTCCATTCCATATTGCAAACCTTTCTGCCTGCTTCTTGAGGAAATCGCTCTCTCGTTTTTCCAAAAACATGTCAATAACCCTTTAGAGTATTTCGGAAAGTGCCAATGTGGCCATTGTTTACATTGTAAAGTTCTGACAGAAATCAATTGTTTTTCCGAGTTAGCAACAGTAACCAAGAGGGGCGGGACTTCGTGATAGGTCAATTCACTTATACAGCTGGTTATTTTGTTGGCCAATGGGTGTTGATTCTGATTCATCCTCAGTGTTACTATTGCTGGTAGCAATCATAACTTTAAGGATTTCTTCTCCTGACTTATTTTTCCAGAGTTCAATAGTAAAATTTGTCAGGAGAAACATCCCTTCAAGTGATCCATCCATATCTACTGCATATCTGGCAGCAGAGTGATGGTTTGAGGCTCGTTTGATACCTTAGACCAGGGGTAGGCAACCCTGGTCCTGGAGAGCCGCAGGGTCTGCTGGTTTTTGTTTTCACCCTAAATACAGCAACTACTTAGACTAAAGAAACCAGGTGAGGTGAGTTAACTGTGTAATCAACTGCTTTACTTGATCAATTAAGTGGCGAGTAACAACAAAAACCAGCATACCCTGCGGCTCTCCAGGACCAGGGTTGCCTACCCCTGCTCTAGATGGATATTGTGTGATAAAGATGGCTCTAGATGGATATTGTGTGATAAAGATGGCTCTAGATGGATATTGTGTGATAAAGATGGATCTAGATGGATATTGTGTGATAAAGATGGCTCTAGATGGATATTGTGTGATAAAGATGGCTCTAGATGGGTATTGTGTGATAGATGGCTCTAGGTCAGGGGTGGGCAACCCTGGTCCTTGAGAGCCGCAGGGTCTGCTGGTTTTCGTTGTTACTCGCCACTTAATTGATCAATTAAAGCAGTTGATTACACAGTTAACTCACCTCACCTGGTTTCTCTGGTCTGAGTAATTGTCATATTTAAGGTGAAAAC
The DNA here is from genome assembly GCA_022702515.1 of Ilyophis sp. 1 JC-2022. Classification (NCBI taxonomy): domain Eukaryota; kingdom Metazoa; phylum Chordata; class Actinopteri; order Anguilliformes; family Synaphobranchidae; genus Ilyophis; species Ilyophis sp. 1 JC-2022. The sequence goes on from CM040397.1 coordinate 88,218,460, forward strand.
AAAAACCAGCAGACCCTGCGGCTCTCAAGGACCAGGGTTGCCTACCCCTGCCTTAGACCCTTGATGACTTAGTCGTTTTTACCAACCGTGTATTCCATACTGTTCCAGCATAATTTACAGCTAAATCTAGTCCCACCTCCCAAATCCCATAGAGATCCATTCAAATGCAGAGACGTTATAGTATCGCTTGTAAGAGTACCAGCAAATAAGATATCAAAAGTATGTCACAGACATCAGGAAGTCATGGCAGGAAGTCATGGCATGCAAAGGATATGCGACCAAATATAAAAAATGATTACTTTATTCTACATTATGTTAAACTGTTCAATATTTTTTGCTGCCCAAAAATGGGGGCGGGGGGGACTATGTACAACAAGTTCTATAATTTCTAAACGGTTCATCCGATATGGATGAAAATAACCTCAAAAACAAACGCTAATCACGCTATTCACAAAACGTTTTCCGGTTGCTGAACAAGATGGCGACGTAGCAGTTTGCTCGTTAAGTTAGCCTTATCAGCCTTTTAAAATGTAATTTGAGACTACTGCTGTACTCTTTTTAACTTTATTTTGCTATGGGGTCTACGACTAAAAGAAACGTCGACATAATTGATCCAAAATACAGAGGAGAAAAAAACAGACATCGTCTGAATGAAGGTGTCCCTTTTCGGATGAATGAGCAAGTTTCTGAGATGAATGAACCGGCATCTTCAATACAAGAGGATTTTTCCTCTGTGCTCGTGCATTTGCGTCAGATTTCAGGTTCAATTGCGGAATTAAAAGGCTCGCTGCATGATTTACGTTCGGATGTGCGGGCGAATGGGCATATAGTTGAGGCTATTCAAAAAGACCTTGACTCGTTCCACATTAAAGTTGAGGGGATGGAAAAAGACATTTCAACGTTATCTGCATCCGTTTCAACGCTCTCTACCGGCGCCGGCAATATACAGAGGTACGAAAGGGCACATCGGAATGTCATCCAGAAAAATATGGAAAACTACAAAACACTTCGGGCCAAACTGATAGTAATGGAGGATTATGACCGCAGATCCAACCTCTGACTGGTAGGGCTGCCAGAGGGAGCAGAGGGTGAGAATTGCATCCAGTTTCTCTCCAACGCCAATTATCGTTGTGGCTACCTATGTTCTCGTCAAGATCCTCAATTGAAATGCAACGCGCACAATGACAGTTTTCTGAGAAGGCCCAAGAGGGAAACAATACACTGTAAAAAATAAAAATTCACAGTAAATTACAGGTTACTAGTTGCATTACTTTCACAGTAATTTTCACAGTAATTTACTGTATATTTTCACAGTTAATTTTCCCATGAAATTACTGTGATGTAGCTGTATGCTGCTGTAGAATTACAGTACTCAGCTGGTTCTAAATTACAGTAATCACCTGTATTTTCACATATCAACTGTAATAGTAATGCAACTCAGTGAACGCTATTTTACTCTTAAGTATAAACTGGAATGTGAAATACTGTAATACTTTTTAAAACTGAAAGCTTAACTTGGTCACTATAGGATTGATCCCTTAATTTCAAGTGGATTGGATTGGTCATTTAATTTATATAATGTGCATTTTCACATTTCCCTTGACTATGCAGAACCAAATCTAACAAGCGTCCTTGGTTTTACATGCCTAATATATGTAGTTTCATGGTTATATCAAGTTCAGGACAGTCGTTCAGAATGAAAAATAATCTTGTTGAAAAACTCATAGGTTTGAGGAGTCACTGCAGCACCCGCTAAAATCTTCAGAGCAGATGAGACACAGATCAACTAGAAACATTGACTGCAACACAGTAATAAACAGTACAGACTTTATTTGACTTTTTGAGATACTGTCTTTGTTTTGATGGCAAAACATTTTTATATAATTCAAGAACAATTGACAAGGTTTCTACATTTTAGACAGTTTCAGATTTCACAGTAGAATACACCATCAACATATTAACTTTATAACATTTAAAGATATACAGCTTTTAGATGTAGCATACCAACATTCATGCACATTGGTATAAATGTCTAGGAGATCAATTTTAAAGGGTTATTTCACTTTGGTACAACATACGTCATTTTGTGGAGCCTTCCCCATTGTATTTGCATCGTGTGAATACTAGCAACATCAGCTGTCCCTGCTGACCATTAACAGCATCGCCGTTACTCCCGGTTGTCAGGCTCTCAATTCACTCCAATTCATTTTCGAGACCTCGCCAAAATGAATCGTTTTGAAGCACAAACTAACTATGGCGGATAATACATTGAAAAGAGAGCGCTAGGGTCAAAAGGTACATGTTTGTTTTGAGCTGATGAGCTGTTTAAGTTTAAGCCAGATCTTGTTTTTCTTTTTATAAGGCAATAAAACAATATGAAAATATATTAAATATCAAAACAAACATGTACCTTTTGATCCTACTGCTCTCTTTTATCTATGTATTATCCGCCGTAGTTAGCCTCTATCACTTGCTAGATCATTGGCTGGATTCTCATTCACCACCGCCAGCCTCTATCAGTCGCTAGATCATTTGCTGGATTCTCATTCACCACCGCCAGCCTCTATCAGTCGCTAGATCATTTGCTGGATTCTCATTCACCACCGCCAGCCTCTATCAGTCGCTAGATCATTTGCTGGATTCTCATTCACCACAGCCAGCCTCTATCAGTCGCTAGATAATTTGCTGGATTCTCATTCACCACCGCCAGCCTCTATCAGTCGCTAGATCATTTGCTGGATTCTCATTCACCACCGCCAGCCTCGAGTAGGATATATGCACCGCCGGATCATTTGCCGCCTCGAGTAGGATATATGCACCGCCGGCCTCTCAGTAGTCTTATTGTTGGCACTTATCCTGCGCCGTACTTGAGGATGTAGCAGTGGTGCTTTGCCTTGTCACACCGCCCTCATTAGTTTAATTATTGCAGGTTTGATTTGACGATTGCAGCGGCAGCCACTTTTAATAAATCTGCGAAAGTCTTAGAGGTATTTGTTTTAATGATACATCTTAATAAATATTTTTTTAAAACCATATAGGCCTACAGCATGAATCACAAGGTAGTTGATTCACTTGCAAGATAGCTGTGGTTACCCACACACACTAAACTGAGGCCGATGGACTTCTTTGCACTGTTTGGTCCCCACGCCCCACCCCGCCCTGCCCCATGGACTATGATTGGACACAGTTGATTACATGATTGGACACAGTTGATTACATTTCATTTTGGCACTGAAACGCCAGAGCACTTCGATAAAAGCAATGACAGACCGCTCTGCAGGTCAATAAATACAATCACGAGGATTTATTTGAATTTTGTCACGTTCTGTGCGGCACCCAGTGGTCACAGAGCTAAATGCAATGGGCACGTTTACATATCAATTTTGGCATGAAAACCGCGCACTGGCGTTGAAAGGCATTGCACCCTGTATCGTATTTCAGTATGAGTGTTTTTAGAGAACACGCAATTTTTTATTTTTTTTATTTAACCTTTATTTAACCAGGAAAAAGCCTCATTGAGATTAAAAATCTCTTTTACAAGAGTGTCCTGGCCAAGACAGGCAGCAGCACATTAAACATGGTTGCAGACACACAACATATAACAAATCACAAACATTAGAAGTTCCAATTCACACAAGTGCATATATACATTACAAATCAGGAGAATCAATAAAAGTAGCCAAAACAAAAGTCAGCATAGAGTGCAGGATCAAATACCAAATAAATTCGCTCAAAAACATTGACAGCCTGATGTGCCTGCCTCCCATTTCTTCAACATTGTTTTAAAAGCATCTAATGATACTAGCTCCCCAAGATTTAAATCCTTTTGCAAAAAATTCCAAGCTGAGGGAGCAGCATACATAAAAGTCCTTTTTCCCAACTCAGTACGGGCTTTGGGTACAGTTAGTAAGAGTAAGTCCTGGGAGTGTAAACAATAACTAGCACTTTTCAGGTGGATATAATTGGATAGGTAGGATGGAAGTAAACCAAGGATTGCTTTATAAACAAAGGTATACCAGTGAATAAGTCTACGGGTGGACAAAGCAGGCCAACCAACACGAGCATACAGAGAGCAATGATGAGTAAGTGCCTTATAATTTGTGATGAACCTTAATGCTCCATGGTAGATCGAGTCTAACGCATGAAGGCTTTGAGAGGATGCATGCATGTATATTACATCGCCAAAATCAAGCACAGACATAAAGGTAGCAGCAACGAGTCTCTTTTTAGCCTCGAAAGAAAAACAAGACTTATTTCTGAAATAAAAACTCAATTTCAGCTTCAGTTTTTTTGCTAGTTGTTGAATATGAGGTTTAAAAGAGAGAGAGTCATCAATAAAAAATCCTAGATATTTGTAAAGGGATACAGACTCAATCTTATTGCCCTGAAGTGTAGTAATAGATGGGAGGTTCAGCTGCTTTTTCTTTGAATTGGTAAACATCATGAGTTTTGTTTTGTCGGAGTTCAAAACGAGTTTCAGATCATGAAGGGTGTGTTGTACAGTGTTAAAAGAAAGTTGTAGATGAGAAAGAGCCTGATTCTGTGTCGGAGCAGAGCAATATATAACAGTATCGTCTGCATAAAAGTGAAAGTTTGCGTTGGGTACATTTTGACCGAGACTGTTAATATAAATAGTGAATAAGAGTGGTCCTAGGACTGAACCTTGAGGCACACCCTTAGATATGTTAAGAGAGCTAGAGGTGCTGCCTTCAGCCTGCACACACTGCGATCTGCATGATAAATAATTCACAAACCAGCAGACCGTTTGTTCTGACAGTCCTAAACTGAGAAGTCTATGCTTCATTATCGCATGATCCACAGCATCAAAAGCCTTTGATAAATCAATAAAAAGGGCTGCACAGTGGTGTCTGTTATCCAAAGATTCGATAAAATCCTTAACTACTTTTAAGGTCGCTGTAGTTGTGCTGTGTTTTTTTCTAAAAACCTGATTGATAATCAGATAAAATATTGTTTGTTAATAAAAACTCCTTAAGTTGCTCACTCACAAGGGATTCCAGAATTTTAACGAGGACAGACAATTTGGAGATAGGCCTATAATTATTTAAGAGTGTGGGGTCTCCCCCTTTTAACAGGGGAAGAACAAAGGCAGATTTCAATGAAATACAATGCAATATGCGTTTTGTTTTTAATTATGACATGATAAATGTGCATTGTTATGTAAAAGCAAACACAGATTACATTTCACGATGTGTCTCTAAAGCGATTGCATTTAATTCACTGAAAATCTACCATACCTACCTGCCAAATTTGGTTGCTTTACAATGTAGTTTTTGCTGTGCAAACACTTTTAGGGGGGGGAAATAAACAAAAAGAGAACAAAAACAATAGGATTCCAGCACCTGCCGTGCTTGGACGCCTAATAACAAAAAGTAAAACAATTTCAATACAGAAAATGTCAGGTCATACATTTCTACATCCATTCGAAATCAACAAGTTTTCTTACAAATGTACAAACTTGTTGATTGAAGCCTCCACGCTGCTTCTTAGATTTTGACCCCATCTCTGGGTTAATACCCAAGAAGCACCTGTAAACAAAAGGCCAAGACTAAAACTTTCAGTTTAATATACATATTTTGTATTATTTCTCCAAGGCACATGCAATTATACTCCTTGATATCACATCTAACAAGTAGACGATTTGGAGCAAATTAAACTGGTTTAAATTCCACCACTATATACAGTGGTGCTCGAAAGTATTCATACCCTTTCACTTTTTGCACACTTTATTGTGTTGTAGATTTGATTTTAAATGGATGAAATTGCCATTTTTGCCCATCAATCTACACTCAATAACCCTTAATAACAAAGTGAAAACATAAAAACTCTAAAACCAAAATCTCTCATTTACATAAGTATTCATACCCTTTGCTTTAATGTATTTTTAAAGTATCATATGCAATATTTGGTCGCATATCCTTTGCATGCTGTTACTTCCGGAAGTCTGTGACCCATCAACATCAAGACTCTCGATATCTTATTTTCAGGTACAGTTACAAGTGATACTATAACCTCTCTGTATTTGAAATGAATCGTTTGATACCTTAAACCCTTGATGACATAGTCAGAGGCTGTTCTTCAATGCACCCGACGAGATGGCAAACTTCCTCCAGGACATTGAATGAAAGTGGACGTAGGCTGGGGGCGGGGCAAGAGCTCCCCGTTGTGTTTTTCTTTTTTGATGAAGAGAAACAACGGCAGTAGCATATACAGTGCTGCTTTCGCCAACAAAGCATTTAATGTTGGATAATTTTGCTCAATAAATACATTATAAAAGAATAATGTTTTTTGTTGAGCAAAATTCAACATCAAATGCCTTGTTGGCAGCAGCAGAATGTTTTTTGTTGAGCTGGGTTCACTTTATCAAGTTTTAGGATGTAGATGCAGATGTGATAACATTTTAGATAGAATTTATGCAGATATACAGAACATTATAAAGGGTTCACAAACTTTTGAGCAGCACTGTATAACAAAGACGTATTTGCTATGCATCCTATTCTTTATAGTTATGTCATGACACTGACAATGATAATTATGTGTTCTCGCTAGCTAGTGATAGGCTTTATCTGTCTTCGTCGCAAGCTTTATCTATCTATCTAGATACGTAGATAGAGAATTTTATGTATAAAATTCAACATGTAGTTTAGGCTCAATGTGATATTGGTAGAAAAGCCACATATATGCTTTAAGGTTATGTTATGACACTGATAATTATAATTATTCTCCATTGCTGCAGTTTAAGTGAAATCGAGCAGAACAATTATTCACAAAAAGGTTTCGTGTCGGTTGGATAAATATGAAGCGTGGAACTCTGATTGGCTGTTGAGGCCAATGGCCGCGAAAAAGTTTAACTGCAGGCAACATTTATCGGCCGATTTTGGTCGCTCAGTGCCTAGTTGCTCAGGTCGCTGACCGTCGCTCAACTTCATAGAAAATTAATGGACTTCCGCACACACATACCCGCATACAAACACACGTTCCTGCACTCACATACATGCATACAATAGCAATGTGTTCATATTACGCGCACACACATACACAGAGAACGCTATCTGAAATAACAGCAATGTTTGAGCTATTGGACATTAATATGCATGCATGCACCCTCACACAGAATGCACTCACCGGGAAATAATAGCAATATTTGCCTTAAATTATCTGGAAACAACAATGCATAAATGTATGTGAAATGACAGCAATGTGTGTATATATATTCTAATCTAACACATGTACAATGTGCACATATGCACACACGATCGGCGCAGATCTGGGGTCTGGCATTCTGGTGCAGGGGACAGAAAATTGTTGGCTGTATCATATTAAGAGTGTGTGCGCACACACACATACATAAACACGTGCACAGACACACATGTACACACATGCACGCTTAAAAACCCAAAAGTTAAAGATTACACTTATTTATCAGCATAAATCCTTTTCCCTTTGTTACCTCTCCTTTACTGAAATACATCAGATACACAGATTTCTTTCCAATCCTCCTTTCTGACCATTCTCCTGTACCGTTTTCCCATTCTCCTGTACTGTTTTCCAATGCTCCTTTCTGACCATTCTTCTGTACCGTTTTCCCATTCTCCTGTACTGTTTTCCAATGCTCCTTTCTGACCATTCTTCTGTACTGTTTTCCCATTCTTCTGTACTGTTTTTCATTCTCCTGTACTGTTTTCCAATGCTCCTTTCTGACCATTCTTCTGTACCGTTTTCCCATTCTCCTGTACTGTTTTCCAATGCTCCTTTCTGACCATTCTTCTGTACTGTTTTCCCATTCTTCTGTACTGTTTTTCCATTCTTCTGTACTGTTTTCCAATGCTCCTTTCTGACCATTCTTCTGTACTGTTTTCCCATTCTTCTGTACTGTTTTTCCATTCTTCTGTACTGTTTTTCATTCTCCTGTACTGTTTTCCCATTCTCCTGTAACTGTTTTCCTTTGAGTTTCCTCCATCTGTGTCTCATATGAAGAGGTGGCGTTTCAATTCTTCTCTCTTACAGAACACTGCATTTTCAGTAGAGTATATCAGAAAGGGAGCTAAAAATGCCATGGAAATAATCACCCAGACATTGATCCCCTTACCTTATGGGAAGTTTCAAAATGTTTTTTAAGAGGAAGTTGCATCTTTTTTTGCATCCAATCTCAATAAAAAACACAATAATCAGATAATCAATTTAGAAAAAGAAATACAGAACTTTGAAAAAGCACAAAAAACTAATTTCACCAATGAGCGACAGTCAGCTGTCCTCTATGAAGGAAGAATATAAGATGTTAAGTAACTCTAAAGCTGTTTCTGCTATTAAGAACTACACAGATTGATTATGAATTTATGAAAACTCTATATAGTGATCCCACTGCACGTGTCCAGACGGGCCACTCTGCATCCTCTGAATTTAAATTACAAAGAGGCACCAGACACCAAACTTTTGTTTTCGTTTTTTCATTGAGGAAGCAATAGCTAAGCGATATAGAATTCAAGATCTTCACTTTTCTATTGAATAGAATAGAATAACCTTTATTTTCCCGATATGGAACTTCAGTTGTAGCCACCAGCAACAACAAAAAAGACATAGACAGTGGGGCAGACCCACAACACAAAAACAAACATATCAAATAATACAGCCAAACAATAGCCCCTGCGAGTCCCGAGATGTCCAATGTCATCAACCAGTCCAACAAACAAACGCCGCCTCTACGACTTTTCTCCATAGGCTATACACAATGTCGCAGTCTCAGTCCACTGTCAAAACGGAGCTCAGCCTTCCCAGTCGCCGCCTCAGTCCTCCCCCGCATTATGTTCTCCTTCCCTGGTGGCCTTTTGAAGATTGCCTGCAGTCCTGGATCAGTCCCGTCATGTTCAACTCTGGTGAAGAGCGATGGTAAACTTTGTGGCTGCAGATCCAATGGACATTCCCAAGCATAATGCAAATGCGTCGCCATGGTGACGACCACAAACAAAATTATCCCGGCTAGACAATTCGTTAATATTATAAAAACAAGCAGCAGGAGTTCCCTGACAAATCTCTAGCCCGCTTCCCCGTCCCACAGTCACACAGCACATGAAAAAAAACACAACAAAAAGCCTGACACAACAAAACACATTCAAATCAACAAACTCGAACACGAGAGACTGCTGGACTACACGTCACCCTTACAGCGCCACGTGGCATCAATTTATGAATTAAGACATTTAAATCAACTGGAGCTGTGATGGACCTCCCTGAAAAAGCACACAAGTTTAGTTTGCCCCCAAGCACAGTCAGAAGGATGGTTCAAGAGGCATAAATGTCTCCAAGGATCACAGTTGGAAAATTGCAGAAGTTGGTTACATCCTGTGGTCACCAAGTCTCCAAAAGTACAATTAGATACCACCTTTATGCCAACACTACTTTGAAGGCTTGGCAGAATAAAGCATATGCTGTCATCATACACAAACATTAAGTGCCTGGAGTTTGCTAAATGTATACCGGAATTTAGATTGGAACCGGGTGCTATGGTCAGACAAGATGAAAATGTAGCTTTTCGGCAATAAATACCTACGGTTGGTTTGGCGTAATAAGAGGCATAGTTATGTAGAAAAGAGCCTTATCCCCACTGTGAAGTATGGTGGTGGACATGTGATGTTGTGGGGCTGTTTTTTCTTCTTCAAAGGCCCTGGAACCTTGCTAGGATACTTATGATTAGATGTGCTTGTCCAGGATACTCATACTAATCATTTACTCCATCAAATACCAGTAGATTTTAGACCAAATATTATGTGTTAAATATGATACTTTAAAAATATGTTAAAGCAAAGGGTATGAATACTTATGTAAATGAAAGATTTCAGTTTTCGATTTGTAATACATTTGCAAAAATGTCTAAAAACATGTTTTCACTTTGTCATTATGGGCTATTTTGTGTAGAAGTTTGAGACAAAAAATGAACTCAATCTATTGTAGAATATGTCTGTAATGTAATAAAACGTGGAGAAGGTGAAAGGGGTTTTCAGACTTTCCGGCTTGACTGTATTAGACATTAGAATTTTTTAGCTCATAATGAGGTTTCCAGTAATACTGGCGAGCACTGTATGTAACAAATGTGACATAACCCATCACTACATATTATTTCGTTTTGTATATTTTTTACATTTCTGAATACACTTATAATCTGAACGCTCAATGTATCCCAAAGCTTATATATATAATCCATAATTGAAACACTTACAATCAACATGAAAACATTAGGCTACATTACAGAATTATCAGAGTAAACAAGAAACAAAGTGAGACAAAAACATAAAATATCACAGCACATATTAAATGTATACTTTCAAATGAAATGCAGACAAAGAGTGGCACTTGTTGGGGAATGATATTCAACGATTGGCAGCGGGCACATGACACGTAGAAAGGGCACCTTAATGTTAGTTTAACCCAAGTATAACCCAATTAAAATACAAAGACTACAACCATTTGTGAGTGCCTGCCTCTTGCGCTGTTGAGGATTGCATTCATGCGATTGGATCAGATGGCGTTATCTTACTCCAATCACTGTTGAGGATATTTGCTTGTAATTACTCGACTGAATCAGATTCAGTTTTAATTCCACATACACGGAAAAGAGGCACGCTTTGGCTGTGGTCAGACATGCTGCACTTTGTAGCTAGTACTGCTGTAGCAAAGATCACGTTATGCGTTCACCTCATGAGTTAGCTGCACTACCCCGAAAGCTAGCCAGCTTGTGTATTGACCACTTGCATTAGCTACCAAGCCCACCACGATGTACGCTCTCTGTTGCTGTGCTAAATTAGATGCAAACACAATGATTCTTAAAACAAAATTTAATTAAAGTATTTTAATTTTAATTTTACTTTACTGTCAAATTAGCTAGCCATGTTCAAACATCCTTTACTCTTATGCCCCCTGAGTGAAGCCAACCGCATGAAACGAGAGGTTAGGAGTGTCTGTAACGATCAATACATAGCTGGATGCAAGCAAAATTCAGAAATGCCAGTACTCTTTCCCAGACAGGGCACAAGCACTGCTCTAGCTAGCGGATCACAGGTCACCACACCAAAAACAGAACAAAAATGTAATAAAGACATCGCTAAATAAAGTGACTGTGTTACAACTAATCCAACATCGACAACACCCGCTTAAGAGTTAACGTTAAGCTTCATCATTCGCAAAATACACTGACGGACAACTAGCTAACATTTAATTTCCAGCAACTAGCCCCATTTAAACTAAAGTGAGGGCATTGAAATTATACAAAGGTCCAAGTGGTTGAGCATATAAGGCTGTAGTATGTCAGCCTGCCATGTGCAAAGTGACAGCTGATCAGAGAAACCATTGCCCCACCTGGCTAGCTAGCCAAAATCCAATGTAGATGGTCACCGTAATGTTAGAGAAAAACCAACAGCCACATTAGCCTATTTGTAAGCAAAGGATGCCAAGCAGTTAAATTAGCTACCAAGTAATCCAACCAGCAATGTTAACACAACGCAGCATATTCCCAATAGCAAAAAAGGAAACCTTTGTTCTGACCTGTAAATCTCTTATTTTTTTTATTGAGTGCTAAATTCAGACTCATAAATCACACCAAACCCCCTAGTACAGGAACCAGACATTTATAATGTATCATAGCCTCCTACCAAACTTGTCTGTGCCAATCAAAAGCATGCATTGAACTTGAAGTTCACTTTAAGACATACTGCCTGTAGCGTGCATGCTGACAATTGGCAAATCCCAGACAGTAACATTTTTCACGTAACCCCCCCATCACATCGCCTCCCCCCTACGAACTCACTCCAGGCTGGCGATATGACATTGTGAACTTTGTTCAGACAAGTTCCCTTTCACGTGAATCAATGCGTTTCGTTTTACAGACTTGCCTAAGGTGGATGGCTTTTTCACTTTCGGTTAACAAGGGGAATGGCACTCCCCCACATTGAATGACAATTCGAGCCTGCCTTTGCTTAATAACAAGTGAGCAGGTTAACACAATTGCTTGGTATGAGTGTCATAAATCACAGTGAGATTTCATACAGGAAACGGGAGGTGCCACATATCAGCCGGGGATTGGACAGGAATATGGGGTGGGGGAGCCGTCACCGAGTGACTTCCAGGGGGTTGGTCCTCTCTGTGACAGGGTTGCTGAAGTCCTGCTGGTTGTTGCCAGTGGTGAGCTGGGCAGTGCAGGCCACGTTGTTCCTGTAGACCCTGCGGTTGAGCTGGATGACCGTGGTCTTGGAGGGCATGGAGGAGTGGTTATTCTCCTGTGACTGGGGCTTGAAGCGAAAGAGAATCAGGAAACACCTGTGGAACTGGAGAAGAGAATCCCCAGCAATATCAGCCACTCTTTGGAATTCAAGTCATCAATCACTCAATCTTTTTCCTTCTTTTTTTTTGTAATGGTTCCATTGATAAACAGGTTGTCATATGGATTGAGAGAATAAAATGGAGTAAAAACCTCAATTTACACAATTTTAGAAAAACTGGAAAATTTAATTGCATTTTTGTGTTTTCAGTGTCTATCCCATTTCTTTTGTACTTACCAAACCCTTATTGAGTTACGCATTTAGATACAGATGTGCACATTATTCTAACATTGTGCCTCTGTGATAGGTTGGTCTCTGTTGAATTGAGAATCTTGCAACTGTGTTGCCATGTGCTGCAGATCAGATGGGGAGAGGTATAATGCAAGACTAAAATGTTCTGATGCACTCATTTACATTAACATATAGCTTATACTGTAAACGTTTGCCTCATGCAAATTTCCAGCGCTAATATTTACCAAGCTTATTTTGAGCGCTAACATTTATTGCTGTGAATTGAACTGGGCATTTTCCTTCTTCATGCATTTCAGGAATCGTCCTCATGATGTCACTGTGCAAGGAGGTCCACGTTTACGAGTACATCCCCTCTCTGCGACAGACGGACCTGTGCCACTACCACGAGCGCTACTACGACGCGGCATGCACTCTGGGTGCCTACCACCCGCTGCTGTACGAGAAGATGCTGATCCAGCACATGAACACGGGCTCAGAACGTGACCTCAAGAGGAACGGTAAGGTCACGCTGCCTGGCTTCAGCACAGTCGACTGTGACCCCTGACACTGGGACTCCCTCTGGTGGGCGAGACAGCCAGAGCCACAACCAGAACCACAGCCATAGCCAATTGGGGCATGCCATATCAACCAGAGGAGACTAATACCAGCTCAACAATGTAATAACGGCAACAATCATAAAGACTGGGCCTAAGGGAAGATGAAAAAACATCTTCCCGTCATTAAAAAAATAATAAAGTCCTGCGAAATGTCCTCAAGTAATTTTGCATCCTCTGAGCCGAAAACATAAACAATAAAACACTGAGCCTAGTGCTGCCTAAGATGCTTAAGATAGCAATAGATTAAGTCTTAGAGCATTGTCTTTGTGTTTTCTCGATGTGTTGCCGTGACAAATACAGGACAGTTATTTAGCTGTGCTTGAGGTTTTATGTCTATATCCATTAGTAGTTGAAGGACTGTGACATCAGACATGACACTTTGGTCAATACTGAACGCTAGGCAGACCCTTACTCGGGGGATCAGCCATCATCATTCTCATAAGCAGTAATCCTGAAGTTGTAAAATGCCTCGATGTGCATTTTTCAACTTGCTTCCTGATGTTTTAATTTTGTTCAAAATAAATTTTATTTTTCTTGAGTGATTTCTACAGCCGAAAGGTCATGTACCATACATACTAGCGTTAACATGCAGCCTTATGCATGTTTCAATGCTCGAAGGAGAGTCTGAAAGCACTGTTTCCTTACTGTGGCCAAATTAATATGGAGACACCTGTGTGTTCTGGTTTTCATTGCACCTGAGCTCAGTGAATTCGGTTGTAAATTTTTGTTTAATTAATTTCTAATTAAATGATTTACTTGTTATCCATTTTTAATGTTTAACCCCAGCGTCTTTCCCTATTTGCAATAGGGAATCAGTTCAGTAAAGAGTGCAGCCGACCAAGTGCGCCTCTCCAACGTACTCATGCCGCTGTCCACCGCCAAAGCTGCACGGTCAGTACATGTGCTTCTAACTGAGAACGCAGACTGCAGGAGCGTGATCAGTCAGAGGAATATGACCGCACGCTATGAGACACAGTCACACCCACTGACTTAGACTGCTCCATGGGGCTGCCAGCCACAGTCAGCACGGTGGGATTTTAAATCAGAACATGGGGGGCACATCCACACACCAGGACAGGATGTCTTGGAACAGGATTCGTCAGAATGAATGCCCGGTAGCTTTATTTAAAGCTGCAGTAAGAAACGTTCTCAACGGTCGCGATGTTGCAAAGACATTTTGAAAGTCGTAACACCCATTGGCCCTACCCACAGAGAAATATACAATGGGGGAAATAAGTATTGGACACGTCAACAATTTTATTATCAAACATATTTCCAATGTAGCTATTCACATGAGATTTTGACCAGACATTGGTATTAACTCAATAAAACTACACAGCTAAAGAAATTGTAAAGTTCCAATTAAAAAAAAAAGTTATGTGCAATAAAGTGAAATGACACAGGAAAAAAGTATTGAACACGCTAAATTAAATGTGGTAGAAAAGCCATATTTTTTATATTTGGTTGCATATTCTTTGCATGCCATGACTTTATGATGTCTGTGACCCAACAACATCAAAAGGCTCTTTATATCTTATTTGCTGGTACTCTTACAAGCGATACTATAACAGCTCTGCATTTGAATGGATCTCTATGGGAATTGGGGGGTGAGACAAGATTTAGCTGTAAATTACACTGGAACAATATAGAACACATGGTTGGCTAAGTGGCTCTAAGTCATCAAGGGTCTGATGTATTAAACAAGCCTTTAACCATCACTCTGCTGCCAGAAATACAGTAGATATGGATGGATAACTTGAAGGGTTTCTTCTCCTGACTTATTTTTCCATAGAGTTCAATAGGAAAATCTGTCAGGAGAAACAACCCTTAAAGTGATCCTTCCATATCTACTGTATTTCTGGCAGCAGAGTGATGGTTAAAGGCTTGTTTAATACATCAGACCCTTGATGACTTAGAGCCACTTAGCCAACCATGTGTTCTATATTGTTCCAGTGTAATTTACAGCTAAATCTTGTCTCACCCCCCAATTCCCATAGAGATCCATTCAAATGCAGAGCTGTTATAGTATCGCTTGTAAGAGTACCAGCAAATAAGATATCAAGAGCCTTTTGATGTTGTTGGGTCACAGACATCATAAAGTCATGGCATGCAAAGAATATGCAACCAAATATAAAAAATATGGCTTTTCTACCACATTTAATCTAGCGTGTTCAATACTTTTTTCCTGTGTCATTTCACTTTATTGCACATAACTTTATTTTTTTAATTGGAATGTTGCAATTTCTTTAGCTGTGTAGTTTTATTGAGTTAATACCAATGTCTGGTCAAAATCTCATGTGAATAGCTACATTGGAAATATGTTTGATAATAAAATTGTTGACGTGTCCAATACTTATTTCCCCCATTGTACACCCCCCTTCTCTGCACACCTCATTGTAAACAGGCATCAAAGTTTCTAGCTACAATTGCACACTGCAAAAAATGTCTGTCTTAGCAAGTGTTTTAATCTTAAAATCTTAAAATAAAATAAGACTTAAAATCTTATTTTTTCCTCAAAAGTGGAAAATAATAGCTTGTGTTAAGTTACTTTTTGCTTAAAAAGTGAAATTATCTTACCCCACTGGAAAATCTTGAAATGAGTAAAACTATCTCACCCCACTGGCAGATAGTTTGTCTTTTTTAGCAAAAAGAGATTTGAAAGTCTAAATATAAGGTTAAAATGCTTATTAAGATTTGTTTTTTTTTGCAGTGCAGGATTAGAGACTGGCATAGCTACACTAAAAATGTCAGCTCCAAGAGTCCAGGTAAAACAACAGAAACGTTTTTGTTGTTGCAGTTTCCACAGAAAAAAATAAGCTTTTCTTATGGAAGCATTTGTTCCTTACACTGCAAAAACCAAATCTTAACGAGCATTATAATCTTATGTATATCTGCCAGTGGGGTGAGCTTCAACATCTGCAGAGCTTCAACATTGATGTTATTAAATTAATATAAGGACATTGTGTTATATTCACGTGATACTCAATACCATCGGATATAGCCAGTTCTCAATTAGGTGAGAAATTAAATAATTTTTATTCGCATCGCAAAATTGTGCACGTTTTATTGATATATAAATATTTTATATTGTGGATACTTGGACTCTTCGTTCTCCACACTCCAAGTCAGAGAAGATCCATGGCAAAGATCTACAATGCACAGATTTTGTTAAAGATGGCCTTTATTGCAGGTTGTGCTGGAAGCTAACATGGTTAACAGCGGTATGCAATTTTCTTGTTATGTGTAGCCTCCTTAGTGATTATAACAGATTTTTCTCAAGTGAATTTATCATTTAATCTCCCTAACATGATGTGAAGAAAGAAACTGTGTCTTTACCTGCCGATTTATTATTCAGATCATTAGCACACTTGCTAATTAAGGGAAATTAACGAAAACAGGTTGAGACCAATCGGTTAAAAGGGAAATTTGATACCAGTAATACCGGTATCAATTGCGTTTTTGAGGGAAGTAACACTGGTGTCAAAACAGTAACGTCTGTAAAATAAAAATGCAAAGAGCGTAGCTGCTTTGCTGGGGGTGTGCTAATTTATCACAATGCAGTCGAACTTACTTGACACTTCCACTTTGTTCAACAATAGTTATATAAATGCAATACTTCAAATATAAATATTAAGGTAAATAAACATAATTAGCTATGTGATTACATGTCTATAAATCAGTCTCTCCTGGCATAGTGGCTGAACAGATTAGTTCTTGTTGTACAGTACAGATCACATTTATTACTTTGAAGACTTCAATCTGCTTGTACCTCTAAACTGAGAGGCGCAGTTGAACACATAAAAACAGATTCTGCTTGAAAATAACTGCCCTGCAATGTCAATTCACGGTCGGTATTTAACTTTGAAGCTCAATGATACGCTGGATCCGTCGGGCACGTGAAAACTAGCACACACAGGATTCCCCAAGCTTAGAACAGGGAAACAATTTCCAGAGGTCCGTAATATTGTACAATATGGTACAATATGACCAACCTCCAGTGAGAAACATTCCCCCTCATCACTCAAACAATGCTTCATGACCATCTAAAGCAATGGCTCATGAGTCTGTTTATTAGGTTTAATCTCTGATTGAAAGCTTGTATGAATTCCATGTAAAACTGTATAATATGTTATATCAATAGTGTGTGAGTGAGTGTGTGTTATTGCTTTATACACAATATACAAAATACTTGTCATATAGAAAATGCACATTGGTAAACAGCCTGTGGTACTTTGAAACCTTCTCAATATAATCATTTCATGTTAGTATGTACTACAAATCAGGCCGTTTAATGAACGACTCGTATAAGAGAAAGATGGACTTCTATGTTTGCATAACTTGGCTTGCTAAAATACCATGTGAAAGCCTCAGAACTTAGTCTGTTCCCATTCTTCTTTCTCAAATACAGCAAGTAGACCCGGGATTCACAAGACCGATTATTCCACACACTGAATTTTCAAGAGAATAAAAATAAAAAATCACATTTTCTTGAAAAAAATAATTAAATGTGCTTAGCATGCAATTTAAATCAGGGCTTCAAGTCTTTTTCTGATAAAGTGAAGTTGTTTTTCCCTGAACCTTTTAGTGACAGGTTGGTAATGCTGAAAATACAAAATTATTATTATTTTTTTTTATAAATGAATGAATTGATGAATTATTGCCTAGGTACACTGTGTAAATGAGCTGCGCTGTTCTTTAATCACTGGTTGTGTGTAGGGATGTCAGGCTGTAACAAACTCTGAATTGATTTGGAAGCACTCATGAGAATACACTGCCTTTTGCTGTGGCAGTCGAATCTTGATACTGTGCCAAATCTTTAGGGTCATGCTGTAATACTGGCTGTAGCAGCCTTGCTGTTCTGTAAACGACAGATATCTGGCCAGATAAACTTCTTCATAGAGTTCCTTCTCTGAGTGTTTAAATATTTAATTGCGCGAGAGCGCTTGCAGTAGGTGTTTTTATGATTTTTTCCTTCTATTGTGTATTATGGATTTCATGCACTATAAAGACGGCTTTTGAAATGTTAGACTTAATGTAATATTGGTTTTAAAATCTCTCTCAGCAAATGTTTGTACAGCCTTAAATTTTGGGAGGTAAACAAGTCACAACGGAATTAGATGTACTGTACTAGTGTTATTGACAAACCAATTCACTTTTAACCGGTTTGGGAGCTGATACATTTTTTTCACTAGTTTGTACTTAACATGTTTTATTAGAATTTGTATTATAATGTTCGCGATTAGTTTTTTGTTCGATTGTTTTTTCTACTGTCTAAATAAAAGATCATACATGGAATCATTTTCAATCCACAGTCTGAGTCAATATTTATTTTTAATCCCATGCCAATTCCATTTGACTTTGTCTAAAACCGGAACGTCTGATTCGCCTCAATGTGTACAGTGGCGTTCTTCTACTACTATCTTCCTGGGAAAAAGGACTCATTCCCATACCACATTCCTTTAAAAAATGTACTAGTTATAAAACATGAATGAATAAGATATATTGTACAAGTGTATTTTACTGAATAGCTGTTGTTGAGCAAGGAAAATAATGACGAGAAACCAAACTCAAACCAAACAAAAGTTGGCTATCTAGTTGAAAGAGAAGATCTGTGGGCCTGTCGAGACTACAAGCCCCACAATGCACCGCAAGCAAAGGCCGTAAGATATGAGGCTGTGTCTCACCTGCTTGTTCATGAGTATGTAGACTAAGGGGTTTATGACGGTGCTGCTCTTGGCCAGGATGGAGGGCACCACACTGGCGATCGGCGTGATGACACCCGGTCGCCCGAAGGTTGCCATCAAGGCTACCACACCATAAGGCATCCAGCAAAGTAGGTAGCACACCACAGTGGTGATCACCATGAAGAGGATGTGGTACTCTCTCCGCCGAGCTGCTGTCTTCCGGATTTTTCCTACCTGAAAGCGACGGAAGAGAGGTTAGGATTTATTACCAATAAGACGAATAAGGATGTACTCCATCAGAGTAAAAGCTACTGGATCAAAACTGACTTGACCGTGGACATGTTGCTGTGTGCAATGTTTCACCTTGATTTGTAGGATTTTGGAGACGAGGGTCGTACCACGATAAGCATATGATGGAGACAGGCACAGATTTCTCGAGCAAAACATGCACTGCGTGACTTCTCATCCCCCCCCCCCGAGCTCCCCGGCAGCAACAGTCGCAAGGGCAGAGGCTTAGGGAGGAGGCGCGTGGCGGTGGAGCAGCCATGAATCATTAGCCAAGACACTTGCGCTTCGGTTCCAAGCAATTGCCCCAGTCAATCAAAGTGTAATTGAAACTTTTAAATGCCCTCTGTGGATGGGTTTTTTCACCATTATTATTTCTGCCGTCGCAGGAATGTGGTACTTTCAGCAAGTGTCCAAACTATCAGCATTTACGATCCCAGGGTGACTGATTCTGCCTTTCAACGAGTGAGTCAATCAGGCCAATATAACCCATTTCATTGGTGGATCATGAATTTGGTTCCATTGGCTAGTATCTAGGCCAAGGCCTTCAGTCAAAACGATTTTGCCTACTGTCTGCCTGTACTAAACTTGCCTTCTGAGTTTCACACCTTGCAAACAGGGCCATGTTGGGGGGGGCAATGCCAAAATGCTCCGCCTGCCCCCCCAAAGCCAAAATTTTATCCGACAATATGAAGTTGCCTAGGATATAATATGATTGCCTAGGATATAATATTCGCTAGCCTAGCTTACTCAGTGAGTTGAGGATAGTGGCGAGAGTTTCCGTCTGATTGATTTTTTTAATTTTTAAAATAGATTTTAAACAGGAGGACCCCCAGACCCCCCGCTACTTCGGGTAGATACAGGAAGGTGAATAGGATGCTATTAACAGAAGCTGTTTGTTCTTTTCTATGAAGTCTCAGACTCCATTGCTCTTTGTTTGTCACACAACAGAACGTTATTAACCACAATCTAACAGATAAAATTGAGACAGCTGTAACTGCCCTGCATGATTTGCATTAAAAAAAACTAATTCAGTGAAATGTGTCCCTGTGTCCCTTGCTCTCCAAGCCACTTGCTGTTCCTCTCTCGTGTTCATGGACTGTAAGCTGCAGCCATTGTTCAGAGAAACATGGCCTTAATACAGTCGGGTCACGAGGGTTTGGTTATACGCTAGATTACTTTTTATACTGCCACTTCCTTGTTATCCATGGCATGAATTACCATATTTATTAGGTTTTCAAGGAAGAGAGAAAGTGGTCAGGAATTATCAAAAATACAGTGGACAACTGAGAACCACTGATTGAAATGAAAACCAACAATGGTAGTGACGTCAAGCACTGATGACTGAGCGTTAGGTTTATGTAGCTTTGATTACCATCCAGTCATGCACGACAAAATAATTATAATTAAATGTGCACTATTGAGAAATGTGTTTTCTAGGCTTGGCCTTTGAGAATTCAGCAGCTACACTGTCCTATAAATAGGGTTTAAAACACCCAGAAGTGGCAGGTCTGCACAATCTGGAATTCTATTTTTATATATTCTATCTATTTTTATAAGGCTTCGGTCCCATTCGCTCCCTTGCATCTGCAGGCACTGTCTGCACACATACTCAAAGGCGAATAGCGATCTTCCATTATCCTTCCACTATGTTTCTCTGTCTCTGCCTACATTAGAGGTTCTGAGTCTGAGAGCGAGACGAGCGTGTGTGTAACGCTCCCAGCGTTCTTCACAGAGAGCCTCGTGTCCACTGTGTCACGATTGTATGCATTTGCGTCTGTTCAGTAAACACACAAACACTCTTGCAAACACATTTGTTCACACACACACAAAAACTGAGCAAACACACACACACACACAAAGACTGAGCAAATACACACACACACGCAAAGACTGAGCAAATACACACACACACGGAAATAATCAGTGAATGTAAACCCAGGGAAGGTGAATTAACTGTAATCAACTGCTTTAGTGTATCAGTTAGGCCAGCACACCCTCGGAAGAATGTGTCAGAGAAAAAAGAATAAATCCCCTAAGATTGGACTTACAACGAATCCATCTCTCCTTTGAAATGGCATTGTAAGGTTCTAGAAAGTCCCCAGAGCATGGTGCCACCATCAGCTCATAACAAGGAAATTAGTTGGAAAAAAGACAGCACCGCCTGGTAAACAAGGAGACCGCAATGCATTATGGTCATACAAGACCACGGGGCGAAACAAGTGGCAGTGGATGGGGCAGTTGTCAAAAAATCTGACTCAGAACCACAAATTATTTTTGTTTAATTGTTGTTACTTATGGATCGTCTATGTCTTTTTTAACAAATCCTACGGTATCATTCTTGCCGTAGATAACGCATTGACAAGTTATTAGCGTTTAAAAGAGGTACGCGCCGACCACTCACACATTTGTGGCTGGGCATTGGGGATTGCATCATCCGGACTGCCAAAAATGCCACAAAATAGTGTCATGTCCGTGCTCTACTCCGGCCCTTAGTACACTCTGGGCTGAGCCTATTCCGCGTTGCTGACTAACATAGTTAGCTGGCGAACTGTGCTTGAAATTAAGAGACTGTGACAGGAACGTTGTGGACGCAAAGCTTCTGAAGACCGTCATGTCGAGGGGTGGCTTACCTGTTTGATGGTGAACAATAGTCTCCCGTAACAGTAGAGCATGGCCAGCACGGGCAGGGCCAGACAAAAGATGAACAGGCAGATGATGTAAGAGTGGGACTGCGGTGTCTGGGAGGTCCACGTAACCGAACAGCTCGTCCCCGCCCCCTCCAGTCCGTAACTACTCCAGCCCAGCAGGGGGGGCACTGTCCAGAACAGAGAGTACAGCCAGGACCCGCCCACGGCCAGCAGCGGCTTGCGGTAGTCAGGGGCCCGATTGTTGTACACGGTTAAGGTGCTGTAGCGGTCGTAGGAGAGCACAGCCAATGAGATTAGGGACACGATTCCTGGAGGGGAGAGAGAAGAGGAATAGGCAATTATTTTCAGGCCATATTCCACAAGCCGGGCTTATCAGGTACACATATCAGTCAGGAGAAGGCAGTTCATGACGAGCTTCAGCAAGCAGACCACGGGTGCCTAATCGACCATCAGGGGTCCCAACCCACCCCAACCTTGAGCAATGATACCGCCAATTACGCATCACCCTACAGGGTCAGATTTTTAACCTGAACACACATTAGGACAGGGCACACTTATATACAGTGTACTTATTTTGCTGTGTTGTACTGCATTCTTTTTATAATTGAGCCAACGTGCCAAAGCCCCTATTCGATCTAAATTTGATGTATAAAATGAGTAGAGAGACACAGCCTCATGTCAGAGGTATTACAGCAGTAAACCCACATCATTGAAATGTAAGCCCCCAAACGGCATAAATTTACACATATGTTGCATTGCTAAGAGGCACAAAGATGAAAAAATAAAAATGAACTCGAAAGCATTCGGGAAAGAGCCCTTTGGTTCTGTGTCTGTGACATATTTGCAATTCATAACTCCCTTTATGGACCTTATAACAACCAGTTTCATTCTTCATTAAAAAAAATTTAATCGGTTTTAATCCGCAGGAAGTGTGTCTCATTATTTTTTAAATGTTTTATTAAGCTTATAAATTAGCTATAAAAAAATGTCCTCTGATGTAAAACTAGTTTAAGAGCTGAAAATAATGCTTACATTACAGAGGCAAAAAATCCAGCATGACTGTACTAAAAATACATTTTTATAAAATGTGTATGCAACAGCACAATTTATGCATTGGAGTTGCTCAGAAAGAATACTAGATTAACGGGAGTTATTTGGTGTGGGTAAACATGGTGGAATTCACAGCGCTTTGACCTCATTAGCGATGCTCACATCCTGTAATGTCCTGCTCAGGAGATCAGGTGTTTACTGACCGTTACTACCACGATGGGCAATGCAAAAGGGTGGGTGACAATTCCTTTGATAAGAGATGTCATGTAAAATTTGATTGACTAATTTGATTCTGATTTATGCCAGTGATAATGTGATCTCTCATGCAGGCAGCTCATAGCACGTGTTCATATGCGAGTGTGCATTTGTTGCGTGCGCATTGGGGACTGCATCTTTGGTGTGGCGTCATCGCCGTGGCTCGCTTCATCACGCATGGGAAACGTTGACCCCAATTTTATAAGCAGCATAACTAAAGCCCTGACACTCCAGCATTCTTCCAACATTTCATACCTTTTGTACCCCTGTTTTATGTCATTTTAGCTTTGTAGCGCATACAGAAATCCATAAAGTTCTACGCACAGTAAGACACAACAACTAACAAAGTGTGGTTTAAAAACCAGATGGCAAAAGCATAATGCTTTGTCGGTAAGTGGAAAATAGCATCAGTTTCTGCTGATAATTTAATCATTATTTACTCATTATTGTTTAGAGATACAGATTTTCACAGATGACAAAGACTATATATAGCATACGGAATTAATATGTTGTGTGTGTGTGTGTGTGTGTGTGTGTGTGTACGTGTGTGCGTGTGTATGCGTTTCTTTTCTCTTAAAACTGGTAATGCCCGATTCTGTTTTTAAACCTTGGCTGTCAGATTGCAGAGACGGGCACAGACTCCTCTGAAAGCTTCTGAGTATTTCCGTTCACACACACAACCAGAGTCGGTGAAGGACAGGTTGTGCACACTCATCCTAGACTCAATCCCTCCCTCCCTCCCTCCCTTGTGGCACTACGGCAAAGTACACTCAGAAAAAAAGGTACGAAAAGTACCTAAAAAGGTCCTGGGAAATATTTATTTAAAGAAGAAAACTGTACCTCCACTGTACCTTAATTTGTGAGAGTGTATGGACTCCCCGACAGGGCTTCTGGCCAGCCTGAACAGAGTGAGGCACCCAGAAGCCCCACCATTTATAATTTGATTGTTATTTTTTCAGCTTCATACCGCAGAGACAAATCATATTGCCGAAACTTATATAACGAGAATAAAGAAAGGAAACTCCATCGAATCTTTAAATAGGTGAAACTGAGAGATCACCACCCTTCCCCTTCCCTAGCAACAATTATCTTATCTCGTCCAGGCTGTTAACACCACACACGCACATTGAGCTGGAGGCTATAAAACTCATTCTCAGTAAGCTCCAAGAGTCAAGCTGTGTTCCATCTTTGAAGAATTTCAGATCAAAGGGACTCATTTTCCTGTTTAATTAGATAGAGAACACCGTCAAAATCACTAAAATCAATTTCACTGTGGACCTCATTTATATTCTGAACGATTGATATCATCTGATTACAGAGGGTGTGATGGAACTCTTTTCTCAACAATCAGGCCAGAGCAGGCTGTTTTTTTTCAGCAGAGAAGGCAATCAGCCATATTAGTGTTTTTTCTCTGTTTTAGATATCAGCCAAAGATAGCTTAAACATATTTATTGTGATCAGCTCACAAACAAGGACTAATGGCCAAATACGATGGGCAGATATGATGTCGCAACATACGTACGCCAGAGGTGGTGCATATGCACCGCTAATGCTGTAAATTAAGTGAAAATGTCAACAAAATAACTTAATCATAGTCTGAACCTGTTTGTTTACAATTATTTTTAAATATTTTGCTAGCCAAGCTCACAAGCAGAGCTTCATAATAAATAATAATACAATAAGCAAGTTTATATATTTTGTGATTGCAGATTTAATCTGTGCCATAATGTAAAACCTGAAGATATTGGCATTGACAGTATGGACAGATGATATTGATATTGACCCAATCATTTCCATACCATGCCCCCTAGTATTGGACAATAAATACACAGGCAGAGCTACCATACAAGAAAAAAAGAGGAGACATAAGGAACATGCTTTTGTTAATTGCAACATCGTTGGCTCTTTACAGCGAAAGCTCCTTGTCCTATTTTAGAAATTGTTAATGGTCTGGGGGCCATAATGGGCTGACCTTGCAGAGACATGAAAGAATATTTCCAAACCATGTGCACTTAATGAGGAAGGCTCGGTCCTCCAAGTCAAAACACCCAGGTTTGTTTTTGCACTCACTGACTGCAAAAAGTGGTATTTCCTTTTACTCACTCCAATAGGAGAATTCTTGGTAATAGGTGTTATTGTAGGTAAGTGAACCTGGTGAATCCGTTTGGTTGTTTTCAATTTTGTGAAAAACGGGCATGGATTATGATTTTTGACCCATCAACATCAAAAGACTCTCGATATCTTATTTCCAGGTACTGTTACAAGCGATACTATAAGCTCTCTGCATTTGAATGGATCTCTATGGGAATTGGGGGGTGAGACTAGATTCAGCTGTAAATTACACTGGTACAGTATGGAACACATGGCTGGCTAAATGGCTGTAAGTCATCAAGGGTCTGAGATATCGAACGAGCCCCAAACCATCACTCTGTTGCCAGATATGGAGTAGATGTGGATGGATCACTGCAAGGGTTATTTCTCCAGACTCATTTTCCTATAGAACACCGCAGAGTGATGGTTTGGGGCTCGTTTGATACCTTAGACCATAGGTGTCAAACTCCCGGCCCGCCACGTCATTTTTTGTGGCCCGCGAGAACCTAATTATCTGACGCGGAATACGGCCCGCCACGTCATTTTATGCGGCCCGCGAGAACTTAAGTATCTGACGCGTGTATCTACGTGGTTGGTTAACGGGGATTTACTTTTACGATATAACAGACAAATGCAGACGCGGACGCACACCCGCGGTACATACCTGAAATAAAACGTTAAATGAAGTCTGTAAAAAAAAAAGAAGGCGATTGCACCCCCGTCAACAAAAATAAAGGCGATTGCACCCCCCCCCCGTCAACTAAAATAAAGGCGATTGCACCCCCCACCCGCCCCCCGTCAACAAAAATAAAGGAGATTGCACCCCCCTCAACTAAAATAAAGGCGATTGCACCCCCCCCACCCCCCCCGTCAACAATTGCAATCGAGTTCCGCGAAAATCCCAATTATGGTTATATTTATAGTCTTACAGTTACAACCGGCCCTTTGAGGGCAACCATAATGCTGAAGTGGCCCGGGGTGAAAATGAGTTTGACACCACTGCCTTAGACCCTTGATGGTGTACAGCCATTTTGTCAGTCATGTGTTCCATACTGTACCAGTGTAATTTACAGCTGAATCTAGTCTCACCCCTCAATTCTCATAAAGATCAGTTCAAATGCAG
This sequence comes from Ilyophis sp. 1 JC-2022, assembly GCA_022702515.1. Lineage (NCBI taxonomy): Eukaryota > Metazoa > Chordata > Actinopteri > Anguilliformes > Synaphobranchidae > Ilyophis > Ilyophis sp. 1 JC-2022. The sequence continues at coordinate 88,244,773 of CM040397.1, forward strand.
AGAGGTTATAGTATCGCTTGTAACAGTACCTGAAAATAAGATATCGAGAGTCTTTTGATGTTGATTGGTCACAGACTTCAGGAAGTAACAGCATGCAAAGAATATGCGACCAAATATTAAATATGATACTTTAAAAATATGTTAAAGCAAAGGGTATGAATACTTATGTAAATGAAATATTTCAGTTTTCAATTTTTAATACATTTGCAAAGATTTCTAAAACATGTTTTCACTTTTTCATTATGGGCTATTTTGTGTAGAATATTGAGACAAAACATGAACTCAATCTATTGTAGAATATGTCTGTAATGTAATAAAACGTGGAGAAGGTGAAAGGGGTATTCAGACTTTCCGGCTTGACTGTATAAGTCTGACCTGAGGCACTAAACCCCAAAGCTCTGTGGAAATGAACCCATCGCACATCCTCCCTCCACAGCTGTAATCATCATCCTGTGTCACATAAACTGATCTATGGTGAGTTAAAACGACAGTGTAGGGTGACCCACAAGGACGATCGCACTTCAAAAGCGAAAGCACAAACATAAAGGGAATCACGCTCCAGATCAAGAAACGATGCAAATTTCAAAACGCATACAAAAAGGTAAAGCAAGTTCGACAAGGCAAACTCAAAAACAAAATACAAAACACAGGAAAATCGCTGCCAATTTAAACAATGGAATGTGCTTGTACAGATAGGAGCTAGTTTTGCAGCGATTCTCCTCGGTTGCATTTGTTTCGTCTTTGTACGTGTCTTTGAATTCCCATCGAGTCTGAACTTGCAGCGCGTTTCCGTTGTTGCGTTTGTTTTAAAAATGCCCCAATTGGCCCGATTCATTATTTAATTTTTTACTAGGGATACATGTGATCACTCTGAACATGACCACAACCTCCCAAAAAATAAAATAAAAATATATTTTTTTATTAAAACATCTATATACCACATGTATTTTTTAGAAAATAAAATGTGATGAAAAGCCCTTGTGGAAACAGGTGAAAAATAAATAAAAAGCAAAGTATCTGTTGCTGGTTATAAAGGCAGCTCTGCCCCGCTCTACCCAGCAGGGCTTTGTTCAGGTTCCCTGCCATTAAGCCGTCGTTTTACTTCACACACTTTTCTAAACATGTCAGGGAAGCCAATGAGCACACAGATCCCCAGGAGAACTCTGAACAGCTGAGGACTAATCAATAAATAAATCTGGTGTGTAATATCTTCCAATTTACAGACTAAAATGGCTCATTAGATGCTAGAAATTGAATTTCAACTGGAACAGGGGGCCAACATGCATGGTAGTCAGACTGGAAAGCCATGTTTGTATAGACAGCAGGAAAAATGAGAAGCCATGGTGGTCTAATCTTCATCATCAAACAATCGGGTTTTTAGGACTCCCAAACAAAGGACCTCCCACCCTCATGTTGCATTTCTGTTATGGTGACGGTAGTCAGGAATATGTGGTAAGAGAGATTTCATTGTAAGAGAGAATTTTAGCACGGAGATAGACCAGCGATAGGTGACAAGTACCATAAACATAATTAATGATAATGCCTGCCATTTATATAGCACTTTTCCTCACACTGAAAGCGCTTTACAATGATGAGGGGGAAACTCGCCTCAACCACCAGCAATGTGTAGCACCCACCTGGGTGATGCAACGACAGCCATTTTTGCACCTGAATGCTCACCACACATCAGCTGAGGTGGAGAGGGAGAGAACAACATTTTTGCCAATTAAACTGGGGGATGATTAGGTGGCAGGTTGAAAGATCTGGGTTGGGAGTTTAGCCAGGACACCAGGGAAACCCCTATTCTTTGCGATAAGTGCCATGGGATCTTTAATGACCACAGTGACCTCGGTTTAACGTTTAATTCGAAAGATGGCATCTCCTACAATACAGTGTTCCCATCACTGCACTGGTGCATTGGGGTTCACTTGACCAGAGGGAAGACAACACCTGCAAGCGTACACCTGCTTAGCTTCAGCCATTCAGCAGAAGCAGATTGCATGGTAGTATGGCTGCTGGCATAGAATTCCACACGTCAAATGTCATTCTCAGTTAATTTAATTGTGATGACACACAGCATCTTAACTGGAATGTGTATGAATACTTTACAGGCAAGCTGACTGTTTTTATGAGTGAATATGGTTAAATTTTACTGTCGCGACATATGCAGCCAGAAGACATGTGGAAGTGAACCGCAGTCAATGACATGACATTTGTAGGCAATTCATATGAAAAAGGTGAGTTCTAAATTTGTAATCTATATTCATAGGGACAAAGTAAAATTTAATGGGGAAAATGTACAGGCCATTCAGCCCATTGGCTTGTCTTTTCCTATAGTCTGAAGAGGATTTAATACCGTGTCAGCCTAGTCTCTCCAACGCCAAAGGGATCTGCCTCCAAACATAACATTAGTTATGCAAGGCCTTTGTGTAAAAAGGGTAAGCGCCAAGTGAGGTAATGGATGCAGGGGAATTACTTCCAAATAGTATTAATTTTATGAAATGAGTGGACAGTACCACTTTAAAATGAATATCCAATTAGTCGTGCATGTGGAATGACGAATGTAAGGTTAATCACTAATGATTTTTCAGAGAGCGGACCACAGCCATGTGTCATTTAAGCCATGTGAAGCGGCTACAAGACAGGCGTGGTTTCACAGGGCCTCGAGTCTGTTTAGCAGCACCCTACGCTACGACCACAGCCAGACCATATAAAAAGCGGGCCGCTTGATCTTCTTATTTGGGTGTACTGTTTCTGGATTCCACGTGTGAGCGTGCTAATGCCTCCTCGTGAGCTGTGACCAACCGTCTCTCTCAACTGATGAAGTGCGATGAGCGTAGGCTATGCAGCATCCGCTCAAGTCATTAATGATCAATGAGTCAAATGCTTAGGTCAAATGCATGGCTGAAGCACTTAATCTACCCTGGTCTCACAACCCATTCGTATCTATTCTACGAATTTACAGAACCCTGACCCTGAGTTTCTCCGAATCAATACAAAACCAGAACGAAAATCCACCATTTTTCCTTCACTGGGTGGAGCTATAAAGGTAAGCGAATGATATTGTATTACCAACATGCATTTATAGAAATCTTATCTTATTTCGTAATTGTCGTTTAATTCAATATGACGTATAATTGGCTAGCTTTTCAATATCTGTTTTATCTGTGTGAATGGCTATCTATATTATTGTGTGCCATGTCCCAATGGAATTATATTACCGCTACCTTAGCAAGCTACCCAGGTGTACCCTGTATACCTAGCTGCAGGGGCCCCGTATGGGTGGGAAAGGTTAGGACGATTCTAAGGGCCCCTGACTAACAGGGGTCCTAAAGAATTATTAAGAACATTAGGTAATTTTTTTCCAATATTAAATTATTAACCTATCATCATTAATAGAATATTTATTTACAATGTACTAATAAAACAAAAGTTTTTTTTTTTTCTTTTCTTGTTTTTGGTCAAAAGTAAACATCCAGAGAGCCTCTGTATTGCCCAAATGGTTTTCGGTCCTGCCCCCAAACCAGGCACAAATGGTACTTGCTGCTAGCCTAGCAAATTGCGAGTGAGGAGCGCCGGTGGAGTATTATGTCTCAGCTTCCTAACAAAAAAATCTGGCTTCCTAAAACAAAAAAAAAGAAAAGAAAGACAGAAGAGAAGAAAGGGCGACAGTAGCTATGTCACCCAATTTTTCACAAAGGAAGGTGGGTGGCAGCCGATGTGAGTCAATCGGCAGTCCATGAAATTACCGATAACCTACTCTAAACCTATATATTTAACGTGCTCGTTATAGTCGAACAGTATGCCTTGTTTATACGTCTACGCTACGTCAATCTTGCAAAATAAAAAAGAAACAAAACATTCAAGGAAAATCTCAACTTATTGCATGCAAATGTGATAGCCTACTATGCCATCAATTTAATGCTATTCGCTTTAACTTAGCTGCGCCTAATCTCGCCACTTTTTCAGAACGGATAAACACATTTTAAAAGAAAGCAAAGGAACCGCTAATTTGTATTTTTTAACTCAATAGATAGACCGACCGTATGTACGCCTTCGTATTGAATCCGTCTGTGTAATCAATTCAATATCACCATAAAGTACTCAAGTGAGTACATCAGTCGTGAGCGGAGTCTGGTTTCGGAAGTAAATTCCCTATGGAAGAATAGAACGGGCTTTGGAGACTATGGACTATTTCTTGAAATCTGATTCATAGAATGAGCCGAAACGTTCCTGGATTAGCCTGTGTGGTACAAGGATATAGACCATATATCGCATGTTCCAATTTTTATTTTTTAAAGTAATGCATTAATCCTTGTAGTTTGACATGTAGTCCACTTTAACAGACTGCATATCCAGTACTGCAACACACAGGTGGTTATCGACCAGTAAGATATCATCATCTCGTCTGTCTGGACATTCTTAGGCAGATGGGAGTACTGCAGCTGAAGATGAGCTAACGTTAGCTTGCTAAGTAGAGAAGCCCGTCCGACAAGGTCAGAAACTGCACTACGGTTACCCACATTTTAGCTTTTAGTCCTTCAAGCTAGCTAGCTAACATTAGAAAAAAGTGTTTAAAAACGGAGCTGTGTGCTACTGCTGGCTAATATTATATGACAACGTCTGGAGACAAGGCTGCACGTTCAGAGGGAATTATGGGACATCGAGTTTTTAAACAGTTCCAGCGCTGATATAATCACAAGAAAATACTGAAACATGAAATATACTTGAAGCTAGTCCAGAAAAACTACATAGTTAGCGAACTGGCATTATATTGAACAATCTGGGAAATTGATGGTAAGATAATCAGCAGAAATGTTTTAAAAGTAAGCTTTACTTAAAGTCTATGAATGAATGGGGAATTTACTTCCGAAACCAGCGTGACGTAGTCACTTAGTGTGCCTGTTTTCATCTTCGAGGAACTGCTGTTCCCAAGATTCTATGCACTGTCTGTGTGTAAACCAACACATTTGGATCCTTCAATGAAAAACATTTTGGAACCGCTGATTTACAGGAATAGATAATTGCTCATACAAAACCCAAGGTTAAATAAATGTTTACTTTTTTGTTGTTGGTAGTTTAAGCCAAAAGTTTTTTTTTTTTATAAATGAAAACATTACTAATCTTGCAGTTGACATTCTATATCTTCTTTGTGTTATGCTTGAGCGTTTTTTTTTTGGCTTAAAATAACAACAGCATGAACGCGGCTCTGGCAGATGATTGGTCATTCCAAATTTGGGTGGGAATTGGAGATGCTCGGCCCCACGTTAGGTGCCAAATAAAATAAAATAAAAATGACAGTAGAACAGCCTAATTCACTCAAACCAGTGTCAATGACAAGCTGACAGAACATGGTAGCTACACATACATAGAGGTTCTTGAAGCTTTGAATCGTACAAGAATCCTACAAGAATCCGGTCTTTAAGAATCTGGCTTGGTGGACCACAAGCAATTTGTAGTCCTATGCCAGAGCTCAGTCACTGGACTCAATTACCACTGCTTTTCAATAATTCACATTGATCCGCAAGAGATATATCAAGCAAAACTTGTCAGTGGAGATACGCAGTGAGAGAATCCGAGTGAACCGACTGACTGATTCTTTGCAAGTGTGGACCGTTCATTACAATGAGAAATGGATCAGTCTGGACCTGCCTGTGAGAGGGACATGGGGGCAGGGTTATCGGCACACACCTGGGGCATCCCCACCTTCCTCATGACCCTTGAGGAAGAGGAGCAGTCATTAGGAACGGAGAGTCTGTCAGGTATGCCATTATTCCTGCTCTCCCCAGCCAGGCCCTCTGAATTACTCATGCACATGCCATATTCCTCTGGGGAATATTATAGTGCTAAAGGACCCTGTATGGAATGAAATGTCTCACTTGCAAATGTTACTTAATTAGTCATTATGTATTCCCCTTGTACTTCCTCGAGACCTTTTTATCCTTCTTCTTCTTCTTTAAATTTTCCTTTTTATTTCTCCGATCATTAGGGTCTGTTTTGGCTTTGTATATATCAATGCAATTGAACGAGTCACTTTCTGGCTCAATTCAGTCTGTGTGTTCAGTTATTTCCAGTGAAAATAAAGCAAATAATAAAATTATTGAAAAATTAAAATAAAAATTTCATAGATTGTGGGTTTTTATTTTATTTTCCGCTGCGGTTCTCGTCCTTATTTCCCGATTGAGAATCTATCAGATTTTTTTCCACGTTCAGTTCCAGGGTTTGCTTTCCCTCATCATTGTTTTCACCTGTGCCTCTACCTGCGGGGTATTTAAGTTCCTCACTTCCGCTTCTCAGGTGCTTCTTTGTCATTCGACATTGCATTGAGCCAGGTATAGCCAGGTACTAGCGACCTCCTGATATTAAACGCTGTTTATGTTTACGGGGGACTTGCTATTAGCGTTTAGTTCAGGTATAGGTATTATTCCTCCTGTTAGCGTTCTGTGCTATTTATTTTATTCTTTGCTGTTTTCTCTGAGACAGTTTTTCATTTGTTTTACACTCTTCCGGCCCTGAAAACTTATGTGCCGAAGGTGTTCTTTTCTTTGCAAAATTTCCCGTTTTGGCTCCAGTATTGAGCTCGGGAGATTTAGTTGGTGTTTCACTCGTTACTCGTGTTCGCCCTATTTGAATGGGTTGATTTTCGTTTGGCTGTTTAGCCACAAGGAATTTGTTTCCTGTCTTTTCTTTCTTTGCATTTGTTTTGTTATTCCCTTTATTGATCCTCACTGCGTGAGTGACTTGTTTCTGATCCCCCTACCTTCGTGTTTGATCATCCGCCACAAAAATGCATTAAATTTTTTTTTTAAAAATTTCAAAACACATTCCCTAAACTGTATAGTGAATTAACCATGTTCCTGAACAATCAGTGGAATATACTTGGAAATGCCCATGAAACATTCTTGGAAATTCATTAGTTCAGAACTTACATGGCACACATAATGGGTCTTGAACAAAGGGTGGTAAAAACTATTTGTTCATTTGAACAAGGCACAAGGCACAAGGGAGATTCTACAGTGCATGTTTGGTGTTGATTGAATCTTACAGAAAAAAGAGATGTCTTATCTACGCCTGATCCTTTGAAAACAAATTCATAGAATATTTCTTTACGTATCCTGCCTATAAATTCCTTAAACCTGGCATAGATTTACATCCAGTAACATACAAACTGCAGAGTGTAGAATGTGATTTGTATGTGTGCATTTATTAGTGTGTGTGTGTGTGTGTGTGTGTGTGTGTGTGCGCACATGTGTGTGGCATACAAATACAGGGGTGATTATCCGTGCATGTGTATGTATCTAATCTATGTGTAAGCAAGTTTGGCTGTGATAGTTCACATGCCAGGAGTGACTGGTGCTTTGCACAAGTGCCCTGGTGGCAGGTTGGTAGTTTGGTCTTTGTTTAAATAAAACTGAATGTTGCGCGGGGAAGTACTTTCCTGTCCTATGCGGCTTGGTGGTGGGTCTTATCTGAACGTGATCTGTCAATATTTATGGACGCTTGTCATAGTTCTTCATCCCTGACTAATCTCAGTAATCCCCATCCAATGGCAAAACATAATAAGCATTAGTCCTTAGACATTGCCTGATTAGGCTCCATTTGCACATGCTAGGTGGAGATTGACCATATATCTGTGCAAACTGGATCATCCTGCCATACTCAGCTATATATGGAATTAATACAAATCGTGACTTTTGCTCCCACTTTCTCTCCAATTTCAAAAGGCCAAGCATACACAACTACACTCATGGGGATTTCTATGGGGATTTATCTAATGAATTGAATTCTGATTCCTTTTGTAAATTGAAAATGGAACTGACCCTGCTGACTACAGACGTGATCAACATCTGAAGGGTGAGAATTACAGGCATGCTGTGTGCAGCCAGCTGCCATTATGAAAAACATAGTCGCAGTCTGCACATTGTCTTTCTACATTACAGCGCTTCCAGCTCTGGTGCAGTACAACACGCAATTCCTCATGTTTATGTTATGACCAAGACATCATTAGAGGCTAAAATAACACTGCATGGACCACTGCATGGTCTTCTAAATGTGTGAATAATTATGCTAAAAAAACCCTGAGGACAAGGGATCAGCTTTGCGCTCCATACAACAATGATAACGTTTAATTAAACACATTTAAATAAAACATTATTTTAAGGGACAACGGGCCATCCCAGTGACTTTGGCAACGAGTTCTCAATAATGTACCCTAACCTCAAGTATCTCACTTAACTGCGATGATAAATGAGAGAGGCATACAGAATGATACACATCTTTGGGGTACTGACAGCCATGGCAATACCCCCAAAGCAATGTTCCTGTACTCTGTATTAGTTCCTGGTTGATCGGTCAAGGTTGATTGATTTTTTTGGTCATGTTCACTATGTCACATAGTTAATAGAACACACCTCCAGTATAACATGACAATGACAAGATTTAAGATCAGGTGTCCTTAGTTTATCTTTAAAAAAGTGATGCTGTAGTGGATTACGTTGTATGACTCTCTTTTAGTAAATGTTCACACATTTTTCCAATTGCATTAAGGCATTTAGCAGATGCTCCAACCCAGAGCGACTTGCATAAGTGCATACATATGTATATGCTTAGCACAAGTTTAGGTGTGAATAGAAAAACAAAGCACGTGACAGTGTTTGGTTAGTGTGATGTTAATTAGTTTAAACTCACTCATGGCTACACTTTGACATACATGCTGTGTGATGGCGACCTTTCCCTTTGGGTGAGGCACAAGTTCTGCAAATATTAGGTCAATGTTCTTAAAACAAATGACTAAAAGAGAAAATTTATCTAAAACTGTTTCAGTCAGGAGCCTCTCATTGGAGAAAGTGTTTTAATCTTCAAAGCTTTTACATCAGATGTATCTGCTTTTGGTCCACATGCACCATGGGTGGGAATGTGAAGCATCTCTACAGCTTAATCTCAGCTTCTCTGTTATTTGAATGGTCACTGACTCAGAACGAATTACCTTTTAAGCTTTACCACACTAGCTTTACCAAATAAGAGCACACATTGAGCAAGCTGAAACTATTCTCCAGAAACATCTGAGACCATGCTGCGATGGTGGAATTTTGAACATTTTGCTGAAAAAACTGCATTTATTCACATGATTGCACAAATGTGCTTCTGTACAGTATATATGTGTAGCTATATTCACAATGGTGAAAAATTATATACTGTATACCAGTGATTTTCAACCACTGTGCCGCGGCACACTAGTGTGCCGTGAGAGATCGTCAGGTGTGCCGTGGGAAATGATCCAACTTCACTTAATTAGTAACACTTTTGGTTGGTGGTGTGACTCAGGATTTTTTTTATGTAAAAAATGTGCCTTGGCTCAAAAAAGGTTGAAAAACACTGCTGTATACAATTTCTATATCAAGCATGCAACCATGGTGAATATTAATTGTGGCTTAGTAAAATTAAAGTTTTGAATTCAAATTAACCTGTTCAGTCTACAAATGCTGAAAAAAGCTAGCTAAAAGCACGCAATTATACAAGCATCCTACAGTAAAAACCAATGAAATGTAACATGAAATGTGATTTATTCACAGGAGAAATTGTAGGTCCACGAAAAGAACGCTTTCCAAAATCTAAGAAAACATGTTTTAACCAAACATCATGCCCTGATGAAGATCAGATGTGTTGGTCGAAACATGTTGGCGGTTTTAATTCATGTAGCCGGTTTATAATAAAGGCTTTTTAATTTAGTTTTCCTTCCGTTTACCTTTTTGAGTGCCTGGATATACTCTTTGTGTTTAAGATTGCCTCGATTCCCTGAGGTCTAAGAGAACCATCTACTTTTTTTATGATACCGTTGTTCCTTTTTGAGCACTTGGTTGTCCTTTCTAGTGCTTTTATAGGCTGTTTATGTATTCATAGAGTAATTCAAATCAGCAGGTTTTAACATTGCTGGTACTAAATTGTACCCTGCATGGACAAAAAGATAAGGGAGCAAATGAAACTCCTGCGGGGCATGGTATGCAGCGCTTTCTGAACCAATCACTGCTCTCAATGACTTCATTAGTCTGGTGCTTTGTACTTTTTAGATTATAGCTGCGCTCAAGAAACCATAAATTCTAGGAAATCCTGAAGCGAACTGATTTCTACTTGCATCACTGAGAAAAGGAGGATTGGCTAATTGGTTTTGACCAATAGGCTGCCCAGCATACACATAACCCTTTGAGGCTGGGAGTTGGATACCCCTGATAACACCTCAAGCTGAATCATTAGCAGCCCTGAATTGCATTGCTCAACAGTATGGGGCCTCAGATGTTAAACACATGATTATGCATTGTATATGACATCACTCCCAAAGAGATACCACTTGCTTTTCTCAGCTAACACAAACTGTCACAGCATTTTACAATAGTGTAGTATGACTGTGTAAGGTTGCGGTGATATAGCAGTGTTGATTGTTGATTTTATCATCAGCTACCATCCTGACATTTCCACAGTACGTACTGTCTGGACAGACCACATGCTGCATAGCTTCAATGTGTAAAGGAATGGTAGTGGAGGACCATATGCGACCGACAGTGGTTTCTTAAAGACCGTAAAAGGGGGGTAGAGAAGAACTAAAAAAGGAAGGAGAGCCTTCCCAGCTAACTCTGCCAAAACGAAAAACAACCCTGTAGCAAATAGGGCGAGCCGCTCAAAAGCTGAAGCAGAAAGGAAATGACAGAAAAGAATAGACCTCTACTTTGTGAATAACTCAGAGTGTATAAATGAGAGGCAGTAGACAGAAAGGAGAAAAGAAAACACCTCAACTCTGTACAATACAGAGTAAAACAATACGGAGCTGAACATAAAAGAACAAAGGCACTCCTTAGAGAGGAACAAAGGCAATGAAAAGGCTAAATAGAAAGAGCAAAGGGAACGAGAAAAAGACCAAACTCAAACGAACAAAGTTCCTGCTTTCCTTACGAAGTAAGCAATGCAGTCTTCGAGCCTATACCTGTACCAGCTTGGAGAGTAGCAAAAACGATACTCAAGCACCGGAAACAGGAAGCGCCGAGCTTAAGTATAATAACCTGATACAGGTGCAGCGGATAATAACCGGACGAGAGGGAAAACCTGGCCAGGATGCCCTCAGGTGGCGAAAGTAAAGAACTTCCGTAGAAACGGGACGGCAACCTGAAAAACCGTGACACAACGGACAGCATTAGTGTTGGCCCCCAGACATACACATAACCTCACTGCCTTTCAACGATATCGGAGGAGACAAATTGAAGTATGACCATACATATTTGTGAACCTGGGGGGTTAATCAACTGGTGAGTCATGATACTGCTGTCTATTTAAATGGGTACCTTCAGATGTCAAGGGTATATAACAGGCAAACTCACATTTCAAGGTGTTTACACTGACGGCTTCCATACTACAAAATTAATAATAAATACATTTAGAATGCCACAAAGGTGATTAATGAGATGCATGTATATGCAGGAGAGTGAAAATGGCACTCGTAGTGGTTTGATAACCGCAGGTCTAAAAGCTTGTCCAGTTTGGCACTGATTCAACCTTCATGCTACCCTTTCCCATAGATTCCTAATGCCATTAAGTGCAATCTGTGCCAAGATTGGTGGTTTCAAGGCTTAGTTGCATAATGAAACACATTACTGAGATTATCATAATCACTCCACCTTAGAATTCATGCATTTCCTTAGTATAAGACCAATGCTTTGTTTATTTAAGCAACTTTACATTCCAGTGTAATTTAAAGCAAGGTTTTGGTGTGTCTGACAGAATCCATACACACTTGCTCTCTTGCAGTGTCCAAAGTATTTTGCTCGGCGCCAGAACAGATGCACCTTCACATGCAGGTTAAAATGTTTATTTTTCTTCACAAATGTCATGTGTAGCGAAGTGAGCTAGTACCGCTCGTGGAATAAGCACTCCCAGTCCAAGTTGAAGGAGACGTGGCGTTTATTTATAATTCTCCAACACATTTACACACACATGTACAATGGACACATGCGCTATGTCCCGTTCCTTCCCCTCTTCCACTCCCTGAGGACTCCTTTTCAAGGATCTCAGGCTCACTGTCGAACAATCAAGGCAATTGGTTAATTGATAACAACAATCATATAATCAATCGTCACCAATTGCCCGATTGCCGACAGCTGTGCCGGCTCCCTAAACCACCCGCGTTCACTCTCTCTCTTGCTAGCTGCGCCTAAAACCACGCCCCCCTACCACATACCCCCACCGCCCGACTTAGGCCGGGAATCCATCCGGCCAATGCTCAACTCCCCCCCCCCCTCCTCCTCCTCCACCGGACGGGAGAGAAAATCAGCCACAACCATCTGCGCTCCCGGCCTATGAATCACCTTGAAATTAAAAGGCTGTAAAGCCAGATACCACCGAGTGATTCGGGCGTTGGTATCCTTCATGCAGTGAAGCCATTGGAGGGGCGCATGGTCCGAGCAGAGGGTGAATGAGCGACCCAGCAGATAATAACGGAGGGACCCGACCGCCCATCTGATGGCCAGGCACTCCTTCTCGACCGTGCTGTACTTCGCTTCCCGCTGTGATAGCTTTCGGCTAATGTACAGCACTGGTCAGTCGACCCCCTCCACCTGCTGAGTCAAAACGGCCCCCAGCCCTCTGTTCGATGCGTCAGTCTGCAAATTAACCCTTTGACGCGTACGGTCACACCGGTTGTACAGCGCTAGAGTGGTCCCTGAAGCGTACGGTCACACCGGTGTGATTAGAACACAAGATTAGAACGTCTATTAACGAATGACGCAACAATAGGCCTGTGGGCTGACGCAACAATAGGCCTGTGGGCTAACCCTCGTTCTTAACCCTAGGACTAAACACACAGTTCCACAAAAACATTGTACCAAATAAACATCTTTACAACATTTACATTTATTTGTTTATGCAGACGTTCACACTTTCACAGAAGTAATGTAAGCAGCAAATACCCCCTAGCCTATAACGTTGATTTAGCTACAGTTCGCTAACGTCATTGCTAACCAAGCTGTCCAAATGAGCTAACTACGGGCTGACAGAAAATATAATATACACAAGCGATTGTGATATAGCGATTACACTTTACAATGTTTTACATCACGGGTAAACTCATCCGTGATCAAAATAATTGACGAAATACTCGGAAAACGCATTTTCGAAAAAAATCCGGCAGTAAGCTAATATTGGTTTGCGGCGCTGCCATCTTGTTCTTCCGCATTCAACGATCGGCATCATGCATCATGATGCATGATGAAAAGATGCTCCACTTGCACCCAACTGTAACCATATCAATTCTCAACCAAGTTAACCTGGAAGTGAGTTATCTTGTCACGTTATCATTTTTGGTTTGACCAGAGATGACGTTGTATGGCTGCGCCCGTGTTATTAGCTTTATAAGAGATAAATAGCATCTCATAGCATATGGTAAGCAGTAACGTACAATCCTCAAAAATTTACTTTACCAACATCATGGGTGTCCATTGCAATGGTTGCTCGAATCGGAACACGCCATTTGTAACAACTATTTAAAAACATGCAAAAAATATTTAAAATAAAAACATTTTCACCACACAATTAGCTGACAGATATTTGTATTGATGCAAATGAAAGACAGTGCAGTTAGCTTCGGAGTCAGATGATGACTGTCCCTTGTCGCCTCACACATACTGAGAGTCATCTAGTGTTGTTATATATATATATATAGTGTAGGCTATGTATATGTATGTATGTGTGTGTGCTAATATTAGCTAACTCTCAACCGTGCGAAGGCTACTGCTGTGACGTAACAGTAGAATTCTAGAACAGCTGTTGCACACAGAAAAAAAACTCACGCTTTGGGGCTGTTGAAAATATTTTGGAATTTACGTGCGAAAAGGTTAAAGGGGAGAGAGAAATTAGGGGTGAACAAGAGCGGTTTCCCACACAAAGCTTCCTTTACCCTCTCAAACGACTGCCGACACAGCTCCGTCCACTGAACCGGATCTGAGGCACCTTTCCAGTCAAGTCGGTCAGGGGACTGGTCAGGTCCGAGAAAGCCGGGATGAACCTTCTGTAGTACCCGGCCAGTCCCAAAAACCTCCTCACCTCTTTTTTAGTCTTAGGTCGTGGACAGGTCGCGATCGCCACGGTTTTGTCCACCAGAGGTCGCACCTGTCCACTTCCCAAGTGGTACCCCAAATACCGTACCTCCACTCTGCCAATCGCACACTTCTTTGGGTTAGCCGTGAGTCCCGCCTGTCTCAGGGACTCCAGCACCGCCCCCACATGCCGCACATGCTGAGCCCAGCTGTCACTGTGTATTATTATATCATCCAGATAGGCTGCAGCGAAAGCCGCATGCGGACGCAGTACCCTGTCCATGAGACGTTGAAAAGTGGCAGGGGCTCCGAATAACCCAAACGGAAGTGTCCGGAATTGGTACAACCCGTCCGGAGCGGAGAAAGCCATTTTTTCCTTGGACTCTGGAGACAAGGGAATCTGCCAGTAGCCCTTGGTCAAATCCAGTGTCGAAAAAAAACGAGCTGTGCCCAGCCGATCCAATAGGTCATCGACCCGAGGCATGGGATAGGCATCGAATCGTGACACTTCGTTTACTTTGCGATAGTCCACACAGAAGCGAACAGATCCATCCGGCTTACTCACCAGCACGATGGGGCTATTCCACACACTGTTAGACTCTTCTATTATGCCTAATTCCAACATTGTCTTTATTTCTGCCTGAACCACTTTCTTTTTATGTTCAGGCAGTCGGTAGGGGCGCGAACGCACCGTCACCCCCGGGGTTGTCTCAATATGGTGATTTATCAGATTGGTGTGCCCTGGTAGAGGGGAAAACACATCAGCAAACTGCTTTTGCAACTTGGCAAGATCCGTTCTCTGATTCGGTAAGAGATGGCTATCAAAAAGGGGGGAGGTTTGATCGTTTGAATTTAGCACCTCCGGTCCCAGCTCATCTCTCTCCTGATCTACCGATACCAAGGAGACCGGTATCACCTCTTTCCACACTTTTAATAGATTGAGGTGATAAATCTGTTTCGCCCCCTCTCTATCAGACCGCTCCACCTCATAATCGACTTCCCCCACTCGTCGTGTGACCACAAAGGGTCCTTGCCACTTGAATTTAGTTTTTACTGGGGCTTGGACCCTCCTCCCAGCTTTCTTTAACCAGGTCCAAAATACCCCGTGGTTTTCTACCGAACAGCAATTCAAAAGGAGAAAATCCCATGGAGGCCTGGGGAACCTCTCGCACTGCAAATAATAGAGGAACTAACCACTTATCCCAATTTCGGCTGTCATCGTGTACAAACTTCCGAATCATGGATTTCAAAGTCCTATTAAAACGTTCCACGAGCCCATCCGTTTGTGGATGGTACACGCTAGTTTTAATTGACTGAACACCCAAAAGTTCATACAGTTCGCGTAGTGTGCGTGACATGAATGAAGTGCCTTGATCAGTCAGAATCTCTTTCGGGATTCCAACTCGGGAGATTATTTGAAACAATGCCTGCGCAACACTCTTAGCCGAGATATTGCGCAATGGCACCGCTTCAGGATACCGGGTTGCATAATCCACCAGAACTAATACAAATCGGTATCCCTGAGTGCTCCTGACAAATGGCCCGATGAGGCCCATGCCCACTCTATCGAACGGGACCTCAATTAATGGTAGGGGCCGCAATGGGGCTTTTGGGATGGCTGGGGAATTTACCAGCTGACAATCTGGACAGGATGCACACCACCTACGTACGTCCGCCCAGATGCCCGGCCAATAAAATCGGGCCATTATCCGGTTGAGTGTTTTTTCATACCCTAAGTGACCAGCCATGGGGTTGAAATGAGCCGCCTGGAAAATCATTTCCCGGCGGCTTTTCGGTACCAACAACTGGGTCGTCTCCTCACCTGTCTGAGTGTCATGACTCACTCGATACAACCTATCCTTAATAATTGCTAAATATGGGTGAGAGCGTGCAGCGTCAGGGCGCACCAGCTGACCATCAACACATATCACCTGGTCGAAGGCAAAGCGTAGGGTATCGTCTCGAGACTGAGCGAGTGGAAAATCCTCCATGGGTTGGAACACCGGCACCTGGGGAGTCTCCACTGGAGGCTCTCTCGGAGCCCCCCCCCCCCCCCCGTCAGTGTCGGACGACCCCGCGTCACCACTTTCCACTGCACACACCTCACACTTCCCTACCGGTCGTGATCGTACCCCCATCAATCTTTCCGCTATTAGTTTAAACCCCGCCCAATCTGTACCCAAAATCAGAGGGTGCGAGAGGTGGGAGCTAACCGCAGCCTCTAAGATATGCTTTTTTCCTTTTATCTGAATTTCCACTGGTACTATTGGGTATTTGTGTCGATCCCCATGCACGCACCTAATTACCACCCAACGTGCCGATCTCAAAGCCTCGGTTCGAACCAGGCTCTGGTGAATCATGGTCTGCATAGCCCCTGAATCCAACAGCGCCCGGTGTTCACTCCCTTGCACCCTTACCGGAATGCAGTATGCCCCGTCTGAATCGGGAGCGGAGGTGGGCGGTCCGACCACCCGGACCACCTGCCCCACCTCCATGAGCGGACAATTGCGGCGCAGGTGGCCCAGCCGTCCACACCGCCAACACTCCGGTCCAGGCGTTTGAGGCACTCCCTGTGGGCCGGACTGCACCGCCACTGAGCCTGAGGGGGGGAAAGAGGGCAGAGCGTTACGGGGGCTGACAGCAGGGAAGGAGGGGTTCTGGGGACGGTAAACAGAAAGGGGGGCGGAACGAGGGGCGAATTTCTTCCTGGGCGCCGGCTCCGGCTTCTGCTGCTGGGTGAAGGGGTGTTGCGCCAGGTGGTCCTCCGCCAGGGTGACGGCGGCATCCAGGTTAGTGGGTCTGTGGCAGTGGACCCAGCTCGCGGTCTCCGCCGGCAACCCCATGACGAACCTCTCCAGGACCACCTGCTCCACGACTGCATCAGCGGATCTTATTTCTGGCCGGAGCCAGCGCCTCGCCGTGTCTGCCAGCCGCTGGGCATAGGCGAACGGTCGGTCCTCTCCCGTCAGGTCCCACTCCCGGAATTGCTGTCGGTGCTCCTCCGGGGTACAACCCGTCCGGTCGAGGATCGCCTTCTTTAGGTTTTTAAACTCCGCCCTCGCGGCTGTCGGCAGGCTATGCGCCGCTCGTTGCGCCTCGCCTGACAGTAGGGGTAGGAGCCGCACGGCCCACTCCTCCATCGGCCACCGGGAGGTTTCCGCCGCCAGCTCAAATGCCTCAAGGAAGGCCTGCGCGTCATCCTCCGCCGTCATCTTTGGGATGTTGAATTTAGGGGAGGAGACGCTCTGCCTTCCCGTGGTATCCCCGCCCGCTGTCAGCTGTTGCAGTGCCTGTGTTTGAAGGCTAGACTGCTCACGCAGGGCTTGCATCTGCTCCGTATGAGCAGCTGCCTGTCGCTCCTGCATGGCAGCTAGCCTCTCCAGCACTCTGCCCAATGTCGTCATCGACAACGCCTGCTCCCTTGGATCTGTCTCCATGCTCCTGTTTTCTTCCCTTCGCCTTTCGTTCGTACCTTTTTCTCCAGTACGGGCCACCACTGTAGCGAAGTGAGCTAGTACCGCTCGTGGAATAAGCACTCCCAGTCCAAGTTGAAGGAGACGTGGCGTTTATTTATAATTCTCCAACACATTTACACACACATGTACAATGGACACATGCGCTATGTCCCGTTCCTTCCCCTCTTCCACTCCCTGAGGACTCCTTTTCAAGGATCTCAGGCTCACTGTCGAACAATCAAGGCAATTGGTTAATTTATAACAACAATCATATAATCAATCGTCACCAATTGCCCGATTGCCGACAGCTGTGCCGGCTCCCTAAACCACCCGCGTTCACTCTCTCTCTTGCTAGCTGCGCCTAAAACCACGCCCCCCTACCACATCATGCTAAGGCAACTTGTTTTTCAAGTTTTAAAACAGTCTCTTGTTAACCATTCTGAAGGCTCCTAAGTCAGATTTGAGGCCATTTACCCTCATTTTTATGTTTAATGCAAAAGTGAAAATTTAAAAAAAGATTCTGTTCAAACCCACACAAATTCTCCTGAATTCACCTCATGATCTTAGCCATTGCAAGAGAAAATTCTACATTGGAGCCCTCTTCCTGCTGTGGCATTACAATTCTGCAGGTGGACATAAGCCCCTGTGTATTTCAGATAAAAATCCATTGCACACAATGCCAAGCCATCTCTACAATACCAATGGCATTGGAAATGTATTAAAAGTTCAGATAAGCTCAACAGAAAACAACAAGCAAAAGCCTCATTATACCTAGACCACATTTACCAAGTCATGGGCATTCCATTGATATGCATGAGTATGAATCCAGCATATCTTTCTCCAGTAAATTATTCTCTTATAATGGAGTAAAATGCAAAATAATTAATATCTCTTCCTCAGAACAATTGTGCTCAGATGGAATGTTTAAGCCCAAATATGTAGAGGAAAGACAAGTGCAAAAATATGTAAATATATAAATCTGCCAATAGCACCATAAACCATATCATAGTGATCAACTTAAAAGGCCTCTCTATCCCCTACAAAAAAAAAAACACTATAAAGTGTGATGTAAAGTAAAATACACTATCTAAAGTGTAGCCTGCAAATCATGG